>JACDXY010000014.1:5000-1205000 GCA_013842865.1 Diaporthe sp. NJD1 | reverse complement strand
TACCCCACTGCTTATCGTGTGGAGGGAGGTCTTGAGCTCACTCAGCGTTGCTCCATCATTGACACCATAAACGGCTTCGTTGTCTTGCCCGGCGACAGACTGCTCTTTGTCCTCGGGCACGTCTTGTGTCTCATTTGCTTCCGCGGTGGCAGACTGCACTTTGTCTTCGGAGACGTGTTGTTTATCATTTGCTTCCGCGGTAGCAGACTGCACTGTTTCATCGGAGAGGTGCTGTGTCTGTATTTCTTGCGCCGTGGGGGATTTCACTTTTTCTTCGGGGACGTGAGGCGGCTCCCTATGGTTTTCCGATGCAAGCTCTGATGCGGAGATGGGTTGGTCTTTGGATGTATCTGGATTCGCATTCACCACCTCAGTGGCTTTCGCGGGGTCAGATGGCGGGTTATCCAGTGACATTGTGCTCGAAGTCTTGTCTTTCTAACTCCAACCGGTCTAAGACTTGGGGCCTGTAGAATTGATGTGTTCCAGGAGTTGGCCGCTCGGGGTCGTGGGTGTCTCGAGGATCGTTCAAAAGTCCCTGGGCTGGCTTGAAAGCTGAAGTTTAAGGGTAGACAACGAGGATAGATGACCAAAAGTCGTGTGTACGCGTGACTTATGATACTGCAGGCGAGGTCTATTGCCATTGGATAGTGAGAGGCTGGGAGAAGGGAATTTTCCGTCACACTGAAGTGGGGAGGTGTTGCCACTGATTGTGCAGGCCCCCAAACCGGCCGCGCCCCATTTCGATTGTCCCGATGCTATACTGCTCCCAATTGGTTGTATGAAATGGTTGTATGCAGTCAGACGGGCGCAGACCCAAATTAGTATCCTGCATGTGCAAACACGCCGTCCTTAGTGATACTGCATATGCGGACACTAAAGTCTATGCGGTTAGATTATTAAGGCGCACCAGGGCGCGCACCTCCCACTCGCCCTGACCATGCCACGTAAGACGGTCAATCAGGCTGTGCTGATACTTTCAACTTCCGAGTTCTCGTGGCTTTACCAAGCATCTCCCCCATCTGGTCTGAACGCCGCAGACCAATCCTACGTGTAATTAAAGCTCCATTGCGAATAGCCGCCTTTCACATTTGACAACATCAACGTCAAATTGTTGCTCCGATATTATCCCAGGACCAGGAAATGGGCACCTCCGACCTTCCTCCTAAAGCGCTCGTTGAGCTTATGAAGGACGATCATGAAATAGAGATCTTCGAGGATTTCAAAGTTGCATCCGCAAAGAAATTGCACCCAGGATTTACACAAAAGGCCGTCTACGATGACCAACGAGCCGTTTACGCGCCGCTACCATCAACGTCAGTGGATCCCTATATGAAAGGTGGAAAGATGCTGAACAAAGTCCAAGCATCCTGAGCTCAACATTATCCGAAGCGATGTTGCACACTGACCTCATTGCCGACTTGGAGTACAAGCCCCAAGGATGCGGCTGGGATGACGTGTTAAGTTGTATCGCCATCGCGAAGGCGTCCTATGATGAAAAGGGAAAGGATAACAAAGTCAGAGCCTGGTCACGTAACGCGGATACAACAGTGGACTTTCTGAAGTCACTTGCAGGCATAATACCTGACGAAAAAGGACTGAGTGTATTGCGCCAAGGGCTGGTCATCATCTTCCAGGTAATTCATCAAGCTCTGGCCGGCCGACCGGCGCAATGTCTTTGATCACTAATGATTCAAATCAAGGCATGGCAAACACGTATCAAGAACAAAGAAGAGATCCTTCGGCAACTTGAGGATCTACCAGTGCTTCTCTCAACCGCAACTGAGAAATGGAAATTCTATTCTCGCGATGAAAATTTGAAGAGTGCCATTCGCAATCTTTACGAAACTGTGGCGGACTCTCTCAGCATTCTAATTAGAATACTACTGCGGAAACAGGAGGGCTCCTGTGAGTCACCAATGGTCTTGTTCGGAGGATGCTGACTTACTAGTACTGACATACTTTTGACCCAAGTGATCCGAAGAAATATGCATCGCATCCCTGCCGTCGAGTCACAGCGCATAGATGACATAACGAACACTGTGACAAGGGCTAAAGAAGCCCTGGAAGTTTGTGTGAACAGACTCGAGCATGAGAGACAGGCCAAAACTTATGAGGCGTCCACCAGTACCCTTTCAGAGGCCAGAGCGATTCGACAAACCATTCACGAACATCACGGCATCATGATGCGGGAAATAAATCACATGGAGGCGCGTCTGAGCGAATTACAATTGACAGATGACAACAGAACGAGGGACATACTGAAAGACTGTTTCCGAGAAGTATTGGCATCGAGAATGCAAACGGGACTTTATCGATTGGTTGAAGAGACTGAATACTGCCAAAGTAAGTCTCTACCATACTCTTCGTACCCGAGCACATGTCTGACATTGGTTTCAGGGATAGGCTCTCACAAGACCGTGGACGCCCCAAGGCCCACCAAGACTGACAAGATACTTATCTCCAAAAACGAATTATTGCTTCACCTCAACTTAGGCGAAGTCGGCTCCATCGTTGAAGATGTTGACCGGATCCGCCAACAAGGAACCAACGTGGCATCAGAGGGCCGCGAACTGGCTCGGAAGATCATGAACATGGCACAATTCACCGAATGGGTACAGGAAGATCATTCAAGACTCCTCCTAGTCGACGGGCATTGCAAAGACCTCGGCAATGGCAAGACCAGTCCACTCTCCGTCCTGTGCGCTTCCCTCGCCTCCAACTTCGCGGAATCCGATTCACTGGTCATTCTGCAATACTACTGCGGCCAACACGGCTTGGACTCGAACGGCATTCCTGCCGGGCCACTGGGCCTTATCAGAAGCCTGCTTGCGCAGTTGCTCCGAAAACCAGACGATGTCTTGCCTCAAGAAATAGAGATGGACAGAGAACTGTACGACAGTGTAAATCCCGACGATATCGACAATCTTTGTGAGATATTCGGAGTTATATTCTCTCAGATAAACCAGAACAAGATCACTCTATGCATCATCGACGAGATTGCCGAGTTCGAAGGCGAGCGTGGGGGGTGGGCTGATGGCATGAGCTTGGTTGCGTTTCAGCTGAGATGGATGGTCCACCAGTTCCAAGGTCCACAGAGGCTCAAGGTGTTGATGAGCAGCGCGAACAAGTCGGCTGTGGTGTCTCAACTTCTGGAGGATAATGATAAGATTTCTTTTAGGGGTAGTGGGCTGCCCAATCACTCGCCCGGGCGCTTGGTCATGAGCGATAGTGGCTTTTCTTTCCCCTGAACCCTCTAGTAGAATAGCTTCGGACCTAACTGTTCTAAAACCGGACGAAAGGCGCATAAACTTCAGGCGCAAAAATGGGACTTCAATTCGTTCTATACCGTCTTGTTTATCATTGAGGTTGAGATTGAATAATTGCTTTATGTTCAAGGCAAGGGGGGTAGCTATAGCAGGATGGAACCGACTTGCCACGAGACTCGATCAGTCTCGGCTGCGTAGTGCAAATCTCGGCCCGAAGTCACGGCTCAGTAACACCTGCACTACTTTATCAAAACGCGGGATAGGGTTCCGACTGGCAAGGATTTGACAACTGGTTCAACTCCCAATTCAGGGCTTAGTTTTGGGTGTGATTAATTCAGAGATGCATGTACCATATTTGTCCAATATAAACCTGAGATATAATAAGCATAGATTCAGCGTACATATATATATGATTTGGATCAAAGGGGTTGAGTTAAACCATCCTGATCGTTTGATTTGCTTTGGTTTCCGACCACGGCTATCTCATCGCTCGGCTTTATTGTGGCTGTATTTTGCTCTACCTGTCCTATCGATCGGACGTACTCTGTGAGACAACAGGTTCGTCGTGTAAGGACTGAGACAATACTTTTGTGCAGATAGGGTGAAAACCCGTATTAAGCATGTCGTCATTGTGATGGAGGAGCTATGAGTTGGTTACGGATGACGACATGACACTGGACTCTGCTTGACTACTAATATGAGACGAGTCCCCGAAAGCATGAGTCTTGGAAAACCACTTTCACTAATAGAACAGGATTCACTAGAGCTTTCTCATAGACTTGGGAGGCATCGACGACCTACTTTTGCATCCCTTGCACAAGAATTCGCTGAATTGATTCAACATTCAAAACCAACCATGGCGGCAGAGCGTGGAGAATTTAAGCCTGTGCCTGAGAAGCAAGCGCAGAGTCTTCCAGGGTAAAATCGTCCCCCAGAGCATCCAAGAGGGGAAGAGTCCGACAGAGGGGTTCAGCATGGGCTGACCCGTTCCCAGTCTCGAAAAAGATCTGAAGCCAACTAGCGAGGCGACAAAATTGGAGGGTAAAGATGGCTTCTCGGAATATCTTGCGGCAGGCAAGTTGAAGGGCAACAAAGCCTTGATCACTGGAGGAGAGTAAGTTCTAGCAGACCCTGTACTTCCCAAACTGGCCTTGGGCTCCCGAGACTAGCCCTATGACGACTGACATTAAGCACACAGCTCCGGAATTGGCCGCTCGGTGGCCGTTCTGTTTGCCAGAGAAGGCTCAGATGTCAGCATCGTTTATCTTCCTGAAGAGCAGGATGACGCCGAGGAGACCAAAAGGCTCGTGGAGAAGGAAGGGCGCCAGTGCCTCCTGATCCCTGGAAATCTCATGGACAACCAAGTCTGCAAGACTGCTGTTGAAGAGCATGTCAAGGCTTTTGGCAAGATCCACGTTCTCGTCAACAATGCGTCGAAACAGATCATGTGCGACAATTTCGCTGAAATTGACCTCGAAAATGTGGAAAGCACATTCCGGAGCAACATACTGCAAATGTTTGCTGTGACGAAATATGCTCTCCCGCACATGGAGAAGGGTGCTTCGTAAGTCCATGCCCAAACTCTCCACAATGCACCTGAACACCAACCCTACCCTGGGATTCATTGCTCAGATGGCTTGGTACATCGGACCATCATGCGACGCCCTGATTACATTGCACAAATTCATGCTCAATGTGAATTCGACCTGTCAGATATGTGACATATCTACTGTCGCACCATCCCATGCTAACTTCATACAATCTGCTCTAGAATCATCAACACCACCTCCACACAGGCTTTCAAAGGCAGCCCGACGACAGTGGATTATTCATCCACAAAAGGCGCCATAGTCTCATTCACGCGGTCGCTGGGGAAGCAGCTTATGCCCAAGGGAATCAGAGTCAATGCGGTGGCTCCAGGCCCGGTTCATACCCCGATCCAGGCAGCATCGCGACCGGCGGAGCAAATGGAGGGCTTCGGCAAAGAAGAGTCTGGGATCGGTAGACCCGGTCAGCCGAGCGAGGTTGCACCTAGCTTTGTCTTCTTGGCCAGCAAGGATTCTGAGCTGTACTATGGGCAAGTCCTCAACGCATACCCTCTGGGAGACTGAGGCAAAAGTCGGTGTGCTTGTTGGGAGGCCGTCATGTGCTTGCCAGGTTGCATGATATTTAGATTTATGTGGCTGGGAGAGGCAGTGCTCTATCTCATTGGATTAACACAAGAGCCTTAAAGCTGCGGAAGAGTATTATGATAGATGGTTTGGAAAAAGCTACCCATAGATCATTGAGCCTGTAGAGATGTGACAGCATAAAGCTACCAGGTACAGTAATACATCACTCAGTTTCGTCACTCATGTGCACAGTTATATTTCTCAAGGCAGCCACTCAGAACATGTCTGGTCATCAAGTTCCCATTTGCTGCATAGGGCATGATGCAAATCTGTATCATACTACTGCACATTCATTCCCATGAATCAAGTCTTGGATAATGATGCAGATAATGTGGCAGGACGGACTGGGTCTGTCAAACATGAGATTGTTTGTGCTTGAAGTGCCCAGGTGAAGCCATACGTATGGGGCATAACCCCATCCCCCCTGTCACTAACATGTCCTATTCACTTGTACACCCTATTCACTGGCACACGCTATTCAACCCTCTCTTCACTAGGACGCCCTCTTCACTGGTGGACCCTATTCACTGCCATAGATGAATAACAACAAGAAATGAGACGTAACGCCGTGCCTTGTCGCTGTGCACGTCCAGCAACGACAATAGGCCTCCGCAATACGCTTGGTTTCGGGACGGCCTCGGCGGACGGTGTCTCCAACTCCCAAGACCCCTCCCGTAGAGAAACGGTAGTGCTCCTTGGTCGGCTATATGCCCGGGTGTAACGCGAAGGCTAGTAATGCCCGGATACTAAAAAAGTGCCGGCAACTCTCGAGATGGGGAAACTCACTTCACTGGAAGTCTTCGCATGACACAGAAACTAAATCGCATTAACTACCCATTGCCAGATACAGGTAACAACATGTCTTCAGAAAACTCGTCAAAGCCTCTTGCCCATGAGAATGGGAAGAATGGTTCCTCAGTCCGGTCTCCAACCAAGGCGTTCGCGCATTTCGTGTCTACCTTTGGCCCCTCATCCGTCCCCCGTGAGGTCACCGAAACTCTAAAGAAGCTGGTCCTCGACTACATCGGCGTGTCCATAGGAGGCGTCAGCTACGCCGACTCAACCCCAGCATTCCTTGCGGCCCTCAAAAGGCTGAGCGTCGGAGAGTCCGGTAACTCGACCATATTCGGCAACGGCTCCACATTCACCCAGTCAACCGCCTCCCTCCTCAACGGCGCCTTCTCCCACTCCCTCGACTTCGACGACACCTACGCCCCGGGGCCCCTCCACCCAGGCGTGACGGTAATCACGGCCGCCCTCGCCGAGGCGGAGAACAGGCCCGACCTCGCGCGCGGCCACCTCCTCGCCGCACTCGCGGTGGGGTACGAGACCGTCTGCAGGGTCTCCAAGTCGGCCGGCGTGGGCGGCTACGCGGCGGGGTTCCACAACACCGCGACGTGCGGCATCTTCGGCGCAGTGGCGGCCATCTCCAACCTCCGTGGCCTGTCGGCTGAAGAGGTTGAGAACGCGTTCGGGCTGGCGGTTTCCAAGGCCTCGGGCAGCATGCAGTACCTCGAGAATGGGAGCTGGAACAAGCGGCTGCATGCTGGCTTTGCTGCTGCGGATGCGCTGCTCTGTGTCAAGTTGGCGGAGGCCGGGGTCGTTGGTGCTTCTGAGGCCATCGAGGGCCGGAACGGGTTTTTGAACTCGTTCGCCGAGGATGCGGATTTTAGTGCACTTGCTGTGCATGACCTGGGGGAGAGGTGGGAGCTGGAGGTCACTGCCGTCAAGCCGTTCCCCGCCTGCAGGATGACGCATGGTCAGATCGAGATGGCTGCGGAGATTGGACGTGTGGCAAGAGACGAGGGCAAGGAGGTTGTTCGGATGGTTGTTGGCTTGCCCAAGCCGTGCTTCGGAATCGTTGGCGCCCCGATGCCGAATAAGATTCATCCCGAGACTGTCGTCGATGCTCAGTTCAGCAGCTACTACCAGACTGCCACATCATATCTCTACGGCCTTGGTCTTGGATGGGCGGTGTATGAGAAGAGAGACGATCCTGCCGTGAAGGAGCTGTGCTCAAAGATCACCGTCGAGGTTGACGAGTCACTAAAGTCATTCGGAAGCACACTGAAGGTGGAATGGTCGGATGGAACTGCTACTAGTAAAGATTGCCTGCTTCCACTTGGGGAAAGAGAGAGACCCATCGAGTGGGAGGGCGTCAAGGCCAAGTTCAAGAGGCTCTACGTCCCGGCTCACGGCGAGGATGCGGCTGAAAAGATTGCAGCTCTGGTGGCTAATTTGGAAGATATCAAGGTCAAAAGCTTGACGGAGATACTTGGTCAGCAGTAAAGACGGAATACTACGCTAGGACGGAAGAGATTGTCAACATTTTGTACGTATTTCAGTGTCCATCTCAAGGTGCAATGTCTGGATGTCTCCTTCATGATATCTTTAAGCAGCCCTATCATCCGAAAATTTCAAGTTCTATCTTATTTCTCTTCATTAATCACTCACTCTCCCCGGTCTTCGGTTCGAAAATACGGTCCGAATCCGGATACACTATCCTCAATTTGAGACCTTTCTCCCGCCCCCCACGGGTCGCCAGCGACCGGACCATATGTTTCGGATTAGTATTGTTTCGGCAGCCTGCTTCAATGAATTAATGGTTATTTTGCGGGTCCCAAGTAATGGCCCCCGCGAAATCATGAAAGATGGTGTTCCGCTACTCTTTTGGACTATCACGTTGCCAGGTCGACAATCGCTCATGACGACCCCACGAATATTGATTTCTTGTCTGAGTCGACAGCCCGCTGCAATAGGTCCTCCCATCTGCCCGCGGTCAAGGGGCTCGAAAGAAGGTCATCGAGGCTAAATCCTTCTATCTGCTCCATGATGACCTCATTGACGCGGAATAACTTTGCACTTTCCGTCCCTTCCTTATTGAGATCATTAACCTCCAAGAGGACGCGGACATGGGCAAGGACCTTGGGGATGCTTTGCCCGCGGAGGTTGGCCAGTCTCTCGAGAACCTTGCTCTAATATACAAAGGAACGAAGGAAATTGCAGTGCAGCGGCCTCTGGTACCTAGCCATTTAATCCGGTCTCCATTATATGAAGTAATCTGCCGGACAACAGGGAAGCGTGTCATTCTGTTCCTGGGCGATCATGATCTCTTTGAACAATACCTCTGCTTTACTATCGCGGTCATAACCGTGCCAAGCTGCTTCTGCTTGCACAGTGTGCCCCATGTACATTTTCTTACGCAGCCCGGGGATCTTGCGCAATGACTGCCCGAATATGCGGTCAAACTATTTGAGAACGCCGTTTCCCCCCCCCCCCCCCCCCGGACTGTGTTTTGTGGACGAGTTCCGTCACTGGTGGCATCGTCATTGAATAGAGCTTGGTCATGGTTACATTACAGGGGCCGACATCGATCAAGTCACTGACTGTCCTTGTCATTGAGAGGTCGACTGACTCGGCCTGTTCGTATGGGCAAGGCGATTTCACAGCCCACAAAACGCGTGGCTGGGCATCCTTGGTGACTGGAGAATCCGAGGTCGATGACTTCGAGTCCACGGAATCACTCACCTAGACTTTGGTATTCTGTGACAAATTAGGTGTCAGTCAATTCATATTGAAACCATGTGCTTGTGGACTGACTGAAAGTAGTGGAACAACGGTTCTCAAACGTTTCTGCACCGATCAAGACACACATGGCTGGACATCGTAGCAGCAGAAAGCCTGAAGTCTCATGCCTGCTTAATCCCAGAGATGGCAAAACCAGTACGGCTTCTTGATCACAACCCCATTGCTCACAGGCTCTACTGCAAGGAGAGCTTCGCTAAAGTAATAAATGGTTGAGGGTTGCTCCTTGTGCTACTTCTTCCACATGGTTCATTTGGCCGCAAAGAACTGGCTGTGGTAGTCTAAAGAGGCTATTCGCGGCAGCCGTGACTTCATTGTGCTGGCTGATCATGGCAACAAAGATCTTCAGCTTCATCTGCGGATTGAACTACTTGGCAGACATCCCGGTTGTTGCCGAATACCTAGGTACCTGTACGACATGAGATGCAGTCAGCCACAGAGAGGACCCCAGAAGAGTGGCTGTGATGGTCACCTGATTTGAGCCCCACTCGTCGATATGTGAGCCTGCGTCTGGATCTTTTCCCATGGTGAACTCTTCTGCCATCCATGGAACTGCCTGGCTCACGTTGCACATTCCACCTGATATCTCCCGCCTAGCCCCTCGCCCAGATACGAACCAAACGCATGGCAGTGGGGCACGGAGGATCCAATCCATCATGACATCGCCTGTGATCTGCGGTCATACAGGTTCTACTTGAGGTACGTTACAGGCTCCATCATCATCATGTTTCAGCTCGCGCTAAATCTGAGTTGGTCAGTTGATAGCTTGCCGCTCTCCTCGTCATCCCGAGATGCATTATAGTCGTCGTACCTGGAGAATCCGCGGCATACCATTCGATTTCGACCGAGACTGGCTGGCCCGAGCTCTCCGACACCACTCAGATCTACGATGGCCGAGCGGCGATGGGCTGGACGATTTCGAGAACGGTGGCAGCGATGTCATTATTCATACCCTCGCACCCGATCTCCGAGTTGACTACCAAGTAGCCACCGTCCGTTTCGACAACATCCCATCACAACTACATACACTTGGAGCCAGGGGCCAGTTGACCGTCAAGATCAATACAGAAGCAGAGAACTTGGGAGTGAAAGATAAATGTGATTGCGTGTGTGAGGTCGTGATCGATGACCATTTTAACGGCATCACAACGCTGTTTTCGCCCGTCACTGACGAGGAGCATCAGATCGATGTGCTTGCCGTTTCTGGCCTCGGCAGCCATCCTTTTGGATCCTTCGTGCACAAGGATGATGGGAATATGTGGTTGATGAAGAATCTTCCACGAGACATGCCTGCCGCCAGAGTCATGGTCTTTGGGTACGAGAGCGGCTTGCCGGATAGTACGAGCCATGTTCAACTCGATGATCTAGCTGGCCAGTTCCAATTTGATATCAGTCAAATATTGGAATTCGACAAGAGAAAGCCACTCGTTCTCATTGGTCACAGCCTCGGTGGACTGCTGGTAAAACAGGCATTGATTCGAATCGCCGAGCGGGGCTTCGCAGACAGCCTCCCTAACCCCCTCGACATTATCACGGGAACACTCCTCTTCGGTACTCCAAACGATGGCTTGGACATCAAATCTCTTGTTCCCATGGTGAAGGATCAGCCAAATCGGTTCCTTCTAGAGTCACTCAGCTCCAAGAACTCCCAAGTGCTTAGGCGCCAGAGGCAGGAGTTCTCGAACGTCCTGGAGCGTACAAAACTGCAGCTATTCTGCTTGTACGAGACAGAACTATCACCAACGGCTACTTGGGTACGTAGAGATACCCTGTGCGGCAAGAAATGTATTGAATGCTAAGTCTATTGCAGGATCCAGCGACCGGAGGATGGAAGATGGACGGCCCGCTCGAGTTACTCGTCACCCCAGCTTCTGCAACTAGCTGCCTGCCTGCTGGTGCTTCTTCAGACTACTCCATGCCCGTCCGTCGGACCCACTCAGATCTAGTCAAATTCTCGTCCCACGACACCGAGTACGACAGGGTTGTCTCCATCCTCAAGCGCATGCAAAAGGCTTCTACCAGCTATGAAATCCAAGAGAGGGAACTGCAAAAGGGTAGCTCGGTTACCGGTCAACAAAGAAGTCTGACGGGAGAAACGCAAGTCAACAACACGACCAAGAGACCCGCTGACGAGATGCTTCCGTTCCCGGTTGGGAAGCGGCCTCGGCTGACCGGCCATTCACCGGAAAACAGCCGTTCACAAACTCGCGATGACCACGCTTTGCGCGATCCAGTGTTATGCGACGAGATGAGAAACATCAAACAGGAACTCATACGTCAACTCTACTTCTCCAAGATTGATGAGCGCCTAACACACCTAACGCCTGCCCAAGCAACGACATGTCGCTGGTTCCTCAAGTCGAAGTACCGATCTTGGCAAGATGTGGCACAACAATCAGAGCACGGTGGCTTCCTTTGGATTAAAGGCAATCCAGGCACCGGAAAATCAACGTTGATGAAATTCCTCTTCGAAGAGACCAAGGATAACTCAAGGCACGATCCGTCACGAATAACGTTGTCGTTCTTCTTTCTTGCCCGAGGCACGGCTGAGGAGAAGACAACGATGGGTCTCTACCGCTCTCTTCTTCATCAACTCTTTGAGATAGCCTCGGATCTCAAAGACAGTCTAGAATGGATGACAGTTGATGGTGCCAGAACGA
This sequence comes from Diaporthe sp. NJD1, assembly GCA_013842865.1. Lineage (NCBI taxonomy): Eukaryota > Fungi > Ascomycota > Sordariomycetes > Diaporthales > Diaporthaceae > Diaporthe > Diaporthe sp. NJD1. The sequence continues at coordinate 1,193,318 of JACDXY010000014.1, read as the reverse complement.
TCCAAAGGAATGGGTGGTCTGAGGAGGCGTTGAAGCAAACGTTGAAGTATGCTGTTCCCAAACTCGGGAATCGGTCTTTGACGATGTTCGTTGATGCGCTGGATGAGTGTCATGAAAACAAGGCCGATGGCATGGTCTCCTTTTTCGAGGAGTTGTGTGAATACGCAGCAGAAAAGAAGGTTCAGGTGCAAATCTGCTTTTCTAGTCGATATTATCCGACTGTTTCCATCAAGAAAGGCATCGAAGTCGACTTGGAAGACGAGGAAGGGCATACAGAGGATATCCGGAAATATGTCGATTCGAGACTAAGGCTTAAGTCGAAGTCCAAGCAGGCCAAGGCATTCCGCGGCGAAATCGTGGACAAGTCTTCCGGAATATTCCTCTGGATCGTCTTGGTTATTGATATCCTCAACAATGACATATCGATTTCGATCCAGAAGGGACGCGAACATCTCCGGGAAATCCCGCCGAAACTGAACGAACTGTTTCAGTTGATACTTACCAGGGATGGAGACAATCTCGAACAGCTGCAGATTTGTCTCAACTGGATTCTCTTCGCAACCCGTGCTCTTAAACCTCAGGAGCTCTACTTCGCCATCCAGATTGGTTCCGACAAGAAGTGTTCTGGCTTTTGGGACAAAGAAGATTTGGATTTGGACGACATGAAGATTTTTGTGAGAAGTTCTTCCAAAGGCCTGGCTGAAGTGACGCGAAACAAGGCCTCCGAAGTTCAATTCATCCACGAGTCTGTTCGAGACTTTTTGCTCGGTCAATATGGGAACCAGTGGTCAGGGACTTCCGAAAATCTTGAGGGGGAAGGGCACCAAGTCTTGAGGAACTGCTGTCTTGCTCAGCTGAAAGCTTCGATCAGCCAGCAAGTCGAGATACCAGATCCTTTACCACAGGCTTCACAGGCAAAACAGCTGTGCAACACTATCAATTCGGCGTTCCCATTTCTCAAATATTCTGTTCATCACGTTTTCCATCACTCCAACCTCGCTCAACGGGATGGAATGGAACAGGGACCATTTCTTTCGGACTTTCCTCTGCAACGATGGATTCTCATCAACAACGCCCTCGAACTGTATGGCAAACGGCGATACACCGACTCAGTCAGTCTGCTTTACATATTTGGGAAGAATAATCTGGCCGACCTTATACGCAACCATTATCGGAGGAAGTTCTGCTTCCAAATTGAAGCTGAGCGTTGTGGTGCACCGATCCTTGCCGCGCTGGCTCACAATAGTCGTAACGCGGTCCTGGCATTTCTGAGGGCCCAGGCGGAGAACGAGCCACCAGCGTCTCCGCTTCACGGGCTCTGTGAACAGTATGAGCAGCATGGCAACAAACCGACCAGATTCGACCGTCACTTCACTTTCACACGAAAAGAAAGTATTTTGCATGATCTTGTCAACCACGACGAGGAAGCTGTAGCCCTTGCTTTTCTCCTCAGTTCGCACAGCCAAGGTGAGCCTGTGAATTCGAGCGATAATCTAGACCAAAAGACGTTATCGCTCGCTGTCACGCAGGGCCATGAGGCCCTCGTCGGGTTTCTGCTCCAAAGAAGTGCCCATGTCGACCAGAGGAGTGGGTTGTTGGATGAGCTGCTGTTAGATGCTGCTAAGCAAGGAAGTGAAACTATCGTCAAATTATTGCTCGATAGAGGCGCTGATATCCAGCCAAGCCGCGGGTGGTGCCAGACACCGCTATCAAATGCTTTAAGCAATGGACATGTGGCTGTCGTCAAGCTGCTGCTCGAGAAGGGTGCAGATGTCGAGTCAAAGGATCAGGACGGCAGAACACCTCTGGACCAAGCTGCCGGACTTGGGCGACCCAAGCACGAAGCGCTCATGAGGCTTCTGCTCGATAAAGGTGCTGACATTGATTCGAAGAATAACGACGGCCAGACGCTGCTTTCAGTTGCGGCCCGGCTGAGTCAAAGTGCCAAATCCAAGGTCCTACTCGAGAAAGGTGCCTACATTGATTCAAGGGATAAAGATGGTCGGACGCCGCTCTCCTGGGCTGCTGGACGATCTTCTGACGCGACACATATCATTGAGCTACTGCTTGAGAAAGGTGCCTACATTGATTCAAGGGATAAAGATGGTCGGACGCCGCTCTCCTGGGCTGCTGGACAATCTTCTGACGCGACATATATTGTTGAGCTACTGCTTGAGAAAGGTGCCTACATTGATTCAAGGGATAAAGACGGCCGGACGCCGCTCTCCTGGGCTACTGGACAAATCTTTGGCGCGGAAAGAATCGCTTCTGTACTGCTTGAGAGAGGTGCCGATATTAATTCCAGGGATAAAGACGGCCGGACGCCGCTCTCCTGGGCTGCTGTCTGCGTTCTAGATGAAGCGGTCGCTAGGTTATTGCTTGAGAAAGGTGCCGATGTTGGGTCGAGGGATAATGAGGGTCGGACGCCGCTCTCGTTGGCGGTATCAAAAGACGAGTTCTTTAGGAACGAAGGCGTCATTACGCTGCTGCGAGAGGCAAGTGCCTCGAATCCAGAAATACCATAGTGGGAAAGGCTGGGGGTTAACTTCCGATGTTATGTTGGCCAGATATCCCATTTTGTCTGTCACGAGATGGTTCAGAGACATAGCAGCTAGCCTCCAATACATCAATTCAAGTCAATGGGCGCTATCACTCTAAGTAAAAAGGAGGGAATTTGAGGGCACTGAGGCGCTGCAGAAGCAAATTTACGCATATCAATTAAGTGTAAGAGTTGGGTATGTTGGGTATGCAGATTGGGCGTGTGAATTGGGTTTGTAAGTATTGGGCGTGGGTGTTGGTTTCATGCTGGCGACGTACGGGGTGTGCCCTGCGTTTTTGCGGGTGCGATTCTCCTCGCATTATACTTATTGGGCTCATGCAATGCAGGGAGTGAACTAATGGTTTTGTGCGAAGATCCCTTAACATTAAGAAGGCACCATTGTTTACTTGACCAATGGAAATAGGGTGACATGGCCGATTCCAGGGGCCGAGATGCTGCGCCAGCTGACGCCAAGCTTGGAGTAATAAATTCCACGAGGAAATAGAGCGCGTAGGAGCTTCCCACGATTTCCCGCTCGATACTCTACAGCCCAGCTTCCCCAACCTGATACAAATTCCGCCACCTTCTAATGCCATGAGAAACAATTATCAATACTCAGGGCTGGGCACGCACCGAGAGACGCGCCTCATCAAGCTGCGCACCGACGTGGAGCAGGGCGCGCCGCTCTCGTGCGAGATCGTGACCACATCCATGGACAATCCAGACCCCTACGTCGCGCTTTCATACACGTGGGGCAATGAGACCGGACGCGAGCGAATGACTGTTTTAGCGTCGGGGGAAGTGTTCGGTGAGGATGCACCGGCCGTACTCGTGACACCAAACTGTGCCGCTGCACTGAAGAAACTACGAGCATCTGACCTCATCCGCGGAAGGGGAGTTTGGGTGGATGCAATTTGTATCAGCCAAGATTCAAATGAAGACAAGAGCATCCAGGTACAAATGATGGCCGAGATATACGAGAAGGCTGCGGTCGTTGCAGTCTGGCTTGGGGAGAAATGGGCACCAGAACGCTATGAAAATGTGGCAGCTTCGACGGCTTGGTACTTGAACACAGTCTGCAAGCTACCCGACGGGAAAGGTTCAATTGAATTCCTTGTGCGCCGTCTGAAACATCACGTTGTACGCCTTGCTTTAAGAGGTATGTGTCATGCGAAGTCCCGGACTCCCTGGTACGGTCTTCGAACTGACCTGTGCGATCAGGCACCGACAAGAAATCACTCAGGAGCATACTGGAAGCGCCGAACTGGAGACGAGCGTGGATTTTGCAAGAGACCACCGTTCCGTCGGCCGTGATCCTGTGTCAGGACTCGAAATATTGCCCCACATTCGGTCTGTGGAGCGCTCTGAGGCACCATGCCCCCCTGCACACAGAGCAATATGGGCTTCAGCTTCACATTGACCTGGCCCACGCTCGCAGAACCAAGCCAGAGAACCGGTCCGAGAGTGCTGAAGACGCGCTCAAGATGATTCGGAATTCGTTGCCCGTAAGTGCCTCGGACCCCCGCGACAAGGTCTTTGCATTTCGGGGCCTGCTGCAGAAGACCCTCAAAGGGGTCGTCGTTGACTACAACCGCCCTGTTCCAGATATCTTCACGAGCGCTACGCGGGCATACATCGAAGCTCACTCGAATTTGGATATACTGTACGAGACTACGCGAAACCCGACAAAGTTAAGCGGGCTGCCGTCCTGGGCGCTGGACTGGGCCGTCAAGGATGTCAACAAATTGATGCCGTCTAATGGGTTTGTGGTGCAGTCTGCTTGTGCCTCCGGCCGGAGTGAACCCAGTTTTGAGTTTTCCGAGGACGGCACGGTGCTTCGTCTCGAGGGGAGGAAAATTGGTCAGGTAGGCAGATGTGCCGGGATCTTTTGCCCTGCGGAAAGATTCACAGCATCAGCGGAAAGCCATCGAGGGGACCGTCAGGATGTGAATTTCAATGAGGTCCTGAGCACGCTGTCGGAATTTATCCTGAACGACGACACGGACAAAGTGGCAAGTTCAACGGCCCAAGACAAATACCGAGCATTTCGACGCCTGCTATTGAGGTATGCAAAGGGGGAACGTACACTTTTCTTCGCGCTGAGCATGTTCTTCGATCCGAATGCAGACGCTGCCCAGTCGCTTCAAAGAGCAGGGTCGTCAGAAGCCTCGGCCCGGGGGGTCCCAATCCACATCATAAGTGCTCTGTCCGGGGGTATGTTGTTTTTCACGACGGAAGGTCGTTTCGCGCTGGGCTTTTGTGCGCTTCAGCGAGGAGACATGATCTGCATTTTTGCGGGGCTGGGGATACCGTTCATTGTGCGCCCTGAAGGATCGAGCTTCACCCTCGTGGGCTATGCATACGTTGATGGTGTCATGGACGGTGAGCTTTGGCCGAATAATGATGATGATTTGACAAGATGGGAGATAGTGTAGGGAATCTAGAGACCAGCAGGTTCGCACTGTGGAGCGTTGTGTATTTGTAGCCGAACTGCCCAGCCATTCCGGTGGCACCCAATATGGGATGATGCATTATTGCGGGATGGTGAGATTTGGAATGACTGGAGTCGAGTGATTTCACGTCACAGGCTCAAATTCTGTTTCTGGGGGTCGGAAGGTGGCATACTGAGCACCTAGGTCTCTGAGCTGGATATCCATATGCTGGCGAATGAATAAGAGAATGCGAAAGACAATGCAAGCATAGAGTTCGAGATCTGCAAGGTGTGGGGTATTGTTCTGGAATTTCCTCTAACATGATGGAAACCAACGACTTCAGGAACTCTTTGACTGGAGCAGCTACGGCGACGCCTGATGACCGATCAACGATGCAGTGACAATTTGGCTGTCTAGAACATCTCCCGTATCCCCGGGTATTTGTAGAGAACGTCTGGGGTCTATTGGTACGGTACGGAAAGAAATAAAGAAAGGCCAGCTGTTGCGTACCAACTGAGACGAGACGTGCTACGAAAGCATGCGAAGAGCTAGAAAGGGCAATGTATTTTACATGATGCTTAATAGACTTTGGTATTTTTGAAAAGCGGCATGTTGGCGGGGATCTGCATACCGCGCCCACGTATTACTTTAATGTCTCGTGTTGGTCGGTGGGGGTGGTCCCTGTACCCGCTCGCATTCTTTTTCGCATTCTCTTATGTATGCGGGGCCTCCGCCAATCCTCCTGTGAACTCCTTTACTACCGCTCAAAGTTCCTCCCACACATCGGTCCGTCCAAACGACAGTGCATATCCAGTAGAGCGCACATAATTTCCAGGTCTCCAGATTGCCTGGCTAAGGAGTCATGGAGACGACCCGACGCATCACTAGGGTCGGACACCGAAAGTCACGAAATGGCTGTACTAGGTGCAAGGCGAGGCGTGTCAAGGTGCGCTTGACCGCAATACCCTTTTCCCTGGTCGAAATATCTAACACGGGTTGCCTCTCTAGTGCAACGAAACTGCTCCATGTTACAATTGCGCCCGGCATGGGGTTCAGTGTAGTCTCAGCCGCGTAATCAGGCAATCACCTTCTCAAGGCCCCACAGCTCCTTACAGAGCCCTGGATGCTGTAAATTCAGAACGGCCAGTGCAAGCCAGCGCAGTCCAGAATTTTGATGGCTCCGCCCGCTCTGCGACATCGGAAATACAGGAAATAAGCAGCGCATCCATATTGCGCTTGAAGATCAGTCACGCTAGGCAATTGATGTTGGAGGTGTCTGAAAGTCTTCATTCCTCCCCAATGGCCTCGGATGTCACTGCCTCTGCGACGACTGACAGCCCGGAAAGCAAATACGGGCGCGAGATTGATAACTGGAGCGCCCGGGATCAGATGCAGAGCCTACGCCTTTTGCACCATTACTACACATCAGCATACAGCCTGCTAGCGCATGAGCCTGCTACTGCAGAGCTGTGGCGGACCACAGTGCCAGAGATTGGCTTTGACCACGTGCGCTCCCAAGTACTGAAAGAGACTTTTTGTAAGTTTTTGCTAACACTCACGGCAGGAATACTTGATGCATGGCATTTTGGCGCTTTCCGCTCTTCACTACGCTCACGCCAACACCGCGGAGAACAATACCGCGCAACGTCCGCACTACATGATTGTCTCTGCTCACTATCAACAGCTTGCCTTGAACTTCTTCTCCGGTAGCATCCACGCTATAAACAACGATAATTGCGAGGCATATTTTCTTCTCTCTTGTATCATATTCCTCCTATTCACTTTCTCCATTGGCCATGCGGATAACAGCGGAGAGCAGCCGAGTCCTGAGACGGTGACCCAGTCATTTGTATTACTGCAAGGAGCTAGAGATGTGCTCAACAGTCAGTCGTTACAGAGGTGGGCGGTTGGAAATTCACTAGCAGTACTGCTATCCCCTCGGCCTTGGTATCCAAGCAACCACGAGGTGCCTACTCGGCTACAGACACGCATAATCCGAGTGCGGCAGCTTGCGATGGAGCAGTCATGCTTCTACGACGATGAGCAATTGAAATCAAACTATCTAGATGCCATTGATCTGCTGCAGACTACCTCCTCCTGGGCAGACCCTGCAACGCCGGAAGGCAGACGGAGAATATGGTACTGGCCTATCAACTTATCACAGGCATTCCTCCATTCTCTCCGGACGGGGCGGCAGCTGGCTCTCATGATCTTGTCTCTTTTCGCAGAACTCGTCGTGCCTTACGAAGCGGGGAATTGGCTACTACAAGGCTGGAGCAATAGCGTGCTGAGGATGGTTGATGAGAGATTGGATCAGCATTGGAGATATTGGCTAGACTGGCGACGAGAGCGAGAAAGTTGAATCAGTGTGCTCTCCTGGCCGTTTTCTGGACCTCGAAGTTTGGTATTTCGACTCTTAGCGTTTATTTTGGGATAGGAATCGTCTCCTTTATTTCTTTCTAAAGCCACATGACACCCGAAAAGTGACTCTACAATATGGGCAGATGCTTTGACATGCTAAGAGCAAGTGGGAGGTGACTGGCTGTCGCCGAGGTCTGTGCCCCGGGTTGCTACTGTAGCCGTAGGGACTTTGGCACGCGAGTGCCGAAATTTCCTTGATTGGTTCGCTTTAAAAGAGAATGCGAGATCTTCCCAGGACCTCATTGGTCCGAGGACCTGCCTAAGTTGCTAAGGTTCAAAGATGTGTGTTTGAATTTAGGATCTATCCGGTGCATTAATGCTGGGTCTTCGGCGTCGCAATCTGGTTTCCAAACATGGGAATTCTTGGGCAGATCTCGGATTCGTATCAATTGCGGAAAACCGAGTATCCCAGATTTACCATCTTCGTCTGTCTTAAGTACCCGTAGACCTTCATAATACAATCCAACCTCTCCCCTACAGGCCAACATCCCAAAAGCCAACATCTCACCGTCGACTATCCTACAGGTCAACATCCAAACGCCACCACAGTTGAGAAAGTTTACGCAAAACTCATCAAAGTCGTTGCGATGTACATATTGGAGCTTCTCTGCCGTCCTGAGGTCATCACTTTGTTCATCGCCATTGTGTTCTACTGGAGTCTACGGTATTTTGTCCGCGACGATCAACCGTACCCCGGATTCAAGATTATAGGGGGTGTAGCAGGAGACTGGTTCGGTATCAAGACCAAAAAGCAATGGGACAACAACGCCGTGGAGATACTGCAAGAAGGGTTTCGCGCGGTGAGCTGACACGATCGCCCGCGACAGCAACCCAAAGACTGACGAGCGTTTCTTTAGACCAAAGGCCAACCATTTCAAGTTCTCACTAACCTAGGCCCGACAATAGTCCTGCCGAAACATTACTGCGACGAAATTCGGAATGATCCACGCCTTTCTTTTCGTGGATTCATTGAGCGTGTAAGCTTTCTCTGACTCCAGTAGCCCTGTGTCCTAGCTCTAACTTTAGCAAACATTAGCAAGGATTGACGAACTATCCTGGTCTGGACGTCGTTCATGTGGGCACCCAGGATGATATTATACAAACAGCAATCAGGAAGAATCTCACGCAAGCTCTGGGAGGACTGACGCAGGCGTTGTCTTCTGAATGTGCGGCTGTTCTAAAGGAGAATATTCAGCCTGCACAAGGTTCGTGTAGCTCTTTGCAACTGGAAGATTTCACACGACTGACCCACACAGATTGGACGCAGACTAGGTTCATCATGACAGCTACACAGATCGCCGCGCGTCTTTCCGCCAGAGTCTTCCTTGGCGAACGTCTGTGTCATAATAACGACTGGATTGAGATCTCGATTCGTTTCACAATCGTCATGATGAGAGCCCAGGATGCTCTTCGTTCATGGCCGTTATATATGCGCCCCTTCGTTCACTTTTTTATCCCCGAGCTCATCTACCTGAAGCGCCTAATCAAGGATGCCAGAAAGATCATTGAGCCGGAGCTTGAGTTTCGGATGGCCGAACGGCCAGATGTCGTGAAGCCGCAGGATTCGCTCTCCTGGCTGGACGACGTCAGAGCCGGGCGTCCCTTCGATGTCGTCTCTGGGCAGCTATTCCTGACTGTGGCTGCTATCCACACTACATCTGTAGTGATAACTGCTCTCATGTACGACCTCGTCAAAAATCCGGAATATATCCATTCACTTCGGGAAGAAGCCATCAAGGTCTACAGGGAGGACAAGGAATGGAACAAGACAAGTCTCTACAAGTTGAAGTTGTTAGACAGCTGCATGAAAGAAAGTCAACGGTTGAACATCCTAGGTCCAAGTGAGTCCATTTCCCTCCCTATCTGTCTTTTGCCTTTTATGTACGTACAAGTGAAGTTAACTCACATGTCACAAAGATATGATGAACAGACGAGCTGAACATGCTATCAGTCTTTCGGACGGCGTTTCTATTCCCAAGGGTGCACACATCACAGTGCCTACATTTCACATGCGGGACCCTGAAATCTTCGGCGCCAATGCGGGCCAGTTTGACGGGCATCGCTTCTTGAGAATGCGCCAAAAACCAGGAGAGGAGAACCGATGGCAGTTCGTGAGTACTAGCCCAGAGTTTCTGAGCTTTGGACATGGTTTGCACGCCTGCCCGGGACGATTCTTTGCGAGCAATGAGATCAAAATCGCCATGATTCAGCTCTTGTTGAACTACGAGTGGAAGATTTTGGACAACCCGCCGCAGAGCAGATTCGCCAGTCGTTTTGTGCCAGACCCCGAGACACTCATTGTGTATAAGTCGAGAACACCGGAGATCGAGTTTTGAGAAAGCCAGCCAATTGATTAAGGAAAACATTACCACCAGTCATAGTTGCATATCTACTTTCCAATGGGTCGTCCGTCTGTTAGGCCGCATTAATATCCTTTGCTGATGCCTTTTATATATATGAATCATGATCTCTGAGTTGTACCGCTATTTTAGTCCTTATTTCTTCTGAGTGAGAATCTTTGCTGTTGTGCACCCACACCTCCTGAAGCATGATCTCACGGAGATACCGGACGGGTAAGTACATATTCTGGACAGAAGAAAAACCAATGAAAAAGTATTTAACACTTTTTCATGGTTTCCGATTTTTCGATCTTCTTTCTACCTAGATAGTGGACTCGTAAAAGCTGCAGAACTGCGGTAGCACCATTGAGAACACCACTGCGAGTGCCTTTAGTTTTCGTAATACAAGAAGATAGTCCAGCAGTACATGGCGCGTTTGGTTTGTACTACCCATCTCAGCCCGTCAGGAGTTGATCTTCCAATCTGTTCTCGTTCGCAAACCTAGTATTGACATGGTAGCAAAGCCTGGTATGGATTCAGCACATGTATTTGTCGTAGGCCCATCAAAGTCAAAATCCAGAGTTGAGATAAATATGCTAATAGATGGCATTCATCCCGTTATTAACTGTGTAGTTTGTCGTGCGAGAAAAACATAAAACAGTATTCTGAGTCGAGGGGGACAAGTGATTGAAAGAAAGAATGCAATCATTCTCTGGAAGTATCAACATCCAGCAGTCATGAGGTATGTTCAGTGATGTTCTTGTCTCGCTAATATGCTAAGAACTGTGCTGGCTCAATATACACGCAAATGTGCTGTTCAAGCACAAGTATCTGTTAAGAATGTCAAACTGTGAAGTTGGCTGGCCTCTCAATGAATCGTTCCGGCTTTCTGTTAGACTCTGTTGATATAATAGAGACAACGGCTCCTGGCAGGATGTCGCATTGATTGTTGTTACGGGTTGTCGTGTACTAGCTTCCCTCTTGCTCCTCTTACGCCTTTTTTGCGGGGACAGATCTGAGCGGATTCAAGCTCCGTTCAATGACTCGTCTTGGTTGAATCTTGTGACTCTCTTCGACCTTGCTTTTCAAATGCTGCTTTACCCTCCCGTCGCTTGTACCCGCTGTATGTCATCTGAGTTGGTCTCGAGAAGGAGCAGAGACAATCGAGTGTTCTTGGGCATAGAAATTGCTGGAGTGAAGCAAATTGGGGGTGCTACTGTGATGACAGAAGCTAAAAGCGTGACTCATGGCTGAGTTGGAGAATTGTGAGTATATTTCGCGCTAATGAACAAATCGAGATAGAAAGTATCTCCAGCACTTGTGGTTCCATTTCCAGAGTGGGAACCCAGCCTCCCGGAAGACACTTGTATCCAGTCCATAAACAACACACGCGCTTTCCCATTCCTTCCATTGAGATCGTCCAGTTGAAGATAAGACACCTCCGTGATATGCTAATTGAGACACAATGTCATATTGTTGTATCACAAGCTCCCCCGGAGCGTTCGGGAATCGCAAATAAAGACCCTTCGCCTTAGCAAGCACACAGTCTATGGGCGTGCTCCTGTCATTATCTAACCAATTAGGGTCGAACCCGCGCGAAAGCAGCGCTCGAATCAGTTTGGGTGTAGAGAAGAGAGCCATCTCAGTCCCATATAGTGGTATTGACTTGTGTTCGGACAAGGGCGATTCTGTACACGGGCCTGGGCGTGGAATGGCACCCACGAGCATAAGAGCCAGATCCTCAATCACTTCCGCCTTGCTTTGCGTGTTCTTCAGAGAGTCAGCTACCCGTGGAAGACTTTTCTCAATCGAAAGGCCCATGATAATCAACTTCTCTGCTATATTCAGGACGCCGTCCGATTCGTCCTTCGTCTCTGTGTTCTGAATTGCAATGAGCAGGGCCTTTATGAGCTCATCTGTATCCCATCGAACGCAGCATCGATCATCTTCGTACGCGTCGCGGACGTAGAGTTGCAATCCGGCGAGAACTGCCATTGCAATCAGAGACCGAACAGGGCAGCGATAATGATTTATGAGGTGGTCTAGTGGTGCCGTGCTGAAGAAATCATACTGGCTGAAGCCCGTTGTGGTCTCAGCCTCTCTGGCATGGTAGTAGAAGCTGTCTTCAGAGGGCGTGTTGATGAAAAGATACTTCGAGATGAAACAATGGCCGTTCTCAGTAATGAACATGCCTTTGTTGCCCAGGAGCTGGAATTTGAACCAAGGGCCCATGACAAATTGCTTGACCGTCTGGTGCATGAATTGCACAATTGGTTTCCCCTCGACAGAGAGACCGCCGACCTCCACCAGACCGCCCGACACAACTTTGATGTAATGCTCGGCCTGCTCCATTCCTATCCTTAGCAGGGGCGTTCGCGGGCCCGGGATGACTTTGCGTTGTGCATCTGCGAAAGACTTGGCGGACCAGCACTGAAGGATCGCGAGCAATGTCTTTATGTCTATGTCGTAGATTGAGCGACAAATTGTCTCCAGGACAACGTAGGTTTCCCAACGCGTACTAACCGGGATGCGCTGAACGATAACCTGGTAATAGTCATCCAGCTCATCTGGAATCTCGTCCAGGGTCTTGCGCAATTCCTCCTCTAAAGCCTGGATATCTCGCAGCTGCAGTCTTTGCAGGACTCTTTGCGTAAGATCCCGCATTACCAGCTCAACCCAGAGAAAGACGCCACGAGCCCGACGAACGATTTCCATCACAAATGGGGATAGTAACGCCTTTGCAGTGTCGTCAGAAGGAATGGATGCGGCGCAAAATTCCATGATGTCGTTCCAGGTGTGGTCGTGAATCTGGAAACCTGGACATGCCGCAAACTCGTCATTGAGTGCTTTCCAAGGTCGGCTTGAGAAAAGGATTCGTATACGAGTCAATGAGGCTGTACTGGGATCAGCTGACTGTTGGACGAGGTTTTGTACAAACGAGGCGATGAACTCTGGCCTTCCGTTGTATTCGTCAAGGGCATCCAAGAAGAGAAAGAGGTCCATCTTGAATAGAGATTGCTCAATCAATCGGCGTAGACAGTCTTCCAGATCTTCTCTGCTCCATGGTCCTGTCTGTATATCTGTCCTTATTTTCTCGCGTTGGTAGTGGCGCTTCAAAATGCCAATTGGGGTGGGTGTCCAAGTCGTTGATTCAGGCCGTTGATAGATGGTCCCTTGCTTCTGTCTCGATTCTGACTCCATCATGGTACTCAGAATGGCTGAGACATCGTCACAACCATCCTGGCCCAGTAGGACTCCCTCCTGTGAACGAAGTTTGACGCCTAGCCCTTTCAGCAAGCGTTTCAGATGTAATCCGAGTTGTCGACTTCGGGTCAATTCTCTTTGTAAACCAATAGTCTCCTCGACCTCATTGACCAAACGAGAAGAGCAAGGAATTCGCAGGCGATGCAAAAGAGCCCAGATGTCCTTTTCGAGGTTGTCGAGGGCTAAAGAAGCAATAAGGGTCCGATATTGTTCCGTGAGAATGGGGTATAGGAGATGGAAGAGAGTTCTTTCTTGCTCCAGGATCTGGCTTACGAGGCTCCTCAGGAGGCCCTCGAAAGACTTTTGTATGTTCGTTCCTCGGTGGTGGAAGAAGAAACTGGCTGTAATCAGGCGCGCTCTTGACTGCCAGCCCCCGGCACGTAGAAGCTCACGTGTGCGCGGATCCTGGTGAAGATACTTCATAAGGGTACTCTTCCCACTTGCTGGCTTTCCATGGATCCAAAATATGCCGGTACCTTTCTGTAGCCAGTCGCTGAGTCCCACAGAAGTATCATCGTACGCCCAATTGAACGTCTCTCCTAATTGCTGGTTGATTTGCTCCAGTCGACGGTCTCGTTCTGGGGCGCGAAGCGACGACAATATCGCATCGTCGTTCCAAAAGCCCGGTACTGTCCATTCCTCCTGCGAGTCGGATCTCTGTGGGTCATGTCTCTGGCCGCTGTCCTTGTGTCCATTGGATGGTACGGTCGGGTTTGCAGGTTCAGACACAGCGCAAATACTTTCCAATTTACTTGCAATTATCCCAATAGAGTGGTCTCCTACCCCGAATTTCACCATATCAGAATGGTTCTCGTCTATTTGTATGGTCGATGAAGGCTGTGAATGGCAGAGATTTCTGGTTGCAGATTCCCGTGACACCATCACGGCTGCAGGGCCCGACCTTGAAAACATGCCCAGTGTGAGAGCCTTTTGTCAAGCAATCAGCTCCTTTCGTAGGACTTATGTGTTCAAAACAGTTTGCTTAGAAATGGGTTTACTTACTTCCACAGTCGGCGTAACTTTTGTCTCGAACGCCCAGAAGAACTGGAGCCTCTGGAGATAGGAGATGTTTCCAAATTGCTCATCCAGTCTGGGCAAGAAGTCTGACTGATTCGACAGCCCGTTCACCAAATCAACGTTCGGCTGATCTCCTAGCATCCCAAAAATGTCTTCCATATTCATGCCCTGGCTCGGGACACCAAAAGAGACAGCCCCTTTTAGTTTTTCAAGGATTGCCCTCTCTTGGTGGTCACCCCCGGCCAGAATAACGAGCGCCTTCTTCAAAATTACTCCTCCCAGGCTGTGAGCGAGGAAAAGTACCGGTTTCGCTGATGGTGCCGACCAGCCTATCGCCTTCATCGTCTGGACGAGTGAGATCGCCAAGTCTGGAATGACTTGAAAAGACTTGCTACCGGAAAGCGTTGTGTCGTACCCGTAGACCAAGAAACGAACACCTGGCAGCCGCTGCGGCAGCTCATCCCGTATCCACATAAAGGACTTGTCGTGGCCACGGGGCTGCCATGATCCGAAGGGATGGCTGGCAAGACCGGATATGATGAGGCAGCTGACAAGAGACAAGAGTGTTAGCGATCACCAACCACAAAGACAGACGGGTTGATGAGACTACTCGTAGGAAGGTCGTTATATCTTACTCATACTTGTGCTCATAATCTGGCACCTGGTTCAACGGCGTTATGCCCTGAAAGTGGTGGTCGATGATGAGAGGCCTCTCAAGACCTGATACTGAGATAGAATATTCTCCACCCCTGAGGCTTGAAGTGAGAGTCGGAGGTTCTCTGTGGAAGGTCAAAGTAGCCACCTTGGTCCGCGACCATGCCCAAGGGTCCACATCGTATGCCAGCGAAGAGATTTGCACGTCCTGCGCCGTGATGTCTTTGATGGCCGCACACAAGAGCTCGACGGCAGATAGCCGATCCACGTGCCCGGGAAGGTTCCGTACCCGAAAGACACGGGGTTTATTGTTGAGACCGACGGTGTTGGTAGGCTTGTTCTCAGTCATCTTGGAAAAGACCTCAAAGAATGTCCATCGTCTGATCTTCTGACGGCTAGTGACGTCTGTAGGCAGGCGATACGGTCCGCATCGGCCAATATTATCTCATAGCCTAAGCTGTTAGCCCTGAAACATCCAGTTCACTGGTTAAGCACAGACTTCAAAAATCAAAGGACTTGGGAAATGATGTTCGCGGCCTGCTTGAAAATTTGCTGGGCGGGGTTGTCAGGCAAGCTTGACGTTGTACCACTTGGGGGCAGGAAGTAAGCCTCGCATTGCCACAATGCGTGCATATCCCATGATCTGCGGCCGACCTGGGCGCTGTTTTGAGCCAACGAGATGCAGAGACTAGAGTAGATGTAGTTACACCGCATCAATAGTTGACTCCGTTCATATCAAGGACACAACGGCCAGGCCGCTCAGCACCAGCATGCATCCAACCGACACAGAAACTAGTGGCTCTCATGCTCAAAAGGCATGGCTAAACATTCAAGAGATCCCACCAGCTGGCCGGTACGTCACAATTATTCCAGCGTGTTTTGAAAGACTTGAAATCCTGAATAGATGTCTTATATTAGTTCACACTGGCATCCACAGTGCAGGGACTCAATGATCACGCTACGGATCTCCTGCCAGCCTCCTACCACTACTATAAGGCCGGTGGAAGGCGCATAGTCGCTGATCCGCACAAGGACGTATCGGCATTTTTACACAACGAATTGTCTTTGGGGCGCTTGGGTGAAATGCTGCAACATCTATGGTTTGCTGGCGCAAAGCATGCCCCCAGGCAACTGCATTTTCAAGTAGCAGTAGGCCGGGAGATCGTCGTTGTCGACCGGATGGATTTGCATCTAGTCTGGGACAAGGACGGGAAAATCTTTCTGAAGCCCATACCAAGGTTCCTACTTGACCGGGACTTCTGGCAAAACAACTTAAGATGTCCCTATGGTTGTATGTGCCCAGGCTCTTCAGCGCCCTGGTGCAGGGACGAGCTGCGAAAAGTCGCCCTCGGCTTTCTCTACACATATGCCTGTTTGATTTCATCAGAGACCGACTTCTTCCTTGCCAACGAAAAGCGCATCTTGCCCCGGAAAGCGAGGGACGCAACCATTGAGTGGGAAGAATGGAAACACATGGCTAGGGGAATCCTTAACGCGCATGATCCAGACAACGTCCACCCTCGCTTCCTGCGCGCCGAGCTTCGTCTCTCCCGGATCAACACAATCAACCGCTTCACTCGCTTTCCGCCTTTCCAATCATACCTCCGTGGCTGGAACAATTACAGCACCTTCTACCGCGATAACCTTGCGTGGATGGCTGGCACCGCTGTCTTCGTCGCTGTAGTGTTGGCCGCGATGCAGGTCGGCCTCGCGACGGAGCGACTTCAGCGCAACGCCAGCTTTCAAAGTGCATCGTATGGCTTTACCGTGTTTTGTATCTTGGGGCCTATCTGCGCATTCGGACTCCTGGTCCTGGGGTCTGTACTCAAATTTTTCATTGCCGATCTACCGGCAGCTCTCAGGCAAAGATAACATGTAGTTGGTGTGGGGTTAAACATCCTCACGGATCCGGACTCGGTTGGTCGGACTAAACAAGTGGCCCGAGTGGACGGTTCCAGGAACAAACGGGCTAGCAAAATAAGAACAATGCAGACCCTTGTTTAGACAGGTGACCGGCGTGTGTTTATCTGAAGGTTTTGATGCTAATTATACGTGCGGCCAAACTCTAAATCGCGAACCCCATCCTTGGCACGGCAGCGCGGGATCCACGCACAGCCGGGCTGTCGGGATTTGATAGGAGAGCCCCAAGCCATCATAATCTCCCTGAAACGATCGGATGAATCGACATCAGATGCATAAGGCTGACGGCTCTAGTTTGTTCAACGGTCGCGAGTCAGAGTCTGGGCTCGTTGAGCGCTTCGCCCCTCTTGGCCGTAGTCTATGCATGACTTGGGATAGCACCATGTGCACCGTTTGTGGATGACTTTTGTAGATCAGGTGAGGCTGGAAGAGAATTGTCGAGATGTAAATAGTATAAGACGAACGCGTCGGTCATCGCTCTTGTTGAGTTACGATGATGGTCAAGGCTTGCTCTTCATTCTTTCATTCAGTGCCCACGTTCGAGATTGCATTTTCATTCTTTAGCAGTTCTTGTCTCTCAATATGAGACTTTCCATTCTCTTAGGAGCTTGCCTTGCCGCAGCTCCATCACTTGCGCAGAGCGGCTGGAACAACACTTCTCTTCAACCCAGTGGATCCCGGGTGCCATCCTCACCACCAAGCTCGGCACCCGTGCTGACCCCAGTTTCGTCCCGCCCGATCACCCGGACCGGATCATCACCACCATCATCCACATCGGCACCGCCAGCCACAGTCACAGTAAGCAATGGAGACACCGTCGACGTCGCACCAGGCGTCGTGGTGTTCGGCGGCACAGGCGGCGGGTTCTACACCATCAACGGCGGCGCAGCCATCCCCATCGCAGCAGGGGCAACAGCAACGGCCAGCCAGGACGGGGGCAACGACGACCCGGCGCCGACGTCAGAGCCACCCACCTCGGAGCCGCCGACCTCGTCCGAGCCGCCCTCGTCGTCCCAGCCCACGTCGTCCGCGCCGCCGACGGGCACGCCCAAGCCGTACATGATCTTCCCCGCGGACGGCGCGGACACGGCGGGCTTCCTGACCACGCTCGAGGACTTGGTCAAGCCTGAGGTGCCGCAGGTGGTCGACATCCTGGATACGGCGAGCAATTCCAACACGACGCTGATGTGGGTTGCGAACCTGACTGACACGCAGCTGCGGGAGGTCGAGGGCAACAGCGCCGTGGAGGGGACCATGGTGAACGCCAACCTGACCGCGCCCGCGCCGGCCGAGGAGGTCGAGGGGGAGACGGTAGCCCCGCCCAAGACGGCGCGGCGCAGCCTCAAGGACATGGCTAAGAGGGCGGTCATCAATGTCGACACGGATGACTTTGATCTGATTCAGCTTTCTACGGCTGAGGGCAGCCAGCCTGGGACGACGTATGACTATGATGAGAGCGCCGGGACTGGGATCTCTGTTTATGTTATCGAGAGTGACATCCTCATGGACCATCAGGAGTTCACAGATGGCGGTCGTACGACTCGGAAGATCACCATTCCAGACATGACCGGTGGAGGGCTCCGCGACCGAGCAGAGTTCCACGGTACATGTGCGGCATCGAAGGCAGTTGGAAACACTGCGGTATGTGTGGACAAGATTGACTAGTCCGATCCCCGTATTTATCGGTACTGACTGTGGTATAACCAGGGCTCGGCACCAAAGGCAGACTTCGTAGCCGTCGACATGACAAACGACGACGTGGCAACGCTGATCGCAGCCTTCGCCATGATCGGCCAGGACGTGGCGCAGAGGGGCCTCAAGGGCAAGGCGGTCATCTCGTGCAGCCTGACTGCGAGCGAGGAGTCCATCACCGAGATGGGCATCGCGCGGCTCCGGCGCGTGCTCGGCGTCCTGGTCAGCCTGGATATACCGATTATTCTCTCGGCGGGCAACTACGGCGGCGACATCAACACCTACCCGCCCATGCTGGCGGACGAGCTGCCGCTCATCACTGTTGGCGCCGTAGACGACAAGGGGGAGATCGCGTCTTGGTCCCAGGGCGGTGCGCTCCTGACGACTGCCGCCGGTGGCGTGGGTATTGTCTGTGCTACCAACGAGGGAGTTGATGCGTACCGGATCAAGCAGGGTACCTCCTTCGGTAAGTCTAGGACCTAGAATAACACAACCTCCCAGTCCAAAATACTGACTCTGCTTTTCCCACAGCCGCGCCACTCGTCGCCGGCATGGTCGCCTACTGGCTCGGCCACCCAGACTACACAGGCGCATTCCCAGCCTCGCAGATCGCCCAGGCCGCCAAGGACTCGGTGACGGCCCTGCACTGGGCGCGCGTCGAGGGCGGCTACAATGTGGCCTACAACGGGGCGCACGAGTGCGTCGAGGACGACGGATCCTCGAGCGACGGCGAAGCTCCCGCTGCAGCGAGGCGCGACATGATGCTCGAGGGCCGCCAGGCCGCGGCAGGAAACACCACGCTTGGCCTGGGCGGCATCCTGGCGGCGTCGTGCCCGCTCCCGCCGTCGAGCTCGAGCTCATCAACCGTCGTCACCGCCACTCCGACGACGCTCGCGACCGTCACCTCTACGGCGTCTGCCACGTCGACGGCGGCGGCTGAGACGAGTGCTCCTGCTATCGAGCCGATGTACTGCTACAGCTTTGACCCTGCTTGCTATGTGAGTTGAACTCTGTCTTCATCTTAATTTGGAATCTTTGCTGACATTTGTTCTCTCTCCCAGGGATGGTGCTGCCCAGATGAGCCCGGTGGAACCTGCAGCTCCGAGTACCCGGGCAAGCAGGGCTGCCGATGTGGTGCTGGCGGCGCGACCAACGTTGTGCCAACTGCTGCCCAGTGCCCGATGCCTGCTTGAGTTACACGGTGTACCCGATGTTTAGAGAGGCAAATTTGTTACGATTTGGGAATCGTTGTGCCCAGGCGATGATTTTATGCTTCTTACGGTATATTCTATGATCTGACCTTCTATGTATATACTTTTATCTTGAACGAAATTTGATGACTGTTTGACGATTTCATTTTTTCAAAATAACTGTGCTCGGTGAAAGTTAGACATATTGCGTAATTAGGTACAAGTTTGGATTTGTCGTCCTGCAATTCAATATGATGCCTTTTTACTTTAATGCAGTGAGATGAACATCAATTAAGTGAATTAAATGAGTCTCGATGAATCCGGGGGCCAAATTGTCCCTAATCATTATATAAGGCCGCAATCCAGCTCTCTTCCAGTTCGGGACTAAACCGGGATGACACATTCCAGGGTTGTCTTTGAACTCCGCAAGGCCCAGAAACACCACCAAACATTCAGCTCTTGCAACCAACGCCCAACAGAGCCCAGCCCAGCCTAACCTGTCTTTGCCGCATCGTGTCGAATCAGAATCACCCAGAGACAATCTTACACTTTCTCTCACCACTCTTCAGGAGCAACACACAAAAGAACAACCGTCAATCCCGACGTCATCCCACAGCTCCGTCCCGAGCATCCGCATCAATGTCGGCGCAACAACCATCCCCATCCCCAGCGGGAATCGTCCCGGAGGAAGAAGTCATCCAGAGCATGAGCAACTCAGCCCCGCTCGACATGTCCGACATGCCTGCAGTCCCAGCCACGACTAAACCCGACAGCGAAGAGGCCATCGTGCACTCCCTGGTAGCGGCCGCCCACGCGACCATCGCCAAGGTAGACCCCACCAACCAAACGACCCGTAAGTGAAGACTCCCATGTCGCACCTTGATTAGCCAGTCGGCCAAGCATGCACTCGCTGACCAACCAGCCCACAGACCAGGTCGGCGCCGCGGCCCTCAGCGCGGACGGCCACACCATCTTCACGGGCATCAACGTGACGCACTTCAACGGCGGGCCCTGCGCGGAGCTCGTGGTCCTCGGCACCGCCGCCGCGGGCGGGTGCGGCACGCCCGGCACCCTGACGCACATGGTCGCGGTGCGCAACGACGGCGCCACGGTGCTGAGCCCGTGCGGGCGGTGCAGGCAGGTGCTGATGGACCTGCACCCGGACATCCGGGTCATTGTCGACACCCGGACGGGGAAGAGGGGACCGCCTGGTGAGGCAGCACCTGTCAAGGAGCCTGGCGGGTTGGGCAGCTTGCGGGTCGTCAGTATGGACGAGCTGTTGCCGTTTGCTTATCGCAAGGCGGACTGGAGGGCTGCTACGCCCGAGCGGGGCGCTGTGTCTAAGTAGCGGTGCTGTGTTTGCGGAGTTGTCTTTGTCGAGGCTTCCGAGATTTGGGATCTCTGTCGACACCTTCTGCTGGAGAGCTTGTTTGCCTGTGCTTACTGGCCGTGGTCTCCGTGGATCGAGGACACATTCGGATGCGGGAGTAGATTCGGAGTAGACATGGGATGATAGACTTGAGACGAGGTTTTCAGTGAACCACTAGAGACGACCAAATGTGTCATTAGATACAGGACTGAGGGAGTCAATATCTGCCAGAGTGTGCAACTGTGAAAACCAATCTGAGGATGAGTGACACATGCCGAACATCACACATCACTACACAAGATCTGCATGTCACATAACACATAAGAAGCAAGGATTGCAATATTGCCGCTAAATTTGGGCTTCACCGACCATATCAGAACATACTGGACTGGGCCAATCAAAAATCAACGCCCGTAACCACAATCAACGCCATACTAACAACCCCTACCGACCCTCCTGCTCGACCACCAGTCTCATAAAAGCCAATCCACTCTCATCCAGCCTCAAGAAAAGCACATCAAGTTTCGTTTCTCCCTCGCTCCTCTTCACTTGGCCTTCGGCGCATCCGTCAACGGCACATACCTCACCCCAAACAACCTCTTCCTAGTCACAACCCCCTGCGCGTCCTTATCAACAGCCCAGATGTGCTGCCCCCCACCCCCATCCTCGTCATCAACAGGGATGAACATCCTCCCGGGGCTCCGCAGCTGCTGGATAAGCTCGTCATGCACCTCGACGGCGCTGGCGCCCACGTGGATCGCGTCCCAGCCCGCCTCCTCCTCCCCGGGCTCGACCCACCCCTTCCGCCCGTCCCCGACCCGGAACCGCACCCGCCCGCTGGCGAGCAGCGCCCGCCCCTCCTCGCTGCGGGACATGTTGCGCTCGCCCATCTCCTTCAGCGCGGGGATGTGCTCCAGGCCTACCACGGCGGCGGGGCCGTTGCCGTCCTCGGGGGTGGAGGAGGGCGGCGGCAGGAGCTCCGCCAGCACGTGCGTCAGGTAGCCTGACCCGGAGCCGATGTCCAGGACGCGCCGGGGGCGGTTGGGGCCGGAGGACGAGGAGTCGGCGGGCGGCTGCAGGGAGCTCAGGAGGTGCTCGGCGGCGGTGGCGTGCATGTGCGGGGCTGAGATGGTGGCAGCGTGGCCGATTGATTGGGGTGAGTCGTTGTACGGGGACGACGGTGCGTAGTGGGCGCGGTCGACCTGGGGGATTGTTAGTATGGTAAATGGCTCATCAGGAGGGGAGGGGGAGTGTGGTGTTGTGGGCGGGAGGTGGGGTGATAACATGTGATGGACGGTTCGACGTACTTTCAGGAAGGCTTGCTTGACCCTGTCGTCCTTGATCATGCCGTTGCGGCACAGGTTCGCGACCAGTTCCGCATTGGACGTGCCGGAGCTGCGCCAAGCCATGCTGGTGGTCGTTGTGAGTGTCCTGGTGCTACTCCTTGGTGATGGTGGTCGTTGTCTTTGTTGACGCTGTCTCAGTGTGGGGAAGGTGCCAATGAGGAGGCGGGAGAGTGGCCTCGTGGATGAGAAGAGTGAAGCCACTGTCGGCCGCGATGACGGGAAGTGAGGCTCCGTCGGTTGATTGAATTGAGACTCACGGGTCGATAGTTGGTGTGAGACGAGGTGATGGTGACTGCTTGTGTGTGAGGTGTGTGCTTGTGAAGGTGGAAAGTGTGCATTCAGTTGGAGGGGTCGCTGCGACGTCCCCGGAGCCGGTCAAGATTACCTCATACGTAGGTAGCCAAAGAGGTATGGGCGCCTGGGGCCGGTTGGGAGTCACGGAATGAGTGCAGTTGTTCCTTCCAAGTTGTTAGTGAGTTCAAGATGCTGCTCAAAATCCCCACTTGAGTCACCTATGCCTTTGTCCCGCCTACAGGACGTATCGCTTCCACTACACTGCCTGTCGCCACCCGGGCTTGCCACGAGGTTCTACCCTAACCCCGATATTTCCCCCTGCCATTTGAGCTTCCAGCACAACTATTGTCTGTTGACTCAACTGCTCCTATACTTGTAATCACGGGAGAAGAGTAAGGAGTTTGATCGACGGCGGTACCTGGCATGTTAAACTGTGGCCTTCTTTACCTCACTTCCAGGTCTATGGACCGGGTATATGCTAAAACACCATTACCGTAGCAGTCAGTGTGAAAACATGCTACTGAGAGCAAGTCGATACTTGACAACGGCCAGCAGCTATAAACATTCTACGACGGAAATACGAGCAATGCAAACAGAGACTCCTGTCGCATCACATCGCTCTCCATCTATTAGTTATCTTGGAAAGCGTTCAGCACTCAGTGCACAGCTAGGTCCACTTCCTCAGCAAACCCTCGCTGGCCTCCCAGATCCGCGGATCCGACCAACCCCCCCCCCCCCCAAGCACAATGAGACGGTACAGAACTCTAAAACGTCAATACAAAGAGGTATTTCGTCGAAATACTCGCCCCTGTGCAGGATGTGACCTCTCAGCGCCGGGAAGGGCAAGAAGTCTATCCAGAGGTGATGAGACATCAACAGCTGGAGAGTCGAGTGCTCCAGGGAAGGAGAAAGGCGGGTAAGGGGGCGCTGCTTGGGATCTTCCTTCCCCGAGAGACTCCGGCCACCAATAATAATGGCCAGCGGCGAGTCCCACAGAGTACCTTGGCAAGGAACCCCCTTCTCATTCACTTGTGAGATTCCCACTAACAAACACAACCAGAACAGCAGCATAACTGTTATGTGTTAGTAAAGAATGGTTCATTCTGCGAGAGGGGAATACCGACGCAGCTGTGGCCCCAAACACCTCCGCCATAGATCCATTCGTCAACAGGCCAACGCTGGCCGCAAATATAACAGTGAACAATGCGATCAGCCCCAAACGTAGATCGTTGTTGCTGACTTTGTACAAAACCAGTATGGCTCCAACGAGGAGCAGCGTTGCTAA
The DNA here is from genome assembly GCA_013842865.1 of Diaporthe sp. NJD1. NCBI lineage: Eukaryota > Fungi > Ascomycota > Sordariomycetes > Diaporthales > Diaporthaceae > Diaporthe > Diaporthe sp. NJD1. The sequence continues at coordinate 1,169,556 of JACDXY010000014.1, read as the reverse complement.
TATGGTGCTTAGGTATGATATAAATGCCACAATCTTATCCCCTGAGGCATAGCCTATAGAGTCATGCTGATTCAAGTGGTTTTTGGCTTTGTCCTTCAACGCGCATTGGTATCAGCTTCATGAACCTTTGACGTATCACCTGAGAACAGACGCTGACCTTGAAGAGGAAACCCAAGTCATTCTTGACAAAAGTGGTTAGCCTGTCTGGCGGCTTAGAGTTGTGCAGAGCGACGAGGTCATCCGGGTCGTTATAAACCTCGGAGCTGTGGCCTTCCAGTAGCGGCAGATGTTCATTGCCAAGCTTTCGAAAGAAGTTGGACCGAAAGGCTTTCAGAGTATTCCTATCAGGTTTTGGTACTGAGGCTAGGGTACTTTCGAATATTAAAGCTTCTCCTTTGAAGGCGTCAGACATGCTTGGACCGTGCGGTGAGTAATGTTCAACCTTTGATCAGTTTATGTACTTACTATATTCCTTCAAAGTCCTTCTGATCTCTGTGACCAACTTGAAACGTTCTGATTTGGTACCATGTGTTGTCTTGTAGGCTTCCCAGCTCTGCAGAGCCTGAAGAGCATCCTGGTAACCCGGGCCTCTGCTCTGATATCTAGCCCAATCCTCTCTATCAAATGCATCAAGCTGAGACTGCATATCTGCCAGCTCACTTTGTAATATGAGAAGGTTTCTTGAGGCAAGGCGGTCAAACCTTTTATATATAAATGTGGAGCGGTCTGGGTCGCTGGCGATGAAAGCTGCCAGTGCGGGGAATCCATCGATATAAGCTTGAACTCCTGGTGGATTCATTTTTGATATTACTTCGTGAGGGAAAGGCTCTCATCCGATTATTGACGAAGGCTAAGTTACAGGATCGTTCGAAGCGCTGGTAGTTGGGCAGGTCTGCAGTATGCCCTGAGCGTCTTCATGCAGAGCGATAAGAAAGGATATTTTGTGGCTGATCGCCGAGCATATATGTCGCACAGGTGTCAATGTTTCGATAGCATCCACGGGGTACTTCCGAGTAACTTCCATACGAGGGAGCTGTTATCATTGAGTGACTTGATAGATTCTTTTCGACCATACCTTCATGGTGACTCACTCGGAGGACAGATTCCGTTTAGCCAACGTTAGACGTACCAGAGCAGACTATGTAATGAAACCCCCTGGCTCCCTACTATTTGCTTCAGCAAGAACGCCTGGCGGTGACTGCTCTCACCCAGGGTGGACGTCGTCATTTGTTGTGGAATGGGGCTGTGCGGCCAATGCCGCCACGTCAGGCGCAGAGCCTGCAGCCACCCGCTGCAGACTTCGGGTTTGATAGCCACTCAACACACAGCACTCCGGAATGCAACAAGGGCGGAGCGGGCTGCTAAGCCTCTTCATGAAGGCCTTGTTTTTTCCACTTCTCAATTTACGTAGTTTGTGCTACCAGACTTGACAACGCGACGAAAGCCGCCGAAAGATTGACACCTGTTCCATAAGTGGAACCTAGGACCATATTAATTGTATAACTGCCCAGGAACATGGTATGAGGGGATCATATCGAAGATCTGGTACATTCTTGTGAACACGGTCCTCTTTGTCACAAACATGGAATGCCACGACCCAGATGGGATTGTTGCCTGGGGTCTTCCATTGCCGATGCCCCGCCCTCTCGACGGCTCCGACCTGTTTGAGGATTTCTTTTTCGGTCGTCAAACCAACCCTGGTTATATCCATCGGGTACCCAATGACTTCTGGGAGAACGGTGTTCTCGATCGTTCTGTGTGTTATGGATCTTGCCTGGCTGTCAATTCTGGCCGAGAATTTTACTAACGAGTCTTCCCACTGATAGAAATCACAGTATAAGTCGACAAGTGAAGACAAGGCTATCCGTGATCCGCAGGCGAGAGATACAGAACCAGGTTCCCCCGAGTTCAATGAACAAGAGCCGTCGTTCCATGACAGTTCAGGGGAGGAGACAGCAAAGACTTTGCCCTCTAGGGATGTAAACCTTCCAAAGCCCGGTACTATTCCTCTAGGAAGGCCAAGGAAAAGGCTGGGGTTGCCCTTGATCGTCTCTACCAACACTCAAGAGAAATGTATCACCGCGTGTCCCGACAGCGGGTCAGACGACAATATTATGTCACGGGAGATTGCTGAGGAGTTAGGCCTCCCGATTGTGGAAATCCGGGACCCAGTACATTCAGCCTTCGTCATGGCGAATGGACGAACAGTTTCCGCCGTTGGTCAGGCTCGTCTCAAATGTGCGTTCAAGAAAGGGACCCCGGCCAGTGCCCTCATCAACTGCGTCTTCTACGTCTTCCAGAAGCTTGCAGTTCCCATGATCATTGGAATTGAGTTTCTTCACTCCACCGGGACCTTGACGAAGCATCGTGACCGCCTAATCGAGGAACTCGTTCCGCCGATGCGAGCTCTTCGGATATGCAGCGTTGGCCGGTCGAAGAGGGAAGTTGTTTGTCGAGTCAGCAAATATGTTGGGTGCGCCACAGCCGATACAGGATCAGATGTTGACCTTGTGAGCCCAAGTTTTGCGGCCTCTAGAGCCTTCGATGTGCAGGACATGTGCGTCGAGCTTGAATTCGCAGATGGTTCCACGGGTTACAGCATGGGTATGATTAAGACGACATTCTCCATCGGTCGTGTCAGCGATCTACAAGGCTTCATCCCCCAAAGCAAGGAGATTCCCCTTGAGCTGTTCATTCTGGACAATCTGAACGCGGACATTATTGTGGGAGTGGACACAATAGAAGATTTGAACGCATTCAGCGGACATGAAGGTTGTTTTGTACCCGCCATTCCCCGCCTGGGCGAATCCGATCTCAACATCATTCGCTATATAGGTGCTGTGGAACGAGGGCTAACTAAGGCCTTGAACTTTCTGGAAGATTCATTTGCTTCATCCAAGAAGAAAAGGATTGCTATGTCCGGTATTTATTATTTATTATTTCTATCTGCGATTCTGTTATCCAGGTACCTCGGCTAACGATATATACAGATCGTCAGGATCAGAAGAGGAAACGATCGGAGCAGCACGATCAGCTACTTCACGATCAGCTCAGGAATCGGAATCAACCAAAATCCATAGATATAGCCCCAGCAGAGGATATGACACGCAACATGGTACTGCAGTCGTCCCTACAAGGATCAGTGCCATCCATCTTAGCCACATCACCACCGAACTCAACAGGCCTCTCAAGTCTATCGCTTCACAATTCCATGCAAAACTCACTCTCCTTGGGTTCTGAAGCAGTTGGTGCATCAGCTCACCGGTCTGACGCGGATTGTTTTAACTACGGTCTTGGATTCCACCACTGTTCGGACGCGGACAGTGGCGGGTCAGTGTCTATGTTAGCTACCATTACACATATCATGGACGAAATGAGAAGCGACGCGATGGCTCGGCAAGGCCCGGTACGCGAACCTGCTGAATACTGGTGCGCGTTCTGCCCGGACGGGCAGCATACGTATCCAAGACTTGACGATCTGCAGAGGTATGTTCCTGAGCCTTGGAGTCAGACACAGCGACATCACCGCGTAATATGCTAAGAATTTGGTGGCGATAGGCACGTGCTCGCCCACCATGTAGACAGGGGAAAAGATGAAAAGCTGCTCATAGAGGCCCCGAGTCAACCTCCAGACGGCCGTAGCTGAGGCGGGCCTGACAGCTGCGGATCAAGAGAAGTCGAGGCCGCGGTACGGGCTCTGACCTGACGTCGGTACTGTGGCCCTGCGGCAGACACTTGGGTACACTCCATCAGGCGTCATACAAATTGCAGGTAAATACATATAATTTATGATTCACAGGGCGCATGTCTCAGGTAGGATTCGGGTCCTGAGGAGACGTGTTGACGGTGGTGAGGACTGGCTTCAGGGCTGCGCATTGCATTGGCTACCTTCGCACTGTGGTGAGATGTTGACCACGATCTCAAATTATAATTAGGTGCGACTTTTTAGACTCTTCTTCAAACTGTTCTCGCTCGGGCCAGTACAAATTGACGAGAACCACGAGGCTGTCCAGGTGAATTCGAAAACCCTCCTGCAATACATACATTGGGCAGAACAACTCCGCCACGGTGTCAGAAAGAACTGGGAAAAAGAGGAATATACCGAAATGACTTGCCGATACGTATGAAGCACTTTTTCGTTTACCTAGCTTGCATCTGTCTTGTCAGCATGACTTTCCCCTCCATCAAGCGCGATGTCCCAGGTTCTAGCTATATCCGCCCTCCAGTCCTCCACATTCACCGTTGCATCCCCAATCCCAGAAACCTCCAGAATCTGGTGATCTTCATGCCGCTGCTGCACCTTCGGAGTCCTGAGACTCTTTGCCTGAGGGCCCACGTAGAAACCCGAACTAGGTAGTGGAAGCTTCAGCCATCGGTGCTTGCTGCTGCACACCGCAGACTCCATGTCAGAGCGTCTTTCAGGGTCGCGGAGACGCCCTAGACAATCATCGCAGAAATCGATGTTTGGGCAGTAGACGCAATGGTAGACCTCTGTTTTCGTGCATTTCTTTCCGTCTGGCGTGCGTCCGTCACACGTCCAGGTCCAGTCAGTTACCTCGGCGATGTGGTCTTGGGAAGCGCGCAGTCGCTCTTGAATCAAGCGGTATGCTGCGACATCCTCTGTATTGTGAATGGTAAGTTGACTTTGTCCTTCACCGCCCTCCAAGGCATCGTTTGGGGAGTTGATAGCACTTAGACACGTGTCAATATGATCTCTGGCGGCCTTGAGACGCTGATGCTGAGGCGAGGTCTCGGGGAGTTGGCTTCTTATGACCTCGAGAGTCTTCTCGGCCAATTTCCGGACCACATCTAATAATCGTTGGTTGTCGTGGCCTTCGCTGTCCCGAAAGTCTTGGGGATTGAAAGCGAGTGCATCAGCCAGAACATCTGGGGAAATGTGGAGGAGTAGGGCAATTGTGGCATTGACAAAGTCGCCGTGCTGCACCAACGCCCCCCAAAGAAAGTGAAACCCAACGTCGTCATTATCAGGCGTCTTGTCAGAGAGGACTTCCAAACCCAGCCTGATCTTTCGAACAAGTGCCGCTCTGGAACGGCTCGTGTCCCCATGGTGGGCATAAAGTGCAGAGAGGAACCCAGAAGCTTCCCACTCCCCCTGAGCTGAATGTTCAGACTTGGCGAGCTTGGCCAGCTTATCAACGTCATCGAGACGGTCTCTAGCCAGCATGTCTTCGAAGTAGTGCTGGGCGATCTTGACCCTGGCCCTTTGGCGAATGGAATAGGCGTTGGAAGTGTCGATGTTGGAGAGCTGGTCGCAACATTCTTCCCAAAGCCTTAATGCTTCCCTGACAGGATCCACGGTTTCGGGTGCCACCTCGTGCTTGTATATATACGTAGCAAGGCCCCGGTAATAATTGAGAACGCCAACCGACTCATCATTGAGGGTAGCATTGTCTTCTTCAGACTCTGCGCCAGACTTTGGACGAGCGGTTGCAGTCTCCATCGCCCGTACGACGCCCTTCAGAGTGTCCAGCTGCTCGCTGGCCAAAGTGAACATTCTGGGGATGAAATCCCCGTTATCGTCCTCTCTCGCAGCCTTACTGAGAACGTCACACAGTCTTCGGCCCTCAGTTTCTTCGGATAGTTTGTTCTGAAGCCATTCCATCGCATTTTGTGTGTCCGGAGACCTCGTCACTGCTTTCATCTGGCCCAACTGTGCCTGCATGACTTGGTCCATGTCCTCGCTGGAGCTGGCCTGCAGGTAGGATTCCGCCGCTTTCTTCAAATTTCCGATATCCAAAGCACAATAACCCAGGAGTGTGTGAATGGCGAATACGTCTGTCGGTTCTGGCTTGGGCACCGCTCCGTCTTTTTCGGCCTCCGTTATCGCTAGCTCGAAACATTTCATGGCCTCGTCGAACTTCTCTTCACGGGTATATGTTGTACCCAACTCTCGATGGCAGAGCCAGCTAGGCTTTTCCTTTTCCAGAGCGAGTTGGTAAAATTCCCGGGCCTTGTCCACTTTATCGTCATGATAAAGGGCAGTCGAGGCGAGACGTTCATACCAAAGGGAGTCTAGGTCCGCATTCGACAAGTTCAGAAAGTTTCGACACCATTCGCTGATGAGACTCCAGTCGATGTTGTCGTAGTATGAGCTAGAGCTGCTGGACTCGGCTGTTTCGACAGAGTCCCCTCGATGAGACATCTTGAGGGCCTCGTCGTCCTGATCAGGGTTTAAGTGTATCATTAGCACTCCTGCTAACTTTTTATGACGTCTGCTTCCCTTGCACGGCCACCAGATAAAGTAAGCCCGCGTGACAAGAATGAAAATTACTCACTGCATTTTTAAGCTCCAAAACCCAATAAGACGCTTTCCAAACATCGCAGCGCCTTCCCCTCAATAGACTCTCTACGCTCGAACGGGCAAAGTAACGCAGATAGCCATTCGCCGGGCTACTGATGCTCTTCACTTGATTCCGCCAAGACTTGTCCTGTACCCCTCTCATAACGCTTGTGTCTGTTAGCCACTCCCGGATTTCCCTCAGGTCATCCGCGTTCCAGAAAAATCTCTCGAAGTGGTCTCTGTGACGGTCGAATATTGTGCCATCCTTGAAGAGCGTATATAAGTTCTGTCCGATTTCCTGGTATTCTTGAGGCCGAAGAAACTGGTTTTTGTCCTCTTGGAGATGTCGGATGCCAGCGAGGTGATTCGGCAGAAAGCAAGCAAGATGCATACCGATATCGCTGGTTCGCTCATTGGGCTCTTCTTTTAGATACTGGAAGGTCCTCAAGACGATGGTGTGATAAGCTTCGAGCTCATCCACAGCGATTCGAGCCGTGCTGTTGCCAGCTTGTTGTGCTTCGAAGTCGAAGTTGAATTTCTGTCGATTCGCCTTGTGCGCCAGGTCCCACTGCAGCAAAAGGAGTTAGCTATCAAAGCACCAAGGAAGAAGTTTCAATCGGATAGGGGAAGAACCAGGCCACAGTATGGCCATGGCTTGTTTCAAAACCTGCAACCTGACAATACCTTTGAGGTACAGGCTATAGGCAGGAAATCATTCTTCTCAAAGGGGTTAAAATTGTATCCGGAAGCTGCTTACCAAGAAGTTGCCGCAAGTCTCCCGGTCGACGTTATGGATGGTGATGGTCATACTGATGGTTGCGCTGTCTCCGGGCTCTTGAGAGGCTGCAGAAGTGATGTCGCCTTTCTTTAGAAAGTCAAGGGCTATGTCTTGGACATGGACATTGCCGTTTTCAATTTTGAGTACCGTGGAGTACTTGTTCTTGATGGTGCTTTGCAAGGACACAAGTGAATCGGTTCGTGAAGAGAGAAACTTTGCAAAGATGATCAGTACCAAGGTAACGTTCTAGTCATAGCGACTTTTCCTCGCGCAGATGAGACTCACCATAGCCTGCTCAAGTTGCTTCAAGCTCAAAGGGTCGATTGCGTCACCGAACGGGTACACCCACTTCAACAGTTCGTTGAGTTCATTGACATCTTCTCCTGACAGCGATTTCTGGAGCATGTCGATAGCTGCCTCGGGGCCACTGATCGGCTGATCCAGCATGAGCTCAAGCTCTTTGACGCCTCCTCGCGTGCGTAGTCGGTGAATGATGTTGTCTAGCCCAAACCCCAGACTCGTGTAGCTGCCTTTGGAATTCTTGGGTAAGCGTTCAAGGATCATCTCCCTCGCTAAGTGCTGGTTAGAGCCGGGCTTTGGATCCTGCAAGATGTCTTCCACTTTCAGCTTCCGGCTGATGAACCTGCGCATGTCCGGCTGGTTCTCCTCTTCCATTCGAATTTGCAGCACGTTCCTCATATTCAAATTCTCGAACATGCCCTGCTGCCCGCTCACCAAAAATCGTAGATTGCCTGCCGACTTCGAGTCCTCCGACTGCTGGAGACCGAGGACGAATTTGACTAGGCTCTCAGCATCTGATGAAATCAGATTTTCAAGGCCGTCAAAGACAAGGTAGTATGTGGCCCCAGATCCTGTTGCCCCGACTTTCAGCCTCTCCCAGAGGACATTCAATTCCGATGCCCGGCGAATCGCGCTGGCATCTTGACACGCGTTGTACAGCGCATTCATCACAATAGTGTCGACATTTGCAATCTGAAAGGCCATGGATTTCAGAGCCAGATGTACCGGGTCACTGACATCGCTGTCAGACTTTTTGCCTTCGCTGTCCTGCTTCTTGCTCTCTTGCTTTTTGGGGAAGAAGTAGTGAGCCACATATGTGCGGTCTTGCTGATCCTCAAGTCTTCTGGCTATCAGAGCGCAAGCTGAGCTTTTGCCTGAAGCTAGAGGCCCTGAGAGAAACAGCACTTGACATCTGGAGTTCCTTTCCTTGGGAACGGTCCATTCGGCGTAGGTCTCATGAGTCCAGATCCACGAGCCCGTGCCTTCGTAACACCCTTCGGAGAGTCTGGTTCGTGTGTCAGCGCTCGTGTCGACAGAGGGTAGTTCGAGAGCTTCTTTGATTTTGGTGCGTTTCTCATTGCGGTCGGTAACCTTTCGGAGAGATTGCACATCCTGTTGGATCGACTGAACTCCCTGCTGTGTTGACTCTACCGTCATCTGGAGCGTGCTGTTCTTTTCGATCAGCAAGACAATATCCTGCCGCGTCTCGACCACTACAGCAAGAGTGACAGTGCTCTCGACATCGCGCTGATACTGTAAGACTCTTTTGAAGACATCCATCTCGTCTTTCAGGCCCGAGTCATTATTGAAGATTGACTTGACTTTCTGCAGTGCGCGCTCCTTCTTGCCGCCCTGTTGATAGTTTACCACGTGGGCAGAGAGCTTGACAACGCTGATCATGACGCGATGTATCTGGTAAAGCAGGTCCTCGTTGACTTTCTCCATCGATTCGTAGATGCGCATTTGGGCAAGCGCTGAGGAGATTTCTTCGAAAACCTGATTGACGGCGTCGTTGTAGCCCTTGATAGCCTGCGGGATATCGAAGACAAACCCCAGAGCGCTGGTAGCCATATTTGCCGCGATCGGAGGCATAGGTATCTAGGGCATGATATCTTAGCTTTCGAATACCAGGAAATATTCCGGGCTCTAGCATGGGTCTCATACAAGCGAGGCACCCTGGGCAGCCACGTTGGCAAGCAATTTGAGGCATTGCAGTGACTTCAGCCCCACACTCTTGGCTTTCTCCCATCCATCCTGTTCCGCTGTATCACTGGCACGAACTGTCTTGCTTCGGTCCCTCTCGATGATCCTTTTGACGTCGTCGAAAGTTTTCACTCTGCCTTGTCGAAGCGACTTGCCGCAGATTGTCTCAAAGTCCTTGGCCGCCTGGTCCCAGAGCTCCTTGATGGCATTCTGGCCATCTTTAGCCTTCTGGTCCTGGCTGACCTGCTGTTGCTCATGTATTTCAGACATTTCTGACGGTCACTTGTGATGGCAGGATAGGGCGCTGGGGATAATCTCCCAGATGGAAGCCATGTGGGACTTTATACAAAAACCGGCTTCTGGCACAGCCTTGTAGACAGGGGCGGACTGGACACTGCTGTAAGCGGAGCTTTGGTTTCATTGGAAGGTGGGATCGCGTCTCGATCTCCCGTGCCCCTGCTAATGGTGATGTTCGGGCATGCAAGAAGTCAATAATTAGTCGCTTTTCGGTGCTACCGAGCTGTTCGCGTCGCAATGCCCCTGCTAGTGGCATGTGGTCAGCACTACCTGACAGCCTGACTGACCGTAGCCTGCATATTCCAGCAGTCAATGGACACTTAGTGCTGATTCATCAGCTGTTCAGAACCCCCTGCTGAGAATGCTCGTCTGCCTTACAGCGCACCGCGTAACATGACCGCTTGCCGGCCCCGTCAAGCATATCAACCACCTACGCAGCTTGTTGTGATGAAAGTCAAAGTGCAATGCATTGCACACTTACCTCATCATATACCATCTCTCCTTTGAAGCCGTCGAACCTTCTCAAATCGAAGACTCGCACTTCAACAGGCGTTCGAAGCACCACAAGGTTACATCCTCGGTGGTACTCGGTTGCCTCCAACGCAGGGTTATAGCTCACGTAAGACGTTGCCAACTTGCCAATCAACGCACACGGACAGGAACACTCAGCTCATGCCTAGTCTACATCTTTCGATTGCTGATGAAAAGCAATGAGGCCAAGCCAACAATACGTGGTTACGGATAAATGAAGTAATGTAAGAAAAAGAAAACGTGATAAAGCCTGTAGCGGATTGCCAATCAAAGCCCCTTGAATGCAACGGATTTCTGGAATTCCCAACATTGAAGCCTGCTGCTCTAGGGGAAATCAAAATTGAAAATCTTTATAATCATTTGAAGGTTCAGCCGCAATATCGTGCTGCAGAGAAATTGTCACCCTGGTAAGTGGCTACCGAGAATCTTCAGATAAAGAAAAAGACAATGACCTCGGGAATTGCTCCCTTTCTTGCATTTTCTGAGACCTTTATCAGAGTTGGATTGGTTCGGGTTTTCTGGTTTATTCTTGCGATATCAATTGTACAGACTTCAACATGGCCCCAAGCGGCTGCAGCTCCAAGCAAAGTCGTGCCAGCACTATACTCTACAGTCCTTATGAAAAAGTTCCTTACTATAAGCTCGTCAACTAACTGTGTGAGAGCGTCACTGTAATTGCTTACGAATACATAAAATAAAAACGGGTCACAATAAAGTTTGCTATATGATCTATACTGGATTAACGAATGTTACTTTGCTCTTATCGCCAAAAAAGAACTCGTTCAAATTCCTCAAGCCCACCTCATCGAAATTCTTCCAGCTGGTCTGTGAAGCAACCCCAATATGTGGTAGAACCGTCACCTTGAAATTGTTTGTCAGCCTCGGGTTGATTCCCGGCTCGTGAGCATGGACATCCAACCCAACACCGACAACCTGGTCCCTTTCCATCGCCGCCAGCAAATCATCCTCGTTGATGAGCCCGCCCCTAGCGATATTCACAATCCTGATCTTCCTATCCTTGGCCCGACCAAGCGCCGCGGCAGAGATGAGATACTTGGTGTCGTCAGTCAGCGGGCACGCCAGGCAGATGCAATCCGCAACCCCGAGCAGGCTCTCAAACGTCTCGTGGAAGGTTGCCCCGGGCCTCGTCCCGTCAGGTGATATGATCTCCCCCTCGGCGTCACGCCTCCGCCTCCGGTTGTGATAGTGGACCTCCATCCCGAGGGCCGCCGCGGCCTTCTTGGCTATGGCCAGCCCGATGCACCCCATGCCCACGACGCCGAGCACCTGCCCGGCCGGGTCGACCGCCATGGCGCCGACCTCCCTGCCCGCGGTCCAGCCCTCGTCGTTGCGGGTGTGGTGCTCGGCCAGGGAAAAGTAGCGGTACGTGTTGAGGATCAGGTGCAGGGCCGTGTTGGCCACCGCCTCGGTGTTGGTGTCGGGTGTGTTTGCGTAGGCGATGCCCCGCGCCGTGAGCGCCTCGATGTCCGCGGCGTCGTATCCGTGACCGCTGCAGCCGATGTATTTGAGCGTGGGTGGGTAGAAAGACAGTGGTTGTCCGCGGAAGAGCAGGTGACCGCTGTATGGCCCGGATTTGAGCCAGCCGGTCCGGAAGATGGCGTCGATGTTGCTATACGGGCCACCGGGCTGGAGACGCTTGCAGAACTCGTCTACAGAGGGACAGTCGTATTGGATTATGTTGAAGTTGTGCCGGGTGCGCTGCCATGCTGGGGTGGAAAGGTCGCCATGAACGCTGGCGAGAACTACCAGGACGGTGGGCTTCGTCGATTCCCCAGGCTCGGCTTCCAAGCGCACGGAGCCTGTTCCATTGGGTTCAGCTTCATCAAGCTGTACGGCATCCCCTAGATCCCCCATGGCTTCTGTAAACCGGGCCGGAATCTTGAGCCAAAGGTGATCTACTACTTTTTGCAATGGAACACCTCAAATTCCGGATATGGACTTCTTTTTTTCTCTTTTTTTCTTTCTGTATCACCCAGATATTTCACCCTGTCACCGTCATGGGGTAGCCTATGCGCGGTGCCGCTATGCCCGATCTCGGGAGATAAGCCGCGGCGCCGATCGAAGGACGTATCAACCGGCTGCGGGCCGTTAGCTCATCGGAGCTTGGCTCCGATACCATTGGTCACGATTCGGGGAGTGGCACACACGAGCAGAGGTATTGTTCGACAACCTGACGATCCGGTATTGCTTTTCAGAATTCTTTGGCTATATACAAGCCTTCTTGTTTTCCTTTATTTACGGGATTCGTGGAGTATAAGACCCCAGCCGAGACGATTCCCATTGGCTCAACTATTTTCGTTCCCATCACCATCATCATGACTGACTCGCTTAACCATCCAGTCGTCCAACTTCTCAGGTCTCTGATCAACATCGACAGCACGAGCGAGAAAGAACTCGAGATCGGGATCTTCCTTGAGAAATATCTGCTAGGGTTGGGATACACCGTGGAACGCATCGCCATAGCCCCAGGCTCTCCTCGACACAATATCTACGCATACCTGGGGCAAGAGCGCAAAGCACGTGTCTTGCTGACGTGCCACATGGACACCGTGCCGCCCCATATCCCCTTCAGTATCGAGGGCGATGTGATCCGCGGCCGCGGCGCCTGCGACGATCTCGGTCCCATGGTCGCACAGATATTTGCAATCGAGGAGCTGCGCGCGGAGGGCAAGCTCAATGAGGCGGGCGGTGACATCAGCTTCTTGTTCGTCGTGGGCGAGGAGAAAGGAGGTCCGGGCATGATTGCGGCCAACCTAATGGGCCTGGAGTGGGAAGCGGGCATCTTTGGCGAGCCGACGGAGGGCAAGCTCGCCAAGGGGCACAAGGGACACGTCGTTTTCGAAGTTTTGGCCAAAGGCATATCCTGGTACGTCTCCCTCAAGTTCTTGAGTCCATATCACGGCTGACATTGCTGGTTGACGGGGGCAGTCACTCTGGCTATCCGCATCTCGGAAAGAGCGCAACAGTGGCGCTACTGCATGTCCTCAACGACCTTTCGGCCGTTGAGTGGCCATCATCAGACCTATTAGGGCCCTCGACTCTGAACATTGGAAAGATAGAGGGTGGAGAAGGGTACAATATTGTGGCGCCATCTGCAAAAGCGCTTTGTGGCGTGAGGGTGGCCGCAGACTTGCCCTGGATCACAAGGAAGATTGCCGATGTGGTCGCAACACACTCCAGATCAAGTGATGTCCAGCTCAATATGCTCTTTGAATATCCCGAGACTCTTCTTGACTGGGACATTGAAGGTTTCGAAGCAGCTCCCGTGGCATATGGCACCGATGTTCCGAGGCTGAGAGGGTCCCATAAAAGGGTGCTGTACGGTCCAGGTTCGATTTTGGTAGCCCATGGCAAAGACGAGTGTGTTCGTGTGAGCGAGCTACTAGAGAGCGTCCAGGCCTATAAGAGACTCACCTTAAGATTCCTAGAAAATCGAGACGCATGATAAAAACATGTACTGTACTGGAACCTGCTTGAAAGGCAATTGCTAGCATCGAGATTGGGGGAAAGCCTGACCACGCCCCGATTGTCAATTGAACACGTATTTCCTCCATTTGAACTACAACGTAAAAGCTGTCCATACCGTGTTGGTTGCATGCCAAGAAACATGCTACCTAACACAGACTCAATTGACTAAGACAGTTCTTACAGGCGGGCATCTGGTACTAATTAATACCACTTGAAGAGCGCTGGAGCTAAAATGCTGTTTGGCTCCCAATCTGAAGTCACCGCACTTTCTTCCAGCTGTCATCTGTGGCTCAGTTCTAATAATTTTCAATTTGTCAAGAACGAAATTCTCTTCCTGCTTCAATATCTGGGATTTGTTGTGACTATCTCTTCCTGGCAACGTAGCGGCTTAAGATAGAACACCGAACAAGGAGAAATTCGGTTCTCACTCCGAGATTCACGGCGACAGCTGAGTATGGTCCGTATAATTTGTGATTGCCCGACTTACCACGTTGGTTGATTCACATTCAATTCAGCTTATACTGTGCTCTCTCTCGCTCCACGAAATCTGTCCAGTCCTCGCAGGTTGCACAACGCTCCGTTAAACAGACTACCTGCTGCCAGACTGTTCCGGATATCGGACGTCAACAATGTCATCTCGCTGACCATTTCGCTTTGCGTCGGTTGAGCCTCCTCCAGTCAGCCGGCCAATTGGCTGAGAGTCAACCGACAACAAAGACAGCACCAACTTCTTGTTAAACGATTCTATATTGTCCATTGGCTGTAACACGACGCTATAGCCACATGAGGGGTAATGACCAACAAGGGGCCGTATGTTGACTGCCATTGTCGGGGCGACAGATTTGCCCGTGTACGAAGATCGTGACACCCTCGAACAACATGGTAGTAAGCAAGGGAACTCCCGTCCTTGTCTCAGCCAAGAGTACACACTTGGTCGTTTCTACCCTGCTTCAAGAGTCATCAGCACCCGTTCAGCTGAACTGCCATTCGTATTGGATGAGATCCGAGGCACGTCCCTTCCCCAAGATGATGAAGTGACCTTTGGGAAATTCAGCCGTCCCCTAGGCCGTGAAAACAAAGGAATTAGCCGCTTCTCTCTCTCTAGCACCACAGTAGTATGATCGTAGATTGTACTTGAGACACAGATAGTCGGTGAGACGGTCTAAGGCATGCAACTCAGCCACAGTCTCAGATGAGCATTCCTGTTGTGCTCAGCAAGTGATCTAGACTCTCAGCCGCACCGGAGTATCAACACAATTATGTGAGATATTAGTGTCGGGAAAACATATAAGATGCCATGCCTGATCTTGGGCCCCCTTTGAGAACAAGGACCTGTCACCCTTCTTGGAACATAGATCCACTTCACTTTCCTGATAAAAACCATCAAATATGGCCCCTGTCATATCATCCCCAACGCCTATCGTCGGGGTGAAGACCGCGGGTGGTAAGCCCGCCCAACGTCTCCCAATCGATGTGTTTCGAACGCAGCATGAGTTCGCATTCGCGCTCTACGTCCAGGCGCTTGCTGCGTGGCAGAAGAACGGCAACGAGAAGTTTGACCAGGACAATGCGAATGGAACGAGCTACTTCCAGGTCACAGGTAAATTGATCCACGTTCGGGTCCGTGTCAATACTCCGTCATGAAGCTGACAAGGCATTGTGCAGGCGTTCACGGAGTTCCGTATGTGCCGTGGCAGAAGGACCCCACTGCGGGATCAGTCACTACCGTTGGGTACTGCACGCATCGCAGTGTTCTCTTCATTCCGTGGCATCGACCGTATTTGATGCTCTATGAGGTACATGAACCCTTGTATCGATCACGAGCTTGGCTGACTTACGCAGCAAATCATATTTGCCTACGCTCAAGACATCGCCGCAAAGGCGTCTGGCTCCGCTGCAGACGCGTACAAGGCGGCACTCCAGGATGTCCGACTACCGTAAGCCTTGCCCCATTAACGCATCTTCAAAGACTCTCCAAACATATTCCGCTCCTGGTTAGTTCATGGTTGACTTTGGGGACACAGTTATTGGGACTGGGCATCTGATCCTCACCTCCCAGCCGTCACGATGTCCCCGGACATCACGCTCGCTGTCCCAGGGAAGACGCCCGGGACAAAGGAGACTCTCCGTCTTCCACACAATCCTTTGTATTCCTACCAGTTCACGTCCAATTGGGCTACCAGTACCATTCAGACAGAGATGGGGTGGCCTTCTACGGCTGCGTGGGCAGAGTCCAAGCGATGCCCGGATGCCAACGGCAACAACCACCAGGAAATCGCGAACGATCAAATCGCCAGAGTCGCCAAAACCTTCAAAACTTCCACGTTCGACGCCCTCACAAACGTTACCAACTTTGACCAGTTTACCTGCCAGGCCTGGAGGCCCAAGCAGCCCGTCAAGGCGTACAGCTCGGTGGAGGGCATGCACAACACCATCCACGACTACACGGGCACGAACGACTCCGTCGACCAGAACAAGCAGTACGGCAACATGTCAGATGTGCAGGCCAGCTCGTTCGACCCCATCTTCTGGCTCCACCACGTCAACTGCGACCGCCTCACCGCCATCTGGCAGGCTATGAACCCCAACACCACCATTGACGAGTTCCCCTCGCAGACAGACCGGTTCGTCAAGCGGTCCGGCGCGGTCGAGGGCGGCACGTCGAACCTCGAGCCGTGGCATAAGAGCCAGGCGCACTCCATGACCGACTACTACGTCGCCAACGATACCAAGGAGCTGATCAGCACGTTCGACGGCGGGTACTACTACCCGGAGACGCCCTTGGACCTGCTCAAGAAGCCCGACCAGATGAAGACATATGTCACGCAGCAGGTCTACAAGCTGTACGCTCCCGCCTCCCTCCGCCCGCCGGCCCAGAAACTCGCGAGCGCGGCCCCTACCAACGGCAAGTCCGTCAACGGGGCGGCCACGAACGGCAAAGCCAGCGACAACCTTCCCCCGATCAACATCCGCCGCCACGAGGACTCAGCCCCGGCACACAACGGCACAAGTGCCAACCACAACGGAGGCACCACAAACCACAACACCAACCACTGGCAGGTCTTCCTGCGGGTCAAGAACTTCGCGCTCGCGGGGACCTGGGGCATCCACGTCTTCCTGGGCGAGCTGCCGGCCTCGACGGCCGACTGGCTCCTCTCGGACAACCGCGTCGGGACGGTGACGATGCTGTCCAACCAGTCCAGGCAGAACTGCGCCAACTGCGTGGCCCAGGCCGAGGACGGCATCCTCGTCACGGGCTCGGTGCCGCTGAACGAGGCGCTGGAGGAGAGGGGGGTGGACGTCGGGGACACGGCGGCTGTGGTGGCGTATCTGAAGGATAACCTCTCTTGGAGGGTGGTGAAAGTAAGCAGGTCTCCGTACTACGTCGTTTGGATGTGACTCAGAACACTTACGTATGCTGATATATGCAAAACCAGGACACGCAAGACGTCCCGATCACGGATGACTTCGCCCTCACCGTCGGAGTCTCGGCCCAGCCCGTGTCCGTCCCAGCGTCGAATGCTGAGCTGCCTACCTGGGGTCATTGCGAAGTGTTCCCCGAAGCGACAGCTGGCAAGACTGGAGGTCTCAGCGCACAGAATCGGGTCGAGCTAGACCTGTAGACATGAGTGTAGGAAGGGTGATTGAATGTCGGCTTGCTCTCTGGGGATTAGGCCAAGACGGTAACATTATGAGTCAATGCAGAGGGATTTGGTAAAATGTCCGGTAGTCTCCTTTGTTCGTGATGAAATCAAGTATTGGGTTATCTAGTTCACATATTATTCAGATTGAACAGAGCTCCTCATTTATCCGCCCCGTGAAGCTTGTTGTAAAATGGGCTGGTATGCGAATACAAGTATCACGATGACTCGAACGGCCTGATTCTGAAAACAAGCTTAGCAAAATAAATTTCCAATTCCTGGTTCTGATAAATTGAGTCACAATATGAGCACAACCGTTCACGGTCTGTGATACAAATAATCACTTCGGCATATACCGCTGATATACCACTGATTGTTCCAATATTGCGGAGCTGCTCTGCGGCCCTTCATGGCGGCCTCCATCGCTCTCTCCTTCTTTTTGTCACCGACTTGATCCATGTTTAGTTGAAGACTTTCTCGTTGGAATCATAGGAACATATCACCTGTCATTCGCCATTGAACTCAACGGAAAGCCGCCCTCCGAGATTTGGTGTCAGTGGACATGACCAAATGCCGGATGTTGGAACGAGAGCCACAATCTGAACGAGCTGACCACCGATGGATCGATCTCTTTGATTTGCTCACGTCTTGAAGTGGCGGCTGAAAAATGTGACCAGATAATAAGAGGCTAGGGATATGAAGCAAACTTTCCACTTGTGTTCTAGGGCTGAGCGACACTGTCTCTCGTTACCACACCCCTAGGAGGACGAAGAGGTTTCCTCGCAGAGGTGTGCACTCGTCTCTTGATGGTACCGGAAGAAACGGATCATATTCGTGGCTTCTGACTATGAGAAATTATGAGGCCTAAGATGGGAGTTACACTTAATAGGAGGCCTCAATCATCAAAACAAGGACATCACGAACCAGTCGACGTTCAAAGGTTGGTGGCAATTCTCAAGTCCCGAGTCTTCCTCTGGTTTCCAAGCCCCCATAAAAAGTCGTTGACATTACGCGGCCATGATTCCAAAATGATGATGCCCTCCAAGAACTCTGTGTGTTCTCGAGACCTGTAAACACGAGCTGGTTGCGACACCGGTCTGTTAGTAGACAAGCATCCAGAACACCTCGGGACCGAAGAAAAAAGCCACCGTGATGATGCTAAAAGTTTAAATTCTATACGGCTGAATCTAACTCGCAACCGGTCAAGGTGATCGGCCAAGAAGATGGTGGGCATCTTCTGGAAGGGCTGCTCTTCATGTCGATGACGAATTGGAACACGCCCGCGAGTTCCGGGTGGACGCTGGTGCACCCCAACGTCAAAGTCCGCAGCATATCCGGATGGGAAGCCACAGCACTACAACCCATTCTGAAACCATGCGTACACCCAAAAGCGACTTACGCAAACCCACCCCCATCCGACAGGTTTTTCGATTCCCAGCCCAGAAGACCCTGGCGCACCGATCAAGTATCGAGAGGTCAGACTACGCACACACAAAACGCCAAACGCCCAGCGCACCAGCCCACATGACCGCGCCACGCGTCCCAACGTGGCTTAGCGGCCGTTCCAGCCAGGACTGAAGGGCAACCAAGCGCAGAGGTCTGGAAAACAAGCTACGCCCGTCTCGGAGGCTAGCGGCTCGACGCAGGGCGGCAGACTGTGCGTCTCCCGCCCGTCGGTGCCCCGAGGGACTGGGATTTGTGCCCACCGTGGCTTCTAGCTTGACACTTGTCCTTCGAAACGAGAACAAGCGAGGCTGGGGTCGTGGTCATTCGAAACAGTCTATGATGGAACAATGATGGGAGAGAAATCCTCCCCATTTCCGCACGCAAACTGGAATGCGGACGGCGCATGCGGCTAAAAGGTGTCCATGATCAGTGCAAAAAAGAAAATTGTACAAGTGCGCCCGATGAAGAGCCGGAAATCCCATTCCAAATGTGAAGAGCGTGATGTGGGAAAGTGGATATCAAGGCGCCAAACTACGGCAAGATTAGGTTCGACGCGACCACGGCTAACGTGATGCTTCGGTACGACGGCCGACGGGGACTAGTCTCGCTGCTGCGCTGGCGAAACAGACTGGATGACCTGATATGTGGACACCCGTGGGCGGGATAACCTGGCCACGCTTCCGTCTGCGGAACGCGGCGCGGCGAGATTGCTTGTGAAGTGAGTTCGTTCGTTCGTTCCCGGCTCGCAGCTGCCAGGTTGGGCGCGGGGCTAAGCAATGAGACAGCTGTATAGCTCGAGATGATATAGAAAGGTATATCCCGGGATGTGCGCGTGAGAGAGATTAGATTAAAGCTCTGAGTCGCGGTAGTTCGGATCGTGAGAGGATTCGCCAGGGTTTGGCGAGGATGAGCCGCCCAAGGGAGAGACGAAAGGAAAGAGGCGAGGTGCAGCAGCTAAGTCGTTGACCCGACCCGTCTGGCCCCCGTATAGCCCTATTGTCTCAATTCTGCAGGAGACAGGATTCTCTCTTTGCCGAGACAGCATAGGCGGGACGTTTCAAAGTGCGAGCACGATCATATCGAAGAGGTCCAACCATTTCACATAGGGGACAACACAATTTTAGACAAACGCGGCCCACACACCGCTCATAGAACAAATCCTAGACGACTTGAACAGAAAAGGCGCCGCGAGGAGGTGTATTTACACCAAGCGTGTATAAATTACCGGAAAGTGCATTGGACGTGCGGCCAAGCAAGGCTGAAAGAAATGCCAGTCCCCAACTGCAACCCCTGGCCGCCAGACTAGGCAACCAACTAGGGGTGACCCAGAGGCAACGAAACAGGATTTCGCAGCCTGCGAAGTGCCCAATGACTGAGCAGATCCCACACGTGGTTGGGCAGTTTTGACAAATACATACCCGCAGAGTGGCGGATGAGGAGGGCAGATCAAGCCCAGGCTAGGCAGCTTTGAAGTATCCAGCAGAAGAGGTAGTAGGGAGGCTGGGGACCTGCCGGGCGTGACGGCGTATTTCACAGACATACATACATACATACATACATACATACCCACTCACATAAATACCCACCTGCTGCTCAGGCGGACGGCGGTGGTGACTCACTCCACTCGCACACTCGGACAGTGCGTTTAGAGGCAGCGAGCCCAGCGGACGAATGACGTCTCGTAGAGGACCACAAAGAAGGCCGTGGGGACGATCCCGTGGTCGTCCTGGTGGGCATTGGCGGTTGGGTGGTGTGGGGCCACGAGGTATGGTATATGTATCAAAGGGGGGTGGTGGTGTGATGAGGGTGTGAAGGGCGAGCTGAGGTTACTCGAGTGATGTATGTACCTGCTCGACGCGCAACATGAGAGTAACATGCGACCACGGGTAGGAAAGTAGAGAAGAGAAAGAAGAGATTGGCCCCCAGTCTCTGTCCAGGGTTTCATCTAGCGCCCGAAGAGCCCGGTGCAAAAGTTTCTTGTTATACCCAAGGGTGACCCGGACCAAGTAACGGGCGGGGGAAATCTGTCTGTAATGTCTGGGTAAGGGGAGTCGAAATGTGCCGGTTTCTAAGAATATGCGCCTACCTAGGCCCGCGTACCCAGACCGGTCGTCGGGTGGCCGCACAGGCATGCATGCATGACAGGGGGAGAAGAAGGAACACACGGCCGCGTCGACTGGCCTCCTGGCAGGGCGGTGGCGATGATCTCTCCCATTCTTCCGCCTCGGAAGAACGGGGCCAGGAAGAAGAAGCAGCGTGCGTCAAATGCTGTGCTACGCGATCACATCTTGATCGTGTTGTCTCTGATATACGAGCCGCCCGTTGAGCGCGGGTGAGTCAAACCAGACGCATGCTCCCCGGCGCGGGAAGACGTATGCTCGCGCCCAAGCGAACCGGCCTTTTTTCGCTCTTGGGGGCAAAACAACACAGATGAACAGCATGAAGCCAAAGGAGACGGGAATGACACCCGGGAGGCAGCCCGTGGGCCCCCGTGGAGATGCACATGCATGGGGACGGTCATGGGGCTTGGGATTCGCAGGCGCCGGTGAGGATCTGGGCATCATCACGCTCACGGGTGTGGATACCAAGTCCGTCAGTCGATCGTCACAGATTCAAGAAAATGGATATACCACCTAGAACATTTGCGCCTTGTCCATATCCACCGGTGGCTAAACCGCTCTCCGCAGTAAATATTAAGTGGCAGCAAACTTGGTTCTAAACCAAGTAGGAAGAGTGGCGGCAATAATTAGAAATGCATATCACCAGCAAGTATGGCTGGAGCAAATATGGCCGGCGCAACACGCGCATCGCTCAACTAGGACTGTCGTCTGTCGTCAAAACAGGCTCTCAGCCACCCGGGACGTGCTGAAGCCGAGCGCACCGCGTCCTCTTCTAAAAGATATTCTCCGAAACAGCGTGTGCCAATCTTTTCCAAAAAAGACAAGGACCGGTGGGCGATCCTGGCCAAGCCATCTGGGGAAAGAAAAAGAAAGTGGGAAAGGGAAGCAAAACGTCCCTCGTGGCTTTGGATTTGGCTTTGACTTGAAAAGGGGGGGGGGGGGTTGGTGTGGAAGCAATGGTCTCCCACAGATAACAGAAAAGCCTGGTAGACTATAGTAGTGCTCGGATACCAGTGTGACAAGCTAAAGATGACAAGCCTCATTGCCTGCCTTCGGACCCGACAGATCAAGCCACTCCTCTTTCCGCTCCGGAGGCTCTCGAGCTTGCTTCTTAGGGGGTAGGACTAGTACGGATGGTCTCTATTCCGCCCTGGGGCAGGGAAGAAGTAGGGGGGGGGGGTTGCGCAAAGAGGGAATAGACTATTCTAAGACGATTTAGACTCTTGCACTTGGGTGGTGCGGGATGGGGAATGACTAAGTATCGGGGTCATGAGGCTGCGCGGAATGCACGTTGACGTAGACCACAAAACGGTTGTACCACCCACACGAGAACGATAGGGTGTGGAACTAAACGCTAGGTTCAAGAGCCCCGGCCTGTGGATATACATATTGTACCGGTAGTATTGCAATCTATACTGTGCATAGCTAGATAGGTGAAGTTCGGCACGGGGTGGGGAGGGCGGCTGGGAACCGATTCGCAGACGTCAGGTTTCTAAGCTGTATAGACACGCGGCCCAGAGAGGACGGACAGGAGAAAAAAAATGAGACGAGACAAGACGGGAACAGGGAACAGGAAACAGGAAACAAGGCAGGAGGCGGAGGCTCGGGACTGGCTGGCTGGACGACTGCAAGTCTGGCAGATCAGTACGCATGTCTCGCATGCTTCCCCTACTGCCCTACCCTCCCTGCCCCCTCCTAGCCCATGCACGATAGGGTCCCAGATGGTGTGGCTCGTACGAGGATATCACGTTGTCCTGAGAGGGAAATGGTGGGTGGCTTGTGGGTAGGGAGGGGGTGTGCAGGAAAGAGATAGACGGGTGCATGAACGAAACCATGCGATTTGCCCACACAGTGGATGCATGAAGGGACCACCTGCACGACGGCCCTTTCTCTCCCTCCCACCTCCGCGTCCGAATCGCCACAGGCAGCAAGAAAGCGGGCCGCGGGAAGATGCATCTAAAGATATATGGGGCGTGATCAACCCTCCCGGCCGAGCGAGCGCACCTATGGCTACCGCGCCATAGCCCGCCAGGAAAGCTAATCATTTGATCATTGGAGCAGGACCCCAGAGTGAAAGCGAACGATTGACGATGGCACCTCAGCGTAGCGTATTGTAGCGTGGTACGGCGCGAATCAGGCGTGCAGGCAGGGGCGCCGGTGCCGCGAACGCTGCGAACTCCTGCATGCGACGGGGGTGAAGGGGAGGGGAAGGCAGGGGAGGCGGGGCGAAGCAACATGTTCATTACGAGGAATCGATACGTCTGGCTGGGAAGTTGCACATCTGCAGGTGTCTATGAGGCGGTGATGGTTTACTGCCGGGCCCCAGATGGGATGGAGGGGGCGAGGGGAGGGAGAAATGCAACTAGTTGCAGATATGCCGGGCTATCATGCATGGCCTCAGCCAAGATTGGCAGGGTATTAGATGGCATGTCTGGAAACGAGCTGGTGACTCGCCGTAGTGGCCGGCAGAGAAAGGGGTGTTAGATAGTGGCGATGCCGGGTTCCGACGGCATACAAGTGTGAACCGTGAGCGCAAGACTTGGCCCCGTGTGTTTGTTCAGATGGGCAGTTGGTCAAAGTGACGATGGCGAAGGGGTAAAAAGGGGGTGTTGGTCTGTGATGGTGGTGTTGGTTGATGGTGGTGGTGGTGACAGTGCATGGCAGCGCCAAAGAGTGACTGAAAGGGAGTCAAGATCCAAGAGTGCAGTTGAATTTGAAGGTGGTCAATGCGTTTCTGGGGGAAGCACGGGCTGGCGTGAGTGGGCAAGGAGAACGGAAGATCACCGACGGGCGACAGACAGGGGGGAGGGGAGGGCCGCCTGCGGCAGGATACGCACCCGTGTAATAAGCTGGGCACCTTGGTGCGATATCACGGGGGTGGGGGTCTGGAGGCGGCCATGCTTGCCTGCTTGCCTGCTTGCCCACCGTGTGCCAGACGACAAGGTCGACGGGCGAGTCAGGTAGGACATCGAGAAACACTGATGCAAAAGCCTGGCTGAGAAGGGGGCCCAGAAGGGCAAAAAGGGCTTTTTTTTTGGGGGGGGGGTGTAGAATTGGGGGTGGGTGGTTGTGTGCGGTGTGTGTATTGTACCCTTGGGGGGTGTCGCTGGTCGTTGGGTGTGCACTCCGTCTTGGAGGTGCATCAGCTTGCATGTGGGACTTGCGTGGAGGCTGACAAGACGATCCCGAGCGTTCCAGAGCCATGAGTCCAGCCCATCTGCTTGCTGTTTGCCCCAGGATGCTGCTGGTCATGGCGACTGGTGATGATCCTTGCTGAGCTCAGCCTGAGGTAGGTGGGAAGCAGTGGCGTGGGCACGACCTCAAGTTCTCTGTTATACCCAGTTGGCCGTGATATATGGCCGGGGATGGGAGAAAGAAGTACGCTGGAATTCAATCTGGGGAAGCCCAGACCCGTGGGACGATGGATGTAGTGCATACGATTTCGGGCTTACAGTCAACCCCAACGGCGATGCGTCGGAGCAGTTGGAAAAAAAGCAAATTGGGTTTCGAGCCCAATGCCGGGCACCATGGCACGACTCATCGACTTCCATCTCCGGCTGGCAAGTTTGATATCGACAACGATGCAAGATGCTCGACGTCGTCGGATTGACTCCTGCCAGTCATCAGTGTATTAAGTGGATGAGGCCAAGAGCGAGGTACACACTTGATGAGCCCATGGTTCAGATGGAGGCACGACGTCTCATCGCCTCTGGGGTGGGGTGGTCTCGGTATTCCCATTTGGGAGGGCACGATATGGGGCGGCCACCTCCTCGTCTGGTCGTCCCATGCTGGAATGCAACCCTGGGAAGGCGACAGGAGCACGGGAGTTGCATGAAGCAGAGGTGATCGCCGATTAGTCTCCGCACCACCCATGCGCAACGCAGCAGGCAGGCCGTCCTGGACCCCTCGTCCCGTCCGAAGGGGCAGACGAGGGACGGGCGTTCTGACAGGAGGATCGCGCCGCTCCCTGACTGAGGGCCGTGATGAACTTGGGAGGGCTTGTTGCCGGGAAGGGCAGACACTGACACAGCTCTCGCGCAACAGGCAAGGAACAAGCGTCGAGGGCGTTCATGCGCTGCCGCCCTCAAATAGCCAGAATAATATTCCTCGGAGGCGCGCAAGCCGCGACAGAAAGCCTTAGGATACCGACCTTGTCCTGCCTGGGCTTTGTCGTGTTCTGTGTCCGAACCAACTTTGGCTTGACTTGGATTGGGTTTGGCAGTATAGTAGTCACGGCAGTAGTGAAAGTACTATACCGTCCTGGAATGCACAGATCCAGCGCCACGAGCAGGCGTGAGCAGGAGTGGGCTGTTGTCAAGTCGGTCTGGCAATCGATCGTATTCTGGTTTCCAGGGGTGGGCCCTTGTCTGGGCGATCTCTGGGCTTAGGCTCCACTATGACCGAGTTGCATCTCCACTGCTCCTGTCAACCTCGAGTGTGTGTGGTCTAGTGATAATGGAGATCAATGGGCCACGTCGCTGGCATCTGCCTCTGATCTGAATCGAGCTGTCGTGGGAGACGACATGCAGGCGACAGCGAGTACGCCGGCCAAGCGAGGTGGCACGGCGTTTATTACTTCATCGCAATTCAGGCTGGCGTTGCACACAGCAGGAGGGAAACCCCAAGGACGCGCCGCTTGCAGCATCGGGCAAAAGTTCCCTAGCTTGTCGCATTAGGGGAGAATAAGCTGAGGCTTGGGCGACCTGACGCGTGCTGCGTCAAGGGAGCGCCCGAGGACCAGTCAGGTGCCACGGCAGCAGACAGAAGAGGCGGCGCCAGTCCAGTCAATGATAGGTGTGACTGTGTTGGGTACAAAGACGGATACAGACAGATACAGAGACAGACAGACGCCGGTGGCAGGGCTGAGCGAGTACAGTAGGCCGACTGACCATCAATCAGTAAGGACGGATGGCTGCAGCTGAGACAGCGGGGGACGGTGACGCGGACCGTCGCTGGATCGCCCGTAAGGCGTCGTCGGCACGTCGGCACGTCGTCCAACATGGTAAAATGCAATGTCATTATCACAAAGTAGTCGTTGACGCCTTTCGGGAACTGACAGCGCCATTCACAAAAACATGGACATTCTGTGTTTTCCGTGGCCGACAGGACCGGCGCGTATGAGGAAGGCATGGGCGTCCCCGTCTCGTCTGCTGGTTGGTGGGGATTGGGGAAAGGCCCGCCACAACTCAATCGCACTTCCCTCCACACCCCTCCTTGCCCCTCCCCCAAATTCCATCAGCAACCCATCAGATAAGAGGGAAGGCGCACCCTCTTCGGATCGAGCTTCCCATGATCGCAACTTCTGACCTCGCGGGGCTCCCTTGGGGCATGGCGCGGTCCCCTTTCCCTCTCACCCGCCCGCTTTCAGTAATCACCCCGAGATTATTGGGGGCAGAGCTGAAGAAGCACTGCGAATGTGTTGCTGTGTAGGGTTAGCCCGTCCAGGCCCCGTCTGTCTTGCAGTCTAGAATCGAGGTTTAATGATCCTTCTGTGTCTCGTCAACCGCGTCCTGGTGGTGTCGTCGTAATTAAAAATCCTGAGATTACTGCACAAACATGTGCGCCTTTCAGGGGGGCGAATTCTTCCAGATATGGCAACGGGCGAGGGAGATCTGTCAGTCTGTGTATGTTCTGCGTGTGTGGTGATACACGTGAACGAGGACAGGTCAGGTCAGGCCATTCCTTCGGCTCCGGCCTTTTCGCCACTGTGATGGAAATCGGTTGAGACGAGCATCTCTGGATGCCACAGCCCACAGGAGCCAGAGGATAGGCCGAATGTTCGGAACTAACGGCGGCTTTTAGTGTCTAAACTTGGTGGGTTGTCCAACGTCAACTTCTGAACGACAGGGGCAGAAGAGGGTGGAAGGAGAAACTGAAGGGGTGGGGGAAGGGACGATCTGATGGTCAACAGCAAGTCGGTATACCGCGTCCGTCCCTCGGCCGAGTGCATCCGATACCGAACACCTGTTGCCGGGCCTGAAGCTCCTTCATGACGACAAGTGCGGCCCTCAATGTTCTGCCGTCCAACAAGAATTTGTTGCTCTCCGGGCACTCTTGAGACAAGCAGCACGGAGAGACATGCAGGCTGCGGTTTCAGTCTCGCGCTTGAACCCTGCATGGATGGAGATGGAGTGAGTGTGTGAGTGTGTGAGAGTGCAGGCAGCGGGGCCCGCGTTTCCCTCTGGAGATCAGATCTCGCGACGAATATCTACATGGACCCACCGAGGAGGATCAGGACCAAAGCAACCATCATTCACCCGTCATCAGGATTCGTCCATAGCATCGCTGCTATTACCGATGGGCAGCGGGCGGCCGTTTCTGGGGGCAGGCAGTGGATGAACGCGAGCCCAAGGTCACATCGTCCCGAGTCAAAGTTTCCCAGGCCGAAAGTATCCCATCGCTTTGCTTTTTCCCACCTCAAATCGAGTCCGTCATTCGGGATGTTGCATGGCGCCGCTTCTATTATTTCCCTTGGGACGGATGCACCGCGACGTACCGTACCACCCCCACGCTCGCTGCTCTGCGCCCAGCATGCCCAGGCTTTTCTGTTCCCGGACCGACCTTGCGTGAACAACTTCATGACAGAACGCATTGTGAACCAAACCAGAAACCCGGGTCGCCGTTTACCCCGGATTGCTGGTAATTGCCGTCCTGGGGATCCTGAATGGGCGGTGTCTTGGCAGCATGTTCGATCAGCCATGACATAGCCTCGCATCGGGGGCTACTGAGGTGCAGGCTTTAATCCGAGAGTTGCGACCTGGCGTCAGGCCCACTCCACCTCGGAAGACTGCCGATTTGATTGCCCCCGTGTGTCGCGTGAGAGTCAGTCATTCGGTTCAGTGCAGTGCAGTGCAGTACAGTAAGACGAACGTGGGCGTTGGTGGGATGAGACCATATGTCGTCAAACAAGAGCCAAGCTGGGCTATTCTGGATGCTCGGGAGAGGGACGCATACCGACTGACACGGCAGCTGCACGGCGTCGTCGTGCCCGGGCTGGCCTGCCAGATCCAGAGGTGATACAGGCATTATGTGCGCACAAAGTAGTGAGTGCATCTGCATCTGCATCCTGCTGCATGCTCTCCGTGCCCTTGTACCGCGTCTGTGTGCGCCTGTGTGCGCCTGTAATGCATGTCTCTTTCTGCATGTCTGTCTGCAGATCGGAGACAGGCGCGGGAACGGGTTGAATGAGACCAGCCAGCCGCAACTGCGGCCGCCACAGACCCAACACTTTGGAATTCCCGCCTGTCACTGACACGGAATGTGGGAAATGGCTTCAACGCCTGGATCACGTTCACAGGTTAGACCTAGACCTCAATATACACACCGCTCCCTCCGTGCCTCCGTGTCTCTCGTCTTCCTCCCCGCCTCGTCGTTGGCATCGGAATCGAAAAAGCCTCTAGCGGCAGCCCTAGAACGCCTGGTAATCACTAGACAACATGGCAGCGCCGCATCTTACTCATATGGGATTCGCAGGCGTAAGCCTCACAGAGCCTCTAGTTGTGAGAAATTTACATATGATGCGCTGCAGGTCGGCGGTCGGCGGCTGGGAAGAGGCGAATTCCATCTGCCTTGCCTGCCCGGCTTGAGGCACCTTGGGACGGCCAACCTGCCTGGCCTGCCTCACCATCTGCAGCTGTCTCGATGAGGAAATACAGATGGCCGGGGAGTCCTGGCCAGCCTGGACAGGGCCTCGCCAGCCAAGAGATGCCGGCGCATATCTATCAACAAGGTCCTCCACTCCACTCCACTCCCCTGTCATCAGCAAGCATCATTGATCGACCTCGAGCCGAGAGGCAGGCAGTCTTCTTTAGGTACGTCTTGGTGAGAATAACGAGGTAGGCTTGCGCATCGTATCATTGTATGCGCACAAGGCACAGCATGCAATGACTGAACTGGCACCCACTGCTGATTTACCGTGCAGTACCTGGACTGTCCAATAAAGTAGAGCATCTCAAATTCTGGACGGCGGCCCAGCTCATCGCCAGACAGCCTTGGGACCTGGGAAACGGCCCAACAGGGCACTCCACGGCTCGTATTATGTCGTGTGAACCAGCCAACCAAAAGCCGGCCCAGGCTATCAACATGACCGCCACCGGTTCTGTTTCTGTCTTGCAATGTCTTGAGATTCCGTGGTCACGCCGACCCCACCCCCGGCACTGTCGTCTCGTGTGGGCGGCGGCGGCAGCGAGGTCACTCCTGACAAGCAAAGAGTGCCATGGCGAGCAGGTACTGTGTATATGAATTTAACCCTCATGTATGTACACTTCGTAGCGGGTACATGGCAGTACGCCTTGTCCAGGGCGGGTCGTCAGCTGCCCAAGGTGCTCGAGGTATAGACGGCAAAACAAATCATGTCCACATCCCCATCCACATGCACGAGACATTTGCCGTGCGAGACCCCCACACACCACCTCCACCAGCACCCTGTTGGTACTCTCCGCCCAGTTTCCCTGACTTCCCGAAGGAGCGGACTGGGTGACTGTGTGAGTGACTTTTGGCGATGAGCAGCAGGCCGCGCTCCGCCGCGCGGTTCCTCGCTCGACCAAGGCCACCAGCCCAGAGAGACACAGCTAGAGGGAAACAAGCGAGGCAAAGGACAGACACGGACCTCGGTGCCTTGCCGGAACGGTTTATATCCACAGGGACCAGGCGAGTCAAGCAGCCTTCCATCCGCCCTACCTTCTCTCAAACATTCAACATTGGACATTGACACTCGACCGATCTCGTCTGTCGAACCCTGCCCCCGTCGTTGCCTGCCGGAAGCACCCTCTCTTACAAGTGTGTAGTGTGTGCGCTGCCATCTATCATCATCCACCATCCATCAATTTGTCGCTACCTGGTTCTACGGCTCAGGAGCAACGGTCACCCTGTCACGTCCCGGGCACTCTGTTACGCTAAGTCCCTGGGATCTTGCAGATAATCGCACTTGATCACACACACGCGCGTGCACACCACACGTACGCATAAGCACACACACCACACGCTCACAACTCCCGAGCGGGACGGACAGAGAAGCCACAAACAGACAGGGCAGACATTATAGACGGCCGGACAGGAACCTTGTGGAACCGCACTCTTTTGAGCCCACCCCCCGTAGCTACAAGTGGGAGGGAGGTGCCAGTGAAAATAAGAGGGTGGAAGGGTCCGAAAGAAGAAAACAGGGGTGGCAAGGCAGGGAGCAGGCGTGGAGCCGGGGTTGGAGGAGTAATAACGAGAGAAGAACAAGAAGAGGCGCGCCACTGCGTATGCACGCATGCAGGGTGGTGGCAGACCAGGAGACTGTGACTGAGGAAAGAGTGCGTGAGAGAGAACATCGCATCCCACCCCCCTACCGTACTAAATAATAAGCTGCAGATCGCCCACCCCTACGACACCGGCACCTTTCTGGACCTGGACACACAAGGTGGAACTGCACTCTTTCATCCGCGTTTTGCCGGTTGGATCCATCGAGTCGATTGATATCATTGAACCTCACCTCACCTGCTTCGCTCACTCACTCGCCCTCGCCCATCCACGTCTTGGAGTCCCTGCAGCCATTTAGCTCTTGGATATCCCACCGTGCGGCCTAGCCGTGTAAGTGATTCTTTTCCCTTTTGTCAGTGTGTTTTCCCTTAAGCTGTCTGACAGCTGGTGGGAACCTTGTTATCCTGCCAACGGTCTATCGTCACCAACCGCCAACCCGACACCAAGGAAGGGAGCCGTGCGTATCCCGCCGAACCAAGACGGCCAACCGCCCCCCTCCAAACCCCTGGGTCCCCACTATAACTGACGGCCAATTCCACCCCCCAGATCCAAGCTGTCGGCACGCTGCTGGTCCGAGCTGGGGAAAAGACTGGACTCGGCATTGGTGAGACGAGCAAGAGTCGCGGCATTCCCAGAACAGGAATAACGGAGGGGAGAAAAGAAAAGAAACCAGGGAAAGGGGGAATAATAAGAAAAGAGAGAGAAAGTGAGAGAGCAGCAACAAAGACAAGAGACGCGGCCAAGGAAGAAAAAGGAAGGATTGTGGAAGTTCCATCCCGGGAAACTAAACCAAAGCAGCAAGAACGACATATACGGGACAAAAAAACAAAAGAAGGGGTCACATCCACATATTTGGGACTACCAAGCTTTCTCCCTATCTGGATTTCGAGGTCACCTTTTTGCCCCTTCTGGACCCCGGCTTCCTTATTCTTCAGCGACAATCAACCGGAAAATTGTCCAACGGGTCGAACCGAGAGAAGAAGCAACGCAAGTCAGGGAGTGTGTGAGTGAGACCGAGAGAGACAGGAGTTGAGAGGCTCGGAGAAAGTGAGAAAGAGCGTGAGAGGGAGAAAAGATATCGCCATTCTTGTTCTCCACTTTGACGATTCCAGGACTGGATCCAAGGCCACTCCCGCCACGCACGATCGCGCAGCTGTTCGGCATTTCTCGTGCAGGGTGGAGAAGAAACCATCGATTGATTGATTGATCCGCCTAGTCATCATCCTGGATGCTGTGTGCGGGTTGACGTATTCGTCAAGCAGCGAGGCTGTCTGTCTGTCGTCTTTGTTTGGCGCGTGTGTGGCCGGATCGATCATCAAGCACATCATCCGCATCTCCAAAGGGATCCTCGTCCTCGGTTGCATGAGCCAGCCAGCCAGCAGCCAGTCAGTTCCGTATCCGCCTGATCCGACCGTTATCAGCTCCGTCTGGTCTGCACGCCAGGGCGGGCGATAAGAGGGAGGAGCCGCCAGCAGGCCCATCGACCCCTCATCAGCCTGCACCTAGACTTACCTTGCCTATCCCAGGCCAAACGGTGCAAGCTGTGCAGCAGTGAGGTGCAGCAGTCCAGGCAGGCATTACACCCACCCCTGGCCTGACTGGCGCCCCTCAGATCCGATCCGCCCACCACTCACCGCCTGGAGGCGTATTCTTTGTTTGAGCAGGCCCGCAGGCTTTCTCGAGGCCCAGGCCCCACCAGAACAGGCCCGCCCAGAATGCTGTCGAGCGCGGGGCACTCCATGTCGGCGGCACACCACCACCAGCACCAGGCTCACGGCCACGGCCACGGCTACGGTGGGCAATCTTATGCCAATCCCCTCGCCCACCCTCTGACCCTGCATCACCACAACAATACCAGTCCCAATACCAATACCAATTCCACCACCAATAGCAACCACCACGGCTCGCAATTGAGGCCGTCGCCCCTCTCGTCCCAGGACAACCTGCCCAGGGACCTGCAGCACCTCAACGCGGTGCAGGCCGTCAATACCCACTATTCGGCCTCGGCCTCGTCCCCGTCGCACTCGCACTCGCGCTCAAACCCAAACCTGCACCTGGGCCTGACCAACAACAGCAGCCTGAGCAGCCTGAACCTGAACCTGGCCTCTCCCTCTGTGTCGACCTCGGCCCTGATCTCGACGAACTCGAGCTCTAACAACTTGGCCCCGACTCCGCACCACCAGAGCCAGAGCCAGAGCCAGATCCATAATCAACCCCAGAACTCGTCGCCGACCTCTGCCTCGTCCTCTCGCCCAAACGGTCTGATTCTCGGCCACAACCAGGCCCAGCTTCACGCCCACGCCAACCACTCGCACTCGCTCTCCCATCCTCCTCCCACCATCGGCGCCCTTCCTCCTCCTCCCCACTCCAACTCCCACCAGCACAAGCTGAGGCGTATGCCGAACCTGCCCGACCATCACCACCGCCAATCGGGCAGCCTCAGCATTTCAAACTCCCTCCCGAACAACCCCACCAGCGGCAGAACCAGCAGCAACAACATCCACAGCCACGCCCACAGCGGCTCGCATGCCTCGACCCCAACCACCATGCCTTCAATAAACGCGATCGCCGCTGGCCCAGGCCCCTCACGCGGCTCTGCTGGTGGCCCCGGCCCTGGCGGGGGTGCAAGTGGTGGTGGTGCTGGCGGCGGCTCACAGGCTGGCTTCGACGGCCCGAGGAGTCCTCCAAGTCAGTCCCGATTCTCTTTACTTTGCAATGCCTCTTCTGCTTTGTCGCACTGTCGAGCATTTTCGATTTCTTTTTTGCGTCATGAGACAGGGTCCCTCGGTCTTGCCGCAAGTCAATTGCTGCTCCAAGACGGGCCCTACTCGATGCAACGTCCCTCCCGTCCCTCCTACACCCTATGTGCCATCATCTATCTCTACTGCTACTACTTTGACCCTGCGTACATCCTGCCCACCCTCGAAGGCTCGACACATCGTGCGATCTCGGTCCCAATTGCCCGCAGAATTTTACGCCCTGATCCTCAATTGACTTCTCGCTGACTCAATCTCCTCTTGCCCATAGACACCTCACACGTACCCTGCAAATTCTTCCGCCAGGGTGCATGTCAAGCAGGCGCCGCATGCCCCTTCAGCCACGACCTGGGGGCATCGGCCGAGAATGTCTGCAAGTACTTTGCAAAGGTTCGATCACTTATTTTCTCCGTCGCAAATTCTTAATATCGAATGCCAATCCCTACGGGGGAATGGCGGTTTTTGTTACATCCACACATATAGCGCACGACAGCACACTGACATGCTGATCACAGGGAAACTGCAAATTCGGTCCAAAGTGCGCAAACATCCACGTTCTTCCCGACGGAAGGCGTGTCAACTATGGCAAGAATGGCGTCACAGTCACCCCGCTCAACTTCGGCAGCCGCCTGAACCCTCTCGCATACGGCCACCAGGCCTCTAACTCGGCCCTCACCACCTCCTTCATGCGCGCCGAAGCTGCCCCTCCATACACGACCTACACGGCCGCCACATCAGACGACCGTTATGGCCACGGCCTCGGAAGACAGGCGAGCTTGGACAATGGTCTGCCTACCATAGACACACAGTACAGCGGGCCCGCCTCACCTTACGGCTCACCACACGGCGGAGAGGATGCCATCCGCACAGGGTTTGGCCTGTCTCCCATTGCAGCGAACAAAGGACTCTCCGTCCTCGACGCCCCCCTGCCTGCCTCATTCGACAGTAACGGCATCTCACACGCCGCGCGCTACGGCCCCTGGCCCGCCTCCGTCCCTAATAAGTTCGGACTC
Organism: Diaporthe sp. NJD1; assembly: GCA_013842865.1. Lineage (NCBI taxonomy): Eukaryota > Fungi > Ascomycota > Sordariomycetes > Diaporthales > Diaporthaceae > Diaporthe > Diaporthe sp. NJD1. The sequence goes on along the minus strand of JACDXY010000014.1, from coordinate 1,135,937 downwards.
GAGTCCCCGACCCCGTCGCTCAGCAACGCCAAGGACAGCCGGACATCCGAGACCCTCAAGATGCTGCACACGTCTGCCTTTGGCTCCAACGAGCACCTGTCCCCCAGCCACCTTGGTGGGGACGTTGATGCGATGGGCAGCAGTCCGCCCATGCAGCCCATCGGCGAGGAATTCTACGGCAGGCGCGCCATGCACAGCAGCTCTGGCAAATACGCGAAGCCGAGGCACCTGAGCGCCAGCGTGCCCAAGGTCGACCGTGATTGGGAGGATAATTTCCTGTTCCTTGAGGAAGACTACGTGCCTGGCGAGCTGGCCAACGAATTGCTCACGACTGCGGAGAAGGCGCGCAGGGGCAGTGTGAGGGTGGTCGAGGGTGGATCTGAACAGCACTCGGGCGAGAACTCAGCCTCAAAATACGGCAGCCCGATCGGCGCATCCAGTCCCAGCCGGTGGGGACCACTGTTCCAGCGGCAGAAGGATGAGGATGGTGGACAGTCCGCGCTCGGCAGAAGCCTGAAGACCGCCGGCGCGTTTGGCCACGTCGGCAGCCCTTTGCGCAACTCGAGCCTCGCCAATGGGATCGACATGATCGGCGGACTGAACGGAAACAGCAGCAGGCCCGGTCTCGCTGGGAGCCGAACCGCCAGCAGTGGCGCTGACAGTCTTTCGGCCCTGACGCAGCAAATCCAGAACACGAGGATCAACGACGAGAGAACCACAAGTTTGTCGTCCAGCCCGCACCTTCACCCCGGCAGCGCGGCAAACACGAGGCAGCCGAGTGGCGTGGGTGCCCACACCGGCGCAGGCGTAATCGGACCCTCCAATGGCAGGAACGAGAGGGACCAGAGGGCGCTCGAGAGGCACATCAGCAGCGGGTCGATTGGTTCCAGCGCTAACGGCAGGTTCACGACCCCGATCGACGAGGAGGACTCGAGCTTCGTGTTCAGTATGGAGGACGACGACGATGGGCAGAAGGCAAGGAAACGCATGTCGGGCGGGTTCGGCCTAGGCGGAGGAGGCGGCTGGAGCTATGCTGCTGCGGCCACGGGCAAGACTTCCGCCGGCAACAAGAGCTCCGCCGTCGAGACCCGCTGAACAAGCCGTCTCTGCTGTGGATGCTCAACAAATGGCGATGCTACGACGCCTCGTGGCTTGACGAGACACGCGGCCACGGCTTATGTCTATCACCTGTGAGCCTTTCGATTTGCTTCGACTTGACGCTTTCTGAGCGGCGCACGACGCCGGCACTGGGATGACGAATCGTATGAAGCATGAATTGGACGACCGTGGTGCTTGAGGAATCTCATAATGAAACCCCGAAGGACGGACTGGGCTACTTTCTGATGGCTCCAAGTCAAGGCTGTCTCATACCCAGGAATCTCCTGGCGGAATCAGACAATCAGGCAGGCGTGTAGCATGCCCGCCGTGTCCTGGTGGAGAGAATCTCGCGATACCAGGTGGGGAGAACTATGGCCAGGGTTCCCGATGTCGAAACCAGGAAGGGAAGGGAAGTCCAACTGGCGAAAACAAAAACGGAGCGCAAAAAGAATGGCATGAAGATTGGAAAAAAAGAACGACACGATACACGATACACCAGGGAACGGATGGGGGATGGCCGGACGGTCTGGCACGGTCCTGGGCGTTTCTGATGGTTTCTTCTTTCTCGTTTCCTTTTTGGCTGGGGCGGGGCACACAACTACCCAGACGCAAAACACGCAATGCACTGCACATCCCAACTCCACCTATCGCTAATACTTACTTGTCGATATCCACCAACCCACCTACCGACCACACGGGCTGAGAGCAACAACAACTGTACTGAGCCGCATCGGGCGAGAGCTGCTGTTCAATTTTCTTGGAGACTACGAGGGATTCTTTACCCGAGCTGTGTGGGGACGGACGATGATATTTGGGCATCCATCCTACATGATGTTTTGTGTTTTCTGTCCCTTCATGTCTTCGTCCATTTTCTGGCTTGGATTCCTTTGTCCACGTACGCTTCCACACATAGAACATGAAAAGTGTCTAGTACGATTTCACCTGGTTTTCTGGCTTTTTGGTTTGTTTGGTTTTTGCTTGTTGGCCTGTATTCTCATATCCCACTGGTCGGTCTGCTTTCCCACTCACCACATTCATGGCATGTTGGCGTTTTCTTGTCTTTTTCTTTCCCCCACTACTATTTACTGGAGGGTCATTGCAATGGTTGGGCTATCGTCCTGTCCGTTGGGGTTGCCGTGGTTTGATCTGCTCACTCTGCTGGAGGCATCCTGATTGTTGGATGGAGAAACCAGACCTCATCCATCCCTTTTTTGGGGCGGCTTTTTGGCCTTGGGTGTTGATACTTGGGCTCTTCGGCCCTTTTTTGGAGGGAAGGGGTAGCCTTTCTCTGTGGAGATCAGTTATGAATATGAGAGGATTTTGGCCGTTGGGCCTTTGCGATGATGTTGTTGTTCGAGATCCTATGATGAGTATATGTGACTGGACTCGTGACCATAACCGTCAACGTAACTGCTGGTAGACTTTTGTCCATGTCTGTTCCGGTCTCGGTCCGGCTTGAAAATAAACCCCTGTTTGGGCGGCGCAGAAAGCTTTCCAGATAAGTCCCAGGAATTTAGCGATTGCCCTTGAGCACGCGCCACATTTATATAAATGTCGTCCAAACATCGATTAAGTTTGGCTGACATCCATCGGCACCGACTCCGGCAGCTTTGCATCTCGGTGTCTGTGCATGCGAGCCCCGCTATCGGCCGAGAATAGCTCGAGCTCGGGTTGGGGATGACGCAGGAAACTTTACTGCCGTTTTTTCTGCCCTCTCTGTAGCACGCCCGTTCCTCACCCTTCCGCAACCCCGTCCTGTGACGGCAGATCAGAGCGATTGACCACCTCGCCGTCGAGCTCCCGAGCCCACCCTTCCTCGAATTTCGAAGTGCGTCCCGGCCCGTCGCCCGTCGTGCGCACCTCTGGGAACAGGGAACCACGCGAGGTACCCGATCTGCTACTGCTGCGCGCCGCGCCCGCTTGACGCAACGGCGGGACCGCGTCTTCCACGATAGGCGATCGGTCGGCCCAGAGGGAATCCTGCGGTTTATTTCCAAGTAGAATCAAGCATGGCTTCGGTAGCTGCGGCCACTGCGCCGGTGGCCAAGACGGACTTCCCCGCTGCCGGGGAGAAGAAGCTGCCGCCTCCCAGCCCGCTGCGGTCGATCCTGGCGGGGAGTCTGGCTGGTGGCATTGAGATCTGTTCGTCCTTCCGACTCCCAGTCCGGCGGAGATTCATCCATGGGCTAATTTACTGACTATTTTCTGTTGGTAGCAATCACATATCCTGCCGAGTGTACGCCGCGTCCATCCCTCTAATCGTGAAACCCGGTCCCCCTCCACCCCTCCTCGCCTCACCGACCCACGCTCTCCTCAGTCAGGTGTACGGGACAGCTGTGAACATGTGGCATGCATCTGGACAATACGATGGGGAAGAAATGCTGACGAGACGGTCCTCCCGCTGCTGGCTACAGTCGCCAAGACAAGAACACAGCTCAATCGCCGTCTGGCCGAGGGCAAGAAACTGCCATGGCCCCCATTCGGGCCGCAGTGGTACGCCGGGTGCACGACGCTCATCATCGGCAACTCCGCCAAGGCTGGGATCCGTACGTTCTCCTTCCTGTGTTCCCATTCCGCTGTAACCGATGGGCGCGCGCTCATCCATGCCTGGAAAGGCGCTGGGGCGAACATCTTGGGCTGATGACGGGCGATGAACACGTTTAGGATTCGTCGCTTTCGACCAGTACAAGCGGCTGCTCGCCGACGCGGACGGCAAGGTGTCGGGCCCGCGCGCGGCGCTGGCGGGGTTCGCGGCCGGTGTCACTGAGAGTCTGTTGGCTGTCACGCCGACCGAGAGCATCAAGACGCAGCTGTATGTCTTACCCCCCTCCCATGCACTCCTTGCTCTTCCTATGCTGCCGATACCCTGGGATACACATACGTGGGGACATTTGCACACCCACAACAACCAAAACGGGCGGAACAAGCACCGCCGCCACCAGCACTGACAATCTCCACCCCTCGACAGGATCGACGACCGCAAGCGCGCCAACCCCCGGATGCGCGGTTTCCTTCATGCCGTGCCCATCATCGCGCGGGAGCGCGGCATCGCGGGCTTCTTCGCGGGCTTCGTCCCCACGACGGCGCGGCAGGCGGCCAACAGCGCGGTGCGGTTCGGCAGCTACAACTTCCTCAAGCAGGCGGCGCAGTCGTACGCGGCCCCCGGCGAGAAGCTGTCGACGCCCGCGACCTTTGGCATAGGCGCCATGGCCGGGCTGATCACGGTGCTCGTCACGCAGCCGCTCGACACGATCAAGACGCGGATGCAGAGCCTCGAGGCCAAGAAGGACTACGGCAACAGCTTCAGGTGCGCCGGGATGATCTTCCGGCAGGAGGGGGTGCTCACGTTCTGGAGCGGGGTCCTCCCGCGCCTGGCGAGGCTGGTCATGAGCGGGGCTATTGTGTTTACCATGTATGAGAAGAGCATGGAGGCTTTTGACCGGGTTGATCCGGAGAGGAAGTATATCTGAGGTGGTGAAGGTGGAGCATGGCATTACATTTTATACGGGACGGGACTGGAGGCGGTGTTAGATGGCAACCATAGAGCTTGCAATGGTGGCTAGAAATGACAATGCGCGTTGTGAGGTTTTGTTGGACGTGCTCCAATAGCACAGTACGGTACACTACAGTAGAGGTCTGTTTATGTACAGAACAGAGATAAGAGAGAAGGGAAAGCAAAAAAATCAAAAAGGAGCAGAAGGTGTACATGTGTTGAACATGCGACCTTCGAGATGCTATCACAAACCGTAGCCCTGTCCTCGCGTCGAGGGGGATGAAGGGGGTCAACCAATTAAAAGTCGAGCCTGAAACCGTTGCGCTATAGACATCTCCTGGCCAGTTTGCTCGGGAGGTGAAAGTCGGATGGTTTTGCCTACTTATAAGGGGGGACGAGTTGGCGCAGGCCAAAGGGGGAGGGGGGTTAGCCAAAGTGAATTCAGTCTGATCGTACAGCTTGTGAATCGTGACGTGTAATCTAGGTACGTCCTACCACTCTCCGCTAGTAGCCTCGGTGGCTTGGAGAGTTCCCCCTTTTCTTCTAGTATTGAGGCATTCCAGGCTGATCTCGATCACCACCACCACGGCATGCGCCATACCCAGAGCCCAGGCGGTCAATCCTCAGGCAGTCCCACGGTAGATGAGCCAGTGGGTACACTTGCTGAATACGCCAGACAATTATCCTACGGCACGCTCCATTCCGCCAACAAACGGCAGCGGCGTACCCATCAGCGCCGGACGAGCTGGTGGCAACGAACGTCTATCTGTGCCTGTCGAGCCAGACAAGGCCAGCCAGAGACGACCAGCCCCGTCGTTGCCTCCTCCTTCCCGAGCCATGATAATTTCTCTTCGAGTTTCATTTTCCAGTTCCCGCCCTCACTGCCACCTAAACATCCCCTTCAACCTCAACCCAACCCTCTCGGCCCACGACCTCGTCGGCGCCGCGTCCAGGTCCCGCATCAGGTCCTCGTAGTAGGTCGGGTTGCTCCGCGGGGAGAGCATGCCGCCCGTGGCGGACTCGGGGGCCGGAGAGGTCGGGTACTTGTTCAGGTACCTGTTTCCCAGGAGGGAGACGAAGGCGTTGACTTGGGCTGCCGGGTTCTTATCGCTGCCGGGGAACTTGTTGGACTCGGCCAGGCGCTTCGAGAGGACGTCCTGGAGCTGGCAGGTCGGGCGGAGGGGGTCCTTGGGCCAGTGGGTTAGGGCGGCTGTGTATGTGCGCCGGAGGGCCTGGCTTTTGTTAGTTGAAGCTTTCTTCGCTGGAGAAGCAGGAGTGGCGATGTTGATGGTCACCGTTGCGGGTGTATGTGATGCTTACCTCTTTGCTCGCCATTTTGTTGGTTGTTCTGGGCGACCTCGTTGTGTTCTCGACGTTATGGTCTGGCCATCGAATGATTGCTCGGCTGGAGTCGGACGAATATCTCGACACGATCCTCAAAAACGTCAGTCCCTCGAAGACGTCAGTCAATGACCGACAGACATACAGCTTCCCGAAAATCTGGGCGCCGGCGAAAATGCGCTGGGGCTGTCATTGGCTCGGCTTACTGCCGCCGAGACCTGCCTGCTTCGGGCATAGACCGGGCAGTCTGGCAGGGGAGGGGGCAGGTCCCTTGGCACAGGGGATCATTGTATGGGGAAGGGCAAGGGCCCTCTTTTGGCGCTGCCTCCGCCCAGCGCCCTCTCAGGCCGTCAAATGAACAGGCGGCTTGCGTGGCTGAGCAGGTTTGTAGGCGGAATGGCGCATGAGCGACGGCTTGGGGCGGGCCTTTCCTGTTGTTGATCAGCAGCCGAAGTCATTCGCAGCGGCTGGCACTGGTGCAGGAGGTGCACATCACAAGGCCCTGCACGTAGGCTCTCATGCTGTTACAGTAGGTACGCAGGCCGCAGCCCCTGATTGATCATCCTTTCCTTTCCTTTCCCTTCCTTTCCCTGCCGCGAGTCCAGCCTAGCCCAGCCTGACCTGACCTGACCAGACCCCGACCCGATCCCTAATCAATCCGTCACCTCCTCTGCGCTCTGTCCTGCTCCCTCCTTTTCCGACCGGCTGTTACCTCGTCTAGACCTAGACTGGCGACATTCCATTCCATTCCAGTTCCAATTCCAATCATCACCCCGACCCCATCGACAATATTGACGACGACGACGATCCTTCCCTAAATTCTCTCCTTTTTCTCGATTTCTCCTTGCTGTTGTTTACTTTCCTCTTACGACGACCGTCTCACGACGACCGACTCGGCTTGCATTCCACTACCTACTATCCGCTGCGTTCCTGCATCCGTCCATTGCGTCCAGCGTCTGATCCTCTCGCATCGTCTGCCTGATCCAACCGACCAACCCTCCACTCCCGGCAGAACAATCCAGAATCGCGCCATTGTCTTCCCCGAGCATCCGCACTCCCGTGGCGACTTGAGAACTCCCTCATCCGTGACGAGTTCATCGACGCACCCTATCATCAACTTCAACAGACCCGTCTACTTTTATTTCCTTGTACTTTTGTCGACTTAATCGACCGGCAACATGTCGGGCCGATACGAACGGGTAAGCAACCAACGTCAACAAGAGAGAACGGCGACAACATCGATGACAGACAGTCATCATCAACTCATCGGACATGTACTGACATCCGCTCGATTGACAGGTCAACGCCCAGGACGAGGAGGATGCTCCCTCCCCCATCGCAGCAGCCAGGACAACCCACTCGTCCCTCCCAAACTCTCCTCCTCCGTCATTCCACTCCAGAGCCTCATCCGTCGCTCCCCGCAATCGGACAGTCCAGGATCCAACCCTCGCCGATGCCTTCGACGCCGACGAGTCCGACAGCGATGACGAGCCCGACGACCGCCAACGCCTCGTGAGGCAGAACACAGACCCCGTTCAGCCCGCCGGCAGCTCAGCCCCCTACTCCCCAGTCGGTTCCAGCGCGAGCTCGTTGCCCCCACAGCCCCCACGGCACCAGCCATCGGCGACAGCAACCAGCTCCAACCGGATCTTTGGCAGCGGCATCCAGAACGAGGGCGTCTTCTCCAACCTGACCGCCAAGCCTGAGAGAGGGGGCACAGAGAAGGAGGAGCAGCCTCCGGTACGTTTCACTCCCCTGACACTGTGTCACCGCAGAGTAGTTTGCTAACTTGCCTTTGTTTGCGTCACACAGACATACGAACAAGCCGCAGCCGATTCAGCACCGCCGTACTGGGAGACAACCATCCTGGCTCCGGGCCTGGGCGGCATCGACGACGTTTACATCGACGGCATGCCAGTAGGCTCCGTCTTCTCATTCGTGTGGAACGGCATGATCTCCATGTCCTTCCAGCTGGTCGGCTTCCTGCTCACGTACCTGCTGCACTCGACCCACGCCGCCAAGAACGGGTCCCGGGCGGGCCTGGGAATTACCCTCATCCAGTACGGCTTCTACATGAAAGGCTCCGGCGGGTCAGGAGCAGGCGGTATGGGCGGCGACGACGGAGCAGGAGACAGCGGCTACGCGAGCCCGCCGGATCCAAACTCTCACGACTTTGACCCTGGCAGTGTGGCAGGCGGCAGTGGTGGAAGTGGCGGCGGCTCGGGCGGCATCTCAGACGTTGCGAGCTCAGAATGGGTTGCGTATATACTGATGATTGTCGGTTGGTTCATTCTCATTAGGTCTGTTAGCGACTACCTGAGAGCCAGGAGACACGAACAGCTCGTACTGCAGAGCCCCGACCGGGGTTTGGGCGTGGCCATTATCGCCGAGGGCGAGAGCTCTGAGCGGGTTGTCTGAGGCAAGACGACTTCCTTTATTTATACCTATCACGAGCAAAAGGGACGGCGGGAGCGAGAAGCAGACAGCAGGTGCTCCGAGAGTGGAGGACGAAGCATGACGAGCGAAACATTCTTCTTTTGTTGTTGATAATCAGGGGGATTGGGACTCGGGATTCAGCAGGGTTTACTGCCCCGCCTCGTTCTCTGCGTTACATCTCCCTGACGGCGGTTTTCTAACTATTGCGCATGTCACATACCATACCGCGCCGTTCACGCTGCAGGACCTTTCTGTTTCCAGGATGGGTTCTCCTTAGATTTGGAATAGTATCTCATCTCGAGTCCCTGCAGAGTCTGTCTACTCTACATTTCATGTGGGCTTTGTGCCTGTGTATCTGCTGTGTCATACCGAGTTGTGGTTTTGAGCCCTGACTCGAGGGTGAGCCGGCATACACTCACTCTGACATCACAATGTTGATTCCGAGCAACCCCGCAAAGAAGCACGAGCCCGGCGAGAATTTCCAATATGCGTCCTAGAATACAATACCGAAAGACCATATTGGGTGTTTAATTACTCCGGCCACTTGGGATGTGGATGCTAAGCACCGTGCTGCGACGGGGCTTATTCAGTTAGACTGTGGTGGCCCCTTCGGCTGTCGGAGCTTTTTGGGCTGCGGTGGGGAGGGGGGACTCGGGCCAGGTCGGTGACGATCTCCCGCTGGTGTGAGTGAGTACAAGTGAAGCACTGACTGTTGGTTGATGCACGGACGACATCATTCGGCACCACCAACAGTTGTTTTCTTTGTGCCAACCCCCCTCCCTCCGGCATAAGTTTTCCTATTCTTGCTTTTCTATTTTACTGTATTTGCTTCTACGTGGTGGTGGCCCAACTGTAGATATTGTGTTGTCGATGCTTCGGACAGGACAGTCCTACGCTACTCCTCGCCAGTTACGTTCATAGCAAGAGCGGTCGGTATAGGCTGGTCGGCCGGGGGTCAAACTTGGAATTCGATGAGTCCTTTGACCTTGGTCTGCATTTTTGCTGCTCATCGCTCCTCTGCTAGCGATGTTCAGGCAGGAGTATATCGATGATCTATCGACGTTCTGTAGTATGACGAGGATGTTACACACCGGATGATGTTAGCCCACTTGATATTTCGCAGAACAAATTTGTGATGTGAGAGATCGACCATCAATCGATCGAGTATCCTAGTCCTACTGAAGAAGTGTTTGGACAACTTGGCTTAGCAATCCCCGTTTTCTTTATTAAAGTGTGAAGGGCCTGTGCAAAGCACCTCGTTTTGCAGCCCGAGCAAAATATCATTCCTATGCGTTTAAAATATATTATTACGAAAAGGTTCTCTTAGTTCATAATCTCAATCATTCGATTTCAAACAAGACAGATCTCTGTCCTTCCGGATCCTGCACCTGATGCGTCCCACTTCTTAACCACCTCGCCATACATCACACCGTGCATGTAGGCCTGTCCTACTAATCTGAATGTCCCACCTATTTCTGTAGGTCTAAGGATAAATGGCACATCGGCACCAAACAAAATGGCGCAGACATCCCCTTGCTCCATACAACTAGGGCCAAGTCCAAAGTAACCGCCAACACTAGTGAAGAACCTCCTGTTCGTCCCATACTCCTTGAAAAACTCGCCATATGTATACCTACTTGCGAGTGATAACTCGTTAGTTCCCACGCGGCAGTCAAAAGCGCACGCAGAGGAACCTGCAGCTCCATCACTTCATCACCCAACCCCACCATCTCATCTCATCTCATCTCATTTATTGCCTCGCTCTCACCAACGACATGCTTGGTTACTCACTCACTCAAGCACCAACGACATAATTTCACAAACCAAAGTGATGCCCAGAGCAAATCCCAACCCAGGCATACGCCTCGAGACCCTCGCGTCTCACTCAGACCCCTCCGTCCCGCTCGTCAGCGTGTACTCGCCCTTTCGCAAGCCGAGGCCCGACCCGGACGACACCGACGCCGTTCCAACAGAGCCCCGGCCCCGGCCCTCCCTGCAGGTCTACTACACCACCCCGCTCACCACCCCGGACGAGCTGGAGCAGGCCGCCCGCACCCTCGAGACTGTCGTCCTCGTCAACCGCTTCGACACCTCAGGCGCCCCATACGAGCGCCTGGACGTTTACTCACTGCCTCCCACGACAGGCAGCGAGGCCGAGGAGGACGCCGGGGACGGACGCTTCGCCTCCGCCGCCGACGCAGACCCTGCCGTGCGCCGCTGCGTCACGCACCAGCGGGCCGAGATTGCCGCGCGTGGGGGCGGGGACGGGGACGGCGGCGGCAAGGACTGGTTCATCCAGCGCTACGACGTGCCTCAGGGCGACTGGGGGCACGCCATCGTCGTGGTGCGCACGCCCGTGGCCGAGTGGGAGTGGGAGAGCCCCGACAAGACGGGCCGCGGGTTGGTGGTGTCGACGGTCATGTTTGATCACACCAAACAACAAGGCGCGGCGCCTGACGAGGTGCGGGTCCTGTCGGGCTCGGCCGAGGGGGACGTCAGGGTGCTGGTCCACGAGGTGAGGTCCGAGCTGAACTGGGAGCATAGCTATGTGCAGTTCTTGGATTAGATGTGGGCGGGCGGGAGGTGCAACTCATGGCACGGCCACGCTTCAACTTGAGGGCTAGCAGCGAGTCGGCTGAGGTGGGTGTGGCCCGAGGCTGACGTTGGTGAATACATTAGCAACGCGCACTCATCTGGCAGGAGTCGTAATAAGCGACTGAGAGGAACGCGAAGGGCGAGTACAGGGACGAGGGTCGCGCAACGTGTGCATCAAGTCGTGCATGAACAAAGATACAAGTCCTGCCCTAATAAACAGGCAGGCAAAGTCCGCCGAGGGTCATCATCACTTGCAAGTCTGAAGGAGTAACTAGATGGTTGAATTCAACTTGAACTTTGTAACAGACTCAGACTGACAAGTACATGAATCATGTATCACCCAAACAATGGTCGTCCAATACTTGAGTGCTACACATACATTGTCAACCTAATGAAGAATTCTGTCAAGGAATCTGCGAGGGATCATGGCGGGTCTGACGGCGTGCGCAAAACGAATCTATTCAGCAGTCAAATTCTCTGTCCTGATAGACATGTTGACAGATTCCTGGTAAGCTGAGCGATGCCTTGCGCACTCGATCTTCCGAAGCTTGTCCTCCCAACCATGCCCATCATTGTTCAGTTGGAAGAATATAAGTCGACGTTGGCTCCAAGTTCGGAACCAATGCCCAATTTGGATCCCTACTAAACTAATCTGATCACCCTGCAGCATTGGGCTTTTTATGGCTCAGGGCAGGTAGCTGAGGGCCGGGGCTTCTCCAATTTCAGCTGTAACATTAAAGGTAATGTCGCCAAAGTGAGACGATGCACTGCGACCGCTACACTAACTATAGCCACAACCGCCAGAAGGTCAGAATTGTCTAGAATGCTCTAGACAATGCAGCGTGGCTTATATGCCTGTGCCATCACACCACCCTCCTCTACTTCGAATCTAGACTTTTATTTCAGCCAAACGTAATCTGGAGCTCTAATCGGGGAAGGGAATGTTTCTTCAACACCCATAGACTTCTGCTTGGGCGCCGATCCTCTACAGACTCCGTGGGCTGGGTGCTGGCAGGTGCGTTCTGCGCACAGACCACCTGCAGCTGTCAGGCCCTTACACAGTACCTAGGTAGCTTTGAAACCTTTCTATTAGAGGGAACCCTCGCTCCTTCTCTCTTTTCTTAGTTAGACAGAGCAAGACTTGAAAGAATCGCCTCTCGTATGTCCCTCCCGTGACATCGTGTGTGCGAAAGAGGGAGGGGGAGGTCACTTCACCACAGCGAGCTGGGAGGGCCAATCTCATCAACGGACTGTCGCTTAGTGTGCTATGTACGACGTGGCACAAAGTAGAAAAACCCTGGTGGCTGGAATTATAAGCGAGGCAGTGCAGGCCGTTCACAACATTGCCCCTCCTCAACTCATCCCTAGGTCTTTCCACTTGCCCAGCCCTTTTTCCTCTACCCCGTCTTCTTGAGATTTAATTACATCCAGCATTCTTAGTCGATCTCACAGTAGCTTCAATTGCCAGCGATATCAACGTTGAAACCCAGGACCTGGGTTTCCTGAACTGGATGGATCCTTCGGTTTCAACGGAGACAACGGATTTCTGGCAACTATTTTGTTGGATTACAGAGTGTGAAAACAATCACCCAAAATGCAAACCGACCGGGCCAGCATTTATGCCATCGAGGCTGCTGGACTTGTCTGGCCTACAAGATAAGAATTTGATATAACTTGTGGGAATAATGCGTATATATATAAATAGATAGATAGGGATATGCTATTAGCCTAAGCGCTAATCATATAACCCTCTTTTTAATAACCCATAGTTAAATAATAAAGGCTATAATATTCATTACTTCCTTCCCCTTTATATTCAATATAACTTAATATATTTTAATTAATATATTTAAATATATAACTTAGTTAATATTAATTAATAATTATAAAAATAATTATAATAATTAAATATTAAAAAAGATAATTTATTATTTTATTATTTTACCTTTTAAATAAACCTTTAAAAATAATTATATTAATATTATTATAATATTTATATTTAAAAATTAATAATACTCTTTTTATAAATATAATAATTATTATTATTTAATATTAATATTTATATCCTAGCTTTATAATAAATATTTATTATATTTTAAATTAATATTAATTTCATTAAGCCTTAAATTTATTATTACTTTTTATTAATAACTTTATTTATATTAAATAAATACTTTAAATAAATAAAAAACTTTATTATATTTAAATATTTTATATATTTTATAATTAATTCTTTAATACCTTTATATTTATCTTTAATATTACTTTATATATATATTTAAATATTCTATTTTTATTTATATTTATTAAACCTTATTATTATTTATTATTATTATTATAATAAATATTTTTAAATTAATATTATTATTAAGGTAAGGATTATTTATTAAAGCTATAATAAATTAATATATATAAATAATTATTTATAAAAAATATATATATTAATTTTTTTAATAATTTTAATAAATAAAATAAGATAATATTTAAAATAATTAATTAAGAGATTATTAAGGAATTAAAGAAAATTCTTTATATAAAGAGAATATAAATTAACTTAAAAATAATTTATAATTTAATAGTATTATAATATATATTTATATCTTTTAAATTTTTTATATAATTTAAAGGTAAAGCCTTTAAAACCTATATTTTAAATAAAATTATATATTATTATAAACTTAAGAAAAATTATAAAAAGAAAAAAAAGAAAATAAAAAAAAAAGTTCCCTTAATTTTAAAAAAAAAGATTTACTTTTAAATTTAAAAATAATTATAAAAGAAAAAAAAAAAAAATTAAAAAAAATAAATTTAATAAAAAAAATAAAAAAAAAGGATAAAAATAATAAATAAAAGAAAATATTTAAATCCTTAAAGAATAATAAAAAATAATCCTTTAATAAAGATAATTAAAAGAATAATATTATAAATAAGGAAAATAAAAAAAGTAAAAAAAAAAAAAAAAAAAAAAAGAATAGGAAAGATAAAAAAAAAAAAAAAAAATTTAATAAAAAGAATAATAATTTATTAAATATTTTTAATACTTTTTTTAATAATAATTCTTTTTATAAATTTTCTTTTAATAATAAATATAATATTACTTTTAATAATAATAATAATAATAATTTAAATTTATATTTAATATTACCTTTAATATATATTAAAAATAAATTATTAAATTTAAATATTATAATTAATTTTAATAAATATTATTAAGATAATAAAATATATATAAAAAAATTATATAATATCTTAAATAATAAAATTTATATTTTCTTTAATATTTATAAAAATTTTTATATTAAATTAAGTTAATTTTAAATAACTTATATATATATATTTAAAAGAAAAGCTAAAATTTATATATTATATAATTTTAATAAAATAAATATATTTATTAATATTTATTTAAAGCTAAAAATATATTTTAATATAAATAATATTTATTAAATTTATTATATAAATTAAAATATAATAATATTTATTAATTTATAATAAAAATACCTTAATAAAAACTATATAATAATTCTTTAAATATTATTTAATAAGTTTATATTTTATTATAAAATATTTAAATATAATAATTAAAATAATAAATTATTAAAAGATAATTTATTTTAAATAATTAAAGATATATTAAAATTTAACTTTATTTTATTTAAATTATCTTTTATATTTAAAGTATTATATTTTACTTTATAATTAATATTATAAATTATTAAATTATAATAATAAATTTAAATATATAATATTAAGGATATTAAATATAATAAGAATTATAAAGAATATAATAATAATTTAAATAATACCTTTTACTTTAATTATTAATATAATAATATTTAATATAATAATTATAATTAAAATAGCTTTTAAAGTAAAGATAATTTTTAAAATAACTATTAAGATAATTTTTATAATAAATATTATAATAATTTATATAATTTTTCTTATAATTATAATTATTTTAATTATTATAAAAAATATAATAGCTTTAATTTATAATAAGATAATTTTTAAAATAATATATAAAAGAAAAAATATTTTATTTATAAATATAAGGAATATTAATTTATATAATATTCTTTAAAAAGATATTAAAAAATAAGAATAGCGTTTTATCTTTCTTATAATAATAATAATAAAGAAAATATTAATAATATTAAATATATAATATTCTTTATTAATATAAAAGGCGTAACTTAAATAATTAATTATTAGCCTTTTATATAATAAATAAGGTTATATTAATTAATATAAATTAAAATTAAAAAATTATATACCTTTATTTAATAAATAAAGTATTTTTATATTCTTTATTATTAAAGAAAAAAAAGCTTATTAAAAATAATAATAATATTTTTAATTAAATCTTTATCCTTATAAGATAATATTCTTAAGAATAATTTTAAGGTATTATATTAAATATTAAAATAATAATATATTTTATAGCTAAATATAATTAATATTTTATTTTATAATAAGATTAATTATTATTATAATTAAATATTTTTTAAATAAAAAAAGTATTTATTATATTTAGCCTTAATAAAAAATCAATTTTATATAATATAATTATTTTTAATATATTTATTAAAAAGATTACTTTTTATATAATTAATATTTTTATTTTATTTTTATTTTATATTTAAAATATAAATACTTTTTTTATTTATTTTTATAATATTATTAATAAGATAATATATTAAAAATTTAAAAATCTTTATAAAAAAACCTTTTTAATAATTTAAAAATAAGGTTATTTATAATTCTTTATTTTTATATAAAAGGATATAATTATTTATTTTATAAAGCTTAAGCTTTAATATCTTTATTATTATTTTAAATATTTATTTATTAATTAACTTTTTTATCTTCTTATAAATATTAAATATTTTATTAATACTTTTATTTTAAAAATAATTTAAAAGTTTTATTATTATTATTAATTTTATAACCTTATTTTAAAGAAATTTAAGTTTATTTTTAAAAATAATATTAATTTTAATTATAAATTTATTATTAATATTTTTTATTTTAATAATAAACTTATTTTATATATTATTAATTTAATAATTAATTTTTAAACTATATATTTTTTTATATTCTTTTTAATTAAAAATATTTAAAAAGTATTTTAAATATATTAAATTAATATTTATTTAAGATTATTAAATTAAATTATTTATAATATTAAAATTAACTTTTTATTTATTAAATTTTAAAATATTATAAGGATTATAAATATTATTTATAAATAAATATTTATAAAAGCTTGTTAATTTATTAATAAAGTTAAATATTATTATATTCCTTTAAAAAGGGCTTTTAAGATTTTTTATATTAAATTCTTTAGATTATATTTTAAAAAAGTAATTCTTTAAATAATATTTAAAATAATTAATAATATTATAAATTTATAAGGATATATTTTAATATTCCTTATTTTTAAGGTATATTTATATTTAATAGCTAATTTTATTTTTATTTTATTTATTTTAAAGTAAATAAAGGTAATATAAAAGGCTATATATATTTTATAAAAATTTAATATTAAATAATAAATTAATATAACTTTAAATATTTAAAATAAATTAATAATAAATAATATATTTACCTTTTTTTTATTAAATAAGGTATATATATAATAAAAAAAAGAAAATTAATAAAGATTATATAAATTTTTATTTATTAATAATTATAATATAATTTTTAATTTATTTAATAATTATACTATATTTAAATTAATATTTATTTAATTATATTTTTAAGATAAAATTATTAAGGATATTTTAATATTTTTAAAAATAATATTAAATATTAAGGTAAATCTATTAATTTTTAATATTAAGCCTTTTTAACCTTAATAATAAAGATAGCTTTTTAATTTAAAAAATAAATTAAAGTTAATAATAATTATATAGTTTATTTTTAATAATATTCTTTTAATAATAAAAAAAAAAAAAAAGAAAAGAAGGAAAATAATTATATTTTTTTTATTTAAAAAGAAAAAGATAATTATATACTTTTATTAAAGCTTTATTATAATAAAATAATTAATGCTTTTAATAAGCTCTTTAAGGAATTAAATTTAATAAAAATTTTAAACCTTATTAAAAAAAGTATTTTTTATTTTAAATTTTATAATTTAATATAATATAATAATTATAAGTTATTTAATTCTTATATTATTTATAAAATTAAAGATAAAATTAAAATATTATATAAAGAATTATGCCTTATTATTTAAAAATATAATAATAAAAATAAAAAAGATATTTTTATATAATTATTAATAATTTAAAGGGTAAATTAATAATTTATTATAATATTTATTATTATTTTAATAAAAAATAATATAAATATTAAATTTTAAGATATTATTTAAATTTATTTATAATTTAAATTTAAGCTTAAATAGATTTTTTTAACTTATTTTTTTATTAAACTTTATAATAAATATTTAAAAGATATTATTATAAAAGTTATTTAGCCTCTTTATAATATTATTAAAATAAATATATATTAATAAATTATATATTATAAATATTATTATTAAAGTTTAAATATAAAAATATTTATATATAACCCTTATCTTTTTATATTAATATATAAAAAGAATTATTTTAAATTTATAGCTATATAAATTAATAATATATTTATTATAGCTACTTTTAAATTCTTTACCCTTAAAAAAGAAAAAATTAAAAAAATAAAGCTTTAATATAAGTTAAAAATAAAATTATAATTTAATATAATATTAAACTTTAATAATATAAAAATTATTATAAACCTTAATAGCTTTATTTTATTTATATAAAAGGAATAAAATATTAAAATTAAGATTATTAATATAAAATTTATAAATTAAATATAGAAATATATAAAATAATATATTTATAAAATTTATTTAGCCTTTATATATTAATTAAAAATAATATTTAATTTATTTATAATTATTTAAATTTAAAACTTAAATAAAGCTACTTATATTAAGCTAAATTAATATCTTTAATAATAAATTAAATATATAAAATAAAGATTTTATTATTTTTTTTTTAATTTAATATCTATTAAATTAATAATATTTATAAATAGTTTTTTTATTAATAATAATAACCTTAACTTTTAAATTAATTTTATTATTATTTTAATTAATAAAATAAAGGAAAAGATATTTATTAAATAAAATCTTTATAATAATATTATTTATTAATCTTTAATTAAATATAAAAAGATTATTTAAAATATATTTATCTTTAAAATTTATAATATAATAAATAGCTTTAATATTAATATTATTTTAATAACTATCCTTTAATAAATTATATTTTACTTAAGAATATTAAATATATCTTTTATTATTTATATAAACTTATACTTTTTATATAAATATTTAATTAAGCTTAAAATTATTAAAAAAAAGCGGTTAATAATTAATATAATAGCTTTTTATTAATTATATAAATAAAGAAAGATTTATAAAATTAAATAAATTAATAGTAATAATAATTTAATAAATATATTTATTAAAGTTACTTTAAATAAATTATTTAAATATTTAATTATTAATAATAAATTAATAATATATATTAAGAGATATATAAATTATAAATAATTATTTTATTAAATAAAAAAAATTAAATTAAGATTTAAACTTAAAATTATTACTTTAATGCTTTATAAGATATATTTATTCTTATATATAATATAAAGTAAGAATATATATTATTTTTATATTATTTAATTAATTATCCTTTAAGGTTTATTTATTAAAATATAATTTTAAATATTTATATATATTTATTAATTTAAAGATTAGAAAATATATATATTAATAATATTAAAATATAAAGATTAATTTAAATAAAAATAAAAAATTATTAAAGGAATATAACCTTAAGGTATATTAATAAAAATATATTAAATTAATAAAAATTTAAATCTCCTTTTATTAATTACTTATATTTTAAAGGTTATATATAATTAGCTAATTTTTAATTTTTATCCCTTTTAAGAATATATCTTATATTTAAGATTTTTATAATAATATTTATATATTAAGGGTTTTAATAATATAAGTTATTATTATTTTATAAATATTTAAGTTGCTAATTATATTTAATAAGTATTTTTACTTAGGATTTTATAATTTAATATTTATATATTAGGGTTATATATATTTTTATTTATTAAATTAATTAATATTTTTACTTTATACCTTATTTCTTCCTTTATTTAAATATTTTATTTATTAATCTTTCTTTAATTTATTTTTTAATCTTTTAATTTATTTACTTAATTACTTTCCTTTATTATTATTTTAATTTTTTTATCTTTTTATTTAATATAGTTATTAAGTATAATATTAGGTTATTTTAAGAGATTTTAATTAGATAATTATATTAGCGTAATAAAGATTTAATTTAATTTTTATTTATTTATAATTTATAAATAATAGAATTATAAGTTTATAAATTATTTTAAAAATAAATTATTTATATAATAAAAATAATATTTAATTTAGGATAATTAAAATAATTTAATATAAAATATATTATTAAATCTTTATATAATATACTTATTAATTTATAATATAATAACCCCTTAAATAAAATTTAAAATATTTTATATTTATATTTAATAATATTATAGCTTAATTAAATTAATATAATACTTTTAATTAATATTTATATATTTTAATTTTAAAAGCTTTAAGATTTTAAGTTTAAGTTATATTTAAAAAAATATATATTTTTTAAATCTTTAAGTAATAAATATATATTTAATTATTTAATAAAAGATTATTAATATAGGAATAATGTATATATATATAGATAGATAAATAGGGATATATTATTAGCTTAAGCGCTAATTATATAACCCCTTTTTTAATAACCTATAGCTAGATGGTAAAGGCTGTAGTATTTGCTGCTTCCTTCCCCTCTATACCCAATGCAACCTAATACACCCCAACTAATGTATTTAAATATGTGACCCAGCCAATACAACTAGTTGAAACAAATGAATTCAACGAGGCATTTGAGCCCGAACGATACCTGGCACTGAGTTACTGCTGGGGCGACGGAGGACCGTCCAATGGGAGGGCAATCAGGAGCAATTTGACGCACTTCAAGAAAGGCTTTACGTTAGCATCTCTCCCGGCTACACACCAAGACTTCATCCAGGTTGCACAACTTCTCAAAATTCGTTATGTGTGGATCGATTCACTCTGTGTCATTCAAGATTTTGAAAGCGACTGGAGAAAGGAATTCGAAAAGATCGACCTTATTTACTCACACGCTTGGTGTACTGTGTCCGCCTTGGAGCCCAATCACGCGAGAGCAGGAATTTTCGGCGATACTGCAATAGGTGGCACGGTGGCCTCGACGGACGCACATCGCTCAGTAACGGACGCAGAAACTTCAAGAACACCGACCGGGATGAACTTTTCAGAATGGAAAGAGCGATTTAGAACAGCTGCTCTGAACAAGCGGGGCTGGACAGTCCAGGAGCGTGAACTTTCAACCCGAGTGGTACACTTCTATCGGGAGGAGATGCTATGGGAGTGCCGGACAGCTCAAGCCACGCAACTGTTCCCGCAACTTCAGATGAAAACATTTCTTGGGCGGTACTTCCGTATTCTTGATTCGTCCTCTGTTACAGGTTCTGGAGGTCTCTCAATACACGCCTCCTGGAGGAAGATGGTCGAGGATTACACCACGAGGACCTTGAAGATACCTGGTGATCGGCTGTCTGCCCTTGATGGTATCGCGTCTATGATGCAGAAGAGTACGGAGGGCGAGTATATCGCGGGCATATGGACCACATCCATCGCGGAGGATCTGCAATGGGTCACGACGGGCACAAAACAACCCTATCCCGACGAAGACCGAGCCCCGAGCTGGTCATGGGCTGCGTTCGATTGCCCTATAAAATACAGTAGCGGTGTGAAGCCCGGATCACCATATCATACCTTCATGGGGCCCATATTGGAAC
Organism: Diaporthe sp. NJD1; assembly: GCA_013842865.1. Lineage (NCBI taxonomy): Eukaryota > Fungi > Ascomycota > Sordariomycetes > Diaporthales > Diaporthaceae > Diaporthe > Diaporthe sp. NJD1. Next base: position 1,114,981 of record JACDXY010000014.1, on the reverse strand, counting down.
AGTACAGCAAGGGGGAGCCGATACAGGACACGGACGGCAGTCGAGCCAGGCCATTCCTTCGCCTGAAATGCCGACTCAAAAAGGTCACAATTGAGCACGAGACGATTGTAGAGTATATCACAGGGGAACAGACCAAAGACTGGCCATATGTCTTTTGTTTTCCCATCTCTCGCGACAAATTGAAGCGGCCACCACGGATGGTTTACCGACAACAGCTTGGATTGGTCGACCTGGACAGTACGTCGAGAATCGGCTGGCGGCAGGAATTGTTTTGTATGTATATATCATATGCGCCGGCAGCTTGGTATGGGGATATCTATTCAGACAGCTGTGCTTTGTTGTTGACGCCTACCAGCCGTAAAAATAAGGAGTTTCGGCGCATAGGGCTTGCGAGAGGAATAATGTTCCCGTGGTGGGCAGACAGTGATGTCACTACGATCACTCTCGTTTGATTGATATCCTGTCTAACATGAAGAGGGAGGTTTTAGATTTGGATGCTGCAAGAGTATCAATCGCATAGCCGCATAATGTCAATATGCAATCAAGGTTCTAATTTATCATTTCAGATATTAATGCTTAAGCCACAACTCAGCTTGAATGGACCTCAAGCACATTCATCAACAGTTTCAAATTAACCCCTCTGCAACATCTTCCATATATCCTCCCCCTTCTTATTGTTGCCCCAAGTCCAAAAAAAACAACAGAAAGTTAACTTCAACCTGTGACCCAAGAGATTCTCTCAAATAAATACTTGTTTGTACTTAGGTTGTCCATACCACAAAAGTCGGGCCAAAAGTTTATGGAGATCTAAGCACACAATTCGGCGCCGCCTTTTATTATTATTATGTGGACCTATGGTTTATGAAGGAATCTTATTTATTATGCACTTGATGGCTTTTACAAATCTGAGGGTACCGATCTTGAGAATTCGATTCCTTCCCAAGTAGTTACTCTAGCGTTTCGTCCTTAGTTATTGTGCCATCCGAGCGATGTGCATCTCGACCTTGCCTCTGTATTGTCTAGATCAGCGCCATGAACTTTGAATCGAGATTCAGAGGCCATTTGGACTCAGTGATCAGGCCCATTTCAACCCTCTGGAAAACACGACCCTCGAAAGGATGACCAGGCGCTGGCTTCACCATCAAAACGTAGTAGCCCGGCGGGCGCACGTAGATAGGAATAAGCCAGAACCGGCAGGGTCTGTCCTCAAGCACGTCGTATTCTAGGGCTCCCGAAACCATTTTACCATCATTGGTATAGACTGAGTCCAGGCGTCGCGGACCCTGGTATCCATGCTCACAGCACCTGTATCTCGTGGGCTCGTCTTGTCCTGCCGCTGTCAGGCGAGCCACATGTCCTGAGCACTCGAGCACGACCCCCGAGACCAGGAGAGCTCGGCAGGGAGGTAGGACAGCAGGGCGGTGCTCAGCCACCCTGAGCACCGTGAGGTCTGTTGGGGACGGGTACCATGCGTCCTCATACCAAGAGTCCAGGTCAGCGAAGTCGATTGCACCGTCCAGGGATGCCCACGACCACGAAGGCGCACGATTTCGAGATGGCCTAGTGAAATTGCTGTTATTTCCGGCGCACCAAAGAAGGCCGGACAGCACAAAAGGGCTGTTGTCGATGTAGTGCCCTTCGTGAAACGGGTGGCCGAGTATGGCCGACAGCGCGAGCGAGAGGGAGAGGATCGCAGACAGCTTGTCCCCAGGCCTGGTCAGCCCGCACCTGGAGTAATATTTGATGAGATGGGCCCAAACACTGTGTGCATCAGCGGAGAGACTATGCAGGCCTTCGCTCTTTGGCTCCAGCGTATGCTGGAACCCCCCGGGGCCGTCAACCATGCAGCGTAGAAGGGATCTTGTCGGGAAACCTTTCCAGTTGGCGCCGCCTATTGCGCTGGAACCGTCCTCACCCACGAACATCCTGTTGCACTCCCAGTACATCTGGTCCGCGGCGAAGTGAATTGTCCGCCTCGAGAAGAGGTGTTCTTGTAATACCCATCCCCGCTGGTTAAGAGGCCCTTCAAATATATAGTCCTTCGCAGACTGATCTTTCAGGCCAAAGTACATGACACCGGGTGCCTGATCGTCAGGATCACACCGCACTTTAACGACTGCCTGTGATGGGGTGCGCCGAAAACAGCCTTCCGTACCATCTCTTGCAGCCGTGGCAGCTATGGTATAAGATGCTCGTAGACTGATGCCATCGTCCTCGATTCCCGGCCGAAGTCTTCGTCGTCTTCTTGGATGATGCACAAGTAGTCAACCCATAGGTACCGTATGCCTAAGGAGTGCGTGACATATACCGCATCCTGTATTGTCTTCGAGAGTGCCAGCAAGCTGATATGTTTCAGGTGTCCCTTCAAGGTTGAACTTGTCGTGCGGACGGGTGAGTGCCCGCCCCAGCAGTGGCTCACTGCCACGTACTTGGCTCGCCTGCCACCAGAAACGACGAGACGCAGAGAATGTGGGTAACGCCTTATATCAACCACCCTAGTCGGAAGGATCGGCGGGGACTGTATAGGCATACCAGAAAGACTGGAGCGGCACTGCGGATGGTTGTCTTCGCATCCCTTCAGCCAACTCTCGATGATAGCCATTGATTCGCGGCACCCTGCAGAGCTTACCGAACGGTGCATGATATGTTCACTGGCGAATGACGCTGCAAAACTATTGGCTTGGGAAGCATATTTTACATCTCGTTTTGGGAGAAACTGACCTTCGTCGGCATAGCAATAGATTTTGGCCACCAGCTTGTCGTCCACTCCGTAGTAGATCCAAAGGCTATCGAGTTTGGGATAGCCAGAACGGTACAAAGAGACCAAGTCAACATTCGCCGGCACAGTCTTTGCTATTTCTGTATACAGAAGTCTACATATGGAGCATGTAGAAACCATAGCTTTGAGCTGCTTAATACTGAGAAACGGGGGAGGGTCCGCGAGACGGTAGGCCGTGTCGGGTTGTCGTTCATCTGAGCCGAAAACGTTCGCCTTCACTTCGATACCTGGGCATTTAAGCAACGTCTTCAGCCCAAGAGCCTGGCATCCAGGGCATGGCTTTTCGAGACCCGTAGTTGGCGCCATTCTGATCATGGCAGGATGCTTGACCTCAAGAACAGGTCTATATTAAAAGAGTAGGTCGATGGGTGATGGATCAGTAACTCTTTGGCGTGGAAGAGAAACTGTGAAAAGAGATAAAATGCCCATGTAATGACTGGCATCTCTGCAGGCTTACGTCGATCGATGAGGGGCCGGCCGATGAAGTGGCTGCCACGGTCATTGTTACACCAGCTCCGTATCTGGGATAGATTCACATGCGTGTAATCTGACAAGGGTTTAGAATATCCAGCGCATTTTATCGGATAACAAAGTACACGTACCATACTCAGTGCTCATTGTCGACCCTGCAATGAGCACCGAAAGTCCTGTTGATCGCAATTTCAGTCGCTGGGGTTTGTCTGCCTAGCACGGAATTCCCAAGAGGCCCATTCCAGAGAGACACCGGCTCCTTCCCCGACACAGGTATTTCAATTATTCAATTCGAGCCATAAGTGACGGGTTAAAACAAACAGGCCGGTTATATACAATTAAATCTTCAAACTCTCTCTTATTTGGCGCCTTCGGGCAAGGGGACTCTACGCAGTTGAGAAATAATCCGGTACTTTTCGATGGTGGAACTATATTAGTCCCTATGAAAGCTTTTTCTTCGGCGAGGTGTCGTGTGCTGATCTGCGACGGTTCGGTCACTTGTGGTGTGACTACTGAGTGGCTCAAAGGTTATCAAGCTACATACCGGCTAGAGACAGGACGTAGAGAGTAGCGTTCACGGTTGTCCATCAATTTCGACTTTCAAAATTTTGTCTATTAAGATTCTTTGCCATCCCGAGATCTATCTACCAGCCACAAGTGACACAATAATATCCCATGCATGAGGTTTATCCCGTGAATGGAAGACCCCTCTTTGCCGTCTTCTTGCTATCGCACGGGATGTCTGAGATCACAGCAAATGGGCTGACCACGAGGTCATGGTACCAGTACACCTGTTGTTGGGGCTCAGGCGTCAGGTTCGGGAGGGCGTCGACACTCTTGTTTGTCTTCAAAACTGTGTACTGAGTTTGGTAGCTATAGGTGCCAAAGTTAGAAATGGGGCACAAACTTTCGACTGGGAAATTGATCCTTACTAGAGCTGAGAGCAATTGCTGATAGGGGCCGGGTAGGTCTGTTCCATGCGGCCCCATGATTCGTACGTTGTGGCGGTGTCATTGTTCGATGCGACAAACGTCTTGTTCGGGAAGTGCTAGTTTAATCAATGGTAAGCTCACTGATGGTCCAATTCATGATCTCGGAAGCAATTAAGACTTACCACAAGCTCCCTTCCATTAACAAGGAATGCCTCCTTGCACTTCTGGATCCCCGCGGCACCAACACAGTGAATAGTCTCGGTCGTCTGCATGCCATCGGCGGGGAAGTAGTCGGTATAACCAGTCGTGACACTCCCGTCCTCAGCTGCGTTGACGAGACTATACTTGCGAGTCAGTAATCGCGTGGTCACCGTCGCGTTGTGGAAGTGAAAGCATAGGGGAGGACTCACGCTTCGAGGAATGGCTTGACCTCCTCCGGAAGTCCGGGCTGCGGGTCCCAGTCCGCAAAGTTTATAGCAGCGGCCAGTTGTGCCGTAGCGAGGAGGAGCGTTGTGGCGAGCATGGTGAAGTTTATGGGTGGTGGCCGAGGAGTGATTAGCGATCGATGGGTGGGATTTAACGAAAGTATACGATCGAGGCTGGTAGAAGTTGGAATGATCGTGATGCAGATGTTTTCACTTTGGGGTTCTGTACATCCGATTTTATGTGAAAATGTGTGCCCGTTAATCGGGCGTAGCCGAAACTCTATTGCCCCTAATGAACGTGCCACTATTCAGATTGAGTGACTCGGGCCAAGGGCACTTTGCTTGGCATCTGCTCAGCCCTGTTTCTATTCATAGCCGTCTAAACCCGTCAACCTCAAGCTGCCGGGCTTTCCGGACCTAGTTATGTATTATGGAAAAAGACTTGCACAGAACAAATTCAGGATGAAACACTTGTACGATTCCACCGGCAATATCGCATGTAAATACATGTTTGTCTTGGCCACATCTCACCGGGAGTGTCTAGACAAGAGTACAATTTCGTTTTGCAAAGATTAATTAGCTTATCTGTCGGGAGGCATTTTAAAGAAGACTTCCGGTGAAGCTCAGTAAAGCCACCGCCACATAGAAGCACGAGGCTGTATTTGAGTGTAACTGCTGACACCGGTCGTGTACATGACCGCACCGGTCAAGGCCGATGAGCTTGAATACTAGCGTGCTGTAATTTTGTTAGTAGCGTGAGCGACTTCTCTACCTTATGAGGAAAGCATTGAAACTCAAGATTGTATTCAACAGGGGCTATCCGTGTTCACAGGCCTAGACCAATGCTGTCAAAAACTGCAGTCCCCATGAAAAATGTAATGCTGAAGAGCAAAGGCTAACCGTTTCGGTCACGTGTTGTATTCGTAGGCAAAGCATATTTACTGGTATTACGATATTCCTGAAGGGACTTTGACTTCCGAGACTCATGTTGCGCTCACATGGCTGACTTCGCTCTTCTCTTCCCCCAATAATTCTTTGTCCTTGCCTGCCCTATCCAGACCACTCAGCACAGTCCTGATCACGACCGTGACTGCGCCAGCTTGGATACAATACTGGAAGCCCCCACAAAGTTGAGTTGCTCCATAGTCTCCTCCCAGAGTCGATTTCTCATCTCAGCACCCTCTGCCGTGTAGTAGATCGCAGGATATGGCTTGATGGTCCAATCACTGACAAAAGACCCGTGGCTCTCCCGTCCTTGCACCACGACTCCGTCGACATAAGTATCCGCGCCCCATTCCAAGCTCCGGCCCGTGATGCCCACGAAGATCCGGAAGGGCAGCGACACCTGCGTGTCCTTGCCTATGTCGGTACTGGCCGTCAAGCCCGGATTCACCGTGTTCACAATCACCTCGTCCGGGTTGACATTCTCGGCCAGCTTCGAAATGAATCCTACAAGCAGGAACTTGGTCGCCGAATACTGATCCATGGTGTCATACTTGGCCGGGGCTGCGAGCCGTGGTAAGATCGGCCCTCCAGCGGGATCGACGCTCGCCCAATATTGTGTGTCGGAGCCAATCACACTGAGCCTCCCCGGCTTACCCGGCGCTCTCTTTTCCCACAGTACGGGGAGCAACAAGATGGAGAGCAGTGCTGTCGACAGATAGTTCACCTGGAACGTCGTCTCGTACCCCGTCTGCTCGTTCTTGGTGAACTTTGAACTCTGCATGCCGGCGTTAAGGATCGCTATGTCCAGCCGCTGCAGCTCGTCTCCGACACACCGCTTGACGAATGCGTGGATAGAGGCATATGAGCTCATGTCCAGCAGCCAGACCTCGATCTTGGCGGCCGGGTTCTCATTGCGCAGCTTCGCGGCCGCCGCGTCGCCCTTGGCCTGCGAGCGCACCGCGAGGATGAGGCGGGAGAGCCCCAGCCCCAGGAGCTGGCGGCTCGTCTCGAAGCCCAGGCCGATGTTTGCGCCGGTGATGATGGCTGTCTGGCCGGACAGGTCTGCTTTGATGGGTTTAGGGCGGTAGAAGAACTGCCGGTAGAGGAAACCGAGGAGGCTGGTCTCCCAGCGGGCGTCTTTCTCCAGGTGCACGGACATGGCGACGATTGTGTTTTGGGGATGTTTGGAGTTTAGAGTTGGCTTATTTGCATGAGCAGGCAGCCAGTGCCCCCGAATATTTATGGCTTGAAAGGTGGTAGTGGCTTGATGACCACTCGGGTCCGAGACTCGCCTCCGGATACCCGCGAGGATCTAGATAAGCTGATTTGTGACGGCATCTTGAGAGGGACGGTTAACTCCAGGTGCGACTTGCTCCTGTGGTGTTACTCCAGGCTCGGCTTTGGTCTGAAACATTGAGCCGTCCGGTCCCCAGGATGGTCCAGGCGCGTCATGGATTACCAATCTAGTCCTGGCTCGGACTTCGTCGCATCCCGTTGCAGTCAGTTTAGTCGCTAACTTAGCGTATTTGACTGCGAACCTCTGCATTTCAATACTTATATCTGTGATCTGTAGGCCCGGGGGAGGGCGGAGGCACCGCATTCTACTGAAAATCATTCTCAATCTCCACCTTGCGCCCGAAATGCGAAAAACTTGAAATGTTCGGCATACAAGTCCAGGCTCGGGACGAGTGCAGTGGGTGTTATACTGCGCGGCTACCTCCGGTGATATCTCATCCAGGCTTCCATTCAATGGGCAAACACCCACACAAACGTCTCGTGAAAGACGGCTCGGCATGACCCCGCGGTTGCAATCATTGTGCTCACATCCGATACAAGTCTGGTTCCAACTGACCAACGTACATCATTGTGGGCTCACATCTTAACCCCCCCCCCCCCCACAAAAAAAAGACTTGTGTTAGTCGGCCTTCTTGATTAACTCATCGGAAGCGCAGTAATTACATCGCGGAGATTAAGACAGTACCGCGTCTGAAAACTGCCTCGAGGTCTTTAATGAGACTCCACAACTGGGAGCTGCCTAGCTTCGCGCGTCGCGCATCCGCCAGCACAGCTTCCCTTGACCACTAGTTGATGAGGGGAGGCCGCCTCGCAGCTCAGTGGCGGAACGTTGCCGCGGTAGAAAAAAATCGAGGCGAACATGGCATCCTACGACGTCAGCGTGCGCACGGCTTCATCGACCGGAGTATGCGCGATCACGAGCCGCTTATCAAAGCCTACATTGATCTCTTCATCCAGCGACTGTACGAACATGGCGTTATACAAGGAAAATGTGTGAACACGACTGCCTGGTAAAGTACACCGCGTTCGGCATCAATGGCGATCTGGGTTTTTGGCTGTCTCGACAACTCTAACTATCATTCATAGGTGCGGTCAATCTTCCAGATGGCACGACTGGGCACCTTCATCCAGTCATCGAGGCACCTCACTAATCCAGAGGCTATTAGTCTCAATGGTACTAAGAAGTGCCAAAGTTGAACGCGAGAGGAACATGGTGTTTACCAAAGCCAAGTTGATGAACTTGGAGCAGAACGCCCAGACTTAATAGAAGTCTTGTTGAAAACCAAGGACAAATCGGTATGGCTTCTATTGTGGACTCCTGTTGGTTATCCATGTCACTGACTACCGCAGGATTTGAACTTAAGGGATATCCAGGCGAACAGCAGTAACCTTATTGTGGGTGGCTCAGAGACAACCCAGACCTTGCTCTTTGGAGTGACCTATTACCTTCTCAAAACCCCTTCAGTGATGGACGAGCTCAATGCCGAAATTCGATCGACTTTCAGTCTTGAAGACGAATACGACTTTCGATCGGCCAAAAGTCGCCGTACTTGTCGGCATGCCTTCAATGAAGCCTTGCGGATGAATAGACGAGCCGTTCATCGTATTCGTATATGCCCGGTACTGATCTAGCGTAGCATCGTCCGCACGAATTGAATTTTCCAGAGTGGAAACCTTCACGGTCTGGACGAACTGAATGCCCGCTGTCCCGATTTCATCTTGGCGTGGATGAAATGGAATATCCGCAATCCGACCCCCCCCCCCCACCTCCATTAACCTCGCCGTATGAGGCTATACTTCCATTTTTCAAGGGGTTCCTCCTCGGAGACATTATGCACGGGCATTCTCGTCCGATTTCCAGATATAAGATGTTCGGACGACTTCGTTTCGTGATGAGAAACATGTTTTCGAGACCAATCAAACAGGCTTCAAGAAGCTGTGACAACGGCTCTCAACTCTTCGTTTATCATGGCAATCCTAAAGCTCTCAATCTTCGCAATCGCCGTCTTGTCTGGGCAGATTTGTGCCTCCGAAACGGAAATCTGTAAATGTGTAAGTGTAAGCATCGGAAAACAAAAATCACTTATGACTTACCAGTTAGCATAGGGTCCGGAAGACAGCTGTTGGCCTTCTCCTTCAGACTGGAATGCGCTCAACGCCTCTATATCTGGCCAACTCATCGCCGTCCAACCAGTAGCTATCTCATGCTATCCGGGGCCCCTATTCAACAACGACACATGCGCCACGGTGAACACGCAGTGGGACAAGTGCGCCTGGCAAGCAGAGCAACCTGCTGGAATGTGCCAGGAATCCGACGACCTGACCTGCGCTCCAGTCATTCCGCCAGCCGGGTCTGGACAAAACTGCACTATTGGGAACCAGCCCAGATATGCGGTCAACGCGACTTCACCTGAGCACGTTGCAGCTGGCATCAAGTTCGCTGGAGAGAATAATGTCAGGCTCGTTGTCAAAACCACTGGCCACGATTTCCTCCGACGGTCTCAAGGGTTCGGGAGCATGGAGATCTGGATGAGGTATTATCGCACCGGTCTGGACTTCCAGCAAACGTTCCAATCCTCCAGCAGCTGCCTGAACACCAACTGGACGGGCGGTGCCTTGAGGATTGGCGGAGGTTACCAGTGGGGCGATGTGTATGCCGAAGCAGAAGCACACAATGTCATCGTGGTTGGCGGAGGAGCGCCATCAATCGGTGCCATCGGTGGCTGGTTGCAAGGAGGCGGCTACGGACCGGCTACGCATCAATACGGCATAGGCGCAGATCAAGTCCTGGAAGCCGAAGTCGCATTGGCAGATGGATCCATAATCACCGCAGACGCATGCCAGAACACGGACATCTACACTGCCATACGAGGTGGAGGTCCAAGCACCTACGGGGTCGTGCTGTCGGCGACTTTCAAAGCATACCCGAATGTCGGTGCTGCGGGTCAAAAGCTATCCTTCCAAGTCCCGCCCAACAACACTTCTGCGTTCATGGATGTCCTCGGGGCGCTATATGCTTCATTCCCCGATCTCATTGATGCAGGCTACTCGGTTTACGGCCACTGGAGTGTGTCGAGTGCTTCGCTCGTTGGAAGCGGGCCTGCGGGTTACTCCCACAATGCTTATATGCTTAACAAAACAGTCGCTGAGGCACAGGCGGCATTCGCTCCAGTACAGCAGAAGCTTGCGACTCTCGGCCTCAACATCACCCTGACATGGGCGTCGTATGACGACTACTGGTCATTGTTCCGCAACGTGTCTGGAGGCGATGACCCAGGTTTCCCTATCGGGGTCATCTACTCCCGGTTCTTGGATAAGCAAGCGCTGCAGGACAACACGACGGGCCTGCGCCAGACTCTCGACACATTGGCGGGTGCTCCAGAAGATTTCACCCCCCTCGGCATAGAGTGCATGTCAGGCGGCAAGGTTTTCGAGGATTCCAGCGATCCATACTCCAGCGCCCACCCAGCCTGGCGCACATCGTACTGCCTACAGCTCATACAGCGCAGTTGGCCGTCGGATGCTGACGACGCACTCATTTCGGCTGTGAAACACGATGTCACATACGTCAAGGGCGGCGCGTTAATGGCGCTTGCTCCGGACACTGGAACATACATGAACGAGGCCGGTAGGGAAGACCCAGATTGGAAGGTCAACTTCTATGGCTCAAATTATGATCGACTTCTTGACATCAAGAAACAACGCGATCCCGAGAGCGTTTTCTATTGTCCAACTTGTGTGGGGAGCGATGAATGGGTAGAAGACGAGTCAGGTCGTTTGTGCCGAGTGTAGTGCGGGATACAAATTGAGAACTATGCCCGATGAATAATACAATACTTCCTGTATTTCATAATTCCTAACCGTGCATCCATGATGGAATTCAGAGTTCCTCAGCATCCGTAAAGGGTGATCCATCTCGGGCCTCACTTTGTGTGCGTTCGGTTAGAAGCCAGCTGAGTGCAATGACCAACATCATTCTGCCTAGCTATTTGTACAATACTATTGTTTGTCTATTTATTATTTTAGCTTCATAATATTCATTAAAATTTTACGAAGCCTTATATTCAACTGTTACTCTTATGCCCAAAACGCGGAATGTTTAGGGCTAGTGGTATACAAAGTCCAAGATCGAGACCCATGCGACTGCCAGTGCGAGATTCTGTCGATATCTTAGCCACGCTTCGCTCGTAACGTGAAATACCCACACACACCGCCCGACGGAAAGCTATACAGCATGGCTGGCCAATGAGACCTCGGGAGTGAAATATCGATCAAATTGAATTGTTTTCGGCGACCAGTCATGTGGAAATGAGGACACAAGTGCTTGCGTTCCTTCAACACAGCATAAGGTGACACCGCCGCTCCAGTGATGCATCCATCCGATCGAGGTGTGGTTCCAGGGGTCTAGAACACATCCTCATGGGCTCATGGACCAATCGTGAAACTTCTAGTGAGTCACGCATCTGGGAATCTTATCAAAAGGACAAGAATGCAGCCGTAGCATTCAGGCAGTGCTGCATATAAATGCTACCTGGGTCTCATTATTGGAACGTAACACTCAGAGCTGCCGCACTGGAGCTGTCCTGATCCCTCCAGCGAATCAATTTCATCGTGGACGTATCTCTATGGCGGAATGTGACCGCTGCAGACGCACGTCGAGATAAAGCGGTCAGTATTCGTGAAACCGGTCGGCGTGTGCTGGGGGCATTCTTGATTTTCATGTAACACCACAGCGGAGCCTACACAGAATAGAGGGCACAGCCGAGAGACGAACCCCGCTGTCTTGCAATGCTCCCCATCACCACTTCCTATTTGCGGAAGAGGTGGCATCGAGGGCAACAGTTCATGTTCAGGCTGATAAACAGGCCCGCGTTGGTTTGTGTGGTTCCAGTGAAGAACGTTGAAGCTGATATGTTCTACTCCGACACCTTCGTCCCGGGCGCGATGATCGGCCCTGCGCACCTGAGTCTTGATTCTTGGTAGGTTCTGCTCAAGTCCTTCATTCAAATATGCAGTGTCCATGGCAACAGAAGGAAAAGCCTCAGATGAGCTTCAAGGATTCCCAGCCAAACAACGGCACTCTTGCCGCAGAAACCCTTCAAATGCGTGCAGATCTGGAGTATGGGGGCGGTGGTGAGGGCTTCCTCTCCTGCCTTCGCACGTTTCGACCATGTCTTTAAACCCTGCTGTGTATCGGACTGGTAAATTGCGGCTGTGGTGGTCTGGGCAACTGCGCAGGCAGTCTGCACATGAAATAGCTCAACACCGGGCTAGGACTCCTGGGTGGATACACTTCCACCATGAGATTTAATGCATCTATGGTGTGACATGAAAACACATACATGCATCATGCAGTATTTGGGCGATACGAGCCCTTGTCCGATCACCTACGTGCGCCTGCACAATGAAACATGCATCGCAGGCTGACAATGGTGCTCTAGTATTGGGAAGCCGAATCACGCAAACCGACGCTTCCCTTCGATGAAGAGATGCGGCGGGCCCTCACCGGTGAGGGAATGGCTGGCGGGACAGCGTACTTCACCATTGGCTGCGTGAACGCCTGACAACGATTGGCACAGACCTTGGGATCCAAGGCCTTCTTCTCCAGTCATGCAGTATATAAGTTGAGGCAAGTCGTTGGGTTGGTATCTCTCGCGTTGCATGCAAATATCTGTCTCACAACACGTTTCGTTTGAGTTCTCTTTTGCCCCTGGGAACATATCAGATCTCTAGACTACATCCTTCGCCTCCAAGTCAAAATTCTTGCACTAGAGGCATTACGTCCTCACCATCCAATCTCCACTATCTACGTTGTTACCTCTCCTTGATACTGGCTCTCCTAGCAGACATGGACGGCGGAAGCGACAACGTTGGCTCCAGCTCTTCACGGCAGACAAGCACTGGGGATATGTCACTACATGCGGCGATTGCTCCACTGAAGCTCTCTTCTAATCAAGCAATCGCAAGCAGGCGGGCTTTGTTGAAAAGGGCCCAAGATCTTGGAACACAAGACAACGACGGAAATACGCCCTTCCACGTGGTTGCGAGTCATTTGAACAGCTACAGTGATGGAAATGGTATGGCGGCGACCGTACTGGGAGAGCTGCTCGGCCTCAGCAAAGACGCACCGCTTCATGAAAAAACAGCAAACTCTCGAGTTGGTGCTCTTGAGAAAACAAACATCTCTGGCGATACAGTCCTCCACATCATTGCCTCGAAGGAACTCAATCGCAAGTGCGATGAAGATACCATGCCAATGGAATCCTTGAAGCAAAGGCAGGCAAAGCAAGTTGTGAAAGACATACTTCATGTCTGCCGCAATGTCTCCGTCATTAAAGACAAAGACGGGAATACACCGCTTCACAGGGCGTGTCTTGCCGGTAACGAGGTCATGGTCGAGGCGCTGCTTGAAGAAGATCACAGGCTTCAAGACTCTGCTTATCACGTTGCTGGTCTCCCAAATGAGGCAGGCGATATTCCGCTGCACTTGGCAGTTCGAAAAAGCCATCTCGAGACGGTGAAAAAGCTGCTGGAGGATTACCAGTCAGATGGAACAATCTTGATTCGAAACAAACAGGGACAAACATCTATGCATGTTGCAGCTGAGCAAGGACAACCAGAAATACTCAGGGAACTCCTCAAAGGATGGAAATCGTACGAACATGTTTTGTTGGCCGACCACGGACGCAATCTACAAGACGAGGGAGGTATGACCCCATTGCACATCGCTGCGAAAGGGGGTGCAGGGGACAGGTCGACAGAGTTGGTTAAGCAAATCCTGAGAGGGAGGACACGGACAGATTTTGTGAACGAAGTCGAGCGGAGTAAGGGATGGACTGCCTTGCATTTTGCGGCCAGCACAGGCAATGAACAAATTGTCGATCAATTGCTTCAAAATGGCGCAGACAGGAAACAGATCGACAAGAACAATCATCTTGCTGCTGAAATCGCTCGTCAGACACGTCATATCGACATTGCCGACCTCATTCGTCTATATCAGTCACGAAGCTTCCGCTTAGAGCTAAGGAGAGATGACGACAACGCAGAGCTCGAGGTTGACAACCATTTCCTGGCATTGAGTTGGCCGAAGTGGGACAAGGCTGTGCGACAGCAACGCGGGGGGCCTCCTCGAATGTGGCCACAAGTGACCCCAGTCCATCAATTGATCTTCAACAGTAAAGATACTTGCTACGAGGCTTGGGCCACCGATCGAAGTCAGGGATACAGCAGAAGAATAGACCACAACGGACGTCGTTATCATCACCTGCGGCACGAGTCGTTTGAAGTCCCATGGTTTTCCGACATACTTGAAGCCATTGCCCTTGCGCCCATTCACCAGGCTCAAATCCGCTTGTCTTCGTGTGTGAAAGAGGGTTGGATCATGGAAGAGAGACGCGACTTTGAAAAACGCCATGATTTGGAAAAAGCGGGCGATCCGCGGGGACGATACGAGAAGCCCACCAACCAGACCTATCTGTACCATTCCAGAGTGTTTCAGGACACGAAGCGGCTAACCCGATGGATACACCTCCCAGCAAACAATGTAGGTATCGAAATGATGGAAACCTTGCAGATCGATATGCATTTGTGTACTAACAACTTCTGCGTCTAGAGAGCTTGGATCGAGGTGCGTTTCAGAAAGCAGCTCTGGAGTGACGAGGTATCAATTAAAACTTCCGAACTAACGAAATACTCAGAATCTCTGCAGGTGTATGTACTCACATGGATCTTTACAAAGCGAGCTCAATGGGATTCTACGGTTCATCGAAGACAGTTTTGAGGATGTGGGGGGATTCCAGAACCATCGGTACCGCAGACACGGTTTTATCAGCCAGCCCCTTGATAGGATTACTGATCCACCCCCAAGTAAGCCCCAAAATGTTTATGCCCAACCTCATGTGGATTCTACTAACATGCAACATACTTAGCCCGACACGATACCTCTGACGATCCAGAAGCAGCGTCTCGCCTTGAGCCTGCCACGACACCCTTCGGACGTGGGAAAGTGCCAGTAGGCGAAGAAAGACCAGGAGACGAAGAGATTCCAGGAGACGAAGAGATTCCAGGAGATGAAGACAGGCCAGGGAATGAAGAGGAATCGGCATGGAAATATTCGGCGTGCTCTCTAGTGGTAAGTGCACATCTGCCTCCAAATCAACGACAGCCAATGCAAATCATATACGCTGCAGTTCCCTTTGCTCGACATGGACTTCATTCAGCCAGGATTTTGCTATCTGCAGGAATCAGAGATCAAGACTGGTCCTACGAAGGACCGTCAACAAGGCCCATCGAGAATGAGCTCTCCAGAAAGAGGGCAGATGGGTACCTCGAGATCTAATTCAGGCCCATCGAAGGATCAGAATCGAAAAGACGAGTTTCAGGCTCACTGGGAGGATATGAAGGCGCTGAGAGAGAGGAAGACAGTTTATTCAGCTCGGAGTCTTGATCATTACTACTATGGGCGAGCTTCAAACCAGGAGCTTCAGAAGCGCGTGGAAAGTCAAGTTCTCACCAAGTTCATGAAGCGTCAGCTTTCCGGCCAGGAAACATGGCTAAAATACAGAAAAGCCGACTATCGGAACACTTTCCTCACTCTGTATTCAGAAGTGGTCGAAACACTACGCCTGTACATTTCGAGGTCTCGCCACCCAGACCGATCTGAAGCATCCATGGAGGAGGGGAAGCCACGGGAGGCAGTCGGACACACGAACACGGTCAAAAATGATGCACTAAACACTGAAGACACCCAATCCTCATTGCAAATTCTGATAGTGCCTCAGATATGGCTGTGGAAATTCGATAGTGAGTGAGACGCTTCAAAGTGCAAGCATAGTCACAAGACGACCCATTCTGACTTGAGACTTCCCGCAGATCTGGTCATTACTTCTTTTCCTGAGCGATGGGACTGCACATACCAGCGTGGAACCCTTCTAGACTCCATCAGAGAGAGGGTGGAATATCTCAACATTGATCGCGGAGTCGATCCCAATTACCTGGTCTCTGAGATCTTGACTGCTTGCGCAGAGTTTCAACCAACTCTGCCTGTCGGAAAGCAGACCTTCACGTGGGCAGAGGCATTTAGTGATGAAATCTTTTCGGTGGTAAGTCAATTGGGCCCATAAATGTCTATCAAGCACGATTGGACGCCCTTTTCTTTTCTGGATGGCTCACACATCAGTATCATTTTACCGAGTGGCTGACAATACGACCCAAGTCTCGGAATAACCAGAACATAGCGCTTCACTTCGAACACAATTCTCGCGTGTCTGACGCGGGTTTCCCCGCCATCTTTCGCGCCGCAATGGACTGCCTCCGATCTATCGAAGACGTGCTGGACGAGTTGACCAGTATAAAACGTGTGTTCCAAGATCAACTACAGGTTTGGGAGAAAGTACACAGTGGTGGCCGGTCATGTGTAGTTTGCAATGGACACAAGAACGACCACGATGACGATCTTGAGGAGGAAAGCAATGGGCACAAGAACGACCACGGTGACCATCACGAGGAGAGAAGCAACGCATGCGCATCAAATTCTTTGCCCAAACGATCTTTAGAGTCGGTTTCAAGTCTGGAGGAACAAGCACTGAAGGTGCGAGACTCGGCAAGTATCCTGTTCTGTGCCACGCCTGGAGCGACTGCGTTCAGGGTTAACAGTCTATGATAGGTTGTGACACAGCTTACACTCTTTCAGGGAGAGGCGAGTATAGAGAATGCTCTCCAAGCAAGCGAACATTCCAAGGTTTTGGCAGTATTCACCATAGTAACGGTGATTTTTGTAAGCCCTTGACCTGGCAGTTTGAGTCTTTGCTATCTGGAAGACTGCTGACAAATTAGACTCCTCTTTCGTGGCTTAATAGCCTCTTCGCAATCGATGTGCAAAGCTTTCCCTCAACATGGACCACAAAGGAAGTTGGTCTTGGTTCATGTATGTTCACGTACCTTTACTCAGACTTCGTCATCCGGATGTTGAACTGTTTGTAACCTTGAAACTGACCTTCAAATGTTGCGAAACGTTAAGTTTTCTCCATCATTGTAACTTTCGCCATTTGTGCTTTGGGTCTCTGGATGCTGTTCTATCACAGTAAAATAAAAAGAGAGGAGATGGATAAGAAACAAGGGCGATTTGGGAGATTCGCAATGCGAGAGACACCATATTTTGATGATGTTGGAAACAAAGAAGGAGGTCAACCGCAATTGCATCGCACAGAGGGTGTGGACGTGGCCCGACAACGTCGATGAGCAGCAGGCAATCTGTTGGACTTCACGAATTCCTTTATGTTACATCTATGATGACTAATTGGCGTTCTCAAAAGGTTCAAGTACGGATGGGTCTTAATCACCGTCGATCGTCAACTTGAAAAGTGAATTTGCCCGGTCTGTAGGGGTGGTATGGAGCACAGCTTCCACCCAATGTGTTTGGAATAAATTAGCTACAATGTTGAAATCGTGCCCAAAGCGCTGTTTAACTCTTTATCAATATTTTTGCATCAGCATTTGGGCCTAAACAGGAGGACCGGGTCGGAAAAGATGGAATTTCGAGTGTTTGGAATCCAATCTCAACCGCAAGCGTATCCATGCCCGCTAATGCGAGATCATCCGTACGCGATGTAGATGGCCTCTCGTGATAATACTGTGCAGGGTTGAGATACACCGTAGACCTCATCTATCTAAGATCAAATAGACTTGGAGACTGGTGAGACCGGACTTGGACAACTGGCCTTATGCGTCCAGTAAGGTAAGCTGAGAACCACAAATTCCGAGACAGTGAAAGCTTGCAATGTCTGCCGGGACGGGTACACCGGTGGTTCTGTTCACTTGACCCGATCTACGATTGAGATACTGTAAGTTCTGAGAAGACGGTTTCGACTGACATAATGGACTCTCAAGGAGTGATATACAAGCCTGGGACGAATTTTGGGACAGGCGTTACAGGTGTCGCTCTCGAGAGTGAAGCATATTCCTTTGCGCGTCAAGATTAGTTCTTGACTTGCTGACGTTAGCATCAGGTGGTTATGGTGACGGCCGCCCCTAGGTATGGTAATGGCGTGACAGTGATGTGAAGGATCCGATTGCAAGTGTGTCAGTCGGCTTACATGATCACACATACTGTTTGGAATCACCGCTCTACTGGTCGCCACAATCTCACACAGTGAGGAGAAGGGGACTTTCACATCTGGAAGCTCCACCAGCCATAGCATAGCGGGATTCACACTATTGGATAATCCCATACTGTAAACAGATAAGGCCAGCCTCACGCTGTAATCAGGATCATCTTATGTCTTTAATAGGCAGGCAGCCGAGCAACATCTGGACCAAGCTCTTCTCAGCTTACACTTTGTTGACAGCCTCTTGTATCCCAAGCTTTGAGGCTGAGAATCCAACAGTGGAGTTATCCATCTTGGACAAATTTATCGCTTGGTGGGTGTCATCACCAACCAACAGGCATCAGCAACCTGTGGAGGGCCCATTTCGTAGGAGACCAATTCTGCTTAAATAGATGCATGTTCAAGCAGTCCTTTCTGTCGTACTTGTCTGTGTTTCATGGCAATAAAGTTCAACTTCTACACCTTGAGTTGTTAGGAACAATACCATTCGAGGGCCATATTGGTTTATCTCAAACGTTTAGCCCCTATCATATCATCATCATGGCTGGACACAAGCGCCCTCATCACCATAGCTCTGACGCTATGAAGGCCGTGCGCTGGGAGGGCAAACCATTCGAGGTTGCCATAAAACAGGTCGCCAAACCCAAGATTATTGATGAACGAGACGCCATCGTCCGGATCACCACCACCACCATCTGCGGCAGTGACCTGCACATATACCATGGAGTACTTGGCAGCCGCGAGGTGCCATGGACGGTGGGCCACGAAGGTATGGGCATTGTCGTGGAGACTGGATCTGCGGTCACAAGCATCAAGAAACGAGACCGTGTGGTCATCAGCGCAGTGGGAGCCCCCGGGCACCTGCAGCTCGAGCCCACCATTGGCGAAGGCGCCCCAGTATTCGGAGGCGGCAAAGACTGGGGAGATCTCGGGGGAACTCTCGGTACGAAATTCATCCTCCCCCATCGAATGCCTCTCGAGGCCCAATTTCTAGACCTGCGATACTAAACCCCAGTGTCAGCTGAATACGTCCGCGTGCCCTTTGCAGATGAGACGCTGCTCGAGGTAGGCAACCCGCAGATCCCGGACAAAGAACTGCTCTTCCTCTCAGACATCTTCGCCACGGGGTGGGAGGGCCTCAACTACTCAGGCTTCCAGCCAGGCGACGACGTAGCCGTCTTCGGCGCCGGGCCCGTCGGCCTCATGTGCGCGTACAGCGCCAAGCTCCGCGGCGCGAGCAGGGTGTACAGCATCGACCACGTCCCCTCGCGCCTCGCAAAGGCCAAGTCCATCGGCGCCATACCCATCAACTTCACCAAGGGCGGCCTCCCGTCGGAGCAGATCCTCAAGCTGGCGCCGGACGGTGTGACGCGCGTGTGCGACTGCGTCGGGGAGGAGTGCGTCAACGAGAAGCTCGAGCCGGACCAGGCCTTCGTGCTCACCGAGGCCGTCAAGATGGCGTCCGACAAGGGCGGCATCGGCGTCCCGGGCGTCTACATCGCGCAGCCAGACAGCAAGGGTACGCCGCGGGGGTCGACCATCGCGCCGGACATCAAGTTTCCGTTGTCGCTTTTCTGGGGCAAGTCACTGAGCATGAGGGGAGGGAGCGCGGATATCCTGAAAGTCGCGCCGATGCTGTTTGAGCTGGTGACGAGCGGAGTTGCGAGGCCGGGTTTCATCGTCAGCAAGGAGTACGTCGGGCTTGAACATGCGCCTGAGGCGTTCCGGAGGTTTGACCAGCACCTGGAGACTAAGGTGTTGTTCAAGCTCCCCTGGCACGACGAGGAGAGCGACGAGAAGGATATCGTACTCGGCCGAGAAGACGAAGACGGTGGAGAACTCGATCCTCATGGAGCGGACCGGTCCTCCAGGTAAGCAAAAGTTGCCCGATAGGCACCCATGACATTCCACTACTCTTGGACAAAGACATTCGATACTGACAATTCGATTGCAGTCGAAGGAGGGCTAATAAGCGTGCTCGGCATTTCCACTGATCGGTCGTCAGCGCACGTGGCCCCGAGTCCCGAAGGATGGCAGTCTCATTACACGGCGTTATGCACCCAGGCGTTCCCAGCCGCCAAGGATTCATTTCGGAGGTTTCCACTCTTTTTTAGGCAGCCTGGAAAAGGCCGTCTTCTATAGGCTGGAATTTTGTTATAACCCCTAGAAAATGCCCGCTCTCTCGGGAAGGAAGACGCGTAGTGGAATAGTAACTCTTCCCTGTAGCTGAATGCGGCATGGTCGAGTTCCATTTGGCTTATGCCCAGCCTACCCAGAACAGACTGAAAGTGGTTACGCTATGTAAGGGGCCCCCACCCTGCTGATTTGCCGTCCAGTAGGAAGATTCGGTTCATAATTCGCGTGACCTCGGACTTGGGAAGTCAGCAGAAGACTTTTCTTTTTGCGAAGACAGACGAGTTCTAGAAGGAAGGATTCAATAAAAGGCTGCCTGGACCAGCTAGACGCTCCTAGCCGTTCCCCGGATCTCCAGTCCCAGCCGGAGTGGCCCGAAGGAACCGACACAAGGTGTAATTAGCTCGTATAGTCTATTCCTGTCCTGGCAATTGCACTTGGCTATAGAGACTATAAGATCAAGTGTCGTGAACTCTGCTTTTCCGGGAATTCCATCCACTCAAGCCAGACCACCCCAACAACCCTCAACGCACTCGCAAATAACATCGCAGCCATGGGTTCCAAGCTTCACGTTGTCGCCACTATGCTGGCACTGAGTCTGGACGTGTCGCCAGCGTCCGCTGCTCTGAACCTAGTACGGACCTACAGTGGATCAAACTTCCTCGACCAGTTCTATTTCCGAGATGTAGGTTCCAACAGTTAATGAAGAAGTCTCGACACGTGAAACTGACCACGCGATTATGTTCCAGACAGCCTATTTCCACAGCATAGGTATTGACTCAGGCGACCCAACAGATGGCTTCGTGGACTACCAGTCGGCGTCAGCCGCGTCGTCCAAGGGCCTGACCAAAGTCCAGTCAAACGGCCAAGTATACATCGGCGTGGATTCCACCACCAAGCTCTCAACCTCAGCCCAAGGCCGAGCGTCGGTTCGCCTGGAGTCCAAGGAGACGTTTGGCACAGGCTCTCTCTTGGTTGCCGATATTGCCCATATGCCAGCCAACCAGTGCGCCGTCTGGCCAGCTTTCTGGTCGTACAACTTCGGGGAGAACCCCATGGGCGAGATCGACATCATCGAGGGAGGAGGCGCTGCTGGGCTGCAGGAGAGGAACATTGTGTCGTTGCACACGTGCAGTGCCTGCCAGTTCACAAACATTGGAGGCACAGACGAGAGGGCAAACTGTGCACTTGGTGGTGACTGCAGCGACGCCTCTACGAACTGGTAAGCAGTCCTGTTAAACCGAGAAGTCGACTGAAAGCTCACATAATATTACCAGGGACGGCTGCGGCTCAACAGGCAACGCACAGTCATACGGCGACGCCCTGAACTCCGCAGGAGGCGGCGTCTACGCCACCTACCTACAAGACAACCGCCTCCGCATCTGGTCGTGGCCCAGGGCCTCCGTCCCCGCGGACCTGACCAGCGGGTCCCCCAACCCGGAGGGCTGGGGCACGCCCTCGTCAGACTTCAAGACGTCCAACGGCGGCTGCAACATCGGCGACAACTTCCAGGCGCAGACCATCATCATCAACACCGACTTCTGCGGCTCTATGATCGACGACGGCACGTGGAAGGCCGTGACGTCCTGCAGCAGCAAGGCGAGCACCTGCGCCGCGTACGTGGCCGCCAACCCCGGCGCCTTTGCCGACGCGTACTGGCTGTTCAACTCTATCAAGCTGTACCAGTCGTAAGAAGATTTTCAAATACACTCTTTACCGCCTCAAGAAAAGAATACCTCTCCCCGTCCGTAGCCTGTGCCTCAAAGATGGTACCAGACTGCAGATTCTGAAAGAAGCCGTAGCTACACTGTGGCCCAATTCCGTTGCATTTTTGTATGGAACTACTTCCTCCGTGCCATGAAGCTGACTATAAATGCTCAAGGACTGGTAACGACGTTAGCCTGGACGGGAACTGTGGCGGGACGACTGCGCAGACGTGTCTGGGGTCTGAGTTTGGGAACTGCTGTAGCCAGTATGGTTACTGTGGAGCGTCGGACTTGTACTGCGGTACTGGATGCCAGCCAGACTTCGGCACATGCACTTGAAAACATATATGCATCCTAGGGACGTTGTAAATAGTACCCAAATATTAATATGTATATCGGAGACTTTGTCCCGTCAACATGGAGAAATGGTTATCAAATCACGCAAGCATCACGGTACATGGCTCACCAGTCCATTCATTACGAGGCCGAGGATCTATGGTATTCATTAAGGAAACTGTTCCTTCCGCAAGTCTCCCATGAGAGTCGGAGACGCACAAGTTTCAAGCAGGCTGCTATTCGCCCAAGTAACTGCGCTCACGCAAATGCCAATAATCAAACATCACCTCAGGAGCTAGACTCGATAGGTTTTCAACGCCTTGAAAGCAGAATGGCATGAGTGTGATCCGTATCCAATCCTTAGATCCCATGACGACTAGCTCCTTCACCCAGCAGTCTCCCTCCACCGTGGCGGAGAAGTGTCCGTTCCTCATACATCATCTGGACAGCATCCCTTACTCGTAGCCAGGCGCAGTACTTCGACACTCCCTATACTATGCAGTCATCATCCTCATGGGCCCAGGGCTCGAATTATCACCAGGCAGGCGGCATCGAAGTTGATATGTGCAGAGAACCTGCGGCCTCCTTGCACTCACCGGCGATCATCATCACCAGATCCACCAGCCGCTCGAACGGGTATGTCTCCCAGAACTGCTCCAGATTGTCAGGGGACCAGTCTCGGCGGGTCCCCACGATGCTGGTCTTGAGCAGACCCCGGACGAGACGGCGGTCGGTCCAGTTGTTGTTGACGACGCCGACACTGTCGCACGGCGGCTTCCCGTGGGCCCCGAATCGGACGTATACGCCGTTGCACGCCCAGAGGGGGGTTTCGCCGGGCCGGCGGCGACGGTAGTAGTAGTCGTAGGCGCGCTCATAGGAGGAGGGGTGCCACAGCTCGACCTGGAGTCGCCGGACGCGGGAGAGGTGGTGGCTGCCGTCCGCTCCGGCGGTGTGGGCCTTGAAGCGGCCGACAAAGTCCTGCCACACCTTTTCGACCTCGGAGTGCCACTTGGGGTGGATGCAAATCCCGAAGCTCTTCTCCCTGTACCACATGTGGAGCACCTCGCCGCGGAGCTGCCGGTTGACCTTTGCCAGGGCGGGCTGGCAGAGGTCGAAGTCGCCCACGGGGTGATCTAGGTCTTTGGTCGACGGCATGTCGGCAATGACCATTGCGTAGATCTGGATGCGGAGCTCAGCTGGCAAGGTGAAGAAGAGTGCCTGATTCTGACGGTTAGTACTGAGAAAGATCTCATGGCGAATCTTGAATCAGGGGATTGGTTGAAATACCTTCGCCGTGGTGGCCGGCGGGGATGAAGGCGCCTTTTCCACGTGGCCCTCGACCTGATCAAGCTTGTCCAGTTGGTCAACATCGTCGCCCTGGTCGGCCTGCAGATCATGTGTCAACAGCTGTTTTGTTTCCTGGGTCTTCTTTGAATTGTGGGTTAGCTCAATGCAAGGATGATACAATCTCTTTCGAAACCGGATGTGTTTGTTGATGCTGGGCAGAACTCACCTTCAGATCGTCGGCCTTGGTGTCGACATCGTTGTCGTCAATCCTGTTCTTGTTGTTCTCCATGTTGATTTAAAATCGATTATGGGGTAAGGGTCCTGCAGGAGCTTCTGGGTTGGCTAATGTAGGAGGGTATAGCAAGGAACTCGAAAATATGTTGCCACTGAGTCAAGAAGGGTGAAGAAGGTGTGCAGATATATGTCTTGGAAGGACCTAAGAGCTGCTGGACGGTGGCTCAGCTTAAGTTGCAAGACATATCAGCCAATTTGTTGAAAGTATAAGGCTAAATCTATGTTTTGGATTAAGCGCTCGCCTTTTCCTGACTTTGAACAGTTATGAGGTTTTAGTTTGGCTAGTACCTAGGTAGTGTGAGCAATTGGGACGCTAACTTTATTTCCCCAGGAGCTATTTTAAATATGGGGTTTATACAGGTTAAGTCTCCCGATCCCAGGTTGACCATGGTTCTGAGTTTCAAGTTTGTAAACACTTGCAGGCTATAGTGAACTCTCCTTTCCCAACAGATAAAAGCCCTAGTATAGGAGTATCGTGGGATATATTTCACTCAGTTGAAATCTCCCTATATACTGCGGTGTATGTTCAAGATGTGAGGCTTAATCCGTGATCTGGATTAAACGTTTGCTTTTTCCTAACCCTCAAAAGATTTTCTCATTCACGCGTCGGCCTGAACGCAAGTCAGCCCTGTGTCCCGACCCTCACCGGCCTGGAGCCCCACCATACCTAGGTATGCTCGAGGGTATGTAGCTGGGACGACATCAGCTTGGTACATTAAGATGGCATTCCCCAATCTTGTAAATCTGCCAATGACTGCTCTGGGTGCTGCTCTTGTTGTTGAGAATCATGGAGAACACCGAGATATGGCTATAGACCACTTACCTCATTGTCAAACTCAGCCCCTACCATTGCAAGAAGCGTTCTTTTTGCCCTTTCTTGAATGATTGCACGTATAATTTCAACTTCTGCGCTGGTCAGGGTTTGCCTCAGATTCGATCTAGCAACGGAAGAGACATCTTCGACATAGGTGCATAGATCGATGCGACGGCGGGCCTCTGGGCAATTATTTCCGAGGAGCCATACTATCCTCATCATCGGCCGGAGGCCCGAGACGTCGAGCATGAGCTTGTATCTCCGAGACGCTGGCCAAGATCGCAACGATTGCCGCACTGCTGCATGAACAGCTTCTTCCACCCCGCGCTGGCTCCAGGAGACAACTTGCAGTGTCCTGGCGTGTTCGGACTTGATTGGATGTCCGAAAGACACCACCAGCTCGGAGAGACGATAGCTAATGGTGGCAATGAATGGGCTCGGCCCCCAGGTCAGTCGGATGGCCCGGAGGGACCGCAGGTTACTCTTCTTCGGGAAACCATTCCAATACATGTAGTATGACTCGAGTACCCGGGCGAGCATGTCTTCGGGGATCCCAAAGTTACATGCGGGCCCTGACCGCACAGCGATGGAGAACTTGTTATTGGCATAGAAGACTGGGAGACATTCGTCACGAAGCTTCCTGTTGACGAGGGCCAATGCCGGCTGAACCAGACTGCAGTAGACTATTTGTGTGATCCCTTGAGCTCGCATAACAGGAGTTGCCTCGGCTACTAGAGCATAGTGGTAGATTAAGATGCGAAGATCTTTAGGCAGGCGGAGGAGATGAGAGATGCACTCCTTGCGCCTCGCAAACAACCTCGGAGGGGGAGCGGATTGGAGCATGCGGTCTTCCGGCACCTCAATGGACTCTTGCGGCGCCTTAATGGACTGCTGGCGTTGTTGCAACCTAGCGAATTGTTCCCTGGTAAGATGGAACATTCCGCCAGGTGGGAATAGATTAGATCGAAACATTTCGAGATGTTGAGCTCCTGCTTGTGTAATTAGCAACGCGGCATGATGGGGGACTGTAGGGGCTAGAGACATACTATCGTTGCGCTTGAAGTAGCAACATGAGCCTTGGAGAATAATGTAGGATGAAAGGTTTCGTCTCGGACCGCAGCCGAGTCGAGGACACGCAAACTGTTATGTGGTCAGTTGGCTTCGTCTCCGCTAGGATGCCCTCGGCACCTACTACTAGTAAGAGGTCGGCTCACACTAACCGTGGGCGGACTCTAACTAGAGGAATTTTAGATATGCCCCAAGTCCTTGTCATGTTCGCGTGACTTGGACTTGTGGTACCGGCTCGCACACCGTCGTCGCCCAACTCGTTCAGGCCGAGGTAAGGTTCTGAGTGCCTGGTTTGCGGCTCTGAGTTACTGTAGTGTGATGCAGCTGACACCCCATGGAGTGGCGAGATTTCACCGGAATAGTACTTGGCTGCCGATTGCGGAACCCGAGCGTAGGATAACAAGCGTTCAATAGTACGCATTTCTCTAATGTCGTCAATCTTTAACGGCCGTCATACTATACGAACGATTATAGCTTCGGATTTGAAGATGCCTGGGCCCGTGGCCTGGTCATTGTAACGCCCGACAAGCGACGGCAGCAAGATGAATACGTATTCAAGTCGCGAGACAACGAGGAAGTTCTAGGGTGGGCTTGAAACTATTGTGAGTGGCTCTATGCGAGAAAGGAGTTACTTTAAATTGACACGTAGCTGAGGACACGTTGGAACTGATAACTAACTATGGAAAAGCTTGAGAAATTCGATTGCGAAATTTCGCAGAGAATGGTAACCAACGAGTTCCACAACAATCTACCATCGAGAGCTATTGCAAGACGCCAGACACAAGAAGTCTCCGTCAAGCAAGAAAACCGCAATAACTGTCTTTATCTGCGCCACGCAAATGGATGAGAAAGCACGATACCCCAATCTTCGAGCCCTGCGTGTTTCTCGAGTTGTCCCACAGCCTCCATTACCATACGATATAAGCGCGTCCCGAAGGCAGGTGGGATCTGGTGTGGATCGTCTTCGTTGCCTCAGGGAATGTGTGAGCAAGGAGCCACACGACTTCGAATAGCTCGAGTGCTCGAGGTAGGAGAACACGATCATAGACGCCGTCGAGGAATTCACGCCTTAGACCTCCAGGAAGCATGGCTGGGCCAGTCAATAGCTTGGCAAGGAATATGCTCCTGGCTGAGGAGTAGTTTGTCCACCCCGCCGGAGGATTCCCGACCCTCCCATTAGTGAGGATGAAGCGGAAGGGCAGGTGACGCAAAAGAAGCAGCAGCTGGTCGTTATATGGATTGAGATCGCCGATTTTCTGGTGAATGCTGAAGCTGATGGCTCGGACGTGCTTCTCGATTAACTTAGGCATGCCCAAGACGAAGTTCTGGATCCTTTGGTGGACCTGACCGCTCGGAATGATCATGATCAGATAGAATTCGTTTTGGGAGTAGTACATCTCGAAGGCTTCGGCCCGAATTTGCTTATTGGTGAGAAGAAGCGCTGGCTGGCTCAGGAATGAGATGAAGGGATATTGGACCAAGGCGTGCCGATAAATGATGTTGCGAATCTCGGGCGGGAGGCTGAGAAACGGGAAGTCGCTCTAATAACATGAAGGTCAGCCATATAGTCGAAAGATAATATATTTTTCGATTATGGGGAGTCAAACCTCGTCCTGCCCCGTTCGAGCTGCCATGACAGCTTGATAATCTTGAGCCATTCTCACAATCTGTGTGCGTCGCCAAGATGATGTGCCGGCTTGCCCTTCCCTGAGGCGGGCAACTGTGGCCTCTTAATAAGCTGCGGGCCGATTTTCATAACCTAAATGTAGATGGATAGAGCATAGGAGTATATTGTCTCATGCCATTGATGGGCGCCGCGGTTTTGTGTTGTTGTTGTTCATTCTGAGACAGCATTTGAGGCAACGCAGGATACCTAGACAAGGGGACAATGAGACCAAAACACCCAACAGGCAGAATATCGAGGAATAAAGCAGTGCATCAGAGGTTGTCTTTGTCATCTTGAGACAACACGTCCCTAAGACACTAGCAACAGGGTTTCGGAGAGTGTAGTACTATATGGACTCAATTGTTTTCCGAAGGTTGGTGTCTTTCCTATTCGATCTGGAGAGCAAAAGGAAGATTTACAAGAAGAAGCCTACATATTTCCGGATTCTGATGACAACACGGCTTTCAGAGGTCTCAAAAAGGTGGTTTAAATATGTCAAGCAACGGCGGAGCTATAACTACCTTGTGATGGATCATTCCAACTTATCATAGCATGGAGAGGAAAAGCATTGCCGCGCTCCTACTGAAGGAGGACTCCAGGGGCAAGGGAGATGACAGAGGTCCACTAGGTAAGGTTATGATTCACAACAGAAACGCCGTGTTTCCAAGTGAATTGTCTTGGAATGGTGACCAGGTCCGCGGCATTCTGGCAAAGCGAGTCATGTTGACGAGCTATTCATGACTTTTCCGTGGTAATCTTTAGGCAAATTTCACTCGAATCTTCAGGGATTTTTCACGCTAGCATGGTATCCAAACTTCCTTATTACAAAGTGTCAATGGGAGAGCGCCAAGAGCTGATATTTAGTTGATGCCTGAAATTGTTCACTTGGCCAGAGCATCAAATAAAGTAACCAAACCGACCACAAGAGCACCAGTTGTAATGATGTAGCCTCCCACCGCCGTTCCAGTCTGTACACTTGCTTGCACATCGCCACCGTATCTGAGAACTGCAACAGCAGGCCAGGCAACCGTGGCGGCAACGCTGAGAAGTGTCGGGACAAGGATAATGTTCGAGATCATTGAAGGGTCCCAGCCGACCACAAACTTCAGAGCCTTCGGAGGATCGTTGGGATCAATCGCTTGATTTACATGACGAACCAGTTTCATTACCTCAGAAGTTTGAGCTGCCGGTATTTCCACTGGAGAAAAGTCCTCAATCAACGTACAGGTGCTCGGTGATACATTAAGGGTCGAAATCGGTGCTCTAGCCGCAAACTCATCTCCGATCTACAATGTGTATATGGGTCAGTTGAAGCATTCGACTGATCTTGAATAATATCCGCGCATACTCAACATTCATAAGAGTCTCTCGTTTGACAAGCCCAACCTCTGGCTTTTTTTCGACAACCAAACGTGCCCATGCATCCCCATCAACGCTAGGGGGAAAGCAGTAGTCTTACCTGTATAATTTCCAGCCTCACAAGTGACTTTGGGAGCAGGACCATGCTGATATCTCCCTCTATCCTCGATATGTGATAGAAGAAGGACAGATGATTCCACAACCAAGGACCATTCAGCTCAGCGTCGTCGTCGGGGCAAGGAATGCGTACGCAGCCGGACCGGTCAAAGAAGACTGAGATAGCACGATTGGGGTATTTTTGTCGCCAGGCCTCAATGTAGTTCTGAGAGAACCTTTTCCTTCGCACACAGGTTATAAAGTACAGGGACCAAAATGTAGACCAAGCTGAAAAAGCAAATAGACCCGGACTGGATATTCTACCCAGTCTGGATGTAATCCGTAAAGCAACTGCGGCCTTGTGGCTTAGCGGTTAGGAACGGGTATAAAATATAATAGTCTCGAACAAGAAGTAAAACCCACATTATAGCGCATGAATTTCTTGAGGATGCTCATGAGTGTTAAAGGTGTGTTGATGATGGCCGCTTTTCTCAGAACAAATGACGTGATTCTGATTGCGAACTCGAGTACAAAGAACATGACCAGGTAATACTTGAAAAGGTCAAGAAACTAAACAACCAACAGACAGGTCATACCAAACTGGAATAAGGACATCAAGCGCCAACTTTTGAATGGTTGCCAGAAATAAGGGGTGGGAATGGGCCGGACAACCCCGTTGGCAACAAAGGCGTCAGAAGTGAAGCCATGCCGCTGTGCCGGGGGCTGTGGTTGGTCCAAAAGCCTTAGACGAGCCAAAGCATTCCGAATGGCGCTGAAAGTGTTACCCAGAAAAACAAAAGGCATCGTGGCCCATCTGGGATTGGTATTTTGAAAAGCCGACATGACGTAGGAACAAAAGATTCGGAGTGGGAAGAGTTTCCTGAGATAGCATCCGCCTTGTGTGCCAGAGGCGCCTGAGTTGACTGAAGATTTGTTGATTCGTAGTGCGAGTTGCCTACCTAGGTAACCAAAACCAAGGAAGAGATCAGCGGATTTGAGAGTACCCTCTAAGCTCTTAAATAGGCCCTTGGGGTGACACGATACGCTTATTTACAAGGGCCCAAGTGCAGGCAGCTCGCATACAGCCCCCCGGCCCGAAAACTTCCAATGGGTCTGTAATGTGGTTGGTTTGCGGTACAACCTGAGTTGCAAATAGTGCGCCACAGATGTAGATAGCGGTCTGCATAGTGCCACAGCCTATACGAAGGGGGCTAGGCAAGTTCACACGGGCTGATCAATAGTGGGAGGGACATGCAGGAGGAGTTTCAGCCGCATTATGTCATCCCCTGCACTCACGATTGGCTGAACCTGGTGTTTTGATACTGAGGCTGATTTTGGAGGGACTCTTGCTGGCAAAGGCGTCTAAAATCACCGCATTTATACTGATGAACCGGAAATGGATCGTTAACTTCAAAGAGACAGCCAGAAGTGTGCACTGGATACCTAGTGGGGGAGTATTAACGTAAGACGACAAGCACATACTCCCAGGACCATTGCAATCTGATATGATGCCTTTGAGCTTTCTTGCTCTTCCGAAAGAGTCCAAAGTCCATCTACTCTTCCCCACTGGCAAGAAGCCTTTCCCGTATGCTCACATAATCCATGAATTCCAACACTGAAGCATCGACCCTGTGAGGGTGAGAGCTGTCGCAGATGCAGACTGAGGTCAGATGAGGACATGCCAAAGCAAAGATACGCAGGGCATCGAGCGCAGCCCTCTGGTCCGGTATGTCTGATGGTTGCACAAGCAACACGCCTTCCTCAGCTAAAAGACGTCCTCCCATCAGGCCCTCTTCAAGGAGGAGCGCCGCGTCGTCGCATGCAGCCCCAACGGCCGCGGCAACTGCCCAATCCACATCTGGGCTCCCAACCATCACACGCTCACAAGGATCGCCTGGAGCTCGGACGGTCAGGTTTTCCGGGTCAGTCACCAGTTCAACCTCAATATGGACTCCGGACCGCGTCATGAAGTCCAGCTGAATGCCATCTAAGAGCCGCAGGCTGCCAGGGCCCGGCCGGCCGTCAGGACCACGGCTGAAATTATCCACGATGCGCTGGATAGACGGGACCCAATTCTGTGAGGACTCTGTTTCGACCAGTAGGACAACCGAGCCCCCGTAGTAGAGTGGAAGGGCCTCGGCACGGAGCTGGCTGCTCACCCGCGTGATGGCTGGCTGCTCATAAAGGCGGCTATCCTCGCGTTCCCACCAATGCCATGTGAGAAGTTCATGGTATATCGTGTTCCTGATTTCAGCGGGCAAGCTGAGAAAGGGGAAGGGTTTCTGGTCAAAACTCTGTCAGTCTCAGGCACAGCAAAGCGAACACGCGACGTGGCTCACCTCGTCCTGCTCGCCCTGTTCGGCCTCATTCGGGTAGTCGGCTACACCATGGCGGGCGATACTGTCGGCGCTAGCCTCGATTGTTGCAGTCGACATCACTCGGGGTCGGCTAGGGGCTGATTTCAGGTGTGAAAAGGCCCCAATCGAGAGTTGGTCGCGGTCTTGATTGATGCGACGCGTCAATTATGTGTAGACGACGCGTTGACGTTGAGACACCCTTGGAAGTGGCTCTAGCTCCTGAGCGGGGCCCAGGGTTGGACCCTGACGCGGCTCCACGTCGTCTGTCTGTGTCAGTGGCTGCCAACACGCATTCACTCTGTTATGCAGTGCAAACTCCCTGTCCACTGGAAGTCAGCAGCGCCAAAATAAGGGCGACCCCAGCGTGACCGTTGGCGGGGCTAAAGCAGTCGTCCGATTGCTGAAGGATCTCACCCGATTGCCGAGGGATCCAGATGATTCAAACCGGGCATAGCTCCGGACCCGCGCTGCACGATTAAAACAAACAAATAAACAACGAACATTAAAGCCATGATCTTAGCTCCCCTTCACCACTCGCCTCTGGATCAAATCAGCTTCTCGATTTACCACTACCCATAATGTCACACCCCTCGAGGAAACCTTTCACCTTGATCGTCCCGGGCGGTATGACGCCCGCCGCCGTCTACGACCCTGTCGTTGATGAAGTGACAAAGCGAGGCCACGACATCCGGGCCGTGCAGCTGCCCAGCGTGCGGCTGCGCTCCGAGACGGGCCCGGTCAGGGAGCCGCCTACAATGTACGAGGACGCGGCTGTCATCGCCAGGGAGGCAGAGGCCCTCGCAGACGCCGGCAGGGACGTCATCATCATCTCCCACTCGTACGGCGGCGTGCCTGCCACCGAGAGTGTGCGCGGCCTGGCCAGGGCGGTGAGGGCAAAGGAGGGCAAGCCTGGAGGCGTTGTGAGGCTTGCTTATATGACTTCGTTGGTTCCGGCGGTCGGGGTCGCGGCTAATGAGGTTACTACGAATCGGCCTCGAGCTGCGGGACACAGCGTGGAGATGGACATGGATGTGAGCTATTACCTAACGATTTCCTCGAAATCCAACCCTGTTTCAGCGCCATTGAATAACTCATCTTGCAGGAACACGGCTGGGTCTTCATCACGGACCCAGCCCACGCCGCAAGCGTGATAGCGGCCGAGATACCGGCGGAGGAGGGCGAGCGCCTGACCCGGGAGCTATCGTACCACTCGTCGACCAGCTTCACGAACCCCCTGACGTACGCGGGGTACAAGGACGTCGCGGTCTCGTACCTGCTATGCGAGAAGGACAATTCCATACCGCACGAGAGCCAGACGGATATGATCAAGCTGGTGGAGCGGGAGAGCGGGAACAAGGTCGACGTCACCAGGATCCCGGCTGGCCATGCGCCGAACCTCACTGCGTTCAACGAGGTTGTCGAATGGATTGTGGGTATGGTCGAGAAAGCTGTGGCCGACGGTGCTGGTGATAGCTAGTTGATCATGCATTAATTTGGTTCATTGATTTGACTGTAATGGTCAGGCATTGGATTATTCCGCTCGACCTATTCAAATCTTACTCAAAAAAACATGAAAGCACACGAGAGGAGGACGAAACATTTCGGGGAGACAGTGTAGGGTCAAAAGTCAGGAGACTCAAAAAAGACCAGCGAACGTCGTTTCCTCCAGTGACCTTACTCCCGTGCCTGTGTGCAAAACGAAATAACAGGACCCCGGGAATGCAGCTACCCTCCGGGAAGCCAGGAAGGTGCGCCGACATTCGTTAATGCCATGGGTCGCTGTTCGAAAAAGGAAACGCTGAGCGGCAAGTTGTGACTGTTGGTAATTAATTCCTTTGTCCAGGTCCCGACGTGGCATCATGCTTCGCCACATCATACGCATGCGCTTTGTCCGAGTGTATGCTGTCCTGTAGCATCCACTGGCAATGCCTCAGCACGACAAAGAGATTGGTACCTGTGGATCTCGCCAAGTATATACTACAGTCTCTCCTGCTCTGCCCAGACTGGAAACTCTGTAAATGACAAGGGTCAGCAACTGGAGCCAGATACTTGTATCGCCCGTGAGCTCTGGCAATTTCACTAATTTGCCCAAGCTTCCTGCCTTTGCCGCTTATAGCTCCTCGTGTCTCCAGAATGAAGTTCAAGACATGTGGCCCATAGCTTTAAACTCGAATTTTATGCCCAAGTCTTGAGTAATAGTTCGTCCCGAACCCGTGAATCGGCAAAGCGGCTGAGGGCCGACAGCCCAAATGTCATTGATTTCAGACCCTCGCCACAGGGCTCTTGGTGTCCGCTGTATACGTGTGCACTGAGGGCTGGACTCCGACAACCAGGAGGAGTCTTGCGCGTCCGTAGTCCGCATGAAGGCAACTTGAAAGTGCTCGTTCTATGGAAAGTGAGGTTTTAAGGAAGTGTACTTGGGCAGGGCCAAGGGAGATTCGGTTCTCTGGTTGTAAAGCGAGGGACCGCATTGAAGAAGGCCGTAAGGACGGCGCTGAATAATGTGGAATCTTACGGTGGTTATGGGCGTATGATACAGATGTTTCAGATTTCAGGGTATCCAGGGATGTCCACCAAATTCTATGTACTCGTTACTATTCATATAAACGACAGATCATTTATCACTTCCATCTATTTCAGCGTTTCTAATATACAGAAACATATGCAGTATCTCGAGGTCCCAGCAGTGTTGCAAGTCATATCTTAACAGAGGAGACCTTAAGCCATATATTGTAAGTAGTAGAACATGGTGGTACCTCAACTCTTCAAGAGCTACTAGGTTAGTTGACATGTTTAACACATTGATATGTTCAAAGTGAATTAATTTAATGCAAATTTCCACCATAGAGCTCATAAAGCAAAGCTGTGATAGAATATCTCTCGTATGATTAGTAATACTGTGTGTATAAAGTGGATAATACCATTATAAACAACAGCTTTTGTTCTGGTCCTGTCCTTGTCTTGATATTTCTAGGAGTCTTTAACTAAATCAGCTGCATTTATCTATGCATTTTTGAGTCTAACTGTAATTACTTAATTGTCTTTAAATTGGGTTTAGACCTTTGTAAAGTATGAGCTGAGAACAATTCCACAAAGAATATTGTATTATGGGTAATGTTAGCACGTCAAACAAAGCCTAGTAATTGAAATCCTCCAGTAACAATCACATTCAACCAACAGTAATACCGTTTACTATTTTATTTTCAAACATAATTCTTTTCCTATAAATTCGCCCAGCTGAGACATTTCGATAATTCAATTTCGGCCCACACAAGAGTCTCACAGATTTAATCTGCAAGAAAAGTCTACACCAAAACTCGATACACTGAAACACAATACACCCAAACCCAAATACTGCAGTACCACATTATGGCCATCATCTCCAAAGAAGCTGGCCCTGAGTGGGCATACTGTGCTGAACTCGTCGGAAAGAAGTTTACCAAGGTCGAATTTGACTCCTTGTATGTCAATATCCAAAGACAGGGAGACGAACCGGCGAACATCATCGACAGCCTCCAGGCTCTTAGCAACGATACAGGTATGTATGTGCCTAGCTCTGTGCTACGGTTCAGCTTTGACAACCTTAAAGATCTGATAGGGCCCGAGAGTGATCGTTTCGACTTGTTCTTTCAAGCATTCGACGGTGCTGAGGATGAGGTGGCGATCCCCGATAGCCGGTCTTTTCGGAGGCTCCTTGTGGCCATCGGCCATCTCGGCCTACCTCAGCCGGTGACAGTTGATGATCACCCACCTGTGCTTCGTTTTATTGCGAGACTCAAGGACTCTCCCGACACGGTCGCGATTGCGATTGATGAGACGCCCACAATCCGGCCTCCCCGACGCCAGGTGGGAGAGCGTACCAGACCCCCACAACACCTCCTGGAGGAAACCCCCAGTGGACGCAAACGCATCCGGGTCCAGGACGAAGTCCGTGCTGGGCCTTCGCAGGGGTCCCCTCTTTCAGTCCGCGGACATCCCCGCGATATTGATGACCCTGCTGACAGCTCCCCCCTTCCCCGCGAGGAGCCCGAGAAAGAACTGACGTTTGAGGAACGCGTCGGGGAGGGCTTGGACTACGGCTTTAGTGATCGGAATGGAGTTCACGACGTGAATGTCCATAATCTCTACGCGGACATCGCTGGCATCAATCGGCACATGCGGAACCCGGGCAATCCGCGTCACGAGTACAAGCCCCCGTACTCAAACGTTAGCCTCCCTCCTCATCAAACATACCCCACCGGGTGGTTGTTGAGCGACAGCGAGAGAATTTTGCACTACCTGGCCGACAAACCGGGTACCGGCAAAACCTTCGCTGCGTGCGAGGCGATCATCCGGATTATGATGATCATATCTAATGGCATCGCAATTGACGACGAGCGCGCCAACCTTTCTACACTTCGCGAGCGTCCGAACCACATACATGATGAGGCTTATCCTCCGTGGCCAAAGAACACCGAGTGTCGAGCGAACACACTCTCCAAGTACGGTTTTCTGTGTCAATGCGACAAGAAGTCGCCGTTGTACGATATGGCATTTACTTTCGCCAAGGGTGTCATGCTGATTATGGTTCCTCTTCACCTCACTGGACAGTGGTTTACAGAGATCAATCGCTTCATCCGCTCAAGCACTCGTCTGCCACACAACCAGAAACCAATTGAGGTTTTCAACATCCGCGGGATGAAAGGCAGTCCAGGCGACAATCTGAAATACTTTTTTTATGCACGGCGGGAGCACTACGGCCTTGGGACTATTTGCATAGTTCCAACCACCACGACTGTCAGCAGCTCACTGAAGGCCCTCCGTGAGGATCCCCAGGAACTGCCGCAACAATGCTCTATTGTAGTCATGGACGAGGTCCAGAGACTTAAGACGGTTACACACGAATCTATTCAGCTCGTACAAGCGCTAATCGACCGGGCGGAGCACCCGGTCCACGTTTTAGCCCTCTCAGGGAGCGCGATGACGACCGGCCCGTCCGACTTCAAGGTCGTTGAATCTATAGCCCTCAATAAGGTCAGTTTTGAGGGTTGGCACGGTGAACAGGAGTATGATGAGTACAGGAACCAGTTGCTGACAGCCAGGCAGAATCTGGACGAATACGCCAAACAAGTCAACAAGTCGGGAATAGTCGGCCGTGGTCGCAATGTCCCAGACGAAGAGAGAGCAGAGGCCCATGCGCTGATGAAGTCTTACGACCAACGCTGCCGTGAGTACGCTAAGGTTGTCCCTCTGCTACAACGCAAGGCACTGGATGACTACCTTGGCTACCGCATCCCCAAGCTTCAGCCCGAGGCTGAGATGGCTAAGATCATCAGATGCGACTCGACCATGGACAATGTACAGAAGCAGGTCGCCAATTCGTATAAGCAGTACCTTCGTCACCGGTACCAGCATCGGGTACGGGTCTGGTCCCGGAAGTCCCAGTCCACAAGAGGGCCGAGACCGAAGATGCGCGAGGTTCTATTCGAACTAGATGCCAAGCAGGCTGTGGTACCGAAAGCACCGGTAACGGCGGCATCCATCGGTGACGCGAGCCTGATTGGGTTCGCGCCAGGCCTGGCCAAAAGTGTACTGAAGCGTGCGAGTGTTTCCGAGCAGTTTCGCGCACCCGAGGCCAATGAGGTCTTCCGCGGAACAACCACTAATACGCAGCGAATCGCGGTAAGAAATTCGCCGTTCTGGGACAGGGCAGAGGAGGCATTCCAAAAGGTGGACGAAAAGACCGGCCAGGAAGTGCTGCAACCCAAGATCAGGACCATCTGTCGAATAATCGACGAGATGTTGGTGGATCGAGAGCAGCATGCCGACGGTCCGACAAAGAAGTTCGGCATCTTCCCGAAGAAGGCGGTCATCTGCGTCCCCCACGCGTGGCACGGCTACATCCTGATCGCCTTTCTATTCCAGCGCTACCCAAACCGCAACTTCACTTTCGTGGGGGCCGGAAACACGCCGGACGAAAGGGAAAGGCTTATAGCCCCATTCAAACGGAGCACGGAATTCCGGGACCCATCTGACGGGAGGAATGACGACCCCATCGCCCTCATCGGCACGTACAACGTCATCGGGACCGGCCTCAACCTTACCCGCTGCAACTATGCCATCGCCACTTCTCCACTGGGGAGCATGGGTGACCAGGAGCAGTTCTTTGCACGGATCAACCGCAAGGGCCAGTACGCTACGACGCACACTTACGTCCTGGTAGACCAGGGCAACCCGGTGGACGTGTGTACGTTCCATCGGTTGCAGAAGCGCACGGCGCTGACGGTGCCCGAGGACGAGATGGGACAGCCCGGACTCAGGTTCCTGCTCGAGGACATTGACGAGGAAGACGACGAGGATATTGATCCTTCTTTTGAATCGGGCGCGGAGAATTCGGACTCGGAGTAAATGCAGTTCAGAATGGATCCTGCAAGAGGGTACGGTACGAGCTGCACTTGACGGGGACAAACATCATACAGAGGGGAAGTCGCGTTTCTTTAGGATAGTCATACTAGACCATACTTAAATTGCAAAAATGTTATAAAATTGTGTTCTATAAATCATTGCCAATCACGTGACACATTAATACACCTTTACAGTGCTTTCAAACAGCAACTGGCGTACCTCTTGCCCCCAAGTTGTTCCAGTTTACGCAAATACAACGCCGGCTTCTACGTGCACTATGGGCCATGCCTCTGCGAAGCCTCATGCGGATCAAGTGGCTCCAGAGTCAGTCGAAGTATTCAAGAAGTCAGCTTTTGTTATGTCAGAGTCGCGCGCGTGAAACTTGGAATGTCGTAACTTCTTGACCTATAATGGTCACACAAATTTCCGCGTTAACCGGATGTTGATTCCTGTCCTTGTGACAACATCATATGCCATGTGCCTGTGGATGGGTTGCTCGCCGTCATTGGAATTATCATCCGCAGACACCTCCACCCTCGTCTTCGCCTCCTTCATGCTGGTGTTGATATGCTCAAGTCACTCTGCGATAGCAGGCCATAGGCGCCCTAAGTTTACTAGGCCTCTCAAGAGACTCCTACAATCACCGGAAGGTGTACTTAGAACTGTGATAACGAGGCAAATGTAAAGTATGACATAGCATAGTAAACTTATGTAACGGCTATTTCAATTCCTAATTTTCGTAACGGGTACACAGTCCTTAGAAAGAACGATGGGAAGAGGCATTGGTTGACAGACACCACCCCATCAGATTGACACTTTGACAAAGGTTCTCGGATCAGAGCTGAAGCTGAGAGCCAAGAGCCACAGTGTGTGCTCAAGGCGCCTTTGGGTGTTTGGTTTGATTCGAGAATTCCATGCCCGTACTGAGTCAATCATGGCCTTGACAAGTGTGTTAACGGCCAATAAATCTGTCCAGTTCGTTTCGTCCCCTCCGAACCTTCGGCCAAACAGATTATTGTGTCTGTATGCACTGGTGCTAAAGCTAGCACGACATGTGCTGATACCGAACCTGAGATGTACGTACAGTTCGCGTACGTGGCGCATGGGGCCTTGAATATGTCGGCACCGCCCTTGAGGGGTCGCAAACACATCCATAAAACGACAGAAGTTACCGTACGTTAGAAAGAAATTATCATGGTCGTTTTCGAGGTCGATTATCAGCCTGAACAGATTCTCGGCGTAGAAGATGGAGAGTGACTCAGCCCGGATTTGCTTGTTCACACGTGTCAGGGCGGGTTGAGGACTGAAAAGGGTGACTTCGTTGAACAGCCCAAATGGGGCTTTGGGTGTCAGGAGCTCCCGATAAATGACATTTCGGATTTCGCCCGGGAGTGAGAGAAATGGGAATATCTAGTCGAATATCAACTCATCACTGCAGCCTTGATAAGGGGTCCTGTTGCTCAAATACCTTGGTGCTTTCTTTTGCTGTGATGGCTGCTGGGTCAGATTGGTTCGTCTTATTCGACATTAACCTTGTCATCGACCTCGTGACCGGCCTTGGCATGACTGCTGTGATGGTTGCGCGGAGGTAGAGGGTAAAGATGGAATTGGGTTGCGGTACGGAGCAGATAGAATCTTTGGGCCGAAGTGATGATCACTATTGAGCAATAAAGATCAAAGCAAAGCAACGCAATGTGTGTCAGGATAGGAACGGACGGCAGATCCGTGCGGGAGAGTATCATGAACAATTTGGACACTCAAAGAAAGATGAAGCGGGTCTAACTGGCGGGGGGCCCTTAGCCTGGTTTTAAAACAAAGAAACACTATCAGTGTGAATTGCGACGGGCCTTAAGACGCAATCAAAGTACAAGCGTCATGGAAATTGAACTACAATTTGGTGGAGGGCCACTCGCTCTAGGGCAAGTGGTACAGGTAACGTCCGCGCACAAATTAATTGCTTCAAGTTGAAGAGATATTTGCACACCCAAATCCAAGAAGTGACGAAGCTCGCGAACTTATTTCGAGGCCTAGAGTGTACATACCGGCTTGTGTAGCCCAGTGAGAAGGATACTCTATGTGAGAAACATCAGCCGTCATACAAAGTCCAAGTATTTCATGTGTGGTCCCCGGTAAGAGGCGAACTAAACTCTTATTCGTATTGCGTGGTCATTGTTCGTAGAAGCCCACGAGACAGAACGTGTTTCTGATCGCTATTCCCAACAAGAAAGG
Source organism: Diaporthe sp. NJD1 (assembly GCA_013842865.1). NCBI lineage: Eukaryota > Fungi > Ascomycota > Sordariomycetes > Diaporthales > Diaporthaceae > Diaporthe > Diaporthe sp. NJD1. Next base: position 1,075,299 of record JACDXY010000014.1, on the reverse strand, counting down.
GCCCTATGAATGGCTTTTGACCCCTTCGGCACGGGCCTTCATTCAGAACTAGTCACTCTCCATCAGGTGTTGACGGGCCTCCTCCAAGTCATCTTCTATCCAATGGGTCGCTTGAACGTTGGCTAAGACATTGCTCCTCAACGGCGGGCAGTGTCTCGAGATCAAACACATCAGGAACGCCAGGTCATCCGCTGCTTCGTCGGCTCGATCACAGCGCATATCGTCCAATCCAAAAAGCTCAATGCCAAGTTGACAGGTCATACTGGAGTCTATACCCTCCGTGAGGGCGGTCATGACATCCTCGGTATTGTCCCAGTCCAGGTCTGTAGTGTCTACTACACCATATTCCTCATCCAACTCATCCAATTCAACGAAAGGAGAGCTGGACATGGTGAAGCCAACTTTGGCAAGACCAAAGAAATATGAAGACCCAGTTTCGATCGAGAAGTTTAAGTATGAAAGGAACCGTAAGTTGCTGGCTTGCAGGGTGTTGCCTGGACCGTGCATGGAGGCGAACAACATGTTGAAAATTCGGTCCCAGTTCTTGAATGGGTCATCGTGGTATGCTGGAAAATAGGCGAAATCAACCGAAAAGTCCCCAGTGTGGTAGAAGATCGGCAAGGTTTCGTAACGTAATTGCCTGTTGACACGGGTGATTGGGGGCTGTCGCATGTCGGAGAATACTATTCCCCGAGAAAACATTTGAACTGAGTTGGTTCTGTAGATGCAAGGGTATCGATAAACCAGGTTTCGGATCTCGCCGGGTAGACGGAGAAAGGGAAAAGGCTTCTAGAGACAAAGGTATGGTGTCAGTGTCCACACACTCAGATTCCCACATAAGAATTGGAGTACAATTATTACTGACCTGCGTTGCACCACAAAGGGCTCTGGTGTCTGTTTGGCCAGGAGCCATCTGACAGACGGTGTCGGCCTCCATGGTTGTCAAGGTTGTGAGGTGCGTGGAGGTTGCAGGTGCGGCTTTCGAAAAGGAAGAAGACAGTCTGGGAGCGGACGTGTTGGTGACTTGTTGAAATCCAGAGCACCAACTCGCCGAGAGACGAGTATCCGACACCCCCAGAGAAGGTTATCCCACACACGCAGGAAAGATTATTCCACACACCCAGGGAATAGTACCTAGCTATCAAACAAGCCGAGAATAGAGTATCTAAACAGAGGCTTTATTGCTGCTTGCTGAGACGGTCCGCACGTCGAAATGGCAAAGAGGGCACAAGATGGCAGTGAATAATGATTAATTTACAACGAGGGTTGCCTAAAAAAAAGAAAGGAAAAGCAAGAATGGCCCAAAGTTCAAATTGCAATTGCTTTTGAGGCCAGCTGGGTTGATAAGATAAGCCAACCAGGCCGGCCCGCGGGGCCCTGCGCATGATCAGCCCCACGTCGCTGACACTTGCCGCCACCAGAAGCGGTTCTTGCTAGCCTCGTCTGTGCGGCTGTCACAAGGCTGTCACTGTTTCTTAGCCACAAGCTACAGATAATTATGTTTGAAACCTATTGTTATCGACATTGTATTTTGATCACGCACATTTGATCACGCTAAATGTTCAAGTGTTCATTACTGTATGAAGGGACTGGATGCATACTGCTTAAGAAGCATATTCGTACAGATTAAAAACGAGATCACCTTATGCTGGGGCGTAGCTACAGTTAATCACCTATGAGTCATTCAATGATTCACCCCAGCTTTGGCGTTGTTTGCTGCTGCCTTGCACTGCTCCAATTTCGTCACCTGTTTGCTTCTACCCCCACCCAGCATCCGACCACCCATTGTGAGTCCACACATTGAATTCAACGTTGGTACCTAACCACCACACTGGGCCTGTTTCCCTCAAGCAAGTATGGCCACAGACCGCAACCAAGACCAACGGGAGGTTCGTTCATACCTGGCTGCAGTTTCCCTCCCACGAGATGCGAAGCTGACACACTTGCAGTCCCAGGTTCTTGACAACACAGTGGACAGGAGTGGCATGATGAATGACCCCGAGGCTACAAAGGTTTGTCATTCACCATCCAACCCCTACTGCCACAGAATGGTGATTGATCGATTGAACAGAATGACCGCGACGACAGCCAGACATGCCTAGCTATGGAGATCAACCAAGAGGAGACCGTTTGTTCACCTCCATCGCCTAGCGCATTCTAGCACCAGATTAGCTGACAACAATCTGACAGAAGCCCCTTGGCTTTCTAGATTTGCCTGCAGAAATCAGGAACAAGATTTATCGACTTGCCCTTGTTACGACTCTTCGGCGCAATAGCTTTGGAGGCTTGATCTCCAGCCTCGCCCCGCCAGCCCTGACGCTAGTAAACAAGCAAATCTTCGCCGAGGCCGTTCCAATGTACTATGCCGAGAACAATTTTTATCTTCTGCTTCGGGCCGATGCCGGTGTTTACCATGCCCAAAACCCTGTTCTCTTCAATCGCTTCACCCGAATGATGGAGTACTTCGGACGGCGAACAAACTCTTCCACGGACATAAGCCCCTTGCGGTACATCAACAACATATGCGTCCAGGTCAAAACTTCGCGACACTTCGATCACAGAGACTACAGCACAGTCCACAGGATAGTTGCGGACGACATAGATACGGAGGTCGCCACCAACGCAGCATACAGCAGTATGTGCATCCGTGGAGAGAAACAGCAAATGACTTTCACATCGAATCCTGCAACTGGGGAAGCAGACTTTGACCCTACTAAGTACCGGTGGATTGTCAAAGATGCGACACGTAGATCCACAGATCAACTCAGTAGCCTGAAGGAGGCTTATGACCTCGTCAAAATGAGCTTCACCGGGGAAACGCAGCCTATTGAAGAGGCCATCAAAGTTGAGTACCGCCTAAAGCAGATGTGGAAAGAACGGATGGCTTTCGGTTGGGGGGACCCTATTGTGCTTCTTACCGATGCACCCGATCTCGATTCCCAATATTTGGATTACCTATGATGGAGACAATTACCTAGGTACCTAGGTAAATCCTTCTTGTCGATGACATCAAATATCAGGCGGACGAAAGCGTCAAGCGCCACTGTGGCTTTAGTATTACAATGAAACACACTGTCTCGGTATAGTACGTTGTCTAAGTACGTAAGTACGTGTCATATAAAAGGAGAACCAAATGCTCTCCTCTTTGCTTCAATAAGCATACTTGCAACGGACCAGGAGAATCCAAATGATGAATGGTAGCGTGTTGGTAGACAAAAGTGTCTCGTGATTGGCTTCAGATGATGATCGAGGCGCATACCGACATCTTGATGTCTGTCCACCAGCAGACAAGGTTACGTCTTGACTTGCTCGGATTGAAGGGAGGGTAGAAGACGACACTTTTCATCCACTGCAGCAAATGTTTGGTTTGTGATTGATTCCATTATGACAGTGGCGTCATTTTGGAAGTGGAAACTCTAACGGTGATTATTTGGGTCTTCTTGGTGCAAGGGAAATGCTGGTCACAAACTTTGGGGCGAAGCAAGCGAGCAGGATGCAGGTGTGCTGGTTGTGGAAGGTGCACCAAAGCTCCGTTACAGCCTGCCTCGTCATGCGCTTTGATTGCCATCTTGCAAATATGGAATGCAGACTCTAGCTGCATGGTACCAGTAATCAGTGTGGGCAAGCAGAAATGAATCATGAATGCAACGACAGAGCTCTAGTCAATGCTTTTGGTTGGGCGACGACTGCATCGACGGCACTTAAATACTCATGACTGATCCTGCCTCCTGCTCTGAAGCGTGGTTGCAAAGATGGGCCAGACCAACTCTCAGAATATCAACGGAAAGCTTTATAGAAATTGTCAATTAATACAGGGTCTATTTTTCACCACAGAGACTTGAGGTGCAAAGTTTCTCTGGCCCTCTCTAGGGAAATTGCACTCAAGACGACACTCAAGTACCACACCTCCTTCTCTGACAGGTTTCTTTCCCTCAGTCCTTTCCGGCTTGCTTTAGTACTTGATCGCAAGTTTTCATCTGCTTTTAGATCCAGGGGTAGAGCTCCAGAACCCGGAAATACCCGATATCGACGGATGGATGACATTCCCTTTATGGTCAAACCACTCTGCCTCAAACTAAGCCTCAGCGTTGTGGTTTCCTTCACAGTGGTCCTCGCCCTGAAACTCGTAGCCACCCGCCGGCTTGTCCCGGGCCTCCTCAGAGGTCTAGATGACCCTCGTTTAGTTGGTGTGATCGCCATCAGGCTTCTCGTCATCGCCCGGGTTGTCCCGACCCTCGGAGTTGTCACCATCCTCCGAGCTCTGTCCGTCCTCGTCTCCCTCCTCATCCTCCTCCACATCGCTGCCCTCCTTCTCCCAGCTGTCCTGGCTATCCTCATCACCACTCAGGAACCGACCGTCAGGGAAGCCTCCGAAACCATCATCAGGCTCGGACTGGTAAACAGCATCCTCGTAGGTCAGGTACGACCACTCCACGCCCAGACCCGTGGGGATGCTGATGAACTCGAAGGCAATGACCTCAATCCAACGCAGCGGCTTCTCCTGGCCCGAGGCGAACATGCACAGCGCCTTAACAATGGGTTGGATCATCGGGTGCAGCAGCACGTCCTTGTAATCGACGTACCTGAACCAGAACTCGGCTTCGATGAGGGCGGCCACAAAGGCCTTCCGGACGCCGCGAAAGTCCGTCCAGTTGAGCTTGCCGTCAGCGTTGAGCTGCTTTCGCTTATCGGCCTTGCCCTTCCAAGCGTCGAAGCCGGCATCGTCATAGCACCTGAATCCGACGAGAATGGATCGTGGGCTCCAGTTGGAAGTTCCGTCGTCGACGTTGATCCTGAGGCGACCGTTGTAGGTGACGATCAAACTCCCCACAAATCGAAACGGGCAAAGGTCCAGATTCTTTGCATTCGCGAAGTAGTCGGAGAGCTCATCTTCAGTCTCCTTTGCGTGTCCCTTCATGTCCTCTAGGATTTCGTTAGGGTCGAAACCCAGACCACGGTGGCGGTTCAAGACCCGCTCCTGCAGCGACTCCAGCCTCGAGATCTTGTCCTCGTCCCTGGGCAGCTGCACCGAGAACTGCTTGCTAGGAAGGAGGAAAGCCAGGGCTTCGTCACGACTATGACGATCGACCATGGTGATGGCGGGCATCTTGAGTGTGCGGGTGAACTTTTCCTCGCCGGGAATCGGGTCAGGCGCGCCCGGGACGCCATCGGCCATGACGAGCTCATAAATCTTCTTCATTACCTCCTTTGGCAGGTGGCGTAGCAGGTTGGTGGGCTGGGACGGAAAGACGTCAGCACGTTAGGACTTGGTGTGCGACAACTGCCGCATCGAGGGAAACTGTGTTGGGCAGACCTACCACAACCTGTCCGGCGATGTCTGCCCCTCCATCGCTCTTGGCCTCTCCATCGGAGACCGCTTCGCCGTCGTTGGTGACTCTTGCCTCCAGCAGCTCACCCACATCAAGGTTGGTTGATGGGTTCTCGGGAGTCAAGGTGTTGGGAGCCTCAGGGGCGGTGAGCATGATGGAGGGGTTTGTGTCTTTTGTGACAGCCATGTTGTTGTCTGTGGTTGTGTTGACGTTACAGGTGACCTTTGGATTAGAGGCGGTGTTCCTCTCGAAGTTGAGTTGAAGGCTGTCTGCAGCAGATTGAGAGAGTTGGAAGGAGGGAAGAAGCTGCCCTCTGGTCTGTGGTGTGAGGTGTCTGCTTCAAAAAGGTGAGCTTCCACAGTGAAGAGGTTGGGTTGCTTTTGCTAACAACCACGGGTCCCACTGCAGCTATGGTGTCGCCGAGACTAGGCCTCTTCCACAAGCTTGACCGTGTCCATGGAGCCTGCCAGGCTGTTGCCGAGCTCTCGCCCCTCATCCATTACCCCCGTTAGGTCAAGCTCGGCGGCTTCGTGGTTGACTCATAGGCAGGCAAGATGCCTTTGCCACCCTGGACTTCTGTTCTGAAGGCTCAATTGTCACCTCCACTGCATCCTCGCTAGCTGCACACCGCATGGCAATGTTCTTTTTGCGGCGTTTCGTCTCACCATGACCTGGAGAATCAACACCTGCACCAGAGCCGCCTCCTGAAACGACAACCCAATTCACTCTTGCCTTCTGCTGCTGGCCTCGCTCTGCCTCGAGTGCCTAGAGAAACGAAGGCGCGGGTACCTCTGTACCAAGATATCCATCTGTCACTCGCGGAAAGACATGATCGTGTCCTCTCCACCAGTGGAAGTGGTGTTTGCACCATCGTCTCCAGTGGAACCACTCATCCACAAACTTGTGTGGTCGGGTCCAGGCTAGGTTCGTGTTCAAAGAAAGAGGAATTGCCACTGAAGATGTCGCCGAGGCTTGACGCGGAACGCTGACAATGGTCGACCATCCGGTCGAAAGCAGGAGAGGTCATGGGCAACCAAGACACAGACCAGGGGTGCCTCTGTACCCCATTTCAATGTTCATGGAATTGGACATTCAACATTGGACTGGAAGATTCTGCCTCGATGACGGTGGCCCAACGGAATCTTATTCTTCTACCGGAGCATTCAAAATCTTGCTATGGGTGTTGATGCGTCTCTCTATCGTCACCGAGAAATCGATGCGGATGCGGTGGATGGGCTGGGCCTGCTTGGGGGCCTCGCCCTCCTCGAAGACCTCCTCTACCACCCTTTCGTCGCTCGCCGCGGAAAACACGAATCTCGTTTCCTGGGGCCCCGGCGAAATAATCTGAGACCCTCAGATTGGGAAAGAACAACAAGAACGGCATGCCTTCATGTCCAAAACAACCAAGTGGCCGCAAAAAGCCCATTTCCAGCCCCGTTGGAGAGCGTCGCAATCCGCAATGAGTGGTGCGTTCTTGTCACGTGTTCCGGTGAAACCACACCATGGATTGATCAAAATCGTTGGCCCGAAGCTGGTATTGCTGATGCTCGGTTCTTTGTCGACCGAGATTGCCCTGGAGGGTTTCGTTGCGACCGGGCACAGTCAACATGCCGTCCATTACGCATCAAGTAGCGGTCGAAAAGTACCACCACTTCTTTGACTGCATCAATGCTCGCAACCCTGCGACTGGCGTGACCACAGTTCGGTCTGACCCAGTTACGGACACCAGGGGTCTCCATGAACTCGTCGTCATTAGCTCCGATCGTCGACTTGCAAGAAATATGGTCAAGTGGGAGCGGCCACCTGGAGGCTCGAGGTGGACATCATCGTGTTGACGCATTAGCTCGTCAACAACGGCCTCCTGTGCGGCAGGCGACAGCGCCCGCATCATCTCGTGGCGGCTGTCCTTCTCCTGGAAAGCCTCTGATGCCACGAAGAGCGCAAGCATCATTCCGCGAAGCATGTCGAAGGGCACTTCTAGTGATCGTCTCGAGGGCTTGCACGTCGATGTGGAATACAGGCCGATGAACGGCTCGGTCTCGGCCGTCTCCAGTCACCGCCTCGGATAGGGAAGAATGGGAGGCGTCCGCGGGTCGTCTTGTCTTTGTCCCATCTGGCGTCTCCTTCTCGACATCTTCGGAGCTCGACATATTCCACCCAACCCGGAGTACACTGTTTGACCCGTGGCTGCGACAGACGCGTTTCTGGCACTGACGATCAATGTGTGGCCAGGGTCACTGAGAGCACGATGAATGGCGCCCGAGTCATCTTCAAGAAACCAGATCAGCTCCTGTTCAGGGTTTTCTGGCTCCGCTCTCGTCTGGTGACTTTCAGGAGTCTGGTATTGTTGACCTTCGGCACCCCGATCGAGTTAGGTGGTGGTTGTTGACAAAGGAAACGAGGGGCGATCTGAGAACGAATACGCCGGCCTCCGAAGACTTCATCCAGTGTCCCTCTGGCACAGGAACAAACAGCTCGCCACTGACCCAGGCTGGAGAGTCGTTCCTCGTGGCGAGGTGGATAGCGGTGTTCCCGGTCCTCTCAGTAGCAATGGAGGCTCAGCACTTCACCCACACAGGCCAACCCGCCGGATGCCATCTGAGCATGTGTTTCTTGAGGCCCAACTTCGAAATTAATGGTGTGGTTGCTCTGGTTCGCGCGGTGGATGAGAATTCGACACGAACTCTGCGGCGTTGAGGTTCAAGATGCCCCTCTGGGCATTGGCGATCGATCGGAGAACGCCCCTCTGGGCATTGACAATTGAGCGGAGAATGCCCCCCTGGGCATTCATGATGGACCGCAGGAGCCCCTCGGGTGACATTTAAGGATTTTGGCTACGACGCTCGGGTTTGGGCTCCTCTGAGCCGTCGCCCACGCCACCGGTGCGAAATTCCTTTGATGTCTCTGGTGATATTCTCCTCCTCGGTTAGGGGGCGGTTGTCAGCCGCGAGGAGGTCCCGGTACGTGCAGTCGGGCGGCAGGTTGGTGATCCACACGGAGCAGTTCTCGTGCTCGGGGATGTCTGCCGACTCGTTGGCCGGGTTGTTCGAGTCACCCTGGTATCTGTGCGAAATACCCTTGATGTCTCTAGTCACCTTCTCCTCCTCCGTTAGGGGACGGTTGGCCGCCTCTGGATCGGGCTTCACGTTCATGGGCTTGAAGGGCTCCCCTGAGCCATCGCCCATGCTACCTGAGCGAGATGCCTTTCATGAATCATCGATATCATTGAGGGAGTCTTCATTGCCCTCGGGGTCCTCGGCGTATTCGACATATCTGATGAACATGTCGACATTGTACGGCGATGCATGATCGCCCTCCTCCAGCTCGACAACACCGGTCCTGGCATTGGCCTATGGGTCGCTCATGATGAGCCAAAACTAGAACGAGTGGGTCATGGCCGTTTCCTTGTCGATTTTGAAGGTTTCCGCGTGATCTTTGATCACGATGGTGATCACGTCTGCTGCCCGGGGCCCTAGGCCGGTTCCGGGGCGGCCCTCTGGCCGCCAACTTCGTTGCGGGTGGTCGCTGTAGCGCGTTACTCAGGCTGCTCACCGGGCGGAGCTGGGATTCGATCACAGGGAGGCGCACCTCTGTGCGAACGATGTCAAACTCAATGATGGACAACTTCTGGCGAGTTGTCCTGATGACTTCCAGTACATTCATGGCCTCCTGGTTGAGGTCTCTGAAACGGACGGCGAGCTCGATGCGAAGGTTTTTGATGGTCAGCTGGTATCCGATGGCGACGCTGATGTACCGTTTCTCCCAGGCATCCTCCATGAGCTCGATGTGATTAGTGAGATTTCGCTGGAGCTTGTGGAGGGTGCTCCTTAGCTCCTCTTCCTCGTCCAAAACGCCCTTCAGGTCGAGCTCAGTGGCCTCGTGATTGAGTTGCCGGCTGCTCTGCGGGTGCAACTTGGAAGTCGGAGCACGGCCAGGATGCCTTCGTATCTTCAGGGCATCCTCAAGTGAGTAGATCACCTCGTACGGCATCGACGAACCTGACCACTTGGCTCGAGATGCAAGGTCGATAATTTCTGGGAACCGGTCAGCAACCTATTGTCCTCATTCATTCACGGAAACCAAGGCACCCCACCCCTGGCAGGAGACAACGTGTGTGCTTACATCTGGTGCTGGTATCCTCCGATCTTGTGTCCAGGGTTACTCCAGTCTTGTCCAGAGCGTCCGAGAGCCATGAATTTTGGAAGTCTGCTGTCGCCTCTCCGTCCACTACGGTGAGCCAGTTGATGATGTGGGCGAGAGGAACCAGAACCCATTTCTTGTTGACTGATGAGACACGATCGAGGTAGCAGTTGCAAGACAGACGGAAGAGAACCATGCCTGCAAGGACTGGGTTCGTCTTCAAGAGCAGCTCTGACAGCTTCTGGAGTCCTTTCTTTCTCTGCCTGTTTGGCAGATCGACATGCCCGGGAATGGCCTCGGTGCCCAGCTTGTACCGGCGATCGGTATTGGAGTTGAGGGAGCTCATCTCATCCGCTTTGAGAGCATATAGTCTCTCGCCGAGACTCACCCTCAGCGACCTCCTCTGAGGTGAACCCAAGCTTGGGGACTTTGCCTTATCGCCAGGGAGTTCAACGTTCTGAACAAGTGCCCCTGCTGAAGCCTCTCCAGGCCTTTCTGGACAGCGACATACGGGCTCGCTCTCTGAGCTATCACGCTCGTGTGGGTGGAGGGAAAACATGATTGGTGTATGTGATGGTTTGCTGCTTCTGATATCTGTGTCACGCGTGCAAACTAGAGGAAGGAAGAGACCGCGCTGTGTTGTTGGCTGCAGGCACTGAGCGCAGATGTCCGGTATTGGATGGCTTTGATGGCAGCAAATCAGGCTCCTCTGGGCCTGAAGGTGGAACCTGGGGCATGTTGCCATTATCGAAGGCGCCAGGAGAGCCACCGCAGATGGTCCGAGTGGTGGACTCGGGGGCTGCGCTGCCACTCTGGTGCTGGTGCTCAGGGATGCTCTGCTGGGGACCTGAGCTGCTCCTCTTGGAGTCTGAGGCGACATTCCCATTTTTGCTTGTCGTGGATTCCTTAGGGGCGACTCATTTCGAGGTAGTGTTGATCCGTGGGATGCCGATTCACCAAAGACTTTGGTGGTCCCGCAAGGTCAGCATCAGCTGGGCAATTCTCGACACGCACAGAGGCAGCGGCCGCATAGAGCAGCATCTTCTCTCGGAAGCCCTGGCTCAGGCCCGACGGAAGAGTGTATCCGAGGGGAGGCTCAGGCACATGTCAGTGGACGTTGGTCTCCCATATCCTCCCACTCCTGCTGAGTGGGCATGTGCTCGTCGACCATGCCTCACCCTGCTTGTTCTGGTTTGCGGGAAGCTCCCGCTCTTCGGCCTCCACTTGAGCGAGGACCGGATCACCAGCAATGTTCTTCTATTGTTCGGTGAGAAGGAAGGGATCGAAGCCGAGTGAGTTCCTCGACGCCCTCATCATCATCGATGTACTCCTCCAGGCGCTCGGCGCCGATTCTGACCTCTTGGTGAACATCATCATGTTGACGCATTAGCTCGTCAACAACGGCCTCCTGTTCAGCAGGTGACAGCCCGAATCATCTCGTGGCGGCTATCCTTCTCCTGAACAGCCTCGGATGCCACAAGGCGGGCGGCAGCAGGTTTCGTGTGGTCGCCGTCCTCCTCGTTCTCGTCGCCGTCTTCCGGGTCGGACCTACACATGGAACAGCCAGCCTGCAACTGATTGGCACCCAGGCTTGGTGCCAGGCACCCCATGATTTCGAATGATGAGCGGACTCCGCTCTCACAGTTATTGGCAGGGGTAGCAAGCGAAGACTCTGCGGCATCTTGTTGTTGGTCACCGACGTGACTGGATTCAACGCCCCTAAAACCTGAGACATCTTCAAGAGATAGTCGGGCAACGGTGCTCGTCTCCTCAGAGGTATTGTTGGGAGATGAGGCAAATTGGACACGAGCTGGCAGATTTGGTTCGTTTCCACTGAATGGCCAAGACACATTCTCAAGTTGCTCGGACATGTGGTTCGAAACGTCGTGAGTCGTTGATGAGAAATGCCCCTGATGCTGGAGGACTCGCCATATGCCTCATCGGCCCAATTCAGGCGATTTATGGTCTGCCCAAGACGCGTCATCGCAGGTAGCAGGACCGTGAACAGGACGTTGGTGACGACTTGAAAATCGCTCAGTCATCCTGCAAGGCTTCAGCTGCGGTGCTAGGCATAGCCCACTGTCAGCGATATGCCTCTCCATTGGCTTGTCCACGATATTTCTGAAGCGTCAGAAGATCTATTGCCTTGGACTTCCGCAGATGATGAGCGACATCTAGCCAACGAAATCAGGAGGCACCTGTGTGCCATTGATGGTGTGGCTACACTTCTGCTAGGTACTGATGGAATTACCAATGTTGGTGACAATCCGGATGTCTTCCTTCCAGTACCATGGCTTTGAGGTAGGTTCTATGGTCTGGATCATAATTTTCCAGACTTGGTATGGCTCCTGGGTATTGTTTGGCTTTGGCGTCTTTCTTGAAATTTGACCCGCGTCAAGGCTGCCGGCCCTGTGGCCGTCGAGAGATCCGACGAGCCACCGGGGCCTCCTCCAGGTGGGCATTCTGGCTGTTCAGGGCGGCCTCGATTTCGGCAACACGAGATGCGTGTGTGCGAGCCACTTCGTCGTCGAAGTGCTGGCCACGGCCGGACTCGTCCGCATCATAAGTCACGCCGAAGGCAATAACTCCGTTTGTGAGGTGGCCAACCTCGGTCTGGTCGCCGTTGGTGTGGACGACATTGGTGAGGTGGCCAACCTCGGTCTGGTCGCCTGGGCTGGCAAGCAGCCTTGGTAGGTGCCTCTGCACCTTTGGTTGCTGAGGCTTGTCGCCTGGAATCACACCCTCAGCGCCCACGAGGGCGGGAATGAGCTCTTGAGGGGCTTCGTCATATGTATCAGGACAGTTGATGGTGCCAAGAAGCGAAGCCATCTTGACGGTGAGGACCGTCTCTGCCAGGGGATCGTTCTTGTTCAGCCTGTCCTTGACCATGCCCTTGACCGGTGCCTCTGCACCTTCGTACCAGGCTTGCCAGCGGCAGTGGTGCCCTGAGAGCCTGCATTTCCGGAAATGGTCTCTTGAGGGGCGTCTTATCCACGACTTTGAACTCAGTCGGGAACCGCCAGTGGATCGTCTTTGGGAAATCCAATGTTGCTCTGGTCGCGTTGCTTGCTCCTGTGAGCAATTCTCTGGGGCCACTCGCCAGGCTTGGTGTACAGCGATCCCACCTGGTTTCTGGTATTGCGGATCCGCTGCAAGTGGTAGACCAAGTCAATCTTTGGGATATGTTGGGCATGATCCGTCTCGAATACGGTGTGTATGTTGAAGCCGTGAAGACTCTTATAGTTCACGGGACAGGCGTCCATGGCCAGCCAGCACTCAACACGGCGGAACCTGGTGTTGAGCTTATTGAGCTCCTTCGCCTCCTGCGCGATGTGCTGCCTCAAGACTCCCTCATTCTTTCTCTTTAGGTACAGGAACTAGAACTCGGTCGTTCGAATCTTGGATGGCATATCGACGCCGTGGGCTGTGCTTTGGTGATCGATGCGAAAGTCCGATCGGGTATTGTTGTTCAGCCGATCCCGGGAACAAGCGCCATGCTGGCTGTCCCTCTGGACGGCGGCGAGCTCCGGTGCTTGTTTAGATTGTACTTCTCCGCGATGGTGACCGCGGGTGAGACTGACTCAGAGTGGTGAGAATGCGACGGCGAGCTCTGAGAGCTGGTGCTCTCCTCGATCAGCGGGGTGCTCTGCCGAGGAAGATGCGGTGCAAAGATGCGCATGCACTCCCCGGCTTTTCTAGGCGGAACTGGGGCTTACTGTTGAGACAGGCTTCCAGGTGGACGATAGCGCTGGCGTGGTATTCCTCGGGTGGCGCTTATCTCGAGGAGATTTTGCCCTCCCCTGGTTTCGCCTGGCTGTTCTGTGTCTCATTCTTGGCCATGGCTCCCATTATGATGCCACCTAGCCTCCTCTGAGGCGTCAGTTGATCATAGCGTCGTACCGGAGCGGACCGAGTGAGTGCTGCATGCACATTTCCCCGTCGACGGTGCAAGAATTCTCATGGTCTTGATCTGGTGGTAAGGATTGAAGGCTTCTCTAAGCCAGCCCTTCTTCACGAGATCCAACATCTTTGAGAATGCTAGATTCCCGAGGATTGTTCCCGTGCTCGCCAGCCTGGATCTCTTTTCTGGCCTGTTCCTCGATCTCAGGACTGACATAGAGTTGTTTCTGTGCCAGGCTCCGAGACGTTTTGAAGTAGTCGTCGGTCCTGCCTCCAATTTTCCCAGCCATGGAGAGTAGGGCGTCATGTCTTGGGGCCCGATGGAGGACGAAAAGCTGCCGAAGACAGTGTTCGGAGAGCTTCCGTTCACCCGGCAGCGAGAAGAGGAAGAGCTGCCGGCATTGGGCATACCGCCGATGGCCGGACCGAATTCAAACGATAAGCCGATACCCTGATTACTAGGAAAGTTCGGGAGGCCATGGGCCAAGCCTTTGGGCATGCCGTACCCCCGGATGTATTCATTGCCGAATCCGACGGCGGGCGGCCATCGTGAGCCTTGGATATTAATGGAACCGGAGAAGTTGTGACTCATGTTGTCTGAGGCTGGCGTGGAATTCCATATGTCCTCTGCACGACCCTCCGGTCGTTTTCCTACTCGACGAGGTTAGCATGGGCCGGAGTCCGAATGAGGCTGGGATGTATACTTACGAGTCTCCGGAGCGGACCACTCCACCCAAACACACAAAAGAAAAGAAAGATCCTCCGATTTTCTTCCCATACTGTACGGACGCTGCACCTGTACATCGCAAGGATCCGCGTCGTAAAACACCCAGATGTCCGGGAAGTAACTCCGCATGTAATGCATGGCCGCGACGGCCTGGGCGCAGTGTGATCCGAAGCGCCACACGATGCGGCGGATGGTGGCGCCGGTGCGCCAGTCCACGCGGTCGCCGATGAGCTGGACCTTGTCATCGTGCCAGTCGAAGAAGCCGCCCCACATCTGCCGGAGGTTCGGCTTTGTCAACCGAGGGAAGCCGACCCTTTGGTCGTCTTCTCGAGCGGAGGCGTCAGCAAGACAGCACTGCACAAAACAACGGAGGCGCTTTACTTACAACTTTCACACGGAAGACAGGACCGGCAATAATGCCTCTCCAACACCATTTTCATTACGAGTCCCCCGGCGGTTTCCGAGGCAGCCCTCTGGCTGCGGGCCAGTGCCAGCTGCTGCTTCTTCTGGTCCTGGTTCTGGTCGTCCTGCACCTCCAACGCCTGGGCCTGGTACTCAACAGCTCTCGCATCATCACGAGTCCGGCGATCTCCGTTTTTCTGGCATGGAGCATCTCGGCGTGCTCCGGGGCGGCCCTCTGGCCGCAAACTCGCCCACCGGTGAAGGCGGGGACAGTCGACTCGAACCCGTGGCGCCAGCTGGGCATGTTCAGAACGTAGGAAGCACCTGGTCTGTTGGATTGCAGTTGTCTCTGGTTGGTCCGTCCGCTCGTGAGACCAGCCTTGCTCAAAAGATGTTTTGCTCTCTCATCCACGCCGTCATCTCCTCGTTGCCCAAGCGTGCAGCGATGCTTGGCGGTGGGACGGGCGCTCAGGTTGGCCAAAGTAGTGGTATGGCGGAATGGAAGCGGGGCATTTTGAGTGGAAATAGGCGTAGTCGGGCCACCGATGGCACCGAACCGGGTGTTGGACGTGTGGGACTCGCCTTCCGCCAGAGTGAAGCTCTCATGGACAAGAGGCGTTGGGGACGGACGCTCAAGGGAGACGGTCGACCTCTGTCGAGTTGTTGTGGAAGTCGGTTGTTGTGGAAGTCGGTTGTTGTGGAATGGTGAGAAGAGAGGAAGATGGAGGAAAGAAGGAAGAAGGGAAGGATTCTGGGAAGAGGCTGGGGGTTTAAGTACTTTTTCGGAGGGCCAGCCGACGATGGTGTCGTCCACCGGAATCCGGCGGAACCTCGCGATATCCCATGGAATCCCGCGATATCTGGCGGCAAAAAGATGAATACTTCAGACCGCGAGGTGGCTCGCCTGTCCTGATTGGCCGTCAATAGCCGCACAAAGTATGATTGGCCCGGGCCGAGATGTCTACTCCTCGATCAGATCGCGGACCTCATTGAATGGAACCATTGAATATACATGGAATGGCAGCAGTGCATCATTCTGTGCCTGTCTAGTCACCGGAATGTTCCACTGTACTTGGGATCGCGAGAAAGCATATTCGGGCCATAGCTTTCAGGAGCAGTGACCGATCAGGGGCTCCAGGCAGCGAGGTTTTACGAGATCCGGCCGGAAGGGCCAGAACATGCACGTTGTGCCCAGGCTTGGGATAGCCAGGCTGTGCGGGATCATATGGAGTACGTTCAAGGAGAGCAGAAGGGCCAGTCAACATAGATCACATTCTCCGGGTCAGTGGTCAGCCACAAATCGATGATAGCACGAGGATGGGAGCTGGGTGGTCAGTCATGCCACAGTGTGCTTCGGGGGCATCACTGGGTGAGCAGGTCATCAAGAATGGACTTCAATTTGGACAGCGTTGCAAGAGATACATGAACAGTTGGGATAGCTTCTAAATCATTGTCCAGCTGAGATATGTGTCAAAGTTCACAAAGGCACCCGGGCCATTGGAGATGTTTGACGTTGCTGACAACACAAAGCCAAGGCGGCTAAACATGCCAAGAGCCGCCAGCCAGGGAGCCCTCGCTTCGGGCCGAGCAGAGATGTTGGTGCTCGAGTGGGAGGCCGGAGTTTGCCGAGCTCCACTTTGCATGTCAAATGACGAGCACTACGTTTGGAATTGATCACAGCAAACGTATCTGCCTCAGACGTTGGGCCAAGGCCGTCATGGAGGCCGGTTTCTAGAGCTTCTGTAGAAATGGATCATTGCACTTCTGCGGAATCAGCTGTCTCATGTGCGCTAAAAGGAGACGAGAGTGACGGCCCACGCAGACTGCCAGGACGCAGCAAAACAGGTCGGCTTTGGGGGCTTGGGATGGATTACCATTAAGGCTCACCCAGGGTATCGGCTAAGGAAAACCAAAGGCAAGTGAGTACGCCGTATGGGCCCTACCGGGCGTCGGCAGCTGGCCTTGTTAGCCAGGGTGATACGAGACTTAGCGTGAGGCCGCTCATCGGGATCGGGCTCGCATAAGCCTACCCGAGCGACGGAGTCGCGCATGTGGGGCCCGTAGCTCCGACTTCACAGCACTAACGAAGACACAGTTCCATCCTCTTAGAGCCCACCCACAGCATCGCCAACCCCCCCGTCTCTCATGGGCACACACCTCTCGTCACGGGGGCGTATTGGATGAGAACCGGCGTTGTCAAATTTCCCCCTGGCACACCCACCGGTCCGCTGAACGGCACCCGAACCCGATAACAGATCAAGTCACCATGGCCGATTCCTCTCAACCATCCTCCGCTGCCGCAGCCACCTTTCCACACATCCGCAGCTGCGAGCTGTGCCGCCAGCGCAAAGTGAAATGCGACCGCCGCCAGCCTTGTTCGCACTGTACCCGGTCGGGCCAAGACTGTGTGTACCCAGCAGGGCCGGGGCGGGCGCCCAAACGGTCGCGCCGCGCCGAGAATGCACAGCTCATGGACAAGTTGAGCCGGCTTGAGCACATCATCAAGCGTCTTGCATCTGATAACAAGGGCGATTCTGAAGCTGCGGTAGATCATCATTCTGAGGAGGATGTGGACCAGACTCAGTCAACCCCTCATTCGTCCAGACCAGATGGTGAAGACAGGCAACAACCGTCAAAATCGGCTAGTGAGGAGCCCCAAGTATCAGGCGAGAATAACGCATCCCTCGATGTTCAGTTCGGCCGTCTCGTTATCAATGACTCCAAGAGCTATTATGTTGGCAATGTGCTTTGGGCAAACCTGGCAAACGAGGTACGACCAAACAGGACCGTTGTCATTACGCGTTGACTGATGTGCGCTGCAGGTTCACGGCCTCCGCGACATGGTAAAAGAAGCTGAAGAACAGAGCGACGACGACGAGACCGATGTGCAACCCGTGCCTCAAGACCAAGATTGCGGACCGTCGGGGTCCAACGCTGCGCTCTTTGGCTTCCGTGCCCTCGCATACTCCTTGTTCTCATTCCATCCCTCCCTGCCGCAAGCAGTGAACCTGTTTGCAGTCTTCACTGAGAACGTGTCACCGGTCATTCGCCTGTTCCATATGCCAACACTTTCGAAGTCATATTGGGAAGCAATCGCCTCCCTCGATTCCTTGGACAAGAACACGGAAGCCCTGTTATTTGCCATCTACTACTCCACGACCATCAGCCTATCGAATCCGGAGTGCTTGTCACTGTTAGGTGTCTCAAGAGATGCCGCCACCGAGAAGTACCGCTTCGCCGTCGAGCAGGCGCTGGCCAGGGCGGACCTCCTCAACACACACAGCATGGTCCTCCTCCAGGCCGCCGTTCTGTTCTTGTCAGCCCTGCGGAATCAAGACGACTCTCGCACCACGTGGTCGCTGACGGCCTTGGTCTTCTACGTCGCGCAGAGCATGGGGCTGCACCGCGACGGCAATGTCTTCGGGCTGAGCCCATTTGAGACAGAGCTTCGGAGGAGGCTGTGGTGGTACATCTGTGTCCTCGATGGTCACTCGTCGAAATACCAGGAGCACGAGGCGAACCTCCATCAGTTTTTCTCCGACACGAAGCTCCCTCTGAACATAAATGACGGCGATCTGCATCCCGATATGACAGAGCCCCCGCCTGAAAGAGACGGCTGGACCGACATGACATTTTGTCTGGTCAGATGCGAGGCTATAAACACGGCGTCTAGCACCAAGCTGATAGGCCCTGGGCTTCAAAGAGGCCCATGGAGGGCTGGTGGGGACAGCAGGTCTGCTGGTTTGGGGGTGGAGGGCCGGAGAGCGATAGTCCAAGACTTTGTCGAGAGAGTCACCGACAAGTACCTGCACCATTGCGACCCATCGGTGCCTGTCCTCCTCATGTCGTCCATGGTGATCAAGCTCATCTTCGCCCGGTTCTGGCTCATGGTCTACCGCCCCCAG
Source organism: Diaporthe sp. NJD1 (assembly GCA_013842865.1). NCBI lineage: Eukaryota > Fungi > Ascomycota > Sordariomycetes > Diaporthales > Diaporthaceae > Diaporthe > Diaporthe sp. NJD1. The sequence continues at coordinate 1,056,895 of JACDXY010000014.1, read as the reverse complement.
CCGGGGCCCAACAGCAACGAAACGAGCCGCGAAAACAGCTCGACACCAACGGACGGGCGCGGCGGCAGCAGCAGCAGCGGCACGACGCCGTCTGATCCAGAGCACCAAAGGACACCGGTCGACAAAAACACCCGAGACAAGCTCTTTATCATATCTATCGAGGTCCTCGAGCTCTCGACCACCATCCTCACGCACCCCAGGCTCGTCCGCTGGGCGTGGTACTCGAGGACCTACGTCCAGTGGCACGCCATCGGCTTCGTCCTGGCAGAGATCTGCTGCCGGCCCCCGTCGGCCGAGTGCGACCGCGCCTGGGCCGCCGTCATGGGCGTCTACGATTCTGGGATCCTGAGGACAAACGAGCCCAAGGGCGCGGTGTGGAAGCCGATCAGGCGGCTGATGGCCAGGGCTAGGTATATAAGGGGGATGCAAGGGCGCCAAGAGGCTTCGGCCGAGAGTTCTGTAGTTAGAGCTCCCGTTTCGGAAGGGTGGGATGGGTCACAGGACTCACGAGGTGTCGTTGGCGGAGGTCTTGTGCATGGCGACTCGGCTTCTCCCGCTGCTTTCTCCACTGCTCCCCTTGAATCGGCCGTCCAATCTACGACTACAGAACTTGGACCTGGTATGCCGGGCTTGCCTTCATCGGGCTCTGGAGACTACCTGATGGAGCTGCTGGACTTTCCGGGCAACATGGGGACAGATGACTTCACAGACCTTGGTATGGCGACGGGAAACAACGGATTTTCCCTTGACATGATGGGCGCTGGATCTGCGATGGATGGTTGGGATGGTCGCATGTGGTAAAGCAATAGAGGTTCAAATAACTGAGCAGTCTTGATCGCCACTCCATTCTATCAGGTCTCAATCACAAGCCTCGTCTTCCATTTGTGATTCACCGCAGTCAGACTGTCTAACAGGTATTAATCTTCGTGCTCTACAGCGTTTCGCCACATTATCTCGGCCGGCCCGCGATGATCGTCTGTGTGAGGATACCCACTGGACTCGCTGTCCCAGTCCTCGTGATCAATAATATGAACCGAATCTCCCCCAATCCACCTCGTCTCTGTCGGGCGGTCCTCACCGGCGGACATGGCCCACCTCGAGTCTGAAGGCGACCGGAGAGTGCCCAGACGGTGCCACGAGCGGATGAGGATGTCCCAGCCCGCGCGAGGCGACAGTCCATCATCCCGGCTGATCCACTTCATCCACAGCTTCCAATCCGCATGGCAGGTGGCACAGGTGCCCGTGGCCCAGTCCCTGGTCTTGCACACCGCTATCCGGCTGAGCTCCGAGAGGTGGGCCCACATGTGCGGGAACTTGGCGTGGATTTGGACGTGCTTGCAGATGCTGTAGACAAACTCGTCCTTGTGCCTGATGGTGGCTATCCGGTCGTGCCCGGCCGCGATCATGAGGAACAGCTCCCCTTTGATCACCTTTGGCGTCCAGACCTGGTGCCATGGGTTCTCCCGGGTGCCGATCCGGAACTTCTGCTTCAGCGTCTCGAGGTGATCGGGTGCGCACGGCAGCTCGAAGAGGACCGCGTTCGTTATCGCGCGCGCGTCGAGATAACTCAGCGTCGAGGTCTCCGTTCCTGGCACGTGTGTGGCGAACAAGGACAACTGGGGATCGTTCTTTTCCGCGCAGTTGGCTGTGCGGTAGCCTCGGTCGAGTGTGTGGAAAGTCCTGCAGAAGGGGCAGTAGATCTGGCCATGTGGGAGGTCCTTCTCCAGCATCGTCTGCACGTTGAGCTTGTCTTCTCGGCTTGATTTCTTGAAGAGGGCTCGGGCGTCGGCGAAAAGGTGGTCACGAACGCCTTGACATGCGAGAGAGAAGGCTATCGCGTCAGGGACCTCCAGTAAGTCGAAGATCATAACCATCACATCCAGCGGGAGGCCCATGACTTGCGAGGTTGGTTGATATTGCTTTTCTTGTTGGTCTTCACGTTGAGGTTGGATCGCTGCTGGGGCCGGCTTCTCAATCTGGGTCTGGACAGCTTGTGACGATACGTCGGGTTGTTCTTGCTTTTCGGCTTGGCATTTCGTCTTCCGCCCGAATTTGCCGGCGCAGCTGAATATTTGACCCATTTGTACGATGAATGGGCGCGGAATCGGGGCATAGTCGTTGTTGAGGAGCAGTCTGATGTTGGGAGACGTGAAACTCGGGGCCTCGGGATGATGTAACTTTCAAATGTATCAAGTCTGGAAACCTGTGTTTCTGCAAACACACAAGGAGCATAGTAGGTCTTGAGCGTAAAGGACAGTTTAGCGACATGCGACGCCAAATGGTCATACGATGCACTAGTATGCGCCCAATGTATGGTGGTGGTTTGCTAGTTGAATTAGCACCACTATCATTTCAGTCCGGAAGGTTCTTGACTAGACGAAAAGCACAAGCGTCTGAGTAGGTCCCCAATAAAACTTAATTTTATAAGTAGATGATTATTCATGTATTTTAGGTTGGGCACCCCAATGACAACTCAATCTTGCGTCTTCAACCTCCGACAATATTTCAAAACAACAGCAAATCCACAACTACAGTATCTTCCGAACTCATTCTCTAACCACACATCTCGAGCTTCGACAAAATGAGTCGTCCATGGCATGACGCCACCGTTTTTATTCTTCTGCGTGACATCCCACCCCCCAGGCCCTTCAGGTCGCACAGCCAGCTGTTGCCACATTTGGCGCTGATATCGCAACAACTTGATGGTCTTTCACAAAGAGCAGACGTCGCCAAGCAACGATTGGGAAAGCTGTCAGAAGAATCACGCGCGGCAGAACTGGCACTCCAAAATCGACCTTGGTGGAAGCGGCTTTCTGGAACTGAGCCGTCTCAGGATTCTAACAAAAAAGAATCCCAACCGGTGATCACAAGCATTCGACTGCCTACGGGCTTTCCATACGGGTGCCTGCCCTGCACACGGATAGGGCCCGTTATAGGAAGCCATCAATGGACCCTAGTGAACACTGAAAACTGCAAGATTTCATAATTGCTCGGAATTCCCAGGTGGCTAGAGTATTTAGTGGCATCTTCATTTCCCCGGTAACCTGGCTCGACTTCGAAATTCTGCTCTCTCACAACCATCATTCCAAACTCTTTCCCAACTCTACTTCACGAAGTTTCAGTTCAAACCCACTCACTCCTCAAAACAAAACACGCATATTATTCTTCGGAATAAGCAGTGAGATGGAATCAGCCTGCACGGCCACCGTCCCAATTCACGCTCCGAACAAATCCAAAAACACCCACAACCGCCAGAATTCGTCCTCGCAAGCCATGGCAGAACATCAAGCACAACACCCAGTCGGCAGACAAAGCAACGTGTCGACAGCCGACTCCGCAGTCGGACTACTCCCACAAGAAGACCAAAGTCCTGAGCGACAAGGACACCCAAGCGAGAAGACGCCCCTATACCACGACCTCCGGGATCTCATCACCCGGAGGCGCCGCCACTGGCTGCTCACCCGCGACATCGAGCTGGCCCACCCGCTGCAGCAGCAGTTCCTGGCCTTCGAGGCGGCCGTGATGGAGGAAATGCACGAGATAGAGCACGAGCGCGAGGTCAAGCACCAGCAACGAGCACGGGAGATGCGAGGTGCCACGGGCATCGCCAGGTTTTCTTGGGGGCTGTACAAGCTCAAGAGGAGGATCTGCGGCAAGTGGGCGCGGCACCGGCTGCACGGGAGCTGGAAGCACGGCCGTCTGAACGCCCGGAGGAAGCAGCTGAACGAGGAGTACGTGCGGGCGCAGATCAGCAGGAGGCTGGAGGTTGTCAGGGAGGTTATCTGGTATGCTAATGAGGAGGCAGTGGAGGATGGAGATGATGGGGCCTACGTCAGGGACGGCATACTCAACTATATTGTGACCGGTTACGACAGTATGTTCCCTATTTCTCGGGACTTGGAGGTCGACATGAACCGGACATGAGTCATCGAGGGCTATTTGTGCAGTCTCAGCGTTTTACGCCTATACCATCGCGGACTTCGATTTACAGACAGCTTAGTGACAGGTTCCATTCTCGAGGGCCGATAAACCATTCAAAGCCAGCATAGTTTTAGCAGCAATACCCATCATAAATACATCCAGTACCCAACATTATTCTTCCTCATAGCTTTGACTTTTGGGTGTTCACGTCGGATTTGTTTTGGGCCAGTGTATCCTCCTCCAACGCCGGCCTATCGGGACGTCCAGCTGTGGTCTTGACCTTGTCAGCACACCCTCTCCATATCGAGAATTGAGATTGCTTACCCCACCATCTACAGGCATGAGGAGTCCCGTAATCCATCGGGCCTCTTTGCTGCAAAGGAAGAGGGCCGCTTTATATGCACCAAAATGTTAGTGAATATATCTGTGGAGTCTAAAAAGGATACCTCACCGTAGCCAACGTCCCACGCAGTCCCCTCCGTCCCAAGGAGATTCTGCTCGATCCGCGCCTGCCTCATCTCATCTGTCATCCCTCCGCCCCGGGTCCTCACCATGGGAGTATACACCATCCCGGGGGCCACGCAATTGACGCGAATTCCTTCTTTCCCGTGATGCACCGCCATGGCCCTTGTCATCTGGATGATGGCGCCCTTGCTCGTGGCGTATAGCAGGCTCGGGTTGCCGCCCATCATCCCGCTTACGGACGACATGTTCACGATGGCTCCACGGCCGGATTTGCGCATCTCGGGGATGGCCTGTCGGCTCATGAGGACCATGCTGGTCACGTTGATGCGAAAGTCTCGGTCCCATCCGGGTAGGTCGAGCTTTGTTGCGTCGCCTACAACGCCGCCGACGCCGACTGCACCGTTATTCCTCGTGGTCAGCATTTTGGTTTGAACTGCAACGTGGCAGGAAGTATTCATCATGTTGAGGCTCATCACGGGTAACACCAGGCCAGCCGGATCACGCACCTATATTTACCAGGATATGCACAGCTCCGAACAACTCAACTGTTCTAGCCACTGCTTTCTTACATGATTCTTCGTCTGTGACATCCGTCTGAATGGCTTCAGAGATCCCGCCTTCTGCATCGATCATGCGCTTCGTCTCCTGTACCCACTGGAGGTTGTTGTCGAGAAGAGCCACCTTGGCTCCGTGCCGGGCGAGGAGGACTGCGGTTGCTCGGCCGTTGCCGACTTCGCCTTTAGAAAAGGTAATCAGTATCCAAGTGGCTACTAGGTGGCAGCCATCTTAAATGCCACAGTCGGTCAAACAACGTTGCCCTCACCTGGCATTCGTGAGCCGGCTCCTGACACAATGGCCACATCTCCGGCAAAATCGAACGCTCTTGGGGGAGACATCTTTTGGGACAGTGTGGGTGTCCACAGATCTCAAAATCGTCAATATGTGTAGTCAGCGATGTCAAGAGTTCAGTTCCACAATGCATTCACAATGATTCAAAAGGTCCGATAATCTGAATGATACGTCGACCGACGTCGGGAGGTTTCCCCTCATCTCGGGCGATGCACCTGCGAGCCGATCGTCACCACCTTGATCTGCCCCCAACTTTCCCATCCCCAGGTGCTGACCGAATCTCTCACTTCGAATTTGTTTGAGTCAAAACTCGAGATGTCGATCCTGAATCAACAGTATGCGTATCATACACGCATCTACACACGTAGCCAAGCCAATGGCGACCCTCGTATTCGAATTTGCATTTATCTCCAGCTATTCATGTGTATGTTATCGTATTCTGTAACTGTATTTTGTGTGTCCGGATATAATCACCACTCGAGTGCACATGTCAGTTCTCCAAATTGAAAGCTTCAGAAGATTGCTCATCTTGGCACGCCAGCGTTCCATCTAACCCAACCCTGGCTTTAGGTGCAGGCAGCCAACATCCAGGCTTGCATAAGTGGAACAATGTGCCTCGGTAATGAGACATTGCAGCCTCACCATATGCATTAACAATGCCAACTCAAGCTTGCAGGCGCCTCGCATTGTATCGTGGCGCAACATATGCGTGGACCCATAGTCACGTGGACACGTCGCAGCCCCCCCCCCCTACTCCACTCCTCTTTACCACCGCTCGTCAGATTGACGAAGGATACTTAATGCATGGAGTGGGATGAATGTTGCGACAAGTTGCAAGAACACGCAGCGTCGCACGCCCAGCTTCCCAAAAGATGGTATCGACTGGGATGAAAGCTGATGACTCTCGACCGGCTTCGCAGGCCGCACCGCCAGAAATTAACACCAGCAACAACGAACTCTGCGAGCTCTGCTTGCAGGCCCTGACAATCAATGATCAACTTGCCGGCGGCACCACACGGGTGAACACCTCAGATGACACAACTACCTTAGATATTTCGGGTTTTGCGCACAACGATTGGGATATTACCAAGAAAATTGGATTCCGAGAAGAACGGGTCCTTAAAAGCCAAGAAAGAGGCAGAAGATACGGATCCGGATTTCTAAACAGGAGCGCATTGCTCTCTGATCCACACAAGCGTATCAGACAGCACCGTCAATTCTGTGCTGGAAATCAACAAGAACGTCTTGTTACACTTCCGCACATGCCTGAAATCTCTGCATCAGTCGTCGGACCATGTCGTCTATGCTCGAGGCTTCGAGCCCTGTTCGATGAACAATACTCAAAGAGTTCCTTGTGGAATGAGCAAGGTTCAACTCTCTGTTTCACTATACAGTATGAATGGAGTGAATATCGGGCCATTTCTCATGGTGAAGATGAAGCTACAATGCCACTGCCGAGCCAGATTCTCGATGGGCTGGCTATAATGGTCACTTTCCCAGGCCAGTATGTCGGCAAAGCAGACGTCTACCAATTCGATGTAGTGGCTTGGCCAGGTACGTCTCATTTTGTACGCTTGCTAGCAGCCACGGCTCATTGACAATTTCATACATACAGGAGCATGCCAGGAATGGCTGGGTATCAAGAATACACCACCGGATCCAGATTGGCCGATGTCCGAGCGAAACATTGACTTTTTGAGACGATGCATTGACGAATGCATCAGCAACCACGAGGAATGCGAGAAAAAGAGCTGCAAGGATATATTTGTCCCCAGGCGCCTACTAGATCTTGGAGATTGTAATGCCTCTTTGGCAAGACTCATAGAGTGCAGGCAAACTCTTTTGACACGCCATCATGAAATTCCGCCACAATACGCCACGCTGAGTTATTGTTGGGGTGATTCCCTGGCAATGACAACCACCACAAAGAATAAGTCCCAGCATGAGACCATGGGCATTGAGGTAAATAACATGCCGGCAACCTTTCAGGATGCGGTATATGTTGCCAAGAGGCTTGGAATGCGATATCTTTGGATTGATGCCCTTTGCATCATACAAGATGATAAAGATGACTGGGAGACTGAAGCCATAATGATGTGCGATATTTTTGCACATTCAACGGTCACTATCAGTGCGGTCAGAAGCTCGTCGTCAGCTCAGCATTTTCTTCAACGACCCGTCGACGAAATTTTGACTCTTGACTTTCACTCTACACTAAAGCCTGATATCCTGGGTCAACTCTCTATACGACTCGAACCACGACATGTTACCCCTGCGTACCAAGACATCGCACAGTCGGCATGGGTGTTTCGTGCTTGGGTGTGGCAAGAGGAGACCATGTCCACACGGCAAGTCCTGTTTGGCAGCAGAACCCTGCAGTTCCAGTGCGGCCATGGAATTTTGCTTGAGGATGGACGCTACGAGTCTAATCGGTACTCGCCTAGGTTGCATGCAAATGCGTGGTCTTGGTGTTCTGCCGTGAATGCTTACTCGTTGAGGACGCTTACACACGCCTCAGACAGACTTAAAGCAGTAGCCGGTGCGGCCAAGTTCATCGAAAGCCTCTATCACGTGGATGGAAAGCAACCAAAATATCTCGTGGGGCTGTGGCAAGACGAGAGATTCCACATGCAACTCCGTTGGTCATGTAGAGAACCATCATTGTCGAGGACGGAATTGATGGGTCTCTTACAGGACGGGGAACGATACGTTGCCCCATCCTGGAGCTGGGCGTCTCGGAATACAGGTGTTGAATGCGTCGCGGATACCAGTGAGTCCGTGATTCAGGTTATCAAATCAGATTTGCAAGCTTGTCGCAAAACTGCCATGGTATCCGTAGAATTTGGGTCGTCGGTAACCCTGTGTGGAAAGCTTTCGCAAACACCTGTGGAGCCAAGTAGCGGCCATCTCGTTCCGGTTGAACGCAGATGGCTATACAGATGGGAAGCATCTAACGCCTCCGGCTACACTGATTTTTGGCTGGACTGGGTGCCGAAACAGTATGACGACGAGGAACGCAGATTTCAACGTCAACTTTGTCTTCTTTTAACGAGTGTGGTGAACCACGCAGAACCGAAGGCTATTGGGGGTCTGATCCTTGCACCAGTGCTTGATACCGAAACTAGAGTCTTCTTCTATTACAGAGTTGGGGTGTTCAATCACTTTGGTGACAGAAAGATGTTATTGCGCCAGCCTGAACAAGAAATAACTATTCGATAAAGTGTTCAGTGTCATAGAAAGGCCTGAAACTGCTGAATGCAATACGGGACTCTGGGCCTTGAAAAGACCCCGACATAGCCCCAAAGAATTGTGCAGCAGCCGTATTTAGCAGCTAAGTCAAATGGTTTCTCCTGTTGCAAACAGTACTTTTCATCTGTAAGCTTATAAATAAACATAGAACAAAGCAGGTATTCATTATTTACATCTCTTAGTAGAAGCTCACTCCCTACCTTGGAGAAGACGATCCACGAGCGAGCCAAAAACCGAACCAATTTACAATTCCCCGAAGACTCTGTTCTTTCACCCACCCTGTGAGACCATTATTTAGATGAATACCCACGACAGAGAGTTTAGAAGTATGTAATTACGAGGTGACTTACGCTCATAAGGGTCATTCTGGTTCCCGCGCAAGGCAAACCCATGCTCAACCCCTGAGAAGAGCTGCAGATGATGTGTCTTCTTGTCTTCCATGAGCATGTCGAGTGCCCGCCGCCGGGATTGGGTGTCGAACGTATGGTCAACCTCCGAACAGGAGAGAAAAAGTGGCTCTGTTGCAAATTGTTAGTGAGGCCTCATGAGCCTAAGGTAAAGAAACTCGTACGCTTGAGATTTCGGAAGTGGTGCTCCTTGAGAAAGGCCGGGTGAGCGAATGCTCCGGCAGAGCAGATTCCGCCCTTGGCGAGCTGGTCACACACGTACGGCGCGCCGAAGCAGTACCTACACAGTCAGTGGCCATGTCAATAAGATAGACGATGTGATATTCTCACCCGATGCATGCGTATTTCGTTCCTGGCGAGCCATACTTGGCCTTCACCGCATCCACCCATACCGGCACAGCCTCAGCGGCAAAGTCCTGGTGCTTCTTCTTCCAAGCCTCGTAGTCGAAGTTTGGTTCTGTAGTCGTATCATGTCGGTCCTTGCGATGTTTCCATACTGGATCGCCTCTGAAGTAGTCAAGGCCGATGGTCAGATACCCAGCGTCTGCGAAACCGTCCATGACAAGGAGCCCATTCTTGAAAAAGCCCCAGACGTCTGGGAAGTATAGCACGATATTTCCATTCGATCGCCCCACAGGCGGATTGACGATATAGGTCTCTATCCCCTCGACTGTCTCGTACGTCCCGCGTGGCTCGCCGTCGTGCAGGCGTCCTGCAATGCAGCAGTCCCCTGGTGGCTTGGCCAAATAGCCCTGATCGATGGTTGCTTCCGCCATGTAATCACAGTCTTCAGTGGAGATGTAAGCGTTCCTTAATTCGCCTTCGTGGTGCGTTCAGCTATTAGTTCAAGATGCCCCTCACGGTTTAGCACCAGTTGGGTCAGGGAATACCATTCGGCACGGAGATGTGGCGATGTGACGTGCGGAGAAGCGGAGTTCCTACACTATAATTCGCTGAATTTGACTACCTCGTCAAAGGTCCTCCAAAAGGCCATGCTGTGTGATCATCCAATAGACTTGTCTATCACCAATCCAGAAAACCACTGTGTTATTTGGGTGGACCAATCCCAAGCTCCCAGACGTGCGCTCCTGAGATCCGCTTCGAGAGACCCAGTAGTAGCCAAGTGCAGTCGACCTAGTCATCATAGTAGGTTAGGATATCCAAGTGCCCGGGCCTTCCCGTGCGGTGGTGGCAACAAAACGCGAAAGCAAGGCTCTTGTGCATGTCTGTAGGCATTGTTGGAGGACAGGCTGCTTAGCAACTTGAGGCACAGCGAAAAAGAAACCGCAAAGATGATATCGATTGTCATCCTCATGTTGAGTTGGTTGCACTGCGAGTATTAGATGATCTTAGAAGTAATCGTGAACGGTGTTAGTGAAGGAAGACCTTGAAAGGTTCTCCATTATTCGGGACCATGTCTCGATTGTTAGGTCTGGAGTGTTTTCAAGCTGCGTATATGTATAAGAAAACAGTCATCCTGAGTCGTCCAAGTCCTCCAGACAGGAAACCACCTCTGAGAATAATGTGGTCTGACTCAGGCCTCATCTCTTTCGTGATTGTATGTATGAAGCATCTCATATTCCTGCCACTCAAAAGGCACCGTAGACATGAGGTGTGACCATAACGCCCGGATCGATAAATGTCTTACGAAAACTGGCTCCAATACGGGAACTTTAAAAGTATTTTAGTCAAAATTATGTTATCTTGGGAAAGAGATCCATCCCCATATTGATTAGTGTTCTAGAGTTACTCCCACTTCTTCATCGTGCCAAAGAGCACACAACTCCTTCCAATGGTGCTCCGGATTTTGGGAGAGAAACGCCTACATTCGGATCGAATTACTTAAAGTACACAGCCTCAGGCTTGTGTACACAGATTTTGCCAGACTTGTTGCTCTTCAACACCAACCGCGGATCGTCGTCACTCGCCTTGACACTCTTCCCGTCGACTTCCTTATCCTCTCGCAGAATCTCAATGACCTCGCCGTCCACAAATCCCGGCAGCGCTTTCCATTCTACTTGCTGGCCCACCCCAGGCAGCCTTTCCGCTGACGCCTGCGTCTCGGGATCCCGCGGGTCGTCGTGCTTCGATCCGACCTTCCCCTCGGCCTCAGCGCCGTTGGCTTCCGGCGTCTCCGCTGCGCTGCCTGCACCATTCGATCCCTTCTGCTTTTTGTTTGAAGACTGTTGCTCATCCTCGTTTTCGCGCTTCGTTCCGCGAGGCTCCGCCTTCTCAACCTCATCGTCATCCTCGACGGAGACCTCGCTCTCGACGTCTTCATCGTAGTCACCGCCGGAATCATAGACCTCCTCAACCTCGGCTTGTTGGTCCTCGTCTTGTTCAGCTGGCTCTTCGTCGTTGACCTCATCGTCTTCTAGGACCTCCTTGACGTCCTCCGGATCCGGCTCCTGAGCTTCGTCGCTGGCAATGCTAGCCTCTGCGTCTTCTGGGACGAATTCTTGGTCCTCGGCTGGGTCGTGGTCGTCAACGACATCTTTGCTCTTGGCTTCTGAGTCGCTCATGGTGCTGGTGTCTTTCGACGAATGTTTCGAGGCAGGGCGGTAAAGTGGTGTTTCCAAACACCTTGTAACAAAGACCTTGATACATAGGTCGAAAGCGTGGAAAAGGGGGGCTGGTAACTGGCGCTCCAGACTACATACCAGGCGCGGAGCTGGAGTGCTTGACGTCAACCTCATCTACAACCCCCCTTTGAATTTTCCGGTATCAGAATAGCCCCAAAAGAGCTGCTTTGCGTCATGACCGCGGGGTTTTGGGGTTGGATGGACCAAGCACGCCGGCTTGGTGACTAGCTCGGAGCTATGTGCAGCAATGGCAACGCACGGTCGACCGTCTCTTTCTCAGCCGTGGGCTAGGCCTGCCCGACCGTCTGCAATTCATGTTACATGGCACTCTGAAACACTGCACCTGATCCATGGCTGTGCTAAGGGCTTCGCGTTTACATTTCTCCGACTTCGCTTGTCGTAATGGTCAGCGAGAGCACGCCCATGGAAATGTTCGGGACATATCTAGGAGAAACTGCAAAGTAGAGTCGAAGTGGACTCGGTACGTCCAATGTCCCACGTTCACATTCGCACTGAGGATTCGAGATCTTTCATGTATGTCACGATGTTGACATTCTCCGAATTCTAAAGTCTAGTTGAGCTTCACTCATGCCACCCCAAGTCTTCTCCAGTTCCACCATATGCCTTAGGCAGGGCCCATATCGCTGCTCCACTCCAGCGGAGGAGGGCTGGGCTTCCAGTGGACGTTCCGGCACCACACGCCATTCAGCGACTTGACGTTTGAGCTCCCACAGCTGCCCCGCTCCACCGCCTTGGACATGCACGTGTGGTCGGCGTCGCGCTCCGCCCACCCCCACTGCAGGAAGAAGTGCAGGTCGATGCCGTAGTAGTATTTGCCGTAGCCGGGGTCGCTCGGGTCCGTCGCCTTGGAGAAGGTCGCCGTGGCCGGGTAGTTCTTGTTGCAGGTGTAGACGTTGTTGAAGAGGTTGAAGTTGCCACCGCACTGAGTGCCCAACGGCTTGTTAGTTGTTTGCTTCAGCATGGCTGATTTGAATCATTTTGGACATGGGACTCACGTATCGCTTCATGTTGTCGATTATACCCTGGCACCAGCCCTTGTTGTCCTGCCTGTTTACTTTGTTAGCGAATTCACCAAGACAAAGGGCCTGGAAGATATTGGTGTACATACCCGGTGCCAGAGACAGTAATCCGGACTTTCATGGTGTTTCCACCACCCCAATCAGTCTGACAGCTCTGGAGGTAGCCCCCGGCGCCGTGATCACGAGCAAAGGCGCAGTCAGCTGCCTCGAATTCGTGAGTGAGGTTCATAGTGTCGTTGCTTGGCACGTAGGTCTGCCAGACTCCGGTGGAGTTATCCCAGGGAGGGAACTGGAGAGGGTCGTCGTTGTCGGATGGTCCACCCGGGGGCGTCATGTTGACTGGTGGTGGGTTGGACGAGTTGATTTGCGTGCCAATGCTCCCAACAGGGGCCATGCCGCCTGGGTTCAGATTCCACCTGCAGTGCGGAGTCAGCATTGTGGCACATAAGGAGTGAAATATGGTAGTTTCCAACGGCCCCAGCATTGGAATGTACTCACCAAATCTGGCGCTGGTTGGCAGCGATGTTCCACCTTGAGGGCGGCGCATAGTCAACTGCTCCGCCAGGTGGCACTCCAGTGTAGTCCCAGCCCCTAGTCCCTCCAACCTGTTTGGAAATCCACCTACCATACCCATCCGTTGGGGCACACCATCGGTAGCCTCCACTTGGTTGGGTATTACAAGGGCGCCGGGTGATGACTCCAAGGTAGACACCGTTTTCATCGAAAACAACACGGTCCAAGCCAGGGTTTTGGTTGAATCCTAGTTTCTGTCAACACGAAGGGGTCCTGTTTTGCAGTCCGAATGACATGAAAGAATGAGTGGGAGTGCTTGCACTTGCCTGTCCACGAGTTTGTCCAAATTAGCGGCCACATGTACATGCGCATGTTTTCGTTGTCACCATATCGACCCCAATGAGTTGATTCGAGGTCCATCTCATCAAGGTCAACAGGGTGAGGATACTCGGCACTATGGTCGTTAGCAATAATTCGAAAATGCTGTGTTCATAAACAAATCTTTGGCAACATACTTTCCGTACGTGACAAATTCGCCGGGACTCGGATCACGGGTACGCTGTAGAACCTCATAGCCTTGCTAACATACGACACATGGTTAGCTCTGTAAACAAGCTGTTCAAATCTGTGGACAGTACCCACCTGCATGGCAGTGTAGATCTCCTCTTGGGTGTAGATGATGGCGTCGTTACCGGTATCGGGGTCGCTGGCCATGACGAACTCGGGGATTGCATTGTACGGCTGGGCCCCGTTGTATGACGCGACCAGAGAAGGCAGGTCACTGTAGCCGTTGCGGCGTGGGCCGAGACTGGCACGGGTTGCGTGCTCCAATGTAGTCGGGGTTCCGGTAGGAGTTGCAGATGCCACGCCTAGAAAGGCGAGCAGGATGCCCAGAAGCAGGCAGAAGGCCTATTTTATTTCGAATCAGCACTTCATGTGGCTTCTCGTCGCCCTGAAATTGAGATAAGCTTACCCTCATGGTGGGCGTTTGTGTGTCTAGGGGCGAGTGAAAAGTCTCCCTGACGGCACAAGAGTGTTGGGTATGTGGAGGACAAAGTGTGGTATTTGCTGTTGCTGTGGTGGTCTACAGTCAGTTGTGCAGAGGATGGAAAGAAGGAAGCAGATCGAAGGGGTTGCACTGATCCAAGTTTTCTTAAAAGGTTTTTTAGAAAGGGTGTGTGCCCCCACTTTACAAACAACTTAGTACTGTAAACATTCAATGGCGCGGTGTCACACGGGTGATGGATTACTGCTGTGGACTCTTGCGTGGTTAAACAAACAGCATTCACAAGCTCACATGAAGACACTGGGTATCAGTCCTCCAGCTAAAAGTGGCTTATCCACAGTACTCACGTGTTCCTAGATGGGCTCTTTGGTTGAACAAACCTTTGTTGAGGGGATAGAGGGAACAAGTAACACAATTGGCCACGGTAAACATGAGGCTGGACAGGCATGCTTTGCAATGCATCCAAATAAACATTGCCAATGCTAAGCTTACATTCAGATCCAATATGATCAGTCGCCTGCCATTATTTGGACAAGATCTCTGTGACCTAGATCCCAATGACACTTTGATTGCTGAAACTGAGATGCATGATCCTTTCGTGAGAGCAACCTCCGTCATCAAGGCTAGTTTGGTGATACGTCTCTGCACACAACTGGCTGTCGTCTAGGTGATTGTGAAAAGGCTGCAAAACACTACTCAATAACTGTCCGAAACCATCATTTTTTCATCTCAAATTACCCGCAGTCGTACTAATAGCCTACAAAGTTACAAATTCGTAAACTTGTAAGCGTGTCCTACTAATGAGTCAGTTCTGGTGTCCCGGTAGGACACCAAAGCCAAGCTGTCCATATGTATTATAGCAGGCATGCAGCAAGCAAAGATCCTCGCTGGTAGTGTATGGCCAGGCTCAAAGTCTTGCTAGGCCCTGAGGAGCCCACACATTGCTTGAACTGACCACAAGCCAATTACGTAGACAATTGGGCTCTTAACTCTAAACTGCATCCTGAGTGGCAATTGGATTTCCTTGGCCTTGAAACAGGTCCTCTGCTTGACTATGGCAAAGGATCATTTTAAATGACATCTCTGATCGTCTGATGACTTTGATGGATAGACAACTTGAACAATTCGGCAGCATTGGTAATTTCGGCAGCGAGAAGGGTCCTTGTCTTCACCCCCGACTTCATGGCGCAAAAGTCCTGGTGTAGCCTCCTAAGTCGTCTGGAAATTCGTTTGAGGCCATTTATACTTAATCGAAGCTGAATGCGACCGTGTCAGAGAGCTTCGGAGATTCGGCCCCCCTTTGAAGTGCCGGGCCACCCTACTGGATCACAAATCAAATAGGTAGGCTTGGAAGGACTCAACCCTGACCGCATGTATGTCGTTGGAAAAGATTATCCATGAACCCAGGCCTCGTCATCTTTATGGAATCTGCAACCGATCTAGAAAATTATATCAAATATGCCTGTGCTGATATTTTGTGGGTGTACAACTATGGTGCATCTTGAAGTTGAAGGCTTCCCACGAAGAACGAATGGACTACAAGACTCTCTGCGCCATGATGTCAATTCAAAGACATCAAGTCCACTATGTGAACACTACTTTATTATTGCTGCACTCAAAAAGACTAAGGGAATATGGCTTTGTGCATCGTTTTTTCGGACCACCATGGAAACCACCGGGCTGGTCCCCATGTCAAACTCTGACCGAGGCACGACCAGCAAGATCTGGGCTTTCTGACGACTTCGTGGTGAGGGCGACTCTCCAGCCCGAGTCTCATCCGTCAATGCCGCGCCGGGTAGGGCGTCTTAGTGTTTTCTTTGTTCGCCAGACTATTACGGCGGGCACTATAGAGCAACTCACGAAAGCTCAGCAGGTACAGAGACGTCCCCGGATACCCCGGGCTAGAGGACCTGTACCTTGAAGCGTTGATTCCCCAGTACCAAGAAAGTCATGAGGCAGGAGGCGAGCGAAGACTCTCTCACGGTGGCTAGGCTGGTAAGGCTCTCTGAGCAGTAGGGGATATTCGTATCACTTCTAGACGTTCTCATGTCGGGCCTGATATGCCTTGTGCGCTGGCTGCTCACGGAGTCAACCTCATCTCAATGCAGCGGAGTGTAGGAAAAGGAAAGCCACGCTGATTTTTCACAAGTCCTAAGATTCGAGCTGAATTGACTAGAAAACTCGATTGTTCCTTGAAATGGGCTCCACAACGTTGTACGCAGGGAAGGCTGAGTAACGTGGATTCGGAGACGATGTCCGAACCAGCGGATGAAGACATGACATGAGCCCACAGAACTCCAATTTCCACCCGCTCAACGATGATCTTCCACCGTGTCTTACGATGCCCCGCTGTGACAAATGATCTTCAATCCGATACATGAGAAAAAAAAAGGATAATAGTCATCACAATGACTTTGACTCAGAGTATAGAGCAGCTGGAGGTGCGGAGAGAGAGTAGGAATGCTCTATGTAGGTTCCTCCACCGAGGAAGGTCTTGTGAATCGTCCAAGATGGTGTTTTCTTGATTAGAGAGCCTCAAGGTATCCCCAAAAGTGTTAGTGATCACTTGATAATATCTCAGAAACGGGTATCTCACGGAGTATCAACTCCGAAAAGGGACACAAAGCGGATCCTTCCAGCTCGTGGTTGCACAGACTGCCGACAGGATGAATGGAAGCACCAGTACATCCAGTCCCACAATACACTACCCACGTCATAGAAGGGTTCTATACTCTATCACAGCGCTGCCTGCTCGAACTGACCCGAACTGACGAACAACCTGTAAAAACACCACGACACGGACTTGTGTTCCGCCTGTGAGCTTACCACTTGCCGCAGAGGGATTCTCGACCCACAGGACGAAGTCTCCGTCTGCAATGGATGTCAGTTTGACCACATTAACCAGGATAACAATCCTACCCAGTCGCTGGATTTGACTAACAACGAATAAGCTTTCAGAAAGGCTTGGTCGCGTTCGTGATTCGGGCCAACATTCGGGTGCCTGTGACGCGCAAGAGCTGAGTTAACGACGACGACGTGTGAAGTATTCAGGTTACGCTCGCACACGAGGGCGACTGATAGGTCTGGACCAACGGTAGCCGTAAGAGTGTGACGACGAATATACAAGGTATGACATGTCTCTTCAAAGTTCCTAACAGATCCAGACTCTAGAATTATTATCAAACAAATCCAATCTCATCCATTCCTGTAACAACCAACAAACACTTCAGCCAAAATGTGTTTCTACCTGACAACCATCGCCATCGCCCTCCTAGGCACAGCCATGGTCCTGCCCAACCCAGACGTCAACTCCGTCGAGGAGCGAGCGGCTGTGAGTACATCTCTTAGTCTAACCGTCGCCCAAGCGGAACAGATCTTACAACTAATGGTGGGCGCACAGCAATGCGGTAATGAGTTCGACCACTGCAACTCGGAGGCAGACTGCTGCGGCGGTCTCACTTGCTACTCCAAAGGCAGCGTCTGTGTCTCCTAATGTGGTGCGCACCACACTTGGACGTGTGAGTGAGTAAATCAAATCATCCAAATTGGTGACAGGACATATTTTTCTAACTTCATCGAGGTCTGGATGGCCAAGCAATCTTTGTCGAGAACAGTGGGAATGGGCGGATTGATAAGCTGATATCGGGTTACTTGCGTGACTGAATAAACAAAGAATAAAATACTGCATCCGTCAGAACCGGCGCCCAAAAGCTGAACCCTACTCTGTTCTGTTTCAAGTATATGAATGTCACAAGGATATAGCAAGTTGGAGGCTTGCCTTGCCAAACGTTCTTAGCATCACGGACCCAAGAATCTTGGAAATGGATTTGATAACATTATATTTACATGATCTGAGTTGAGTATATGTGTCCCAGCATATATGTCCATGAAGGAACTCGGGATCCCCTCTCCTATTCCTTGCCAAGCATCTCCTCGTATTCCGGGAGTTTCCACTCCTCCTCTTTATTCTCCCCAAAGATCCAGCCCGCAATAGACATCAACCTCAGAAGCGTGACCAGTCTTAGAATCACATTAAGCATCAAAATCCCTAACCACGACGTAGGCACAAGATCAAAGATCCTGGAGCCCTCCACAACCCCTTCTTGGACCTTGGTGATAAAAGGCCGCAGCTTCCGGTCGTACTCCTTGAGCGCGACGGCGAGGCCGTCCTTGCCCCCGGCCGGCCCCCCGCAGTGCCTCTCGATCTCGCCGGCCAGTATGTAAGCCCCGACCATGGCGGACGTCGTGCCCATCCCCGTGGCCGCGGAGGGACAGTGCGCGGCATCCCCGACGAGGGCCACGCGGCCTCGGGACCACGAGTCGAGCTTGACGACCCCCAGCCGCTCCATGTAGAAGTCGTCCGACTCCTCGAGCCCCTTGAGGAACTCGTCCACCTTCCAGCCCGCGCCGCGGAATATCTCGGCCAGGGCTGCCTTCTCACCCGCGACGCCGCCCCTGTGCGCCTGTGCCAGCTGCCTTGTGACTCCATCCTTCATCACCTGGAAGTATACCTGGATCTTGCCCGGCTCGCTCCTCCGCTGCATGACCATCCGGCCGCCTGGGGCTAGGAACATGGTGGCGTCGTACTTGTCGCCCGGCTTCATCTCCTTGGGTATGGTGAAGTAGCCGATGTAGAGGTTGTGGCGAAGGAAGTGCATCGGGTCCGGGGTATCGTGTCCGATCATCATGTTGCGAGTGCGTGACCACTGCCCATCGGCGCCGACGAGTCTAGAGTGTGTCAGTTGAGGGCATAATTGGGATGTGGTCCTTGTCACAGAGAGTCAGTAGATAAGCTCCAGCATGCTCATACGTACAGATCAAATTGCTCAGTCCTGCCGTCCGAGAACACGACCTCGACACAATCACCCTTGTCCTCGTAGCTCTTGATCGACGTGTTGAACAATATCTTCGCCCTCGAGGCACCATGCAACAGCCTGGTGAGGTCACCACGCATGATCTCGTAGTCGGACGTGAAGCTCTGGGCGCCCTTGCCGCTCTTGTTGGCCGGGAAGTACGCCCACCTCCTTCCGGAGCTCGAGACCATCTGCATGCCCTCCTCCTTGGCGGCGTGCGCGCGGAACCCTTGGTCCAGGCCCATGCGCCTCAGGACCTCGATGCCGGCCCCGCGCAGGTCGACCTGCAGCCCCGACACCCGCAGGTCCGGATACCGCTCTATGATGGTGACGTCGTGGTTGGACTTGGTGAGCCAGAAGGCGAGGGCGTTCCCGGCGATGCCGCCGCCACAGATTAGGACCTTTAATGGAGCCATTCTCGGGGCTGGCGCAGGTGAATATTGATCCCGTCGGGAAAAAGGAAAATGGTGGTTTGAGGATTAGATGTTGTTCTGCCGGAGTGGATGTCAACCAGAGACGGTCATGATGAGAGAGCATTAACATGCGGGACATCATCTTTATACAGTACACGTCGCATGCGATGGACCCATTCAATCGCATTTGTCAGTCATTTTATCGGTCTTTTGGGTCCGTCAACACGAGCTGCTGCAATATGCGTAAATACCAGGCATCGTTGGGACACTCCCACTGCACGCTAGATGCGGTACCGACACGGTTCCGTGCTGTCTGAACAGGGGAGTCGATTCATCAGGCGCAAATTCTCGGGATTTGCTCTCAGTGTCATCGGCCTCGGCGCCGGAATCTCCGGGGTAAGACGGCCGAACTTTGAGCACGCAGGTGGCTGCAAAGCGGCGGAGACCGGAATCCAAGGCTCCATCGACATCCTTATTCCCGCCGAATACTTAAACGTAATTGGCTGGGAGGGCAATTCCTGCTGTCGCGAGTGGTTGTAAAAGGGAAAACGGACTCGACGTATGAGGCAAGCCGATGCCGACTTTACGACCGTAACTACGTTACGCGATACCCAACGACAATGAGAGGTAGATGATTTCAGTAACGAAGAATTAAATATCACATCTAGATGCGACATCCTTCTTGTCCAGGTATATCCACATTCTCCGTTCCCTCTCCGGATGTACCTAGGTATGCTCCAGTCAGCTGGTAGCACCAAAGCAATGTGCTGCCGATACGGATGTTCACTGCATGTTTGCCCGAGCCGGCTTCATGCGGATTATTTTTACGAATCAGTACTGCAGGGTGGAGTAACTCTCAAGTCCGACCGACTTTCATAGTCCCGTGCTTCAGTTTTGCTGTTCGATCCGACGGGCTGTATCCGCGTATCGCAAGGTCAAACTTGACAAGCCCTCGGTTCGTATCGTCTTGTGGCCTGACATGTCAGACACCGTGGGCATGACAGGCATGAAATTTCCTGCCAATCAGATGACCAAATCCTTCCTTGTGAAAACAGTGGAGCAATTCAAGAAGCATCAGCTCAACATTGTGTTTTGATAATACTTCCTCCAAAAACTGGTTTTACTTTGCGAAGGAGTTCTCTGCGGCGAAGGGTTAAGCGCAGCGGGTGGCCGTTGGGCCCGGGCCTTGCCTGAGCACCACTTGAGGCCTAATCCGGCACTCTGTACAATCCCCAAAAGACGAGACATGCATTGGAACCTGGTGATGTTCTTTTAAAAGCACATCTGAAGACTAAGAAGCCGTCAAAAGGTCAGGCCCACTAGCCGGATTGTGGCTGAATAAAGTTATCAGATCGTGCTAACTAACCCTTGTTGAGAAAGGGGAGGAATTTCTAGCCGAACGGCTACATAAAGCCTGCTGAGGCAGGAGATGACGACTGCCCAGGCGCGGGAGTCGGGGCGGACCCGAAAGCGAGACACCGGTGGAGCCAAATGCCGAGTGTCACCTCATCCGGAGCTGCCCATTCACCGATCATCGGCGGGCTTGACTTTTCTGCCATCAGCAAAGTTCCTGCAGGAGTAACTCGTGGACATGTCACATCTCCTGGGCATGCATCAGTGACCACATCCGCGCAAGCATGACTGGAGATCAAGTTGGGGGCGGCAAAGGCAGCCTCGAGATCACTCGAATTCCGACATCTGGCAGTTCGGCGCACACCGCCAGAAGGCCGGACACGCCAGGTGCGGCGGCAGAGGCTACACCCGGCCCGGAAGGTACACAAGATCCAACCGCCGTGCCGAAGACCAGCAACATCGCAGCAACCAATGCCACGCCTGGCCATCACCTCCTAAACGAAGGCGACGATGACGACCCCGCCGTCATCCCCAACCGCGTCCCCAGGTCCCTTGCGCTGAGGCTGTACATCTCACACTTCCTGTCGACGTGGAACTCGCGCCTCTTCGAGTTCGGCGCCGCCCTCTTCTTGACCTTTATCTACCCCGGCACCCTCCTCCCCGTCTCGATCTACTCCCTCGTCCGGAACGCCGGATACATCATCTTTGCGCAGCCGGTGGGGAACTGGATTAACAAGGGGAATCGTCTCAACCTCATCCGGGCCAGCATCATCGGCCAGAGGGTCCCCGTCGCGGCGAGTTGTGCCTTGCTCTTGGTGCTCCTGTTGAAGAAGGATGAGCTTGGGACGAGGAAGAATGCCGGCGTGTTCGCCGTCATCGTCTTCCTGAGCGTGGTGGAGAAGCTGTCAGCGACCATGAACCTGATCTCGGTGGAGAGGGACTGGGTATGTGGCGTCTCCACGTGTCATGCCTTTTCTTTTGTACTGACTTATGTCAAAAGGTCGTTGTTATCACCGAGAACAATGAGATGGCCCGTCGCTGTGAGTCCTCCTCACCACTTGTGACCCATGAGTGTGGTCAAGCGTAATATTGATGCCTTTACAGCAATGAACGCTCGCATGCGACGGATTGACCTTTTCTGCAAGCTGATGGGACCACTGACCGTGTCTTTGGTCGCCATCGCCTCCACAGAGATCGCCATCTGGACGACCCTTGGTATGAACCTAGCCTCTGTCATTGTCGAGTACGTCGCCATCGAGCAGGTCTACAGGCGCGTCTCTGGCCTGCAGCGGATCACCGAGGCACCTCCATCTTCGGATCGCAGGGGCTCGGTGGCTTCGAACCAAGGCGCAGGGGCCCACAGGAGAAGCCGCCTTCGATCTGTCGGACCCAAGGTGCTCAACACCATCAGCGGCATCCTTCCCATCGAGTCGCTCCCGTTCTACATCAGCCACCCGGCATTCCTCGCCTCGTTCGCTCTTTCTCTGCTTTACTTCACAGTCCTCTCCTTCTCGGGCCAGATGATCACGTATCTCGCTTCGGTCGGGTATACGCCTCTGCACATCGGTATCGCCAGGGTTGGCAGCAGCATCTTCGAGATCAGCGCGACGTGGGCGGCACCGTACTTGATGAAGAAGATCGGCGTTGTGCGGGCTGGCATATGGAGTCTCGCCTGGCAGATGACGTGCCTTGCTGGGGTGCTGGCGTGGTACTTCTCCGACTTCGAGGGCAAGGGCACGAACAGCATCTTCTCGGCCACGGGGCTTGCGGTCGGTGTTGCGCTGAGTCGGATTGGGCTGTGGGGGTTTGATCTCTGCGCACAGAATATCATACAGGACGTAAGTTACACCTTGGTCGTTGAAGACTTGTCTGTGGCCAGAAGGACTGACTTGGCGATCGACAGGAGGTTGAGGACGACCATCGAGGAACGTTTTCTGCGGTGGAGGCGTCGTTCCAGAACCTCTTTGAAATACTTTCTTACGTCACAACGATCATCTTCTCAAGGCCTGATCAGTTTCAGTGGCCGGTGGTCATCAGTGTCGGGGCGGTGTATACGGCAGGCGGGCTTTATGCATACTTCCTGAGGAAGCGCCGTGGCCATCTTTTCCATGCACCACGTTGCGTCTGTATCAAGGCATGAGTTAGCTCGGTAGAGAGATAAAAGTTCAATTGGGGTAATACCAACATTGGCATTGCGGGATGGTCATCCTTCAGGGGCGACATTTTCTGTTACTTCCCTTGAAGTGGCCCCTTCCCACTTCTTCCTTCTCTTTGCAAAGTATCAGTATCGAGCTGCAATTTCTGACAGGGTAGGATACCTTCAGGCTCGCTCACTACTCCCAAGCAATAAGCTCTCGATGGAGACCATCTTCCTATTATTTCCGCAACCCAAGCCCGCATGGCAGCAAACACATCAACACAAATTCATCGAGTTGGCACAATCTTGAAGACTTCGCCATACTGAAGATCCTATTGTCCGCCCATACATGCCGAGAATCTGACATCTTGACTGCGAGTGACAATTTCACCTCATCGTCGCACGACATTGCCTCCCGACTGCCATGAAAGAAAGCTCAGAATGGATGGACATATGAAAAGTCCCCACCGCCAACTGATCGGCATGTACAACATCCCTCCTACATCGTTCAAGCTGCCCGACCGCCAGGCTGAGCATCCTCCGTTCCATGAAGTCCTGCGACAGCCATTCTCCGACTCCACCACCGGCGTTTACGCGAGACAGGAACAAGTCAACGCCTTCATGGCGCAAACCCAATCAAATGTTGCAAATCCCGTCGCCAGAGTTCCATTGGATCAAAACTCAAACCGAACGGCCGTACAAGGGAGGAAGACACCACAAATTCACGAATCTCTAGATCGGATAAACGGGCGGGAGCTCCAGAACCGCCGACGACTGGGAGAGGAGCTAATCAGCCGCGGCGGGTGGAAGCCCGAGATTGCAGAGCTGGCGATTGAATACATCCAGCAGGGGGCATGGTATGACAGACCTAGCAAGATATGGGGTGTCCGGTGTTTTGTCAGAGAGGCCCAAGGCCTGGGCGAGCTGTGCGAGGACTCCAAGGCCATCCGGGCATTTCTCGACAGGAACATCCACAAGTTCATCGCTTTTCACGCCATGAGCAAGGACTCCGAGGTTCCAGAATACCTGGTCCGCAAGGCGGACCAGCGGAGGGGAGACTGGGTTCTGAAATACCCCTGGCTGCGGTCGTTCATCCGGGAGTACCAGGGTCGGGGCAGGAGTACGACTGAGTCCTTGGTCCAGGCCTACAAAGATCAGGGCGGTGGGATTCCCGCCAATGATCACACAGACCAGGCGTTTGACGTCGGTCAAGGTGAATACAGCGGCAAAGAAGCGACACCGGTGCCTGACGCTGCGGGCATGAGCGTTACGTGTGGTGACGAGGACATTGAAACACGTCGTGTGACCCCAGATCACAACGAATACAGTAGAAAGCGACAGCGAGGGCCTGACAGAGCCGATGACCTTGAAACCGACGATCTCATCAAGAGGGTGAAAAGGGAGCCGACGGAGGACGAGGTCATCAGGGGTCGAGACAGAACACAGGGAGCTGGCACCTGTGAGATTGACACGGGTGACGGGAACGAGTGTGAAGGGAACGAGGGCAAGGGGATGATGATACATGCCAAAGGGCGCACTCTGACAGTGCTATTCCATGGAATGATGAGCCATGGCGGTCAGGATTCTGACCACGTCCAGGTCTACGTTCCCCGGACCTCCAAGGGCGTCACTATCAATTTCCTCTGATTTTCAGGCTACACCAGCCACTGGTGCGAAGATGTGGTGAATCTGGCAGGCTAGGGTCTTTATTTCGGAGTAAGGGTTTTGCTGGACTGGTCTTTATTGCTTTGCTTCTTCTTATCTCCCCCTGATGAAATACCTAGCTTTCTTCGAGATCGCCGTTTATCATGAATTATCTTTCATTTTCCGAATGGTGGATCAGACATAGCATCGAGTTATCCGGACAGCAGTAACATCTCGAATTGAATTGCATTGCTTTGTGTCCACACTGTGTGCAGATACTTTTCGCCCTGGTATGGTACAAAACTTCAATGGAAGAGGCAGATCATTTGATTTGATAGCCGTACTGAGCAGTCGCCTCGCACGCGGGGAAGAAAGAAGTGAAATGTATAGTACAAATATATCCGATGCTCTAATCTCACCATCAAACATATCCAGAAACACGGTCCTCAAGGTCCGACCGCGCCCCAATACCAATCCTTGCTCATACGATCTTACCTCGCAAAGCACTTGCTCATCAACGGCGTGTCCGTCATGGAATCCGCAGAGGTGCCTGTGGGCGTGAGGTACAGCTCGTAGGTGCTGTCGAAGCCGCCGGCGGACCAGCCGACGTAGCCGAGGAAGACGTCGGCGTTGTCGTTGAGGTAGGCGAACTGCTCGCAGACGTACTTCTCGCACGAGTCGGTGTTGCCGCCGCCCGTCTCGGTGAGCATGGCCTGGCGGCCGTTGGAGCGCAGCCACTTGGCGAGCGGCGCGAAGGCGTCGTCGATGTTGTTGGTGGTGCAGTCGGTGTGGGTGCCTGAGTTGTCGCTCTGTGCAAAAGAAAGCAAACTTGGTGTCAGTATCGCACGGGTTCGAGAATCGGCAGAGAGGAGGCGGGTGCAACTTACGTCGAGGTACTTGTGCACGTCAAAATAGATGTTCTTGGTGCTCCCGTCCGGGTTGGCGACCTTGAGCAGGTCCGGCCCGGCCTCGGTGGGCAGGGCCGCGGCGGACGAGTACGTGCTGCCGGGGATGAGCAGCCAGTGGTCGGGGGCGACCTTGCGGATGGCCGTGACGGCGGCCTGGACGGTCTCGGCCCAGGTCGAGGTTGTGACGTCGTGGGGCTCGTTCATGATCCCGAAGATGACGTTGGGGCTATCGGCGTATTTGGTGGCCAGAGAGGTCCAGAGGGCGGCGAACTCTGGTCACGACTATGAGTTAGTGTGTGCGTTTTTTGGAGATACCCAGGGGACACGATGGGAGCACAGCTTACGGTCGTTCGTTGGGCCGCCTTGGCCGATGACCTGCCCATTCCAACGTGCGTAGTTGTGGATGTCAATAACGCACTGGTGAGAAGCCGATTAGCCGGTTTTCCTTCAAGCACTCGACACCATTCATGTTCACGATTGCAGATGTGTGCATGAGACTTGAACCGCATGGTCCATGTTCAGGCCAGAAGTCGTCACAGAGTTTCTCACCTTTGCGCCGAGGTCTAAGCAGCTCTGCATCAGCTGGTCGTACTTCCCAAAGTTGGTTGAGTCGAGGTCCCCACCAACAACGTTGTTGGTGAGATACTGCCAGCCGACAGGCAGGCGGAAGATGTTCATGTTGTCATTTTTGTAGAAGTGCTGCATCTGCGCCGCACCAGTGCTGGGCACTGTGATGCCGTCCTAAAAGGTGACATTATCAGCCGTCGTGATCGATCCGAGCAGAAGAACAACGGAAGACATACCACAGTGCAGGTTCCATCGGTGCCGCAGCCAAAATCGAACCCAGCAATGTTGATTCCAGCATACGTGGTCTGGTTGGTCGAAGTCGGCGCAACAGACGTGCTGCTGGCACCGGTAGCCTGGGCGGCGGCGCTGCTGGCCACAACGGCCGAGGACGCGGCCACGGAGACGGATGTCTGCACGGCGGCGGGGGCCGAGGTCGGCACCGAGCCCGAGTAGATGGACGACAGGGTTGCCGTGGCCGCAGTCAGGGCACTGCTGAGCGTGGACTTCTTTACGCAAGGCATTTTCTAGAGAGTGGATGTCTGTTATGAGTTGCAGAGACGGTGCTTGTAAACAAATGATTGGAATTTGACCACAGGTCAGGAAAGGGTGCAGAAAAGAGAGTGGGGGGCTTCGGACACAGTCCAGAAGTGAAACAATATCAGAAAATGCCTGCTGTTGCGAAGATGAACCACGAGCGAGGAAAGACCTCCTCACAGCGTCTCGACGGGACGCTTCTATTTAAATGCCAAGGCGTGGTGGCAGGATGTAAGCCTTCGCCGAGACGGGCGCCTACGATCAGGAGAGGTGGGAGCGTCCCCACCGACCCGGGGTATTGGGTCCACTGCAATAAGTTGATTGCCTGACCAGGTTCGAGGGTGGGCCGTTGGAACATCACAGCACCCGGATGAGGAAACGGTGAGTGGCTTTCTGTCAGGGGTCAGGTCAGCCGGACTCCGGATGTTTAGTGAGCGAATTGAGTTCAGCAGTAAGTAAATAAGGAGGAGGAAGATTTGCCCAGGTCGTTGGGCCGGACCCGCACGCAGCGAACATGACAGAGCGATCCTGGGGATTTCTGGCCCACCCCGGCGGGGAATCCTGTTCAATTTGACACCTGATCGACTTCTGCCCATGTTTCGATGGCTCTAGCAACCCCAGCGCCGATCGCCATGTTTTGTTTCAAGGGACTATTCAGGCCCCATTCCACAGATCAACAGTAGCGACTGTGCCTAGAGGCCAAGAGAGAAAAAAGGCGAGAAAGCCCATGACTGGAATTTGACAGTAGTGAGCACGTTACCAATTTCAAAGACGCAGCCAATTTCACGGTCGAACACGACGAGGAGCTAGGCGCCGAGCTAACGTCGGATCTCGGGCGCCAACCCACGCGATTCACCAGTCTAGAAGCATCGAACCCTTCCTGCTGTCATTTTACCTGATGGCAAGCTCCCTGAAACGGGACTGGCGCCAATTTCCCACAGGTTGAGCAGTTTCTTGCACGGAGATAAGCCAGGCGTGAAGCTGACTCGACAAAAGTCCGGAGACAAAACTCCAAGTCCTGGACTGGGGCCAACTCGTTGTTCTCGTTTGGTAATGACGAGAAGCCCCTGTGACGCGTGACGCCCATTGCTAGATTCTTGACTTGCTCGTGGATAATGTTCGCCGAACCGGACGCCCCAGCAGATTATTGGCCGTCCTTTGGTTGACACTCTGTAGCGGCGGGAGCACGCCCATCCTGGATCCTGGGTGGCATGAACCAGGTCAGTCCCTGCATGCTGGAGAAAATACAACGGTGACAAAGGAGCCCTCCATTTACAAGAATAAAACATTGATTTTGATTTTCTCTACCAGAGCAACTGCATCAAGAACTTTTCCAACCTACTCGTACAGCAAGAACCAGCCAAATCAGCAAGATTCCAAACTTTTGCATCCATGCAAAACATCACAGCACAGCAATCAGTCATCAACAGGGCTCTCTCGGCCGGGATCTTCTTCGAGATCCTCTCCAGTACCCTCTCCGAGGCCGTCTCCTAGCCCTAGCCCATCAAGCTCTTCTTCGAGGTCGTCCCATCCCTCCTCGATTTCATCATCATCATGATCCAGATCGGAGGAATCGTCGTCGTCATCATCATCATCCACCTTGCGAGGATTTCCGGTCGACAAAGGTCCCTCCAAGACGGCTTGATCCTCGCCAGTCTTCACCGCAAAGAAGGGGTGCTCCGGATGCAACGCCTCGATCCTGCCTCTCAGAATGTACCCCATGGGCGTCTGCTGGATGTCTGACTGCCTGCGGAGGGCGAGCCACTCCGACATGAATGTGACAGGACTTCGCGCAAAGGTTTCCTCTTCGTCCGCTGAACCGTCCGTCTGGTCCTCCACTTGGTCCGACATCTGCAGGTACTGCGCGACACGGGCACAGTCGTCATGGCTGACGTAAAGTCGTCCTGAAAATATGCCCAACTCCACTGTGAACCAATTTGGAAACTGGTAATCGTCTGCAAGAGGCGGCATGTTGTAGTACGTGAGGCTGTTGAAGTTCCGCAGAGTCAACTTTGTTACCGGTGCGGCATAGGTCATAAGGTGGACCAGACATCTCGGACCAGCTTTGCGGATCATCGGGATTAGAAGCTCTGCTTCTTCAGGAATGACAACTAGGGCAGTCTCCGTCAAAGAGCTCCACATGATCCACTCCACAGGTCGAAGGAAGTTGTCGGGATGCTTGTTCTGCCCCTGCTTGCTCAATACAACAGTTCGGGTGAACTCTTTGGAGACGAAGAAACGGCTCGAGGTTCGCTTTACCATGAACTTCTGACCAATGCATGTGGTTGCCACGAAGTCGAAGGCATGCACGTATCCCTCGTCACCAACGAGCCTTCCCTTGTGGACAAAATCCTCGAGAGCAGGGTGCAGGCGGGAGAAGGCGAGCGGCTTGAAAACCTTGCGTTTCTGGACCTGGCGTACCTCTTCAACCTGGAATTCAACCTCACGCTCCTGCTCCACCTCCTCGAGAGCGGAGCTGTGCATGCCACTCGCATTGAATTTGCCAGCCATGGACCTCCGCTGGGAGGCGAGCGTGGACATGAATGTCTTCAGACAGGGGAACACCACCTCATCTGATGAGCCCTTGATGGAACTATCGGAGACCTGACCGTATTGCTGATTCAGAGTCTGTCGCTCCTGCTGACGAATGACGTCGAGCAGCTTCATGCGGTGTTCGTCTGATGCCAAGAATTTGTCGTACCTCCATTGTGCATCAAGTCGCCGGCAGTAGTCGACGCCTTGAGCAAGGTGAAGATTCGCCAGATGCTCATTGGCAGAGCACGACTGCTCCAGGAGCCACTGAACGACATGTCCAGAGTGGATGAAGCCGTTTTTCGGGAGCTTGCAAACATCAATGATGCTTTGATGGACTTCAGGACCGGCAAAGAAGGCCACTGACTGAGTCGTTGCCAATTGCCGGAGCCTCATCGCAGCTACATCTGGTTAGAGTTTTATCGCTGTAGAGGAAGGACCAGGAGACTTACCCTGTACGGTTTGGTCCTTCGTCTGGCCCAGAGCAAGCGTCAATGCTCCTTTGGCGTCCTGAGGAAGCTTCAAGTCGGTTCCACGACAGTGTGCCTCGTCCAGAAACACCAAGCAGCCGGCCAGGTTGTCCGCGAAAGGAGTCGCGACAAGTGGGACCTTCTTCTTTTTCACCCCTCTGTAGAGGACCCTGTATCCAGTTAGATCCTCGCTACTCATCCGAGTCTTGTGACTCTTCCGCCTTGAGAGGGGAATATCTTACCAGGCGCGGTTGTCCGATCCGAAAAAAACTCCGGCTTTGGCCGTGTGGCACATCTCTAGCCACTTGCTGACCAGGGCTTGGTTGCTGAGCTCAAGAATGTAAGCTCCAGCATCGATAAGAACCATGATCCTTTCCTTGTGTAACTTATGTAGGAGTTGCTCCTCGGTCATACGGGTGCCATGGTAGGCTGCACAGTAGTAGTGGCGATTCCGAGACTGAAGAAGATAGGACAGGACCTCAGCGTTAGTCTGAACCAGACTGGGGAGGTCATCTTGGCGAATCGTCAACGGCAGTAGCGATTTGTTATCGTTGGTGCCAGAGAACCCCGTACTCCTTGCCCCGGGCAACGCTGACTTCTGGGGTCGTGTGAAGTTTGGAAGATCCCACGCAGACGCCGAGAGTTTCAAGCCAAACTGCTTAGCGTACAAGGGGAACACCCAGCTGTTCAAATAAGAGTTAAGAACGTTTCTGTCGAGACGCAAATGGGTATACAGCTCCTCAACTTGGCCCTCATCGTCACAGTTGATGACATTCCAGTGACGCAGCCCTGCTGGCAATGTGTCACATCCATGAATCCATCGGTCGAATGCGGAGGCAGCGTCATCAGCCTTAAGCACACTGGAGAGGCTCTGACGGAACTGATCAAGGGTGAGACCCGCGTAGTAGAACGATAGTGTTGTCAAAATAATGGCAACATCTGGGTGACCAAACTCGCTGGTTTCAGAAGGCACACCTTTCGCTTCGTACGGAACAGCCATTGGGTCTCGTGTTGGGTGCAGCCCATACTGGACATTGTAACGCCGCTTCATACAGAATAGCAGGATCCTGTTCAGGATGAGACCTCGAACCAGGAGGAGAGTCTTTGATGCGGACTCCTGATCAGCAAAAAGGTTGACAACTTCCTTGAGTCCGTCTTTGTCCTGCATCTTGGTGTCGGCTTCGGATAGAAATTGCCGTATGGTCCTCTTAACTTTCTTTGGCGGGACTCCAGACGCCAAAAGTCGCAAGAAAGAGGTCCGGTTGTTGACGATGTCCTCGATAATGAGACGGTGGAACTCATCTTCTGCATCCCTTCGGAGCAAAAATGCCATTGGGAAAGCTTGCACCTGTGAGCGCGGAACGACCTCCACGCTGAGAGGGAACGCTCTTCTAATTGCAGGGAGATGATCCTCGAAGAGTCCGAGGAGCTCTTGAATGATCAACCACCGGTGGGGAGCCCCGTCAACAGACAGCTGAGGACCGCTCTGGAGAATACGTCAGTACGAAACCTGTGTCATTCGAAACTAAGTGTTGCGAGGGCTGTGTTGTGGCAATAAAGGGGGGCGACCCGGGGCATAGCGTTGACAGTGACTGACGGTGGGAGGATGTCCAATAACAAATCATCGGTCATGAGACCATTCAAGGCGAGATGTTATGGCAGATGAAACAATGCACCGAGTGTAGTGTTGGATGGGTAGAAACTCACTGGATAGATGAGTTGTGTCTTGACGGCCAGAGTGAAGTCAGACTCGTCGATGACGTCGCGTGAAAATCGGGTCAACGTTTCTTGAAATCGGATCATCGTCTCAGCCTCGGATGTCTTGGAATCGACGAGACGTTGGAGGCCACTGAGCTTGAACGAGAGCATATGGTCGCTCGTTGTCAAGAGGACCCCTGACTCTTCACGAATCTCCTTGTGCAAGTCCCTATACAGACGAAGAATCTCATCTGTCGATGGCGTCCTGCGAGAGAAAGGAATGTGGCGAATTTCTCGACCGACGAGACCCCCGATCCTCGACTGAACCACTTGAGCTGACTGCAGCAGCAACGCCTTGGGCACGACAAGGCGCGCAATTTGACTGGTATCTGCGAGTATTGCAATTGACATTGGCACAATGCAGGATGTCTTGCCTATATACACATAGTGGTCAGTGAAATCCCAACGTGACAAATGGCGAGGTACTGTACCTTGACCCATGTTCATCTGCAAGACGGAGTTCTTGCCGGATGAGGGGGATATAATCGCGTTGGCAACCTGAACCTGCTCAGGCCTGATCAAAAGGTCGCATTCCAATTCCATGAGCAGCCAGTCGGGTCTCTGCAAAGGGTCCCAATTTTGATGCCCCGTGTTCTTCAAAGCTTCAATCAATTTAGCAACATCTTTGGTTAGATGATAATGCCGGAGCCTCTCCAGCCATTGGAGCTCGGTGTTCATGATGCCGAATTTGACAATTGCTTCTTTCATTCCGGGGCCAAAGCGGCTCTCGGCGGTCGAGCGAAGCTGTTCCAGTAGGGTCACTTTGCCACCAGGCCACAGGTTGGCCATTCGGAGCCAAAGCGAGCGCTTGTCGCCCTTCGCCAGTGTCTCCATAATACACTTGTACTGCTCTGCGATGTTTATGCGGCTTCGATCAATGAAGTAGACAATTTGCGATGCGGATTCGTACCGGCGTTGCAAACCTGGACTTGGGCTATATGACAGTGCCCGACCGTTCCTCATCGCATTCAAGCTTTGAAGCAAATCTTCTCCATAAAGCTTTCTCAGCTGATCGTTTGATTTCAAGAACGAAGCCAGAATATGCTGAAGCTCGTTGAGTTCTGGTCTCGGGACTGTTGGCATAGACTTAGGCGTAGCTTGCATCTGTGTCAACTGGACCGAAGGCGAGTTCAACGACACCACCGAGTTGGAAGTGTCAGCAGTCTTGCCGAGGAGCTCGAGAGAAAGAGATGGAGTCACGGTCTTTGTGCGACAAACATGATTGGGAAGTTTGGGGGGAAGAGGCGAGGATTGACACTCCTGCATCGTGCCATTAGCCTCGGTAACAAATTTGTCCAAGGTTCCTTGGATCTGATCAATGTAGAGACCGAGCTCGATGTTGTTCAACTTCCGCTGCCACACTTCAAGAACTGACTTCAGAGCATCATTCCCGTCGAGCAGCTTTGTCCCGGAGTGGAATCCATCAAGGGATGGTGACTCGGACGGCCATTGTTTGACGAACCATTTGGCAAGTCGTCGGCCTTCTTCCTCACATTGCATGAAGTGCTGGTCTCGAAATTCTTTGTTCATAGATTTCTTTCCACGAGGTTGGAGGAATGGAGGCCAAACGGACTGAATCAAAGCTTGGAAATGCTCGACTGTCGGTGCCATGAGATCAAAGTCGACAAAAACGGGATGTTGAGGTGGAACTAGAACCTTGAGTGAATCCAGCCTTGCGAGTGCGACCAGTACCTCAAGCAGATCCATGTCTGTCTGCGGCTTGAAGCTTAACAGGGCGAGTCGAAAAGCAAGTCCGTACAGTCGATCGGGGCTTGAGCGCCTGCTGAAGTCAACCAGCTCTCCGAATTGTTCTATTGCCGTGTCTTCGACCAATTTGCCTAGACCCTCTGTAGCCACACCAGACTGGAATCCACCAATGATATGTTGTCCAACGAATATAGATCGTAGATTGATCCTCTTCGGAAGGAGGAAGGGTCTCTTGAAAGCGGTTTTGATTATGTGTTTGACATTCAAAGCCATGGTGGAATCAATTCCCTGGTCCCTGGCAGCATAAAATCTGTCCCTTGTTGATTGATCCGATTCATTTAGAGACGGGTGCAGCTTTCCATTGGAAGTGTCCTTGGTGGAAGGTTTGCGGCTGGGCGGGTGTATTGCTGAAGGGTCGTAGACAGATCGCCTCATCTCGGCTCGCCGTCGCAGATGTGACGCCTCCTCCACCTCGTCCACATGCAGGGTGTTCTCTGAGAAAGGGTGCAGCCGATGAGACTTGCGCAAAAGGTCTCGCGCGAGGGTCTCCAGACGATCGTGCTGAATTGAAACTGAAAGATTAGGACTCCACTGTACCTTTTGCAGGCTACACCTGTCCTCGGGGTAGAATTCCCTTCTTGGAGAAAGTGCAGCGATGGCTTCCAATTCTGATATGGGGCTTCGACCTAGTGGCGTCCATGGCTGAGACATTCCGGATTGGAGGATATGAATAGCTTCCTCGGTACCAGTCCTCCCAGTCAACCTGTCCGGAATTGGGAAGCTTGTCAAGGCGTGCAGATGTGCCTTGGTATAAAGCAAAGCAGGTTCAGGGGGACATGTAAGTCGACCAAGCACGTCATCGACCTCATATTTCGCATAGGCATTCGCCCCTGAGGGAATTATAGAAACCTCCACGTGTGAGTCTCGCAGACGGTACACACTTCTTCCGAGAGGCACGATGACAGTTCGTCTCCGCGGATTTGCGACATCTCGAAGAACGAGCTTGCTGAGAAGTCCATAAAGCGTGCCGGCATCTTGATTCGGGTCAAACTCTTTACCGAGCTTGGTCTCCTCAAGCCGCTTGTCTTTGTTGACATGGAAGGACAGCTCAAATCGGCTTAAGTCAACGCACAACCTGTGCCTCGTGGGCATAAAGATCTTGAGAAATTCTGGTCGCTCGAAGTGACTGAAAAGTCTTGCCAGTGTTTGTGCAGTCTCAGAGTAAGGACACAAGAGGCGCCCGAGTCTCCCGCTGCTGCGTGTACATTGGCGGCTGTGAAGGTCAATCACCCAGTCCCGATCTCTCAGTGTCCAGATTCTGGGCCGACGGTGGATCTGTAGACATCCTGTTGATAGATTTAGGAAATGGACACAGGTGTCGAGTAAGTCCACGGGCAAATCGTAGGAAGTCTCTCTGAAGAACACCTTGCGTGGGATGAACTCGAGCACTGCTGTTTTTGAGACTGCCCGAACAATGACTTGGTCGTTTCTGAGGCCAAAGTGGATCTGCCAGCCTTCGAAAAGACCCACAAGCTGGTGAGACATGCCATTCAGCACGGATGGGTATGTCCGCAAATGCGAGTGGTCTCCGAATAACTCTTTTATTTCCTCTGAGTCGCGAATGCGCTCTGGCAGACGCCCGGCGGGCTTGCCATTGACTAGCAGGAAGCCCGAGATATAATTGAAGTGGACAGGCTGACTGACGGGACATGACTGACCTACGCCGAATGCAAATGGGGTGGTCATGCGTGCCATCACCCATGGCTCATTTCCTTCCGAAGTTGTCCATGAAGAGAAAGTTGCATCAGTTGAGTTGCCAGACTCTGACCAGCTCTTGATGATCGCCGATTCCAGACTTTGGGGATGATCCTGCATTGATGAGTAGACAGTTTCTCGAATATCCATTTTCGTGTCCTGTATGACCATCATCTTGAGCATGGGGTCCCTTTCAAAGCCGGTGGTCATGTATTCTTGCAATGCGATAGAAGCCTCGCAGTACGCTTTCAATTCATCGGCGGTCAGTTGACCTGATATCGATGCAAAGGTCCGTCGGCATAGGAGAGCAGACTTGAAAGCATAGGCAGCAGCTCTCTCTGCAGTAGAGCCGTCCTTGGCATTTCGCAGCTCTCCACGAAGCCTGGTAATCCATCGAAGGGTGGCGTTGCGGGCACAGTGGATGGATCTTTGAGCTAGCTCACGGGCCTCGTTCGAGGAGGTGAATGCCAAAAGGCGCTGACTCAACGCAATACACAACTCCATGAGACTGACCTCGCGCCAATTTGACTTGATGGCCTCCAATCGTTGATCAATCATCTCTGCCAGACGAAAACAAAAGGCATCGTCAGCAAAAACCCGGTATGCCGCACGCAGACCACGCATGCCAGGTGGACCGGCCTGAAGAGCCAATTGTGAGAAGAGCCGGACTGTCTCGTTGCTGGAAAAATTGAGATGCGATGAACCAAGCTCAACAAGCATAGTCATCCAACGTCGTGATGTGCCAGCAAGAAGCCTTTGATATGCAGAGAACTCGTGGATGGACACTTGTTGTGGGCACTGGCGCTGATTCGCAATAACAGCGTATGAGGACGGGCCATCGGTGACAGCTGGTGGATGTGGGTCTGCAGTAAGCACCTGTTCTCGGAGACATTCGGGTATGACAATTCCACAGAGATGCTGGAATGTCAAGGCTTGCCTATCAATGGCTTGCACCCAGACCTTGTTGTCAACATCGTACAGATCAAATTCAGGGCCATGCGGGCGCAAGACTTCCCGGACCGACCCCTGAAGCACCTGCACGACTCTCCAGTGGGTCTGAAGGAAACTCTTTACCGACGAAGCAAGTGTCACGCCTCCAGCGACAGACCGTGCCTTTTGGTATTTCGCCAGTGGAATGAAATCTCGCAGAACCAGTGGCGGCTCATCTTGCTCAATTCGAGCAGGCCACGCAAGATCGTGGATGATTTTGAATGTGACGTTGCGATACGCTTCGTACCAGCGTGGCAGGGAAAGCTCGAACAGGATTTTAGCTGCCTTGGTGTCGTGGATAGGAAGAAAGTCTTCGTGGACTCGAATTTCCAAGCGGCGACGTTTCCTCCGGAGGAAACACTTCGTGCAGTTCTTGATGTCATCTTGGGTGCGGTCCCCGGGTTCCCCAGTACAAAGGCATGACAGCGCGGCGATCTCCTGGGAGAACTGCTCACATTCCATCGAAATTGTTTCCCATTCTTGCGTCTTCTTTTCTCGGGCTTGTTGGGAATCTTGTAGGATCTCAAGATACAAGGCCTGCAGCTTATTGGAACTGATCAAGTATTTTGCTGCAAAGCAATTGGGCGAGTTCTCAGAACTGAAGATGTCATAAGAATCAGCTTGGCGGTTTTCCTTCCTGTCTTTCAAGTATCGTTGAATGGTGGAAAGCCGATCGAAGTCCTCGGAGTGCTCAAGTTGCAGAACATCCAATAGCTCGGGAGTAAATATTGGATGATATTCTCGTATGAGAGGGCACTCTTCAGCAGCTGCGATATCCATCAATACCCAGAGATGGAGCACGTTGAGCACAAAAGCGCTCATTTGTGTTGGATTTGAGTCGTATGCATTGCCGACCGTCTCAAAGTAGTTGCAGATGGACTCTGCAAGTTCAATACATCGGTCGCTGGCGTCGTCGGAAGGAACGTTGAAACCTGAGGTTACGAATTGCCGACCCCTGGAAGGAGATAATTATCAGCAACGACATATCAAATAACACTTGCTGAGATAAAACAAGAACAGCGGCTTCCCACTAGACACAATTGGCGAAACAGGGCTGAGAACGAGACGCGTGTGATGCCAAGATCCAGGAACCTGATAGCTGGAACCTCATCAAGTACGTACCTGATGCCCTCCTCAAAATCGGCAATTTTCACATAGCGTGCAGTGAACTTCTGGACCTGCTTGACCACCTCATCATTGATACGCATCGGATCGAAAGTGGAATTTTGTGGCCTCTGCTCGTGGGGCTGGCGAAGGAGCCCCTGAAGATAGTTCCCACTCTGGCGCAGTTGCAGACGCAGGTGGTTGAGGGGAATGAATTGTGGAGGTGGCAGAGGCTCGACATGTCGCATTGTTCGTTTCTTGAAGTGCTCCCAGACAAGTTCCATTCTATTCGTGACAGATTGAATGGTCTGCTCCATCCACGGCCCCACGGAGCTGAAGAAGTTTTCGTAGACGCCATTGTCCCCAAGACGTTGGTCCTTTTCCTGCTCGAGCTTCGCGAGGCGTCGGCAGAGCTTGGCTCGCAGCATTAGCGTCAGCTCTGGCCTGAGCTGACCGACAACACTGGTCAAGAGCTGTGCAAGAACGATGGTAATGAGTGATTTGTACAATGCCCGCCCACTGTGGTATCCCATGGACAGAACCAGGTGCCGTTGAACTGCGACACGCAGAATGAGCCAGAATGGATGGCGTCGGAAAGGAAGCGTAGAACCACTCTTTGTCTGCACTTCAATATTAACATCGTCTCTGGCCCTCTTTTGAAATTTCTCGACTTGGAGACTTTCGCCAAGGCTCTCGAGGAGAGGCATGAGAAGCTGTGTGATCAAGGCGGGATCCGTTGTGTCCCTTGCTTCGATTATCTCCACGCCCGCTTTTCTCGTTTTTGCAGCAAGTCGGTTCAGGGTTTCTAGGCTGGCCTTCTCTAGGAATTCGGCTAGGGAGGATTGGAAGTCTTCGTGATGGAAACAAGTTTCTGGGACCGCACAAGCGCGGCCGGGAAAGGCCTGAATCAAGGCATTTTCGGAAGCCAACACGTCTTCTGATGAAGGCGACGCTTCAAAAGCCTCGAAAGCGACCGTTTTGGTCTCACTGGCGTTCTTATGTTAGATTCCGAATACAAAGTACAACGAAGCGTGTACAATCAATCGGAAATGACCTACCTGCTTTGTCTGATGATCAGCGCTGCGTTCTGCTCCACGACGTAGAGTATCAGTGGGGCGTCCCCGAGATCTTTGAATGCAGCAGCGAGTGTATCCTTGTCAAGGCAGCCATGATTGAGTTGACCACAAAGGCGAAGAGACTGGCGAAGAGAGGAAAGAGACTCGGTGTACACCTCTTTGGTAGCGTTGTCGAGGGTGTCAACTGCATTGAACAGTCGCTCCACGAAATCCTGAGCTTCCTCATCAAGGTGAGGGTCCTGTCCACCTGGAAGCTTCGGGGGAAGCACCAGGTGATTGTATACTCCTTCCAGAGTCATTTTGGAGTGCTGGAGGTCGCCAATCACATGTCCATCGAGTCGTCTGGGGAAGGGGCCGGGAAGGCTTCGAGTCAAGGACGTCGATATGAAGGTGTCAATTGATTGTAATCGTGCAGTTCGTGACAATCAGGTAAGTGAAATGTCTCGTGTTCGCAGAAATGACGTGTGGTTCGGGTCTTGCAAACGGATCGAAGTGACAGGCGCGACGAGGCTGCGTTTGTAACGCGTTCGGGAAGGCTCTGCTGGAAATTGGGGAAGGCACTGCTTGGGATCAAGCCGAGGACTTGGTCCGGAGAACCTGAACAAGACAACAAGAGGGTTGGATCGGAAGGAATCAGAGAAAGGAGGGTGAAACGAAGATGGGAGATATGTGGGAGTGTTTTGCGAAGATCACAGAAAGGGAAGGCATTGGTACCTGGGTACATGGATGCCTGCCTCTCCAGACCGCATATAACCCTAACCCGAGTCAACTGGGAGACGCGTCAGGCCCCCCCAACAAGGATTGAAGAGCACTCTCACACGAGCGCGGGCTGTCCAGATGGGATGGCAGGGCGGGAGAACAGGGCAATGACAATCTGTCACAGGACCCGAGAGAGATTTTATTCCGGAAACCTTGCCCTTGTGGGCTTCTCTGCACTCTGCAGCTCGAGGCCTTATGTGTATGTTCGGACACAATTTCCAGCTCGTTCATCAGCCCCGAATGCAGACATGTCAACTGAGAGACACCGGAATACAAAAGGTAGGTACAGTTGCAGATGAGAGCCTGAGAATGTCAGAAATGATCAAATGCGTCGAAAGCTGCGTCTTGGGACACTGAGTAAAGGAAAGTGAGAGATCGCTGCTGCCAGGTGGAGAGGCCTTTCCGTGAGAACTGCAGCTTCCCGTTCCCATTGCATCGATCGCACATGCCATGTCCAGAAATGGTCCTTTCGAACACAAAAACAGACCCATCCCCTCTCTTTGACGACCTTCTCCCATTTCCCAACTTCATCTTCATGTTTTTGCAGACACCGCTACCAGTCTTTTACCACATCATTTTGCCAGACAACTCCGAAAACCGAATCTTTATCAAGCACATACTTGGTGAGCTCTTCTGGAGACAAACACATACCACTTTCCATCACTGACACCTGCACCAGCCTTTGCTCCCAGTCAACATGAAGCTCTCCACAGCTCTCACAAGTGCCCTGGCCGCCCTGGCGATCGCCAGCCCTGTCGTCACCAAGCACGAGGCGTCCCCACGGTCACCAAGCCTCTACGACATAATCCTCCACACGCTTGGCCTCCCAAACATCGCTTCGAAAGAATTCAACGACTTCAAGCAATGCCTGAGTACCCACAGAACCTTTCACACCGACTACAGCAATGCGGAGGACGGCGTGTTCTCCATCACCAATGTGCACCACACCTGCTGCGAGGAGGCGCAGGGAATTTGGAGCCAATTTCCTGACGATCGATACGGAAAGCCTGTCTTCTCCGAGTCTTGCGATGGAGCGCTTGTCACCGGGGTGTCAGAGCAGCACATGGGAATGGTTCGGGATTTCTTTGATTCCATCTGAGGGACGTTTCGGAAGAATGGACACGCTGGGAGAACCACTTGCTTGAACAGGGGCTTAGCATCAATCAGTAACACACTTACACTTCAATAAAATCCTACAACCCTTGTCTCCTCACTGCTTCGTTAAGTCGATTGTCATTCGAAGAGGGCTTGACCCAGGCTGAGCGCACTGTTGGCCGAAGCCGTCTACCTTGACAGAAGCCTTGCTACACTCCCCGTCGCGGTTTTTAACATGGTCCAACTCCCGCGGAACACTAAGTGATTCAACAAGCTCACGATGCATTCCCAACTTCTCCTTACTCGACGTTGTTTAAATTGGTGGGGAGTATGCTCACCGTCGAAAACCCTTGTCAGGTCCCCATCGAACCACGCACCCATCGTTATGCTTGATGCCATACCACAGCTGGCTCCAAAGACTGTGAGAGGGCTAGTCCACCGCCTGCGTGTTGCTTCCTTTGCACGAACGTTGGCTCGTATCATCTGTACGTTCATGCTGACTGGCACGAGCAGCGGGCCGGCAATCGAATTCACGCCAAGACCCACGATACTGGGCTGGTGTCGAAAAAGGACAGCTTTGGAAAGCACTGACCCGCGGAAATGTTGCACGGGGTAGGTTGTGTTGTCTGTCAATTTGAGAGGCATCCCAAACGGCAGGCCATGGGTGAAACGGTATCGAGGAACGGATGCCGCCCAAACAAAGAAACGGTCCCCCAAAACGGCTGCCGCCGTCCAAGCTGCTAAACGCACAGCCGGGCCAGGCTAAGGCCTAGGTTCCAGCTGCTCAGCCAGGCCCCTGCTTTTCGACACGGACTCGTTTGGTTTAACATCGACTTTGTCTGATGGAACTGGCCAGACCCGAGATCAGACTCTTCACATGCGATTCTGTCCATGAAACAGCAGGAAAGCCAAAACAAGCTGCAGGGCTGGGTCATGTGCTGACATCTGGCCGTGCCTTTGCTGCTGCCAAGCGCTCGGATTCAACCGACAGCTTTGCAGTCGTTGACCGAAGTTATCAGATGGAGAAAGCGACAGATGCCATCCCACAGCTGAGAAGGACTTTCTCTCAAGTACTCACGCCATATGGGGCAGCCGTGAGGATTAAGCACCTGGGTTTCCAGGAGGCATCCGCACCGCGTCTCTGAGCAACAGCCTGACTGTGCTGATCACAAGCACAATGCAGCCGTAAGATATTCGAGCTTTAAATTCCTTGGTCCAGCTGAAAATTGTTCAATGACTCTGACATGAAACTCAATCACTGATACTAGTCTCTTACAAGCCCGAGCTGATTTCCGGAGGCAAAGGACCACTGTCTCATCAATGGGGAGATGCGTCTAGATGTCGACCTTCAGGTACAACTCAGTAGTCGCTTGGCAGGGACATATCCAGAGGAGACACGGGTTGCCTCAGCAGTCCCTCTCCCATCCGTCTTGGCATCTCAACGTTTCGCCATTACAACGACATCTCCCAGGTCCAGTGGCGTCGTTAGCTTGGCGGGTCGTACCTCTGGCCACGCCTACTTGAGTAGGACCCACAATCAATGGATTTAGGACCTTGTTCAGGTTCAAGATTCGCGCTGTTGATCTCGTATGGCGACTTTGTTCAGATGCTCCACCTGAGAATGCACGCAATGAGAACTGCAAAACCGGAGCATCGGTAATGCTCCTCGCCGACGGTGGATGAAGTCCGGGGAAAGCTCCCCGCTCCTCGTATCACCAGGCGCCGGCGATTCTAGGCTGTCGCGACGAGCAGGATGTGTGCCTCGTATCACTGGGTCGCCAAGGTTGAGGCGTTAGGGGATGGTAGGTTTTCTTTGTTCGCAGATCACGCCGGATCGCCGGAGAGACGGCAGGTCACGGCTTGGTGCTGACAAGTATACGAGTGTCAGTCACGGGCGGGACGCTCTGGTTGGCACTCGAGGCCTCGCGGGCTCGGCATTGCGGTCCAAGCTCGAGCAGCACCCAGGGGAAGGTCGAACAGAGGTTGCGCAATTGTCGTTGACAAGGGCAACATTCTTCTTCTGCCAATCACGTTCGCCATGGTTGCAAACGTGGGTCGTTGACGGCTAGACTCGACACCAGACTCAGGCTCGTGCAGGCTGCCTCAACAATGCTGCAGAGTTTTTCTCCATCTCGGACTGTGCTCGAGCATCCACTCGATGGCGAGCTGAGTCGCCCTAAAATGTCCAAGCGGTTCTCGAAAAAGAAACAGGTCAGATCTTCCCGGAAATGGCTAAGCCGGGCCGGACTAGAACGAACCGTAGGGCTGTCGGCCCATGCCGTCGTCCAACTACCGAATCGTCCAGGGATGCACATTCAGGTACGCAGTGAGTTTCCATGTGTGTCAACAACGCATCAATTCGCGGGCATGGGGCCATCATTCTCTGTCATCTGCCTGCAATTCATAATCGACTGACTGATTCTTGTAAGAGCAGGCATCGCACGCAACAAAACCTTTGGTTTCGTCTGGTACAGCGGCGGGTGGCACGGCTCGTGCGAACATCCCGTGCTCCTAGCCTCATTAGCAGCATTCGGGAGTAGCGTCGTGGCCGGATTGTGTCCAGATCTGGGGTCTATGTCCAAGCCCTACGCGAAAAGTCTTATTCAAGAGACTAACACTGGGGATACCGGCGTGGCGCCTCCAGACTCGATGCCACTGCTCCAGCTCGACCCCTTTTCAGCAGCTGGTCGGTCTGGCCAAAGCACCACGTTAGCACATATTACTAGCAAAGTCCTCATGGCCGGTCCGAGATCTCGAACAAAGAGAGATTCCCCAGCCCCCTTCTTGACTTTCTTCTCATGGTGTGCCCTAGAGTGTGGGCTTCTTCAGGCTGAACAAAGAAATCTGCTCGCCTATACCGTCCTGCGGCCAAGATGAATCAAGCAGCTTCTCGCACGCCGAACAAGGTGAAGGATATGGTCTCCTATTACGAGAAGAAAGGAGACCAGACCTTGAGGACAGCATCAAACCGCAGAAGACTATCCATGACGGCCATGATGAACTTCACGAGGCGGCCATGGGAGCATTTCCCTCGGCGGAAGTCGTCATCATCCACCAACCCTCGACGAAGGTCATCGACATCAACTGGGTCTGTGAGCACAACCTATGAGCCCGCGGAAGAAAATCTGGCAGACTCTTTTTATGCCGCCTCCGAACGCTCCGGAACATCGACGGTCATATCTGAAGACAGGAGACGGTCAGCCAACCCAGACTATGACTGGGAGCACGACGGCGAGCCCGACGACATTGCCGACCTGAAGGCGAGCCTCCACAAAATCGGCTTGTATGGGAGTGACACGACCAATGAACTTCATAAGGTTGACTCTGCCGGCGTCGATGACAAGTCAGTGCGCAGCGCACCGCCTGGTGTCCACGAGATAGATTTCGTGCAGGCATCACCAGCTCAGGCAGATGGGGATGAGTCCGGATTGAAGTCAACCAAGGAGAAGATCCTAAATCACTATGAGCCAGTCACCGAAGTTGAATTCAGCCACTCAGAGACACGCAAAGACGCGGCCGAAGAAGGTGAAAGCACTGCTAAATCACTGGCATTGGACTCAAGAGGGTCGGAGAATACAGACAGCCCGCAACAACTTCCCAGCCCTAAAATACCCACTCGCAAGTCCTCGGCGTCAGGACCTTCCAAGCTTGTACAACTTCGCATCAAGACTTCCCACTACGACAAAGACGGGAAGAGCGTCGACGCAACATCTCCCAGCTCACCCTCGCCCAAGTCAAAGACCCGCCCAAAGCTGGCACTGGACCTCCCAGGCATCCCAGAATCAGAAGCCGAGTCGCTAGGAAGGCAGCGAAGGCCGCCTCTCAGCATCATCCGGCAGCTCCCCGGCCAGCCACAGGCGGTACACGTCAACAGGTCATCACGCCCTCCTGTGAGCATGAAACGGTACCCCGTCAGGAGCATATCAGCGCCACTGCCCGGGCAGCCGCAGCAGCCGGCGTCGCCGACGCAGATGATGGACCTCGTCAACCAGCGCCAAGTCAAGTTCACAAACATCCGGGAGGAGAAGCTCGGGAGGCTGGGCAGCACGAACACCGCCCGTGGCTCGCAGGGGCTCATGGGCCGGAGGCATGCGTCCGCGCCGGTGAGCAAAACGGCGCCGCGGAGGCGGTCGGGTATGTTGCCACCTGGGCGGCCTTCGCTAGCGCAGCGGCTTTCTCTCGGCAGGCGGAAGCAATCGTTTTCGCAAGCGATCAGGGAGTATATTCGAGCTCCCCGGAGGAAGCCGAGCTTTTTCTTGAGGCGGAGTCGGAGCGTGGCAAGGTAAAATCGGGGAAGACTGCGGAAGATTGCAACAATTTAGGAAAAGTTTGGTGAAGCAGCATAGCTGAAGGATCGATCCATTAGCCCCAGAGTAGATAATAATTAAAGGCATGGATACCTCTAGATGGCGTATTTCTCGTTTGTGCTGTTCTGGACTCAATGGAAGTGATTTGAGACCCGATGATAACAACATTGAGTAGCGACTCACTCATAGTGTTGAGCTGGATGATACAGTGTGGCTAGCCTGCTTCACTCCTAAGCTAGGACAATACAGTTGAAAAAAGCCGT
The DNA here is from genome assembly GCA_013842865.1 of Diaporthe sp. NJD1. NCBI lineage: Eukaryota > Fungi > Ascomycota > Sordariomycetes > Diaporthales > Diaporthaceae > Diaporthe > Diaporthe sp. NJD1. Next base: position 1,012,638 of record JACDXY010000014.1, on the reverse strand, counting down.
GCGAAAGACGATTAGCCATGCAGACTAGCACTGTGGTCGTTCTTGTGAAAATAGCCAATCATTCACTGGCAACGCGTTTGGTGATTCTGGTGTTGAATAGAATCATTAGCGTTGCCATAGAAGCCCTGAAGTGTGAATTCAAACAATCACAGCAGCACAATTGCTCTGACACTAAATAAATTCCTCAAACTTCACTTCCATCTGAGTAATTTAAATATCAACCTCCTTTCCAACGAACCTTCAGAAACTACAACACCATCAACTTGACCCATCAACTGGCACTTCCATGGTGCATCTTCAGCCCACTCAAAGAGCATACTCAACCTCCAAAGTACCTCTTGTTCTTCAAATAGTTCTTCGCAGCCATGTCAGACTCTTACGGTGCCCTCAAGACACCTCCCGCTGGATTCACAGCCTCATCAGCTTCTACTACGTCCACAGAGACGATGATATCCCAATCAACCGCTGCGCCCGCCACTGCAGGCAAACCGACCAAAATGAAATACCGCCCCCTTCAGCAAATTTCCCGCCACGAAACCCTGCGATACTACCGTCCGGGAGGATATCACCCTATCCTCATCGGAGACAGACTTGGCGAGTCCGGCCGTTTCTCCGTGCTGCGGAAGCTCGGGTACGGCACCTATGGTACCGTCTGGATGTGCTGGGACGCAAAGGTCATGAAGCTACGGGCTGTAAAGGTCATGCAAGCGGAGACAAGTGCGGAGGACTACAAGAACGAGGTTGGTCTCCTCGCGCTGCTCTCAAAGAATGACGACGTTGTCGGCGTGGAGGAGGCGTACAAGAACCACCTGGCAGCCCCCTTGGAGCACTTCTGGCAGGATGGCCCCAACGGACGACACATGTGCATCGTCATGCCCGTCCTTGGGCCCAACGTCATGAAGGCCAAGGCTCTCGGAGACGTCAATTACTTGAAGGACGTCTGCTCACAAGTCACCAGCGGCCTAGCATTCCTTCACAGCAAGGGACTGGCTCATGGCGATCTACACCCCGGCAACGTCCTACTTCAAACTACTCTCAGTGACCTCGAGGTCGACGACATCACCCCGCTTCTGAAGCAGTTCAACCAGGAGCCGCTTTATGCCAAAGGGCACGACGGACCGGGACCACATGCACCAAAATACATCTACGAGAACTTCTACTGGGCCGAGGTCGACCCGAAATACTTCAAAAAGGAGATCGCCATTATCGACTTTGGTACATCGTTCGAGACCTCAGACCCTCCGGATTACCCGACCATTGACATGTCTCTGCGGGCGCCAGAGCAGTTCTTCGGTTCCTCCCCCAGCCAGGCGTCCGACCTCTGGGCCCTCGGCTGCACCATGATGCACATCCTCGGCTCCAATAATCCGTTCTCGAGACACCCGGTCCCCAGCTGGGAAGACGCCCTTGGCCCGCTGCCGCAGCCGTATCGTGCCAAGTGGATCGCCTCCAAGGGCGCCGCCGGCTCGCGGAAGAGGAAGTACGCCGAGATGGAGGAATCGGAGCCGGTCTCGTTGTCGTCGGAACAGCTGGCCGAGGCCAAGAAGTGCAGGTTCGAAGAGTCGGGCACGGAAGACGTGGTCCTCGCATTCCTCGCCAAGCCCAGCACTATCCTGGTCCCTATCAATGCGCAGCCGAAGCAGCAGCAGCAGGACGAGGCAGAGCGCAGCGACGGCAGCGGCAGCGACAATGAAAGCCAGCGCTCAACCGAAGAGTTCAAGGAGTGGTGCCTCCCCCGCGAAGAGCTCGACTCCGCCGTCAGCCTGGTGAGATCCGTCTTCAAATACCACCCCCTGGACCGGACGCCAGCAAAAGACCTCCTCGCACACCCCTTCCTCACCAAACACCCAACCGCACCTCCCCCTCTCCCTCCCGCCGGATCCCAAGATCACAGCCCAGAGAGGACCAGCCCCGCCGCCAGGGCAGCAGGGACGCCCTGAATGAGGAGGATCTTCCTGTGCGCGGTGGCGGCGCCATAGATACCCGCGACGCCGACGCAGCCCAGGAAGAAGAGGCGGATCTGGCTGGCAAACTCCGGGTTCGGGTGCGCGAGCCCCCATGCGAGACCCGCGGCGAGGAACCCGTTGTAGAGCCCCTGGTTGGCGGCGAGGACTTTTGTCTGGGCGGCGGACTGGGGCGTCTGGCGGAAGGCGCGCATGCCGGCCTTCTTTTCCCAGAGGAACATCTGCAGCACGAGGATGTAGCCGTGCAGGCCGGCGACGGCGGCTGTTGCTGTTGCTCCGATGGCGCCCATGATTGGTGGGGGGGTTTTGGGATGGGTGATGAGATAATGAGTGGTTGCTTGTGAGGTGGTATTAATGAGACGGCCGAGGGTGTGGCTCGGGGGAAACGGATGGTGGACGATGACGGAGGATGTGACGATCTTTGTGCTGGCGCTTGGGTTGGTGGAACTCGAGGAGCGGCGCGGTCCGGCAGGGCTTTCTTTGTTGTGCAGGATTGATTGAGACAGGACTGGTCAAGCGCGGCCAGGGTTTCGCGGGCATTGTGTCCTTTTTGGTCTCGAGCTCGGCCTGGTAGCACAAGCGATCGAGCTGAGGCCCAGAACGGGATAAAAGCAAAATTTGATGCCGAGGTGGGCGCTCGTGACTGACTCGCATGTCAATTTCCAAATGCTATGCATCCGCATCGATTTTGTGAATGGTTATATTTTCTATTTTTGGAGTCCCTACATGTATTCATGTATAACCTGGGCAAGTCTGAATTTCTTCACAAGAGAAATCCGTTTCACTCTGCAAGCCACCAGCTCAACATTTTCATCTGCGCGGATGTCGCATCCGTGATCTAGCTTATCCGCCAAGAGGAGAAAGGCATGTTAGGCTTACTTATAAATAGACACGCTATTAGGCTACAGTCCTAGCTACCAAGAAACGTGACCTGAATAGAGCTCTCGTGGGATTCGGTGTGCGTCTGTATCGTGTTGTTTGCCTCGTCGTTGACAATGTCGACCAAGATCACATCATCAGGAACTGCTGTATGAACCTCGCCCAAAGCGTTGTATGCAATATCATCGACTGTTTCGGTTCCAAAGTCGATGAGCCCGACCAATCCAGAGAGGGTGTAAGATCGCTCAACAATCCACTCGGCCGTCTTCTGGCAAATTGGATGAGTAATGTTCGTTGTCTGACGGAATCCCTTGCCCGTAGACTGATTTTCTAGATCGACGCTTGCTTCTGTCGAGCTGAGGATCTCGAGAGATACCTTGATGATCTAGACAGAAGCTATCAGAAAAGCTGTACGGTAGAATTGACAGAGCACAGAACTGTCTATTTGGCTTGAAGGGAACAATAGAGCAAAGGAAAAATAAGATACGCACATCGCCGTCGGTAATGTTGCCAATGTCGAGAAACACGGGAGGATCAGGATACAGTTCATACCTGTCTGACGTGTTAGCAATTTGACGGCCTTTTAGTGCAACCCAATGACACTACTTACCAAGCCTGGTGCCAGACCTCACCAGTCACGGCGTGGTGTTGGGTCATGACACCAGCTTGCCACAGGCCGCTGTCGGTGCACACTTTGGTGTAGCCACCGATGCCGACCCAGGCAGTAGCAGAGTATGCGTGTTTGCCCGGCTCACTCATGGTGGGCAGTTTCGATCGTATCACCGGAAACGTTCCCGAGACTGCTGTGATGTTCTCACTTTGGACCACGCCACCAGCCCAGACTATGCTTGTGTCCCTGTCTGCGCGTTTCAAGAGAGATCTGTCATGTTGGCTTGGAGCAGCCAGCACCGTTGCGACAAATGCGTTGAGAATAACGGCTCCCTTCATTTTGTGAGCCTGTCCGATGGTGGGCTTCGGTGAAAGTAGCAGGAGAGCTAAAAGATGGCTTTGGCAGTTTCGCTGGCCTGGCAGTTCTTCGGACTTTGTAAGACTACCTTTTTACTGTACGATGCTACTCTGCTGGCATTTTGGTCGTATCAGGCCATGTGCTAGCATTTTGCTCGTATTGCCCCTTGTAAGTGCAGCCCCAGGGCCTGTGTGGAGCCCCTTACTTGGCGTGCCGTGTTCCGAAAAGGTGCGCCTACTGATTTACGTTAGAGGATCACGGATAAACTTGCCGAAATTGTAGTTAGTTGGCTTAACACCCCGAGCATTAGTAAATTGGATGCCCTCTGAAAGTACTTCTCCGCGCGAACAGAAAAGCAATCCAGGAAACGAGGCAATGAAGTTGAACAAAGACGAGGTTACCAGATGACATGAGTTTGGGAATTCATAAACAGTTGAACGGTTACATACAGAGGTTCCATGTCAGTGGTAGGCGGTGTTAATTGAGGAGGTGTAGACTGGGTTTTCTTATGCAGATATCGATTCCACCTCCTAACATAGCCTTGACCATGTACGAACTTACTTGGTATTACATCCAAGGCCACGAAGCCTCACTCGCGAGTTCCGCATTGTTGACCGGGAGAAGATGAGCCATTGAGAATACAGAGAATGTCTTTCTTGTGCGGCAAGTCAGGACAATTGACTGCTCCGCAACAATGCAATTAGCCGTGCCTTTGATACGAGACAGCGAGAAATTATTGTCTAGTGCTGTCTGATAACTAGCATTGTCCATAAGAACCGAACAACTGCGATGTATAAAGTGTTCTTGAATTCCTGCAGTTGTAACATTCTCACATACTATCATTGCGAACACTTGAGCACACCAACTGGCAACCGGTAGACTATCAACAGGTAAGATTTCGTCACACAAAATAACTATACAGGCTGTATTGTCCATCGACAGACTGTAACATATCGACGTCACAACTTCCGCGTAGTCACCAAAGAGCCACAATGTCCGGCATATTTCACCGTTTCCAAGCATTGCCCTGGGAGCTCCAGCTCATGGTGTTCGAAGAGTTCATTTTGGCGACCAAGAAACCTCGCATTGTACTCCTGGACGTCGAAGAAGTCCAAATTGTCACCCCGGATATCCTCGACTTCGACGGCTGGCAGTTCAGGGTGGGAAACCGAGAGGAGCTCCACGCTGAGAACCCGAGAGTGGTGGCCAGGAGCCTGTTGGGCGTATGCAGTGCCAGTAGGCACGCGGCGACCCAGTTTCTCGACCGCCCCGACGAGATAATCAAACCCCCTCGGTACGATACCGCGCTGATGGGGCTCGGCCTCTCGCTGAGCTCGGATGTTTTCTGGATCCCGGATGACTTGCTGCGGTTCATGAAGACTTTTGATAACATCCCGGCTAGTTACCTACCCCCTGAGGAGGAGGACATTGACACTGTCATGCTCAGCCTCCACACGTTGGAACAGGTTTTTCACCGATACGATGCCCAAATCCGGGAGGAGCACAGTGACTTGGGTCAGGGCGCTGTGTATCACCACGCTGTATTGCATGACTTGTTTTCCGCCTTTTCTGGGTTACGAAACTTGGTCATAATGGTCGACGTGCCTCGGGGACACATTTCCTGGGATCGGCTCCAAGTTGTCGGGGTCAATGATCCCACATCGGTCACAATGAGCGTCGAGGATGGGCCAGCCAGGTGCCATTCTGCCCTTGAGAATTACCTGGCGCTGCAAAGCGACTACATGAAGGTCGTCGCCTATGAGCGACGACTCACCCATGAGATGATGGACTCGGAGGATGAGATGACGGACTTTGAGGACGACGACTGGTTCCAACAGTGGCCGGATATCTCTTTTGCGTTCTTGAAGCCATCACTATCGCCACGTTCAGCCAGCCTTGGTACTCTGTACTGAGGAAGAATGTTTTCTGAGACCAGTCACAGCTCAAGATGTGACCTCAAGGTCTGATAAGGTCAAGTGACTTTGTAGCAGCAGACTGCTGAGCTGGGTTCTGCGGATTGGTTTCTTCTCTCTGTTTGCGTGTTCTCTCTCTGTATTCTCTGATCACTGTCATATTTTACCATTGGTCTGAGACATATCTAATATGAGAACCCTTGGCCGGTGCTGGGGGCGCAGTGTTGACAGGGGTAACACAGTAAAATAAAAGCATGGGCTCATACACGCGCCATATTTTCCACAAGACTTTTCAACTATGCATCGGTAATAGAATACATCATCTGAAGTTGAACTTATTTTACCACTACTAAATCCATCGCGTTCGTAAGACATCAAGACCGAGTGCCACATTCTGCTTCCCTTGGGACAGTCGGCCTCACTAACTTTACCTTGGCTTGTTTGTTTACTTCTATAGACCTTGAAATACGGATGCACATGATGAATATCTGGTGACCTCCGACACGCGGCATCATAAGTTCTAAAGGATGGCTGTGGAACGTTTATTGTTACTGAGCTGAGAATAATCATGCTGCCAATGTTGGCTTCACAGAAAGCGACCGACGTGGAAACAGAGATGGCGATGTTGAACTTCTACGCCTTCCCTCTGTACACATGGCAAAGAATATCCAAATCGTATCAAAGGTTACTTCTGCTGTTTGAGAATGCTTTGCTTTAATAATAAAGCACACCTCCGCGCAACCTTCTCTTCCCGTTTGCGCCTTCATTCACGAGCATAGCCCGAAGATCTAACTTTCCAAAATGTCCATTATCAACAGGTAAAATGACGAGCTTGACACGTTGGGTGAGCTCGCCCGAGAGCGATGCTCCAGATAAGATATCGAGGGTATGGCGATCAATACCGGCGAGAATCGACACGAGACCGAACCCCTTATCCAATGGGACCGAATGCATTGTTGATACAAGGCTGAGGATAATAATAACTAGCAGCGGCTGGACGGCTAAAACGAAGTAAAGCAAAGATGACTTCTGTAAAGTCGGCCGTATGTAAAACATAGTCTGGTCTGACGAGCCGACTGGGTATAATAGCGTGATGTCTTCAAAGGTGAGAGGTTTGCCGTTTGAATCTGTCCAATTGCATGAGGCAGCTGCACTCGCATTGTATCCTCCGGCAGTACTGAGAGGAGCGTAATCAGTGTTGAGAGCCACAATCCTCGACCATACCATTGCCGCCACGGCAGTCGCCATATATGAGCCATGCCAGTTCGATTGATTTCTGGATCCAAATGGGGAAAAGGGGACCAAGAAATCTAGGAGAACTGGCATATAGAACTCTGTCAATTTCAGCGTATTGTCCACGATCATTTGTTGCTTATCCGCCGACAATGGTCCACCGTGGCAGGAACCATTGGTGAGTTCAATGCCAGCTCGAGTGATTGACCATGTGCCTTGACACTGCTGTCGATAGACATTGTAGAGTTGGACGTAAGGCAGAAGGCCAGAGCAAGTGATTGCGTTTGCGTATTGGTGAGGAAATGCCAAGTATTGCATCGATTGATTTGAGCGATTATACTTCTCATCAAAAAGCCAAAGCGATGATTCGTTGTCATAGTATATATCCATGTATCCAAAAGTCCCATTCGCACAGACAGACCAAAAGGCTGACTCGAATCCGGCAGGGTCCACGGTCTTGGAAGTACTCAAGGTGGCAACGGTGCCGATGACGGGCGCGTTGACAACCCATGACTCCCCCAAGCAAGGACGTCCTGGACCGCAGTAATGAAATCTGGTTGCAAAGTATCCAGTAACGCGGTGCTGTTGCCATTTAACAACAGAACATTGTATCCATAAGACCGCGGGAACCAAGGTAGCTCCGGCTCGGAACCGTTGACTGGTGTTGATGATGCCCGGAAAGGCTGAGTGGCGTTAAAGAATTGGGGAAGACCGGTTGGCCATTGGTCACTGAACATCAGGCCAGGTGCCGCAACCATGCCATAATAGGTGGGGATTGAAACATATTGCACACTTTCGACGCTCTTGGAGCTTTGGCCTCCCTTAAAGGTCTTGTAGGCAACACTGACGGCGATCGGGAGAATGAGGAATAGGGTGAGAACGACTCTCCAAGGGAGGCCCAGTCTCGGTGCCATCGGTTTGTTGCGAAGGATACCATCGTAGTTCTGAAGTATGGAAGATCCAAATCTTGCTTCAACGAGTAGGAAAAATGTTGAGGTGACGCTTCCGAGGCAGAGGTTCATGATGCTGAGCAAGAAACCGATAACGATCAGCTGGTTGTTTGCCACACCTAGGCGCCACGACACGGCCTCATTTGCGACTGCTATGATTGCCATTGCGAGACAGACGAGGGATAGAGCAACCACTGAAAGATCCGACTTGCTGATTTTATTCTTTCTCTTGGGCTTGCCGAGCGACGGAAATGCGGGCTGATGAGCTGGAAAATTTGGATTCGCAGATGTTCGGACGGGCTCTGTGTCATACGAGCTGTAATCGCTTTGGAGATCATGCAGGAGATGTCCCGTGGTAATTCCGTAACACAGATCGGCATCTCTCACGCCGTACGCACTGTGCGCGGATGGCGAGCCCTTTGACGATGCCTGAGCCAGAGCATAGTCCGCGGGCTCGTCACATGAAGCAGACATGATGTAGGACTGGGTTTGCTCAGAGTAGAGCTTTTCACGAGAGAAAAGTGAATACCGTAGCAAATCAAACAAGGCCTGTAGACTGAACAGTTATTTTTCTTGAGCTGATCATACATTGTGGCGACTATAACAACTGAAAGGCCGATGTTCGTCCTCCATAAATAGGACACGCCGTTGCGTGGATGTGCTACTTAGTAAAGAAGGACGGCCCAGGCGGTTCGGAAGGAGCCAAAGCCGGGCGCCGTACGACAACGCCGTGCTGTGCGGTGGCTGTGAGATGCAAGATTATTGAAGTGACAACTCACCAGTGGAAACTGCGTATTTGCTGTGGTTTGTATGTGTGGTGATGACACTGCGCAGCTGGCACCTCCTGGGGCCACTCAATGGACGCCACTTGAGACAAATGCCCTCCAGTGTTCACACCTTTAGAGTCCCCTGGTCACACAGCGGTTACACTAGTAGATTCTGTAAATAGAAAATCTCCAACCGAGAGCTGCACTTTCTACTTCCAGCCACTAGACTTCGAGCATCGGGCTGGCCTGTCTTGACCTGGATGTCTGAGATGTGATGATAGCATGGAAACCAAAGACATGCGCTCACCTATTTTCGTATTTAGGAAGCTAAGAGCTGCTGTGCCTCATCACACCATCGTGCACTTACCAAACAGTTTTAACCTCCATCCTGTCTACAACACTCACATCTCACAAATCCGTTTATCCTCCCGTCCCTACGCCACGATCTCAACACCCTATACATACACACCATTTTCTAATCATCGCCACCCGGCTCCGGCTGCAGCCTCTGATGATCTATTCAGCCAGTCATGCCCCCTGTGCACGATGTCCGGCACATGATTACGCAGACAGGCTGGGCAAACGGGTCAAGTCCACACTGCTCTCAGATGACCCGGACACCTAGCAGTTCAGGCACTGTCGACCTGTCCCTCCTTGCTGCCCCGTCCCAGGGCGCGTAGCTTGTCCCCCCACACCCAGAAGACAACAGGCAGCGGGAAGCAGAACACGACCCACAGGAAGGCGAGCATGCTGTTCCCCCACCCATACCCAAGGCGTTCGTACAAGTCGGGCGCAAAGACAGGAAAGGCAAAGCCAAGCGAGTACATGAGCACGCGCGTGGCCGCCGTCACCGACGCACCGTGCTCGACGAACTCGTCCAGCTGGTACGCGTTGAGCATCTGGCTGGCCATGAAGCTGCCGAGCGTGAAGACCGCGGCGCCGACGTCGACGGCCGGCCAAGCGATGGCATACTGAGCCGCCCAGCCGTATAGTAGGAGCCCCATGGGCGTGATGATGACTCCAGGCACGAGATACGGTACGCGGTACTCGGGCTTGCCCGTGCCGTCGCCGCCGCCGTAGCGGGCCGTCATTTGACGGTATGACCAGTCCATGAGCCGGCCGCCGACCTGCGTGGCGGACGTCGCGCCGATGGCGATGGCTATGTAGTGCAGGGAGCTGATGAACTCGGACTGGCCGTACTCGGTGATATAGAGGTCGGCAAAGGTGCCGAGGAGGAGGGTGTAGATGGCGAAGTCCAGGGCGAGGATGAGACTGATCATCTGCACCACGGGCCGTCGGAGGAGCAGGCGGAATGGCCGCCACAGACCGGCTCCAAGGAGGTTTAGAGATGCCTTCAGGGATGGGGATTCGGTGTCGAGTCCGGCAGCCTCGCGATGGCTGCGTGCCCTGCGACGCAAAAGGACGGGGGTGTAGGATTCACGGATACAGAGCATGCCGATCAGAGTGGTGAGGCCGTTGAAGGCGCACATGATCCAGAAGATCCACTGCCAGGCAATCATTTGCGTGACGACGCCGCCTATGATGGGGCCCAGGGCAGGGCCGAGGTACGGGAGGAGCGACGAGATAGCCACGGCCTTGCCGCGGTCTTTTTTGCCATACATGTCTGCCATGGTTGGCCCGGTAAGCTGAGCGAAGAGTTGGACATGTTAGCTCTCCCTTTTACAGGCCTTGTGAGGTTACGAATGGGTAATTAGACGGAGTTTGTGCACACTGTGACACCAGCACTTGCACCAAAGCCAGTCATCAGCCTGCCCACGATCATCAAGCTCTTGGAGTTACCGACTGGACTGATGCCATTCCAAAGGATATACCAGAGATTGCCGGCGACCCAGACCCACTTGCGGCCGTAGACCTCAGCGAAGGCAGCTGAGAAAAAGGGACCAAAGGCTAGTCCGAGGAAGTAGGTGGCAAAGACGATCTGGGCAGTAGCAGCGTCGATTCCCAGGTCAGCCGAGATGTCGACAAGGGCGGCAGCGATCATGCTGGCCGTCATCAGGGTGACGAGCTGGCCGAAGGAGAAGATGACGCCGATGGTGATCTTGCGCCATGGAGCCCAATTATACGGGTCGTCTGGGTCGTTGGGGCCATCCCAGGTGCTCTGCGTGAGTCGAGGCATTAACAGCAGAACGAAGTGACGAAATCGGGACAGGACTGGACTTACTCCGTATTGGATCCTGAGCTGCTCGAGGCGTCTGAGACGAGCCTCCAGCTCTGTATCGACAGCACCCGCCGCAGCAGCAGCTGTTTCGAAGTCGGCCTCGGAAACAGGACCGGCATCTCTCTTGACCTCCTGGTCCCCTGTCACGTTGTGTACATGCTGCTCACCCACCTGGTCTCGGTCAGTGTGAATCGGGCGAGGGGTCTCTACCGTGGAAGCCATGTGCGTGGCTTGAAGCAATGCCTGCTGAAGAAACAACCCAATAATGTAGCTCACCTAATAGTCAGAGCTGGAAGACAAGACTCCAAGACGGAGCAGTTGTCGGCGGGAAGGGGGAGTCAGCAAGAGGTCATATGAAGACGCCACAGCAAACACCGAGCGCGATCGGCCGAGCCCGGTGTGTCCAATGCAGTGCATGCTTTTGGAAGCACGGAATAGAGAGATATGTTGTCTCTCTGTGTGTATGTTTCTTGATGGGATGCAGGTTTGAAGGACCAACTCGGCAATCCGAGGCTGAGACGCGGTCACCAAGCAGAATGACGGAAACGCTGGTTGTCTATCAATCGGCGCTCCGGTGTCGCACGCCACCGGGACTCGGCTCTCACTTCCTGCGCCTGACTCAGGCACAACACAGGGAAAAGCTGCCGTGGTTGCCTACACGCTTGCAGCCAACGTTCACAAAGAGCCAGGAGTCGGCCTTCGTTATTCCCGGTCGGCCCAGTCGGTCCAGCTGGAGCATCATGATCAAGCTTACTCGGCCTGACTAATTGTTAACTACCTACCTAGGTCCTGTACAGGAACATCTAGACCCTTGTCCGCCCGTTTTGCATCCGCCGAGCCCGTCTTACAGCATTCATATTCACTATTCTGTCCGAGAGATTTAAAGCCGAGGTGCCTGTATGATAGGATGGAGGGAAGGGAAAGAGAGAAGATCGGAAAGGCACAATAGCGAGCGTCATCAATATTGGTGGTCACTCTCGCTTCTCTTTGATAAATTCAGACGCAGTCGCAGTAGAGCTCTGCGATACGGAAATTGCGGAGGCCAGGCAGACAGTCTCGAAGGCGAAACCCTGATATGGCAACTGGCTGGCTGGATGGATGAAGTCATTTCTTTAGTGTCGCAAAATTTGCTTTGCCGCTTCTGTCTTCCCACATAAAGATAACGGGGTACCCTCGCCATTGGTATGAGGTTATTCAACTTGCAGAAGTGCGAGAGGAGTCAAAGACCTGGGCGACTGGTAATCCCCAATCAGGCAGGCCGCGATCGTGACGTCCAAAAATGTGGTCAAGTAAGTCAGGACGCAGCCAACAGACCCGACTTGAAATATTACGCATTCCCAGTCCCTCCTTATTTCCCCCTTCTTATCCTTCCTTTCTCCCTCTCCCAAAAAAGCTGTACAGACCCACCTAGGGCATGGATGTGTGTGTAAAGAGGTCGCGGGATCTGATGGTGGCAGATCTCAGAAAGCACTGGTACGGCAGGTCCCACCCAGCGACAGTGCGCAAGGCCATTGCGACTTCCTCAGCCCTTCTACAAGGACACTTGGCCTGTTGATTCCGAGCTTGTGCTGGCCGCAGCTGCAACAAGCTCCCAGCTTGATGTCCTTCCATACTGGCCAGCCCACCATCACGGCACCACCCACCAGCGGCCTGAATCCGACTCAGCTCGACCCACGCTTGAACATCACAGCCACGACCACCACGACGCCTTCCAACCCAACCACATCTACGCCTACCGCTGACCACCAGTTATCACCACGAGCAGTATAGGCGAGCTCGAAAAGCCCGAATCCGTCACCTCCAGACAAGAAACGTCCCAAAGCATCCGCTGTGCCATCCCGCTACATCAGAACTCCAAGGGCTACCAAAACCACAACACCCAGCAGTCTCTGCCGCCGCCGCCATCGCCCAGCTCTCAAAGGTCCGAGGATCGCGTGGGTGGCGTTCTCTTGGAGTTCCACGATGTCGGCTTCGACAGCCCAGACGAGCACATGGCGGACCTACCGCACAGACCGAGTTCCGCGTTCAGCTGCTGCTCTACTGCGCGCAGTCAGCGGACCTGGTCCCTCCACCGACCTGGAGTTTAGGAGCCCTCCGAACGACGGCTATGGACCAAGATCCGGCCCCGAGATGCACAAGACACCACGATGGGCCGCTAAGAGCGACGGAACATTTGCACGAGGAGGAGATGGCCCAGTTGTTGCCAGTGCTGCGACGACGGCGTCGGCGGCGGCCCTGCAGGGACGCCCGACACAAAGTAGAAGAGAATGGCGTTCGTTGCTAACACTACCGGGCAGCTCCCGCAAGACGAGACGACGGAAGAGGTGAGGAGGAGGACTCAGCAGTTGGTGCAAGAGCGGTGAGTTGACCTTTCTTCTTCTTTTTCTCAGCAGAAATGTCTTTTTCCATGCTTTTCTTCTCTTCCCCCTTTTCCGTCTTTTAACCTGAGACGAGCACGCGAGAGATCAAGAAAAGCTAAATGAACGAGCCTATCAGACTCCCAATATCCCGCAAATGCTGGCCAAACCGACCAAGCAGGCCCACGTCGAACACCGTCTTGAGCATCGACTGCATCCGAGTACTTTGCCTCCGTTGATGGCTCCGTTGGCAGCTCCGTTGGAAACTCCGCTGCTGACCTAGTCCTTTCCACATTCCGTTTCATCGCTGCCACCGCCTGTCGTTCCTGCATAAAAAGCTCAATCAGGGGCGTTGGATGTAGTCAGGGAAGCATGACAAATGTACATCTGCTGCCAGTCTCGCTGCTAGAGAAGCGGCTCTGGAGACGGAGCCCGAGAGGTCTTCGCCTGTCTGGGCTTGACACGATGCTACGACATGATGACTGGGAAGGACGAGTTGGGCGACCTGCATCAAGACACCGCGAACGTGACAAGTCGGCTCGAAATCCTCCGACAAGCCCTCATAGCAACCTTGACCCACTGCCCACCAACCGCTTGAGGTTGCGATGTCTCTGGACTCGGATACGACACATGCGATGGCTTATCTCGCCAAGGACTTGTGCTGAGCTCATTTTTGTCTTAACCTCGCCGCACCCAGTCATCTGAAGGAAGTGACACGACGCTGCTGTTCGCCTATCGTCCCAACTACTGGAATCCAAGACTCGCGATAGCTACTTGCGGTCGGACGCCGCGGCCGGGGCCGACAGCCGTTGGTGGGGAGGCCCTGGACCGAGCTCCAGGGCAGCGAGCAAATAGAAGCTTTCAAACAAGGTTTCCTCCGGCAGAATTATCGCGCGAGGTAGCACCTGAGGAGGTAGGGTTCCCCACACCTTTCTAGAAGGGCTTCTTACTCTATCTGGAACATAGGAGGATGTCACTCCGGGCCTAAGTCCCAACGGCGTGACGCCTCTCCTTTTCAGCGCCGGCAAATGGAGGATGGCAGGACGGCAACGATCGACGCCTGGTCTGCCTAGACTGGTTCTCAGTTCATTTCCACACGGCTGCTGCGTAAATGCTTAGCAGTCGATCATCTCCCCGCAATGTACCCCGGACGCCACGTTAGGAGCTCTGCCGGCCACTATGACAAGTTCCAGTGAGGTCCAGACACGGTCAAGAGGGCGATCCCTGTCCAATCCAACCTTAAACTAAGCTATGTCTACCACCGCCTCCTGATAGGTACGAACGTATAGCTGATTCAAGGCATATGTGCTTTGGCACCAAGCTTAACCAGGAATCCCAACCGCAAGCCAGCCCAGGAACAAGAATATGATTCGCCAAAGGCAGCTGTCCCGAGATTAACCGCCTGTCACATAAACAAAACCACTCGTACGACATGCATGGCATTCCTGGCGCTGGGTCATGTGGCTGCATGGAGACCAATGCCCGACATGTCTCTCGCCAAAAGCACCATGGGCCGACGCGTCCCTGACTGTCGGAATTCCCAATTTTCCGTCTACCCACCGCCACGCCACATGCCACGCCTACCCCTAACCGTGAGGCGTGCTGGGCAGCGTTGTCGTCTGACGTCCCGAGCGAGAAATTCATTGGTGCCATCACCCTTCACCCCGACAAAAGAGCCAGTAACGTCTCCTCGTCTAAGTAAGCTCCTCAAATGGGCAGTCTTGAAGTCACAGTGACATGCTTGGGGTCAAGATGATCAAGTGGTCGTCTACTCGCTCAAATCGGCCGTGTCGGGTCGAACACGAGTGGATATCGGGCGGTGCAAGGGGGGTGTTGTGGCCCCTCCTGCGCCTGGGTTCCAAAGGGCAGCGAATATCGCGCAGGCGTTCTATTCTAGGTCCTACCGGTCGAGTATGAGGGGAAGCATGGAGTATCGGACTCCGATGCGTGTCCTGGAGGAGCACTTGTTTGAATCTGACCCCTCGCTGCAAAGCGTCGTTCAAGACCCTGCGAGCATGTTCACAGTCATCTGGCCCCTTGGCTACGCAAAGCTTGACGCAGCTCCTTTCGCTGTCCAATAACCTTCCGCCTTTCCATATTACCGGCCGCACCCCCATCGTTTCTCTGGTCCTTCATATTATTTCCAGCAAGATCTAAGTTTTGATGCAACTGTGGATCTCAGACTATGCCCTAATTTGCATTGTGAGTTGGCCGCGTCCGTTCCGCCTTCCACTGGGGATATGCGGCCCTCCTCCTGCTTGGTTTTGGCCCCCTTCCTGTCCACATTGTCATGCGCCAGTCAGACACGCACCGACCTCGTCGCAGTCGCTACGGGGCAAGTCGGCCTGTTCACCCACCCTGCTAGCCTCCGGCAAATATACTGCTGGACGGGATCTTCCATTATCCACCCAGATGTTGACATCAGAGTCTCCTTGATGTCGGAAGCCGGCCCATCGTTCCTTCTTGGATCGTGTTAAACAAATGAACCCTCCACATATCACGTCTCCGACTTCGCCGAATTTCCTCTTTGGGAGGTCTCCCTGGTCAACATGTGCCCATTTCACCCGCCCAGCCGGATCATGAAGCTTGTATTAGACAGTATATAAACCCAAGAGCTGGGCCGTTGCTTGGTGAGCTTGTTCAGTCATCGATCTGCACAAACACCTCAAACAAGTATCGGATCAGCATCAATACCAAGATGTTCAGCAAAATCGCTTTCGCGAGCAGCCTGCTCACTGCTAGTGTCAGCGCCCAGGGCGCCGGCACGCAGAAGACCGAGACCCATCCCACGATGACTTGGCAGTCGTGCACTTCCCCCTCGAGCTGCACCACGAACAATGGCGAGGTTGTGATCGGTATGTTGTGAACCTCGTCCAGAATTCACATTTTCAATGCCAATTCTCACAACCATCCAGATGCCAACTGGCGATGGGTCCATGACAAGAACGGCTACACCAACTGCTACACCGGAAACACCTGGAACACGTAAGCCCCAGTGTTATCCTTTCACGGATTCCCGTCTACCATATTTTGAGATGTTTCACAATATATCACTTCGGGATCCGTAGCAGGTGATTAACGGGTACTAGGACCATTTGCCCGGACAACAAGAGCTGTGCCGCGAACTGCGTGCTCGACGGAGCTGACTACGCTGCCACCTATGGCGCCACCACGAGCGGGAACGCCCTGTCCCTCAAGTTTGTCACTCAGAGCTCCACCAAGAACATCGGCAGCAGATTGTACCTCATGGAGTCTGCGACCAAGTACAAGCTCTTCAACCTGCAGAACAACGAGTTCTCATTTGACGTTGATCTGAGCAAGCTTCCTGTGAGTCTCCATTGCCACGGCTTCTTCACGAGAGTGTGGGCTAAACAGACGTTATAGTGCGGCCTCAACGGTGCGCTGTACTTCGTCTCCATGGATGCCGATGGTGGCATGGCAAAGTACTCGACCAACACCGCCGGAGCCAAGTATGGTACTGGATACTGCGATTCTCAGTGCCCTCGTGACCTTAAGTTCATCAATGGACTAGTATGTGCCAAGAAACAACGCCACCCGATACCCACACTCCCGCTAACGCTCCCTACTCAAACAGGGCAACGCCGAGGGCTGGAAGCCGTCCTCAAATGATGCCAACGCAGGGGTGGGGGGGTCTGGATCGTGTTGCGCAGGTTCGATCCTCTCTGCCTATTACACTCTACAGCCGGATACTAACACACACTAGAGATGGACGTGTGGGAGGCCAACTCGATCAGCACGGCCTTCACGCCACACCCTTGCACCAACTCTGCCCAGCACATCTGCTCCGGTGATGCCTGCGGCGGCACGTACTCGTCGACGCGGTACGCGGGCGACTGCGACCCCGATGGGTGCGACTGGAACGCCTACCGCATGGGCAACACGGGCTTCTACGGCCCCGGCAAGACGGTCGACACGACCAAGAAGTTCACCGTCGTCACGCAGTTCTCTTCCTCGGAGATCAAGCAGTACTACATCCAGAACGGCGTCAAGATTCAACAGCCCAAGTCCACGGTGAGCGGCCTGACCAGCTACAACTCCATCACCTCGGCCATGTGCACGGCCCAGAAGACCGCCTTCGGCGACCAGGACGTCTTCAGCCAGAAGGGAGGCCTGTCCGGCATGGGTACCGCGCTCAGCAAGGGCATGGTTCTAGTCATGTCTCTGTGGGACGACGTGAGTAGCTCCCCTTCGGATTCGCTGATTTTGTTTTCTCCGTGGCACTGACATATCGCGTGACAGCACTACGCCAACATGCTGTGGCTCGACTCCACCTACCCCGTCAGCGCCAGCGCCAGCACGCCCGGCGTCGCCCGCGGCACATGCGCCACCAGCAGCGGTGTCCCCTCCGACGTCGAGTCCAATGCCGCGTAAGTCCTTCCTTGCCAACATCGCTTTCTCCCATGATCTGTCGCTAACAGAGTCCACAGGGACTCCACCGTGATTTACTCCAACATCAAGTTCGGCCCCATCGGCTCGACCTACTAGATTGTGTCACTGAAAACATTGGGGTTTTTTGAGGAATGAAGGAATGGAAGTTTGGATCGTGTGTCCCTCCTGACGTTCGCTGCAGAGGGGCGATTGCAAAAGAGGTGGGTTGATTCTGATTCTTGCTACTGTACATATTGGCTTGAAAAGCCTGCCTTCGTAAATCTGCATAGGCTTCGCCCGTATCATCGCTGTCCATGTCCTCTCCATGTCTCCATGATTCCTTTTTTCAGGAGTTGGTTCCATGCCACCGCGATCTTCCTCCATTGTATTCTCTCGCCAGAACATACCATCTTCTTGCCTTGACATCGGAGACGTTTCGTCGCTGATTTCATGAGGCGTCGAAGATTGAAAAAAAGACTTCCAAAAAGGGGGGGGGGAGGGTCATGTAGACCTTCGCCAAGGGTATCCTCCGAAGGGATCGCAGCGTTTTCTCGAGTTCGTTGCATGCCAGAATCCTATTGGAGTCACTACATCTCATGCGAGTCTTCCTTGTAATTCCGTCTGAGCCACCGCGATGTGTCCGAGATTCTGGCAACCCTCACTCGCATGGCTACGCTCATTTTGGTGCCGGCACTCTCATGCACTGACTTGATCCTCGGATTCGCTCGGCAATAGTGCTCGACAAAGGCTCCCGCATCCTCGCGGTCGTCGAAGCGAATGTACAACCAAGTCTTGAAACGTGAACCCTTTCTACCCATGTCGACCCGCACAATCTTAGAGTTGTGGTGACTGGTCATCATCTTAACCC
Organism: Diaporthe sp. NJD1; assembly: GCA_013842865.1. Taxonomy (NCBI): domain Eukaryota; kingdom Fungi; phylum Ascomycota; class Sordariomycetes; order Diaporthales; family Diaporthaceae; genus Diaporthe; species Diaporthe sp. NJD1. The sequence continues at coordinate 994,172 of JACDXY010000014.1, read as the reverse complement.
GGTCGACACGCGGCGCTATCCAGCTCAGGCTGTCGATCTTTTGCTCTGTTACCGGGTTGACCACCGCAAAAGGGAAACGGGGATTCTTCTCGATGGGATAGAGGAGGCATGGCAGCTCGGCCAATCCAGCCGGTCCAAGGTCAGCAGTTTCTGACTCGAAAAGTTCGTCTGAGGAATGGAGGGCCATGAAGACTGGCAGTCCTACATGGAATGTCCAAGTTCCAGGCTTCACGGCCATGTCGCCGCCAGCCATGTAGCCCTTCATTAGATCACTCGCCATCTTCGGGATCTTGTCGAACAAAGCTGTGGCATCATTGAACTTGAAGATCTCGTGCTTGTTGACACGAACGAACCTAAGCAAAATCTCCACCATAAGCTCCGTGCTTGTGTCCTTGTATGCCTCCTCGAGTGCATCGAGGATCTCGGTCAGCCATACGGGACTCTCGCCGTCATCTGTGTCTGTGTCGTAGAAGTCAATCGCGTTGCTTGCGTCGAGGAGCTTGAGCTCGCTGTCAACGTGTGCAGTGAGCTCTGCAATAGCCTTGTCCTTTAGCTCGTCAAGCAGGAAGAAGTCGCCGAGTCGAAAGATTCGGATGCAGAGTGCTGGGATCTCCTCGCCGTCCGTCAGTTCCGGGATGTCGATGTCTGTTTACACGTTCAACCACTCAGAGGAATGTTCATTGAAAGAAATGTGAGTGTCTGGGAACTTACCCCTGGCGTAGATGTAGCGAAGCAAGACGTCGATGAGAGCCGGGTCCTGCTCTTCCAGCACGACCTTGTCAGACACAGCCTCCTGCCACACTTTGCGTCAGCATTGCAAAGCCAAAGATTGCCTGGGATCCCGAGCGCGATGAGGAAGAGTACTCACCGCAAATTCGCCGTAGAAAGCAGTCTCGAACCACCTGCATCGCGAGCTCACGATGACCTTATGGACCTTCCAAGTTCGGTCGCCGCAAACGATGGTTGCGTCTGCGAGGTTTCCAGTCTCGAAGAGGCGAATGTCGGCGTTGGCAAGGCTACCTCCGCCCTTGTCGTGATACATCTTGAGGTTCTCGAGTGGAAGTCGTGATGTTTTGAAAGAGGTTGGTGACGGTTGTTGCTGTTGAATGAATGTGGGGGAGATTGAAGAGGTCGCGGGAAATCGGGGGGGGGGGTTAAAAGTTCTGGGGTTTTGGGGGCTGTCCGGACGAAAAGGCGAGGTTTTGGCGAGCGCTGAGAGAGAAGACTCACTGTCGCTGCGCTCAAAACAGTCAGGTAACAGTGTGTAGGTATGAAGGAGGACGCGGGATATGTGGCCCGCCCTTCCGATTCGGTATGTACTTAACCGAAACCATACGGAAGTGGATCGTCCTGTAAGATGCAGTCTTCTCTCAAAGTTACCAGTGGGAAAGTTTGTATGAGGTGACCTGTTCGGATACGACCCCTCGTATCTGATTACCTAGGCCTTACGTTTCCCTTCTGCTGTATGTTTGGGCGAACGGGAAAATCAAACTGTACACAGGTACACATCAAGACGAAGGGAGAGCTATGTCGCTGATTTTGCTTGTGCCTAGGTAACTACTGTTTGTTCCAAACGAACCCCATGGACCTTTAGAAAAGCTATCAGCTACTCGGGTACGCACAAATGTGCGAACCTCCAGCTAGCGGTCCTTCAATGCCGAAGGTGCTACACCTCATCAGACCATCTCCATGCGCCCACTTGAACTGTGTCGTCGTTCATCCACCCGCGCCTTTGCCACGGCCAGTGGCACACCTCATTTATCGTAAATACACACCCCATGCACCACTTTAGCTCTCCAATAGGCGCACTGTCGACGGGAAACGGGTTGTAAGACACTGTCTCCTCGCGGGTATTGATTCCATCGCCGCATCCCGAACAGGTGATCTCGTCTGGGAAGCTGGGGGCCCACCTGGCCAGGATGTCCCACTCGATTTCGTGCCTGTTAGGGATCCAGCTTGGCCTTTCGTCAAAATTGTGCCCGATCAACAGCTTCAGTAGGAGTTGGTTGACTTCAGGCCACTTCTCCAGGATTTCCAATGTCTCCGGCAGTACGAGAATCTCGTATCGGGTCACCCACAGGAAGGCGACGAAAGTAGTCTGGAGTGGCTTCATGGCTTCATCGTTGCAGACTTCTCGGATGGCGTCGAAAAAGTACTTCATCCAGTGGGGTCGGACTGCTTTCGTAACCACGTTGCTGCAGGCAAGTAAGGTCATTGCGTCGAGGTGTTGTTTCAATGTAAATTCGGCCAGGAACTTGAGTGAATCAAGCTGTAGGTAGTCGGACAGTTTCCAGCAGCGGATGCAGGAAGTAGGGGTGTTCAAGACTTCGACATTGAGATCTTGCGTCTTGGTCAGCTTATTGCGAATAAAAGTCAGGATGCGTGGACACAAGCATACCTTCACTGTAGAGATGCCGAAGCATAATGTCGACTGAAGCAGGGTCCGCCTCGGGGAAATCCACCTCGCCAGAGGTGCCCTCCTGTCGATTTGTGTTAGAGTCATTAATAGTGGTTCCAGGCGAGATACCCACAGAGAATCTTCCGTAGAACGCCGCCCTGAAGAACTTCAGCCTTGACGCCAACAGGCTTCGGTGCACCTTCCAGGTGCGATCGTGACACTTGATGATGCCATCGGCGAAGTTGCCCGTTTTCAGCATGTGGATGTCGTCCCCCTGGAACGTATGGCGAAGGAACTGGCCCATCGTGAGAGCGGGAGTTGAGTTGTTGAGGTTGAGAAATGTTTGAGTTAGTTCGAGGTTGGCAGAAAGTGAAGATCTGCTCTTAAAAGCTGTTCAGGAACGGTGGTGCTGCGAGGCAACCAGGCAAGGTGGCGCAGAGAGGCAGCCGGTTTAGCAAGTTGCTACTTTCTGGCCTTTGATCTGGTTGAAACACTGAGCACCTGAGGTGAATGTTTGAATAGATAATATTGAGTGGGCTTAGATTCCTGAACCTGCCAATGTGTCTCTGGGTAAGGGGGCAGCAGGATAAGGCATTCACGTAGCCCACAGGTCACTGCCCCCGTCGTAGATTTTCAGCATCAGCGCTTTTTGTGGCAGACGGCTGTAGTCGAGTCCAACCACGTTCAACGATGGAATGACTGGGCAGCATTCTCGTCCCTGAGGCACTCCTATATCAACAAGGTTATGCCTGGGCTTGACGTTTGCTTTGCTGTGTCCTAATGACCTCGAGCGTCTTCAAAGACACCCGATTCTTTATTCTGTCCAGGTGCTTGCAAACGGATCTCCTTTTCACTTGACGGCGTTCCTACTCATGATGCTACGCTGCGGTTTACCTGAAAGGTCCTCTCGACCTCAGAGTTGCAAGGCTCAGTCCTTTCACCAATCTTGGGACCTCTCAGCAGTCGCCTCAGCGATACCCAGGTGACGTTGCTACAAAGCCATTCAAGGAATTTAGAGGGGTGCCTCTTTATTGAAAGCCCATCACGTTGCCAAGAACAAGATACAAGCGTGCTGCTGACGTTTTGAGATTAACCGGTGGCGTGTTAATTTGGCAGCTGCACGCCGAGACCAGTTCCTGCAGTGATGATCTACAGACAATGCAATGCCTCGACTTGGCACTCTAATCTACCGACATATCCGACAGCCAGGACGAATCAACTACGATGGGATTGATTGAGATGTGGTGGATCTTGGTGAGGCTCTGGTCTGGACGGCTGGATAAAGTGACTGAATCATTGGGAAAAGCTTAATTTGACTTCGCAGGATGAGGTTGTACGACAGTCGTGACGCACGAGCTGCGGCTGTGGAGTCTCGCTTTCGGGAGCCATTCCGGAAACTTTATATCTGAGGTTTTCATCAGCCGTACGCCTTCGCATGTTTTGATTGGAACAGACCTGACCAACGCCCAAACGTTTAAATGGGCAGTATAAAGTGAAGGTCAGGGCTACTGAGTGAAGTCATCATTGAATCAGGAGCTCACAGGTACAGCACCCGTGGACGTTTCACTTTAGCTACTATGCTACCCGGACCACCCATATACCCCCACCACTCATATACCCGCCATATCAAAAGTCCTTAACTTTAACGATATGCAACTAATTAATTCCTTAGTATTCTGAGGCAATTTATATATAATTTTAATGCTCTAAATCTACTCAATCTATATATTTACTTAATTTATAGATAGCTCAGCTTGATTTAATTTAAACCTCTATTAAAATCTCCTCCTTAATCTCTTTATTATTAGCGCTATATATATCCTCTTCTTCCTTAATAATAAAATTCTTTAATTAAATTAACTCTTCTTTTAAATCTTTAATAAACCTTCCTTTATTTAAAATATTATAAATAATTATAAATCTCTTATTAAGGTTAAATATAGCTTATCTTTTCTTTATACCGGCTTATATATCTTCTTTAATCTTTATTTTAATATTCTCTTATTTAAGAAATGTAATTTTAGCTTAAAGATTTTTAAATTTATTTATAATATAATGCAATTTATATCCCTAATAAGGATTTTCTTATAATATTATTATAATAAACTATTAATTAATTAATTTATCCTCTAACTTTAAATTTATTATTATTGCTTTAATATTATACTTTTCTTTATTTAATTAAATCTTTAGGTAATTTAAAGCCTTTTAATAGCTTATAAGCTAATTTTTAATATACCTTTAAATAGAAATAATAATCTTCTTAATAATAACCTTTTTAACTATATATAAATATTGCAAGAAGTTAATTTTTCTTATAAGGGTTAAATTAATAAGGGTATTAAATTTAATAATTTCCTTTTAATAAGTAGCTTTAAGGATATTAAAATAACTATTATTTATTAATTAAAGCCTATAAAAAGTATATATTAAGAGAAAATAATAATAAATATTATTAAAGAAATATTCCTTTATAAACTTAGCTTATAAGTATATAAATTAATCTTTAGGCTATTTCTTTATAAATTAATATAGGAAAATATTAAGATATAGCTCTTATAGCTATTAAGAATAAGTAAAATTGCTTTATTATCATTATTATCTCTAAGGGCATTTATTTATAATATAAATATATCCCTTAATTAAGTGATAGTAATCTTATTACTTATTTAGCTATTTAGGGAATAAATATAATACTAAGTATAAAGCTTCTTAAACTCTTAAAGGAACCATTATATTTATAGCTCTTTGCCCTTAAAAATAATATTAAGGTTTAAATATTTACTTATAATAATAATTAAATTTATAAATATAACCTATAATTAGCTTCCATTACCCTTTTAAAAGGCTTATTTTATCTTTAAAATATTAAATATAAGAGAATTAATTCCTATATAAATAAGTATTTAAAGCATTATATAATTATATAAAATATATACTTTATCTCTTTATAATTCCACCCTTATCAACATTAATTATTAATTAAGGCTTAACTTAGCTAAACTATTTATAATAATTAAAATATTAATTAATTACTTTTAATATAAAGCTATTAAATTAAATTAACTCTTATACCTTATTAATTTTAATATAAATAGCTTTATAATGCTTCTTAAAGCCCTCTAGCTAATACTTCCTTAAAGGCTTTATATCACCTTTTTTTTATAGCAGGGATTTAATAATTTTTTAAATAATTATATTTAAAGGGGCATAGCTTAAAGACTTTTATTTAATTATTTATTTAATTAATTTATTTTCTTTAATAATAAATAAATATTAAGAAAGCTAAATAATCTCTAACTTTAAGATAATATCATTTATTTAATTTAAGAAGGTTATTAAGAATATATAGTTCTTTTTAATAGATTAATGCTTAAAAAGATTATTATTTATAATATTAAATATAATATTAATTATATCTTTTTTTATATAAAAAGGCATTATATAATTAAGCTATAATGAAAAGAAATAAAGGTAGTAATTATAAAGAAAATTTATATATTTGTTTTAAAGAGTTATAAAGTATATAAAGTTTAGGCCGATTTACCTCTAGCCTTAAGCCCCTAAAACGGGATTAACTATTATAAGTATAAATGCTTATTTAAAAATTATATAATAATTAAATTATTATGTAAATAACTTTAGGATTAAGTATATTATGTATAAGTAAAGTTAGGGGGTTTGTGTGGTGATGGTGTATGAGTGATGGGGGTGTATGGGTGGTCCGGGTGGCATGGTACACCGGGGAAGGTCTGAGCCCTTCTAGCCCACGTCAAGGAAAGAACGTCTTTGTTTGTCTGCCCATTCACAAGCTCACATACCCGCCAAAGCTAGCGCAAGCACAAACGCACCCAACACGGCGAGTCAGACCAAAGCTTGTTTACACGCTCATCCGCGGAGGCGATCACTGCCCCGCTTGCATACACCCGCAGCAGCCGCTATAACACCATCGGTCCTCTAGTCATCAATCCTGTCAATGATCAGCCTCACATTCCCGAACGACCTAGCTTGGTCAGGAAGCCGAAGCCGAACATGATGCCGACGGCAGGCGACCGCGGGACGCTGACGCCGCTTCCCGAGTACCACCGCCGAGGCCTCACCGTGCTGACGGCCTTCTCCGTGCTCTCCTTCATCTCGACCACGTGCCTCTGGCTCTTCATCACGTACAAGCTCGTGTCCTTCCGATGGCACAAGTTCAGACATCGAAGAGAGCAGAAGAGAAAGAGGCAGGAACAAGTCCAAGAGCAAGTGGAGATAAGGGACCCAGACTTCTCCTTGGGCTTGGACCAGCGCCATGAGCATCTCGAGGGGAGGACGATCATGGACCAGCTGCAGGAGCTGGACAGGCTGCGGTCGGAGCAGGACCAACAGGACCAACAGGAGCAGCACAACCAGCTGCAGAGCCCCACGGCGGGCGACGAACACATGCAGGATGGGCTGGGCGATGACAAGCAAGTCGACTGCAACCCCTTCCCGATACTGGTGTACCACCTCCTCCTCGCCGACATGCAAGAAGCGATGGCATACGGTCTGAGCATACACTGGCTGTCAGAAGACGGAATATATGCCCCCTCAAGTGTCTGCTGGGCCCAGGGATGGTTTGGCTCCGTCAGCAACCTCGGCGCCAGCCTCTTCCTCTCAGCCATCTCTGTGACCACGTTTTGCACGATCGTTCTGGGGCTCAAGCCGTCGAGGAGAACACTCTACGCAGTCGTGACCTGCATCTGGCTGTTCACCTACGGCATCAACACCGCCGGCGTGCTCTGTGCCATGCGTAGCACACCGGTGCTCAAGATGGGAGAGTCGTACTTCATGAGGGCAAATGTCTGGGTGCGTACATCCAACACATCCCGCGAGGCTGACCTGTATCCGATGCTAATCACGACTCACAGTGCTGGATCAGCTCCGAATACAACCCCTGGCGTCTCTGGTCCCACTACTTCTGGGTCATAATCTCAATAACCCTCACCTTCGGACTCTACTCTGTCGTCTTCTTCACCCTCTGGCGCCAGAAACGCAGCTGCCGGCACATGCCCCAGCGCCGCCTGCACACGCCCGAGTCGGCCCGCCGCGAGAGCGAGGCCCCCCAAAAGTCGGGCTACCACCCGGCCTTCCTGGTCTACCCCATCATCTACCTCATCTGCATCGCCCCCCTCGTCATCGGGCGCATCTCCATCATCCTGGGCTACGACCTGGGCATATCATTCTTCGCCTTCGCGGGATCCATCCTCGCCGCGAACGGACTCTTCAACTCGGCGCTGTGGACGACGACAATCCTCTTCAGCGCGCCCGACGACATGCTGGCCACGGGGCTGGACCGCTTCAGCTTCATGCGCACGCCCGCGCGCAACTACGGGCACACGGTTATCATCAGCGGGCCGGTGAGCCAGGGCTACGCGGGGACGTACCGCGCCAGGCAGCAGCAGGAGAAGGAGGACGAGGGGGGGAGGAGGGAGTGGTGGTGGTGGCGGGTCGGCGGGCAGAGGGGCTGGGGGCGGTCTTATGTTAGCACGCATGAGAGCCTGAACCCGGACCTGATACGGGTTTATTCTACGCCGACGCCTGTGGTGGAGGGGCCTTATATTCATATGAATGTTGTCACTCGGGTGGTTGTTGAGGATGCGAATAAGGAAGGAGGGTAATTCATAGAAATACATGGTTTTCATTCTGTGGCTCTTTTGCTGCCCGGTATTACTTGTCTCTTTGAAAGCATGGTGAGCCTCCATTCTTTCTGATTGTCCGAAGGCATCGCGGAAGGCCGGAGGGATCCGGATGTAACCCGTATTCGGTGGACTACAGCCCTTGCAAGACCATTCCGGCAGGGTTACTGCAGCTCCGGGTGGGCTGGTCCTCTTCATGCTCCTGTTCTCGACGCTCTTCAGCCCGTAAGATATCGTCGGCCTCCCCTTTCGGGATTCGGCATAGCATGGGCCAGTATGTGGAGATCTTGTACGGTATGGTAAAGACGGCTTTCTCCCTCTAAAGATGAATAATTACTGAGTTGGCTATTACATCCCTCACGTAACCGGATCTCTATTGCCCATGCCACACCAAGCCCATTTTCCCACGAGACAGATCCTCAGTCCATAGCCGTCAAAGATGCCCATCTTGTCCACGAATTACCCACTATCTGTCCGCCCTCGCCAACCATTGATGGAAACAAGAGTAGTGTCCAGTCACAGGCCATGGCATCAGCCCATCACGTAATACGAAACCCATGATTCAGTCGAAAGTCATAGCCTTGGACCTCGTGATTAGGTCCTTAGTACCTCGCTTGACCCGCGGAACTCAGACGCCCAATCCAATCCTTGCATGTACCCTTCAGAACCACAAGTATGTACCTTCGTTGCCGGCGCCGCCCATTTCCTCGTCCTCGCCGTCGCGGAAAACAAACGGCGGATCGATGTCAACACTCTTGAGCCGAGGGAAGCGGCTGACATCGACACGGTGCCGAGCCATGGCGGCCTTGTCTTGCTCGGTCAATTCCGCTCCAGAGGGAGTCCAGCCCAGGCGGAGGTCCGTCAAAGTGTCCCTCACTTCCTCCAGGGCCTGCTGTAGGGTTGCGTCCATTTCTCCCGAAGTCAGCGCAACATTGGCGAAATCGTGGTTCCACTCCGTGGCTCTGGTGGTGTAGCAGAGTATCTTGAGATTCTTTGCGTAGCGCAGGCAGCGCCGCAGCCAGGCGGGGTGGGTCCTCGAGTTATAGAGCCTCAGCTCGGTGACGTGCGAGAAGATCTCGAGGTACCTCGACGGCTGGTTCCGGAGAGCAGCGCCCGGACCGTGGGGCAAGAGTGACACCCAGTTGCCGTTGTCGCGGGAGAGTTCCCACCGCTGACACTTGAGGAACTCCAGCATGACGGGGAGGGGTTCGAAGCGCAGCCGCTTTCTCGGGTCGGACTGTGTCCTGATGCGCCGGACGGACTTGAAGGTGTCGCCAAAGGCAGCCTCGGTGGAGCTCGGAGGCGGAATTTGGCTGGAGGTCATTGCGTCTAGGTCTTCGCGGGCAGTCTTCCGGTGGTGCCAAAGATCGTGGGACTGCGATGAGTAGGGCGCCGTAATCAGGATGTCCTCAATGCGGGTGCCCAAATAGAGTATGACCCGAAACAGTCGATAGTAGAACCAACGAATTCGCCATCCGTGGTGGATCAACGGGGCACCATCCCGAAGAGGACACGGGACCTCATCGTAGAGTCGATAAATGTCCCACTTGAGTTCGGCGATAGCCTTCGTCAAGACCTCTGCCTGATTTGAAATCTTGTTCGTCTCCAACGGTCTTCTCAACCGTGTCAAGACCGCTCGGTCGTCGTGCGGTGAGGGTTGCTGAAAGATCAAGTCCGCAAGCACGGCAAGGCTCCGCATCCATGCGCAGCGATCTTGGTGGGTGATGAGGTTGACCAGCAGATTCGCCATCTGCATGCGGCTGGTGATGATGACGTTCCGGTACATCAAGGGCGACACGATCTCGTTACAGAACTTGGAGGTGAGGCGCAGGTTGGTCAGCGCCCTCCGAGAGGCCAAGATGTCTGTGGAGAGGGGGAGTCCGGTTCCAGTCGGCAAGGGGCCCGGAACAAGGAACTCGAAGACGTTTGTGATTATCTCCGTAGGAAGATCGGGCAGTCTGAACACGGTAGTGTCCATCTCTAGGTCGATTGAGGCTTCATCGTCGGACTGAATTCTCGGGTTGCGTGGCCAACCTCGCCAAAGCGTCGTGGACGATGCCTCGTGAGCTCGCATATCATCCATCATGCAAGTGGACGCAAGGCTGGAGATGTGGGTCAGGTAATGATTTTCTCTCATCCGCTGGGTGACTGCGGGAGAAGTCTGCCCCGGTGTTAGTCACAGAATAGCAACAGCGATAGGTCGGTTTGGATGCCCTCACAGATTGGGATGTGTTGTGTCAAAGAGGGGGACACAGAGAGGCAGATGGATTGTGTGAGCATGGAATGCACTGAATGGATGGGTTTGTTGCAGAAGAATAGAAGAGGGAAACGTTGTGGTCAGTCGGCTAAGCATGGCATACTCTATAAAGACCAGAGGACTTAGTGAATTCGGTACGTGCTAATTAGGTTGCAAGTGAATACCTTCGGTCAAAGGATCTCAATGAGCATGTGTCAGTGACTTTCGATGTCAAGCTTCATTTCACTACAGAAGTGAGTTGAGTCACTTAGCCCCTTTAAGCAAGTGGGAAGTAATCATCAGGGATCACCTGCAGAACAGTCCCGAAGTGAATTGGAAGATATGGTGAAGGTAGCAGGCCGACTGGTACTATGACCTGTCCCAAAATTACAATTAGAATCTCTTCCTGCGTGCTACTCCTCTGTGTGCATCTGATGACTCCGAGCTCTAATTTGTAGTTACTTCCAGTGGGACAGCATGCCGGTCTTCATGGGAATTACCCAAGGACGTTGATACCTCCCCTTCCTTCAACTGGTTAAAATTGAAGAAGAATTGCATACATAGTAGCCACTTGTACAGCAGCATGTATTCATCCTGTGGCATTCCCAGCCATTCAAAATTCCAGCTTTATTAAAGAATATAGAGATTTACAGGGCTCAAATCGAAGGGTACAAGGGTATATTTCTACTTAATAATCTAATTACATAACCAGCAACCTTACTCTACCACACCATTATACTTTTATAGCTATAACCACCAGCGCCCTATATAGCCTTTATTATTATTAAACTTAATATAATTACCTTATATTAATACCTTATTAAATTAATTAATTTCTTATTAAAATTAATTAATTTAATATTAAAAATAATATTTAATTATTTAAATTTTATTTTTTTAATATTATAATAATAATATAAATCTTAAATTATTTTAATCTTAAAGCTTAATAATAAATTAATTATTATAATTAAATTAAAAATATTATTAAAATAAATTATTATTAATTAATATTTTTTTAACTTTTTATTTATTTAAATTCTTTTTATAATAAATATAATATTTATAAAAACCTTAAGATTAATTTAAATTAAATAATAAAAATAATTAATTATATTATAATTAAAAAAGATTTTAATATAAATTATACTTAATTATAATATAATTATAATTTTATATATTTATTTATTATAATTAAAACCTTTTTTTTCTTAATTAAGATTAATTATATTTAATTAATTCTTATTTATTATATAAAGAAAACTTCTAAAAAGTAAGTTTTATAAATTAATAAAAAGAATTATATATATTATAATCTTTAAAAATTCTTAAAGCTTAATATAATTAAATAAAGCTATTAAAAAAATATTATAACTTTCTTATTTATATTATTTAAAACTTATTTCTTATAAAGCTTAAGAAATTTAAAATAATCTTTTATTAAAAATATTTAAAGATTTAATTAAAAAATAATATAATAAAAAATTAGCTTATTATTTATTAAAAAAAAAAATATTTATATATTTATTTAAATAACTTTAAAATAACTTAAAAAGAAAGGCTATTAATATAAATAAGCTATTAATAATAAGAGTAATATTATAAATATCTTTTAATATAAAAAGTAATAAATAAATTAAATTTAAAAGCAATACTTTTCTTATAATTTATTATTTAATTATATATATTTAATAAATAATAAAAAAATACCTTATTTTTAAAATATAATAATAACTTATATAAAAAAGATTCTATTATTATTTTAAAATATTATTAATAATAATAAAAAAATTAGCTTTTAATAACTTTTTATATAAATTTATAACCTCTTTTAATATTATAAAAATAATCTTCTTATCCTTTTTATTATTAATTATAATATTACTTTAATTAATATTTTAAAATATAAATTTCTTTAATAATATTATTAATTATATATCTTTTATATAAATATAAATATTATATTAAATATTAAAAAAAAATAAAGAAAGCTAATAATAATAATATTAATAATATTAAAGGTAATAAAAAATATTATAAAAGATAATAAGGCTAAAAATCTTAAAGAAAATAATAAAAACCTTACCTCCTTTAATAAATTAATAAAGAATATAATAATAATACCCTTAAAAATATTTAATAATATCCTTAATACTGAAATAATTCTTTTTAACCTTTTTAAAATTATATAATATTTTATAAATTATAAAACTTATAATTTAATATAATAATAACTTTAAAAAACTTTTTTAAATTAAATAATAATCCTTAATTATCCTAAGATATAATATATTATTAAAAAGAATAAAATTATTATTAAATAAATTATATATATTATTTATAAAATATTTAATTTTAGCTTATATATAACCTTTTTTATAAAGTATATATATTAAAAAATTAAGATTTAATTAAATTATAATATAAAAAATCTTTTTTTTTAATAAAAGCTATTTATAAGGCCCTTAAGTAATTAAAATAAAACTTTTATTTAAAAAAAATAATTTAAAAAATAATAGCTTTTATAAAATTTAATAATTAAAAATAACTTAAATAGCTTCTTTTATAAATTTTAAAAAATACTTTTAATCTTCTTAAAATAGCTTATTATTATATATATTAAATACTTTAAAGAAAAGCTTATTAAAAAAGCTATATAATTATTAATTATTATTACCCTCTTTATATTTAATATAATATTATTTATATTAATTATATAATAAATAATTTTTAAAAAAAATATTCTTTTTAAAAAAAATAATATTTATAAAAATTATTATTTTAATTATAACCTTTATTTTAATAATCCTTTCTTTATTATATATTTATTAAAGAAGATTATTATTATAAAAAATAAACCTTATAATATCTTTATATTTATTATTAATAAAAAAAGCCTTTTTAAAAGCTATAAAAAGGTTATAATAAATAAAAAAATAATATTAAATATTATAAATTTAAGTAATAAAATAAGTAATAAGATAAAGATAATAATAGCTTTTATATAATATATTAATTTAATATTTAAATAAAATAACTTTATTTTTAAATTATTAAATAAAAGAAATATTCTTAATAATAATACTTAATAAAATATTATTTATTAAAATTAATAATTAATAATAAGGCTTATAAAATAATTAATTTAATAACTTTTAAAATAAAAAAAGCTTTTAAATATTATAATATCTTTTAATATAACTTTATATAATACCTAAAGCTTAATAGCTAGTTATTAAAGGCTTAAAGTATAAAAGGGAATTAAAGGCCCTTTAATAATTTTTTAAAAAAACTAAGAATTAATCTTAATAATAATTAATATTTATTAATAATATTTTATTTACCTTATTTTTAATACTTATTATACTTAATAATTATATATATTATAATTTTAATTTTTTAAAGAATATTATTTATAATATTATTAAAGAATAATTAAAGCTAATTAAGATAAGTTTAGGATAATAATAAGGGTAGCTTAGGAATTATTTAAGGGGATAATATAAACCTTTAAATTAAATAAGCTATTTACTTAAAAAATAAAAATTAATAATTATAAAAATAGCTTATTATCTTTTTTTTAAGTTAATAATTATAAAAAAAGTTTTTAAAGAACTTTAAATTAATTAATATTATTATTTTCTTTATAAGCTGCTTTTTTTAATAATATAATAATTAATTAATAAATATTAAATAAATCTAAATCTCTTAATTATAAATATTATATAATAATAAAATAAAAGTTATATATATATTAAATTATATTAATAAAGAATATTAAAATAAATAAAATATTTATATAAAACCCTTATTATAAAAAGGATAAACCCCCTTTAATTATTATATTTAAGGTTTTTTTAAGGAATTTATAAAGAATTTTAAATAAAATTTTTATAATATTATAAAAATTATTTAAATTATTTTAAATAAAATATAATAAAGAAAAAAGTAGAATTTATAATCTTTTTATTAATATTTTAAGATATTAAAGTTAAAGTAAGAATTATAAAGTAATTTTAAAAAAGTTAATTTATTTTTATTTAAATTTATTAATTAGCTTTAAATAAAGATTTATTTTTATTATATTATAAATATACCTTAAATTAAAAATAATATAATTAAATTAATTTAAATAATTTAAATTAATATATTTAAAAATATTTAAAAATAAAAATATAAAGAAATAAAGTTAAAAGGAATAGGAATTTTAAAAACCTTAAATAAGAAATTTTATAATATTAAAGTTAATTAAAGGCTAAATATAAAAAGATTAAGTAATTAAAGTTTTAAAAGCTAAAAAGGTTATAATAAAAGTTATAAAGAAATTAATTATAATTAAATATTTTAAAATATTAAAAGCTTAAATAACTTTATAAACTTTTTAAAATTAAATTTATTAAATAAATATAAAAAACTTATTATATATTTTTATTATAAGAGTATTTATTATTATTTAAATAATTATTTAATATTCCTTAATAAAAAAGCTTAAATAAAATTAATATAAAATTAAAGTAATAAAGGTTAAAGCTAAGGCTAAAGTAAAAGGAATTAAAATACTTTTTTATTTTAAGGTTAAGGAATTAAGGAAAATAATTATTTAAAATAATTATATTTAAAAAAAAAAAAGGAATTAAAAATAAATAAAATGTTTATAATTCTAAGGGAAATATTTTTAAAAAAAATATATAAAAAATAAAAATTAATTTAAATATTTAAGCTTAAGTAAATCTTATAAATTATTTATTAATTTAAAAATATAAATTTAAATTATTTATAAAGAAAGAAATTTAAATTATTAATATATAATATATTAAAGTTTTAATATATAATGAATTTTAAATCTCTTTATTAATAAAAGATTATTATAAGAATTAAAAAAAAGAAATTTATAATTAATTAATTATTAATTAAAAATAATATAAATTTACTTTATTACTTAAAGCATTAACTTTAAATATATTTTAAATAAGCTTAAAGTTTTCTTTTTATAATTAATAATTAAAATAAAATAAATATAAATTAAAGGAATAATATTTAAAAACTTTTCTTAAGAATTTATAATATTTTATATATTATTATTCTTTAATTATTTTAAAAGAATTTATTTCCTTAAATTATAAATAAGAAAATATTATATAAGAGTTATAAAGAATAATAAAAAATAAAAAAACTTTAAAGAAATAATTTAAAATATATCTTTAATTATATAATTTAAAATTATTCTTTATTATTATTAAAATAAAATATTTTCCTTTTAAAAAAGCAATAAATTATATAATTAATCTTCTTTTTAAAACTTTATCACCCTTTTTATTCTTAAAATTATTCTTTAAAAAAAAATTAAGCATTTTATAAAAATAACTTAAAAAAGCCTTATCTTTAAAATAAATTATTTTTAATAAAAGTTTAATAAAAACTTTTATTTTATTTACCTTAAAAAAAATAAAACTTTATAATTATATATTAATTATTATATCTTTAATAAAATTATAATAAAAGATTATTACCCTTTATTTTTAATATTAAAGATTTTAAATTAATTATTAAATATATAATATTTTTTAAAAATTAATTTAATAAATATATATTATTAAATTTATATATAAAAAAATAATAAATAAAAGATTACTTTTTATATATATTATAAATATTTTAAATTTAAAATAATATTTTTTAAATTAATTAATACCTTAATAACTTTTTAATTTTATATTATAAAAATTCTAAGAAATTATATTAATATATATATAATTATTTATTTAAATAATATTTTAATTTTTTTAAAAATTAAAAAAGAATATATATAATATTTATAAATTATTATTAAATAATTATTAATTATTAAATTATATAAAAATAAGAAAAAATATATTTTTTTTTATAAAATAAATAAAATTCCTTAATTATATAATTAATTAAAAAAGTATATAAATAAACCTTAATAAAATTAAAATTATTTAAAAATAATTAACCTTAAAGACTTTTTAAAATATATAAGTATTTTTTAAATTTTATAATTTTTATTAAAGGTTTATTAAAGGCTATTTAAAGATTATATAATTATTAAATAATTTATTAAAAGGGATATAATAAGGTTAAAAGCTAAGGGGATTTAACCTTTATATATAAAAAATAAAAAAAGCTTAAAAAGTATTTAATTACTTATATAATTAATTTTAAAAAGCCCTTTTATTTTAATATTATAATTTAATATTTTTAATATAAATTAAGAATAATATATTAAATTAAATTAAAATTATTATTATTTTTTAATATTATAAATTTAAAAAGAAATTAATTTAATATTTAATAATATTTTAATCTTAAAAATTTATAAATATTAAAATAAATTAAATAATTTATAATAAAGAGCTAAATATTATTATAAAAAATTTTTATTATTAAAAGTAATATTTAAAAAATATTTATAAATTAATTATAATTTTAATAAATTATAATAATTTATAAAGCTTTATAAAATAAAAAGAATTAATATAAAAATAAGTTTAATAACTTATATATTTAATAAGATTTAATTTTATTATTAAATATTACTTTAAGAAAAATAATTTAATTAATATCTTTTTAAAATAATTATATTATATAAAAAATAAAATCTTAATAAATCTTAATTAAGTTTTAATATTAAAATTAAAAATAATTATAATTAAAAAAAATAATTTATAAATTATTTTTAAAGATTAATTAAAACTTAAAAATATTATTATTATATAAAATATAATAATATTAAGAAATCTTAATAAAAAATTTTTAATAATAAATTAGCTTAACTTTATAAGCCTTATATAAAAATAATTTATTATTAAAATTTAAGCTTAAATATATATTATAAATATTAATATAATATATTTTAAATCTTATTTTTTATTAATAAAGTTAATATATAAAGCTTAAAAAATTAATTAAAAGATATAAAATATTATTTAAAGAATAATTTTCTTTAATTAATATAATATTAAATTAATAAAAGATAAATATAAAATATATAAAGAATTTTTATATTATAAAAGCTATTTATTAATATTAAAATAAAAAGCTTTAAAATAAGAAATTTTTTAAATTAATTATAATATTTCTTTAAATAAATATTAAAGTTAAATAAAAATATAAAATTTAATTAAAAAATATTTTATTTAATTAAGCTTAAAGGCCTTTATAATAAAATATATATATTTTTATATAATATATTAATATAACTTTATTTTATATTATTATTTATATAAAAAGCTTATTTTATTTTTAATTTTTATTTAAAAAATAAATAAATTTATTATAAATTTTATTATAAATTTATTATTAATTTTAATAAAATTTAAGGAAGTTAATTTAATCTTAATAATAATAAATTATTATATAAAAATAAGCTTTTTTTTTAATAAATATAATAATAAATATTATTAAATTAATAATATTATTTTATTAAAAAATAAAATATAAGTTTATATTATTATAAGAAATTATAATTAATTAAGGTATAATTTTTATTAATAAATTTTAATATTATTTATATTAATTTAATAAAATTAAAAATAAATATATTATTATATATTATTTAATAAATAATAAATAAATAAAATAAATAAATTAAATATTAAAGTAATATTTATAAATATTTATTATTAATAATTTATAAAATTAATTATAATTATTAAAAATAATATATTTTATATATAATTTAATTAAAAATATTATAATTAAAATAATTTTATTTTTTATATTATATAATTATAAATTATTATTTTAAATATTATTAAATTAATAATTTATTATAAATAATATTTTATAAAAAAAAATATTAATAATAATTAAAAAATATAATAAATTAAAAATATTATAAAAAATTCTTACAAATAATTAAAAAAAAGCTATAAAAACTTAAATAAAGGTATATAATATATAATATATATTTATATAATTTTAAATAAAGTAATAAGTTATATTATTTATAAAGTATTTAATATTAAAAAATAAAAAGTTAACTTTAAAGTAAATAAATTTTTTTTAAGTAATTACTTATAAAGAAAAATAAATATATTATTTAATATTTTTAAAGAAATATTCTTAAATTTATAATATTCTTTATATTAATTTATTAAAACCTTAAAGATTTAAAGAATTAAAGGATTTATTAATTTATAATTAAAATATCTTTAATTTAAAAAATAAAAAGGTAAAATAAAAGCTAAAGGTAATTTAAAGCTATAGGAAAATAAATAAAATAACTTATTACTTAATAAAGTAAAAAAAATAGCTTATTAAATATAATTCTTAAATAATAAAGAATAATATATTTATTAAATAAATAATAAATTTTTATTAAAAAACTTAAGAAAAGAAATATAAATAATAATAAGGATAAATGTAAAATAGCTAAAATAAGGCTTTAAAGTAAAAATAAAGGGTTAAAATATTTAAATAAAATAAGGTTAAAGAGTTAAAATAATTAAAGAAATAAAAATAAAAAGTTAAAATAAGTTAATAAAATAAAATTAAAAGGTTAAGATAATTAAATAAAGTAAGGTTAAAGGGTTAAAATAGCTTAATAACTTAAGGTTAAAGAGTTAAAATAATAAGATAATCTTATATTAAATAATTAAAATAATTTAATAATTTAAATTTAAAGAATTAAAATAATAAGATAATTAGATTTTAAAGCATTAAGATTAAAGAATCAAGCTATATTAAAAATTTAAAATGAAAAAAAGTTATTTATAAAATTTTAATATAATAAATAATATTATTTTAATATAATAAAATAATTAAATAAATTACCTTTAAATTAGCTAAAGAAATATATTTATAATTTATAAAAAGTTAACTTTATAATAATATATTTAAATTAATTTAAATAAAAATTAAAGATAAAAAATAATATAATTATTATTTTAAAAAGCTAGGAAGTATTAATAGAAAAAATAATATAAGTTTTATAAAAAAAGTAAATTATTTAAGCTGCTTAAAATTTATTTATTTAAGAAATTAATATAAAGAGGTATTAATTAATATTTAAAATATTATTTTATATTATTTTATTAATATATATTTTTATTAAATAATTATTATAATAAAGCTATTTTTATTTTATAAGTTATTTTTTATAGGAATAAAATATAGCCTTTAAGTTAATTTTTATATATCTTTATAATTATATTCTTAACTTCTTTTAAAAAACTTTAAATTACCTTATATTAAAATAAAAAGCTTTAATTTATTAAAGATATATATAATATATTATATTAGGAATTTATTAAATCTTATAAGATATTAATATAAAGAGCCTTTATATAATTAAATTTCTTTAAAAAGTTTATAAGCTTAAAGATATATATATTTATTAAGGCTTATAAATAAAAGATTAAAGCCTTTATAATTATTAAATTTTATTTAAAAAATTAATAAATAAAATTAAAAATATATTAAAAATACTTATATTAAAAACTAAAATATATTATTTTTTAAAACCTTTTACTTTATATTTTAAATTATTTATTATTTTTTTAAATATTAATATATTATTAAGATTATTAAATAAAAGGGTTATAATTAAGATTATTAATTAAGTTTAAAAAGCGCTTAAGTATTTTTATTAATAAAGGAATATTATAAAGTTAATATTTTTAATAAGGCTTTATAAAATAATATATATAAAATAAATATTAATAATACTTTTTATAATTAATAAATTATTTTATTAATAATTAATTTTAATTATATAACTTTTAAAAATAAAATATATTATAATATAAAAAAAATAATATTTTTTATTATATTAATTATATTATAAAATATTTATATTATTAATAATATAGGAAATAGATAATTATAATATAAATATTTTATTTTTATAATTTTTAAGAAATTTTTAAAGATAATATTTATAAGGTATTTAAGAAATAATTATTTACTTTTAAATTATTATTTAAGCTTTAAATATTAAGATATTTTAATTAAGAGTTAAAGATAAAAGTTAAATTTAATTAAAAATCTTTTATAAAGTTAATAAAGAATAAATATAAGCCTTAAAAGGAATATTTATATATTTATAATTAGGGGGAGGAATAAATACCTTATAAGGGAATTAAGGTATCTTTAAGGAATTTATTTTTTTTAATAATTAAATATTTTTATTAATATTTTTCTTTATATAAAATAAAGTTAAGGTATAAAAATTATTTAAAGACTTTATAAAAAAGGCTTAAGTAATAATAATATTTATAAATAAATAAGGTATTAGTAAAGTTAAAATAGGATATAAATAAAAGTTATATAATATATTTATATTATTATTTAAAGTATTAATAATTTATATATAAAGAAAGGATGAATTTATAAGGGTAAAGGTATTAATAAATAAAGGGGTAAATTAAATATTATAATTAATATAATTATTATTAAAAATAATTATAAAAGGTTTAAGAAATAAGTTTTATTAATTTAAGGTATTTAATATAAAGTTATTAGAATTTAAATTTAATTAAGGTAGTATTTAATAGCTGCTTAAATAATATAAGTTAATATATTATAATTTTAATAAAAATATATTTATATTAAGGTATTTTTTATTAAAATATTTAATATAAGGGGAAAAATATAACTTATTATACTTTATAAAATTAAAAAAAATATACCTAGCTATATAAATTATTATATAATTAATAATAAAGCTTTAAATAATTATTTTTATAAAAAAAGCTATTTATTAAGCTTAAATAAAGCCTTAGCTATTTAATTAGCTTAATTAATAATTATTATTTAAAGCTATAATAAAAGATTTATAATATAAATTATTTTTATTATATAATCTTAATTTAAAATCTTTAAAGTTTTATAATAATTTAGGGTTAGGAAAATAAGGTAAAATTAAGGGAGGTATTTTAAATATAAAATAATAATAAAAAGACTTTAAAAATATAATAAAAAATAATAATTATAATAAAGAGGTATAATAATTAATTATAAATAGAAGTAATTATTATTAAAAAGAAAGAAGTTAAGGATAAAAGGTATATAGTAATGATTTTTAAAATAAGTATTAAATTAGCTTATATACTTTAAAATACTAATATATTATTATTATATTAACTTAAAAACTTAATTAATAGGGTAAATAATTAATAATTAATATTATAAGGATTTAGCTTTTTAGGGAAGGTATAATTATAATACCTAAAGCTTAATAGCTAGTTATTAAGGGTTTAAAATATAGACTATTTATATTCTTTGAGTTCCTTTACTAAGCTAGAATGATAATGATTGTCCTAGTAGGATAAGAGATAATATAGGTTATAGGTAATTATAGTTAAATTCGGAATGCAGCCTTAGATAGTGACTATTCAATCTTCTATAAACCAGTGTTATGTTAGAAGCTGCTAATTCGCATTAAAACTTTTAGTATTAAACCGTGCCCTTTTGTATTAGCGCTGTTAAGCCGTCGCGGATGAAGCCATCTCTAGCTATCAGCTCAACCTAGTTTGATACCGTTAAGCATTATGTTCAAATGCCTTCGCCATGTGACTCAGGCCTTTAAATTGCCCGAAATAGACAATATAAAGCTGCCATCTCCCAGACTGTCGCACGGCATACGCACAAGATCTATCTCTGCTTCTGCAAACGCATAACAATCACAGCCTTACTCCTCTGCACAAGACCATTCAAAGATAATCATTCAGCCAAGACCCTTCGAGAATAGTCATTCGACTAAGACAACTCAACCCAGTGCACACGGTTGTCACCCATTGAGTGTGTTCGCAAAGGGTTTAAAATATAAAAAGGAATTAAAGGCTTTTTAAAGGTTTTTTAAAAAGGCTAAGAATTAGTTTTAATAACAATTAATATTTATTAATAATACTTTATTTACCTTGCCTTTAATGCTTATTATATTTAGTAATTATATATATTATACTTTATTAATATTTATATCCTTAAAAATAAGATTAATAATTAAAAAATAATATATAAAGGTTATAAAAAGCATTAATTAATTATTATAGGTAATTTTAATTATTAAGAATATTATTAATAATAATAATAATAAGGAGGAGATTTAAGATAAAATTATAATTTATATAAATTAAATATAAAATAATATATTATAATAAATTATATAATTAAATTTAATTAATATAATAAAATATAATTAATTAATTTATAATTACTTATAATAAGGGTAATAATAAGATTATTATTAAGAATAACTTAATGTTGCTTTATATTAATTTAGTAGCAGGGCATTAATTGCGTACTGACTACAGAATGTACCCCTATACCCTCCGATTTAAGCCCTGCGAATCTCCATATTCTTGTTAAATCCCGTGCCTTGTCCATTCCCCTCAAGCCATATCCCGTCCCAAGCCGCAATGATCTCAATTCCTCTTCATCTCAAGCTCTGTCACGTCAGGCTCTATTCGTTTAATTTTCAGGTAGATAGGATAGTCTAACACTCATCCCACGATGAACTTGAACGGGGAATGTTTGAAGCAGAGAAGGTGTTGGTGGACATGTTGGAGTAGGTAAGTTTGCGGCACCTAAGAGAACTCTGAGTCTTGGACATCTGTTATTCACTCAAGGCTAGAGTGTCTAATATGGTATGCTGAAAGCATTGGAATCAAGAAATACTTTTATACGGTGTAGCTATCCGGCCTTGCACATGTCCAGTTTCTTTCTTAACTCAGCATGCTGTGTGTCTTCTTGTAATTAATCCACACAGATGACATCACTTTTCGCCCACCTGAACAATCAAGGTCATCTTAGGGGCCGTTCTATACATCCTCGGGAATCCAATTGAAGCCCGCAGAGCTTTTGTAGACTAGCGGATGATTTAAATAATGCTGTTAGATTTTGAGCGGCAGTGGTGGATGAGTACGCAGGTCATTACTGTAGTAGTGTGAAAAGAGCCGAGTTTGCTCTCACCACAATAACATAGACGGGTTTCGTTGCACAGATTGCGTTTCGAGAGAAGAGGTGAAATATATCGAGCGCAAGCAACTGCAAAGACCGCTCAGGTTGACAGCTACTCCTTTTATCACGATCACTCCACGGAATCGGAAAACTAAGGGCGGTACTACTAAGCCCAGCATGACTCGTCTCCTCCAGCCGTAGCGCCACAGTCCACCACTTCTCACACGCATTCCCGATCCCAGCAGCTTAACGGCAGCACAATAACAGCCGACCAGTGGCTAGCCTGCACGGCCGGGCCGATTCCTCTGGGACCTGGGACCCACCTGCACCCCGCAAAATACCACGAACTGTCGATGCGGAGACGATTTCTGGGGGAAATTGCGGGGATCCTCGTCACGGGGATGGTTGAGATTTTTACATGTGCTTCCATGTTGCTCATACTGAGCACCCTAGTCTCGTGGTTTTCACGTGAATGAGGAAGATAAGACATGATAGACTTCTGAACAGCGCATGGCTTAGAAGAGATGGGATTGGTAGTATTTGGCTCAGCAGTGTAAGCTGGGGGCATCTTCTAGTGGACCAGGATGGCAAGACACGATTCCGACAGAACGGATGAACCGATGTCATCTGCCTTGTAAGAGCCGGCCTGTGGGGTCGACCCGCACTTAGTCTCGTCATTTCTTGGTCTTGCCCATCTCGACGGATACGGGTGCAGGCTACCATGTAATGTGCCGGTGTTATCCCGGATGGATGAATATAAAGACGAAATGCCCCGACGGCGTGGCCGCTGACG
Organism: Diaporthe sp. NJD1; assembly: GCA_013842865.1. NCBI lineage: Eukaryota > Fungi > Ascomycota > Sordariomycetes > Diaporthales > Diaporthaceae > Diaporthe > Diaporthe sp. NJD1. The sequence continues at coordinate 970,164 of JACDXY010000014.1, read as the reverse complement.
CGACCAGGAACCTGAGCACCCTCATTCGGCCATCGTCCCGGTAAATATTCACATGATGGGCTCGAAAAGGTCGCTTCTAGGCATTTTTGCCCTGGCCCTTGGACTCTCGGAGGTGGTCTCCTCGGCGCCGACAAATACCTCGTCTCCTGACCTCACCAGACTTCCGGCCTTCAAATCCAAGCCAAGGGTCTTCATCCTCTCGGACATCTTGGCCGAGGTCGATGACACCGAGTCCTTTGTCCGTTATCTCTTGTACTCGAACGAATTCGACACCCGTGGATTATGTAGGTGACTTGAAAAGGGATCCCCACTCCAAGTGCCTCTCATCAGGGGCTAATGACGTTCAAGGCGCTGCTACATCTGTTTGGTTACAGAACACCACGCACCCGGAAGCCATAAGGGAAATCGTGGAGGCGTACGGAGATGTCGTCGATAACCTGAACAGCCATGTGAACCCCGAAGCTCAGTATCAAAACGCAAGCACACTGCTGGATCGCGTCACCTCAGGCCCAACGGTAGGTTCATATCTTCCCCTGGATACGATGGACAGTCACTAATCTCGTCATTCAGGTCTACGGAAAGGAAGCACTGTCTATCGCCCCGAGTGAAGGCGCCTTGCTCCTAGTCCAAAGCTTGGAAGAGTCAGAAGAGCCTTTGTGGGTTCCCGCGTGGGAAGGCATCAACACACTCGCCCAGGCGCTGCAGTATATCCAGGACAACTATTCCGAAGACGACGCCGCGGCACTACGCTCGCGCCTGAGGGTCTACACCATCTCCGACCAGGACGACAGCGGCCCCTGGATCCGCGCCAACTTCCCGGACATCTTCTACATCGTGTCGATCCACGCGTGGAACTCATACTATGCATCGGCCTGGCTGGGAATCTCTACTTCTGAAGCCGGGTCCGACTCGGCCAAGGTGTCAAAGTCATGGCTGGGAGAGAACATCAAGATCGGCGGGGCCCTCGCTGACCAATATCCCCTGCCGCTGTACATCATGGAAGGAGACTCACCCAGCTTCCTCTACCTCGTCCAAAACGGCCTCGGACACCCCGAGCATCCGAACTGGGGCAGCTGGGGCGGACGCTACGGCTACGTCGTCCCCGGGTCCAACCAGTACTCCGACACAGTCGACCAGGTCGTGGGCGCCGACGGAGCCTCGTACACAAGCAACAAGGCCGGCGTCTACCGCTGGCGGGACCACTTCCAGAACGACTTCGCCGCCCGCATGCAGTGGACCGTGACCTCGGACTTTGGCAACGCGAGCCACCCGCCCGTGCCCGTCGTGAACGGCACCCAGGGCCCGGACTTGCTGAATATCACCGTCGCGGCGGGGCAGACGGTCGTGCTGGACGGTAGTGAATCCTACGACCCGGACCACCCCGATACCACCGAGAACCTGCAGTTCGAGTGGTACCACTACGCCGAGCCGACCGAGTATGTCACCAGCCCCGGTGGCCTGACGCACCTCAACCTGACCGCCCTGGCGCCTCCCCAGGGCACCAACGGCACGCTCCCGAACAATGATGCTGGGTTCCAGAATGTGGTTCTTGGGGAGACGGTCGGGGTTGACATTCCGGGTGACAAGACTGGGCTGGCGTACCACGTCATCTTGCAGGTGACGAGCAAGACTGCGTCGCTGCCGCTGAGGAGGTATCTGCGTGTTGTTCTTAATGTGGAGGCATGATCAGGTAATGAGGCGGTAGGGATTTGAGATAGCAAATGTGACACATTACCTCAGCTATAATTCACTTTTTAGATATTTACATCACTGCGGCAGTTCATCGACAAGCTTTTGGCTCAGCATCAAATGTGATCGATTCAATGATACAGCTCACATGAGTGCAGTATTACTCGTGAATACCAAAGGCTTTTAACACTGGTGAGCGGTGAGAGTTATCTCTTGTAAGCGTAATTTGGATGCCCACTTGGTCGGGCTCAAGTCTGGGCAACTCATCGTATAGACAAAAGTTCCCCATTGCCATGCCATTTCTCCTCTATGCCCCATCCTCAGGTTTATAATCTTAAAAGGCCAGAAGCCGTCGCCCGTGCTTATGGGGCTCGTTTGCGGCCCCTTTAATAGGTCGCCACTCTATCATTGCGCCACGAACAAATTGAGAAGCTTGGCCGCGATCCATTTTGTCGAGTGTTTAGTCCTGCCAAGTGCCGTATGACCTCAGCAGGTTTCAGTCCCCACGCAGCTTTTAACTATGCGAACATTCTCTAAGCGATACGGACTTTGGCGCCGGCACTGACAGCCGCATGGGGTGCGGGAGTGGGCTTCAGGTCAATATATCCCCTGCAGTGGCATGTTCCGCCAAGCTTCGCCATGCCGAAACGGCGTCCAACTGTGGGAAACGAAACTTCCAAGAAGCCAAGACTACCCATGCCGGGCCCCTTGCATTAGATTGCCTCCGACTTGGCTCACGCGCGTTTGTCCGTCAATGAGAAGAGATGCTCTCACCAACAGCTCAAATTGTAGCAGTTGATGCTTCGCGGCTCTAGATATAAAATGTGTTGGCCATGCCCGCGAGAAACATTTCGAAACATGATCAGCAACCATCCCATTGTTCCTTCCCACTTTTCGTTTCACTTGTTCATATTATAAAACATTCATTATGCATTTCAGCAAGCCACTCATTCTCCTAGCCGGCCTGGAGAGCCTTTGCAAGGCGGCTATTTTCTCTGCTGATGCGGACACCGACATCTCGGTCTGGGGGCGCTCAACCCCGTCTTCCACCAACAACATTCCCAAGCACCGCAGACGGGTTATACGGCAGCGACAGCGCCTGGGCAGCAGGCAGTCCGCCTGGAGCCCGCCTGCGGATCTGGCCGCCCCACTGAAAGAAGTGTGGGACCACACCCTGGAGACGTACAACAACGGCGATGCCCTTGCGTTCAAGAACTACGGGTGGGATCAGCTCAAGGCTGGCAATGGGTATGCTTCCCGTGGTCTTCACAAAACCCGAGACTCAGGAGTCCACTGACTAACATCGGAATTACGCAGCGCCCTGAACTACTGTGTCCGATGGGAATCAGACACGACCGTCTCCCAGGCCCAGCGCGACCAGATCGCCACGGCCGTCAACGAGCAGTACCAGAAGTGGTTCAGCTTCCTGTACGGCTACGACTCCTTCCCCTACTCCAACATCAGCGTCAACGTCGTGGGCTGGGCCGTCAAGGACGCCAGCCTGCTCGAGGGGTCCACCGAGGGGCTCGACATCTACACGGACGTCGACGGCGAGGGCATCCCGCAGTGCGCCGAGTCGTGCGGCCGCTTCTTCAACCAGGCCGGCGACTACAGCGGCTGCGAGGGCGGTGCGGACAGGCACTATGACCAGTCGCTTTGGCTGACGGACGGCATGGGCGGTGGTGCGGGTGGGGACTGGGGCCAGCGGATTGGGGCGGAGTATTTCCTCCAGGCTCTTGGCTCGGAGAACATCCATATCCTGCTGCACGAGATGGGACACACTTTCGGCCTGGATGACTTCTATGACTGGACGCCTACGGGCCAGACCTCGTTTATCATGCTTGCGGGCGCGGCGCAGGAGGTGACTGAGTTTGATGGCTGGATGCTTCGCAACTGGTGGTACGAGCTGTCCCGGGAGAGGGGCTGGCAGTCTTGATTTCTCGATTCGAGAGCTCTAATGTTCCAGTCGCTTTGATGGCACGCCATATGGATTTACTGGATTTCCATCCGACTATACTTCAAAATTCAATGTACAAATGTGTCACAAATCATCCTGTCTACTTATCATCCATCACAGTAGGATGTAAGCCTAAATAGACCTAGCGTCTGAGTGATTCCTTGTGCTTCATGAGGCAAAAAGCCTTAGGTGTTACATACCTAGGTACTTCCAGTCTCGCACAGGAAATATATAACGTGAGATTTACCGATAACTATGCTATGCGCATCCCAGGTTGCGCCTACGCTTACGCCATAATTGGCTTTCTTTTTCGTGTCTCGGACTGAATGGGGAACGATGACGGGTAATAAGCACGACTGCGCACTACATGTTACGAGTAATACTTGAGGATTGCAAGCTCACCCACCACTGGAGGTACTGAAAATCTCCCAAACATGTTGAAGGCTGATCAGTAGAATGATGACTTGTTGATTCTGTGTCACTTGGCTACATTTTGTTTTTGTTTTTCAGATCCACTGTTCGGCCATGAGCTTTACTGATGCTTCTATTCCCCAAGACCAATATGCTTTCTGATCAAAGATACCCGTCCTCTCGCCACGGATACTTGACATCCTTGGCACACTCCACGCACCATTCCCTAGGCCAGCTGCAGCCGTCCGGAGAGTTGAACGGATCCCTCAGTTGTCCATAGGCCTTCTTATTCCACTCGCCCTTCTCCAACTTACTGCCACATCCCACACAGATATCACACCGTAAACAAGCGGCCGACACGGGCGTCTTGCAGCGCGGCGGGGTCCAGACCGGAGTGGGCCTCGGTTTCCTCAGTCCAAACCAGATAGTAGGCCGAGGGGTGGTCTCGCAACGGTCTTCCATCTCGTCGCAGAAGCGCTTGACATTTTCCCTGAGCCATTCCCGCATGTTGAGGTAGGTAGGGTAGTAGCTCATAAAGGGCGCCTGTGACGCCCACACAAACTCCATCAGCAGAACGTTGATGACCGGGGTGTTCCACTTGTTCGTTTCCAGGATCGCGGCCTTGAGATCATCGAGCCACACCAGGGCCTTCTGCTCGTTTCGCTCGTCCTCGGTCATGTTCCCTCGCGTCCAGATCCACCTGGTCTTCTCGTCGCAGTAGTCTCCGAGGTGGCGTTGGACGACGGGCAGCAGTGGCTTGAGGAGGAAGAAATCTGCGGACCGGTATAGCTCGGCGCAGAACTTGAATACTGGGCGGAACCTCGTCTCTGTAGCCATATCGATGGCTGCGACTTGGTTGAATGTCAGACAGGGAAACACACAATCAGGCCACTGTGAATGTACTCACCTCCTCCGTAAATGTACCTTAGGCATAGCTCAACGGCTTCAGGATCCTGCTCCTCGATTCTGATGACTCCATCGAATGCCTCCTGCTGAGATTTCATCTGGCCAACCTGTTCAGGTGTCAGCTAACGAGATATCATAGAAGTGTGAGGAAGTAATGAATGAGAACGTACTACATAGCTTCCAGTGATGGCCGTCTCGAACCAGACGCTTCTGGTGCAAAGAATGTTCCGGTGTAGGTTCCAAGACCTGGGACCGCATTCCACGACAATGTCGGAGAAGAGGCCGGACTCGAACAGTCTCAGGTCCCCGGCCCTGTAGGCTGCCTCCTGTTGCGGGTCTCCGGCCATGGTGGATGGTGGTGCGGATGTATGTAGGTATGTCGGTTTCTGGGTGCCAGGTGTGTTGTGTCGACCGGTCTCACTTGATGGATTGTCGGTGGACGGCTTCTGTGGAGGTCTTGATGTTGGGTAAGAAGACAAGGATAGAAAGGTCTTTCGTCAGGATCAGTTTTATTTATATGCCTCGACCAGCAGCCGGAGGGTCCTACCAAAGTGATTTGTCAACTCCCTGAGTTCACCTCCGAGAGCTTTACCCGGCGAGAGCTCCTAGTTTCCGTCGTCTTTTAAGGGGTCGTCAGGGGAAGCCGGCAGTAAACTCCCGGAAGTCCCAGTAGTTGTATTCACCCACAGGCTTGCATAGTATTTGACGGCCACAGTGGACGGATCTGCTCGGCTAGCTTGCTCGGTCAGGGTTTGGATCAGCTTGTCTTTAGGCTCGACCAACTTTTACCGACGAGGACCAGGCTGTTCACCAGAGTGGGAAGAGTCGGCGGCCGTTCCAGTCACCTGATCTGAAAGTAACCTGCACGGGATGGTGAGTTTCATCCGGGAAAGCTGATCATGAGTAATATTTAATAGCAAAGATCGAAAGGTACTTGAGTAGAAGTGAATATCAGAGTTTGTGAACGGGAAGACATGAGCCACTTGGCGAATTAACTATGATATACTGCTTAACGGTGTCGAAGTAGGTTGAAGCAGTGGCTAAAGCCGCTGGTGTTGATGGAAGAGACGTTGGCTGAAGAGAGCGGGTTGTTGCCAGTGTTGACAAGGACGGAGACTAGCCACAACCTGAAATCAGAAGGAGGAAGACATCCAGTGCCAATTGGTGCCTGCAACACGATACCGGTTTGCAGTGGTAGATTCAAGAATCACGGTCTGTACCTTTGAAAATCAAGTACTAGTATGACTGTCATTGCCTGTATATATTCTACGTCCTATTGAAGCAAGACAACGATTGTCGTTTTGCCTTGGCTGAAGGCCTTCAGAAATGTATAGAGTGTAGAACAACGTCTTCCCCGACCTGCCGGAATACCCTCAGTATTCAGTCAGTGCGGCTATTTGCAGACTGGCCGTTTTGTGACACAAAGAGCCTCTCCGCTTGCATACGCACATGACGGAAGGCCATTTCTGGGACCATAGGAGTAGTCGTGCGCAAGTGTAGATGGCCTGTGTTGGCTCAAGTGCTGACTGAATCACCTGCCCGTAGGTGAGAGGTTGAGAAGGTTTAAATAGTACCCAGCTGGTCGTATGTACCCACCCACGTCATTCGTTGTATTCAGAGTGACTCTTCCTGTCAACTATCATATCCCGCTTCCTCCACGGATTTCCGTAAATGTGTGGTCAAACGCTTTGTTCCTTGTGTCAACGACTCTTTGCGTTTACCTCTTGTTTGCTGAGAGCGTGTCTCTTTAGGCTAGATTGCAAGTGAGGATTTAAGATTTAATGCCAGGCTTGGGGCATCATGTTTGGTGAGGTGACTCAGTTTTATGGGCGGATGCTTCGCCACTGGTGATTTGAGCGTTCACGGAACGGAGCTGGCGACCTCGAAAGTCCATAAGTTGCTCAGCTTGGTATACTCTGCCAACCTAATCTGTCGCCGGCCAATATCACAGATATCGCGAGAAGGGACCAGTTATACAGGTCCAAGTTCATGGTCGAAAGCCAAATTCTTTTCATCCTACTCTGAAGTAATCTCATCTGCCTGTCCATTAGACAAGTGCGTTGTCCATTCCCTCAAAAAATACAATCAATTGATCTCATGGAGGCTGATGCCACAAACTCGTAACTTTTCATCATCTGTCCTTCCAAAACTCTTTTCCAACCCAGCCGCTTAAAAGATCCTGTCAGGTCTTGCTCCACAGGAGATCATGATGACACCGCGTCTTCATTTTGCTGCCGACCAGCATCCTTGGATCAATATGCGGCTTGACGCCAGGGGATCATCCTCAAGCCACTGCACTTGCGGCACCATTCTCGCCGGACTGTGTTCTCTTCTCCCAAAGTGAAAGGATCAAAGACCTGCCCCTCTGCCTCATTCGTGTTTGAAGATGCAAGAGTGACCTGGCACCGTGCACACTGCCAAGCCCAGCGGGCCAGAGATTTGTCCGGTCTCTTTGGGGCCCAGACTGGATCGTCGAGCCACTGTTTGGTAGCGATATTGTGCAGCACATCTTTGATGAACTCAGGGTTATCATCCACGAGGCACGAGATGTCACAGGCGCCGCCGCCTAGTAGTTGCCATCGTCCTGCCCAAACGAATTCCGTGAGGATCATCTTGAAGATTGCCAAGTCCGCCTTGTATACGACCTTGATAGCATCAGCCAGGTCGGTAGCCCAGATCTGTGCCTCTGAGTTTGCCGCGTCGGTGCTGCGTGTGCAGAGCTGCTTGAGTCTGAAGTCGCAGTATTTGTTCAGTCGGTCCTGGACGATGGGCAGAAGCGGGTCTAACAGGAGGAATCGTGCGGCTCGAAAGATGTGGACGCAGGTTTTGATGACCGGCTTCTTGCTCGTCTCTTTGGCCATGTTCACCGCTGCGGCTTGACATGTTGTTAGCATGTCTCGGTTGTGCGGTCGTCGGTGTACCTACCACCTCCGTAGATGTACTTGAGAATGACCTCAATGGCCTCGGGCTCCTCCTCATCAATCTTGACCTTTCCAGTAGATGCCTCCTGCTCAAAAGAAGCACACCATCAGCCCACGTCGCCAATTGCAGCACTTTGATCCAGGCAGATGTCGTACGTACCGCAAAACCTCCATTCAAAGCCTTCTCAAACCACACACTTCTGGAGCAGACCACGGCTTTGTGCACTTTGAAAGTCTTGCCGCGGCAGATGATCTCTGTGTCGGCAAAGTTGCCAGTCTCCAGGAGCTTCAAGTCGCTTGCCCTTAGGCTGGCGTCCTGGTCGCTGAGGTTTGCCATGACTGATACAATGATGTTGCGATGCACGGGGTTGTGTCGGTCTTGTTTGTCGCAAAGATGTTTAGAGTCATTCGCTCAGTTCCAACGAGGTCGGCAGTGATGTTTTGGTCCCAAGCTTGAGTTGCTGCTTGCAAGTAGAAAGCTTGGAAGACTTTCGGGTCAAAGCTTCAGATGTTGAACAGCTTGGGCCCACTTTTACGTCTTTGCGGATGAGAAAGTGCTTGGTTTTAGGGCAGTGAGGCGACAGACCCTAATCCACACTCAAGACGAAGCGTGCTGGGGAGCAACTTTCAGCTTCGGTCGGCAATGAGCCCCAGCGAAAGCCAGCACTGGTGCTCACGCATGACAAAACTCTACTGGGCAACAAGAAGCATCTAAATTACTGGCTCACTTGAGGCCCCATAAATGTTCTCTTTCTGGGAACTGGAACCTTGCCTCTCAAGCGAGATGATCAGTCCGATGCAAGTGGGCACTGTCATCGATCATCCAAGTCACGCCTTCTGTTTGCCTACTCTGAAGAACATGGGCACGGATGGGCCAAAGTGAACATCACGAACCTCTCTTTGCAGGAGTGAACAGCCCAAGTGAGTACGAAAGTCGCCTTCCGAGGCACTTTGGTATATCACTGCTACCTCAGCAGATATTGACATCTCGTGGTGTGGACCTCGTGAGCTTCCATGTCGTTCACCGTTGTACAAGCTGAAGATCAAGAGCCCGCCAATTATGTATCCCCCGAGATGCAATAACGCAACCCAGTCCTTGACCAGCCGCCCTGCATCAGTTGTCGTTGTCCTCGGCCTCCCGCCATGGGATCATGTCCAGCTCCCCGCAGTCCCGGCACCACCCATGGAGGCTGTGAAAGCTAAAAGGGTCAAGAATCTGTCCCTTCGCTTCTTTGTCATTTTCCCAGGACATCTCTGTGCCGCATCTTCGGCACGCGGCAGTCCAGGCCCCCCTGCTTCTGTATGGGGCCCAAACCGCAGTTGTCGTCGGCGAGTTAGACGCAAAGAACGCCAGGAGATCGGTCACAAAGGCCGGTGTGTCCTTGAGGTGGTCGAAGGTGGTCGATACTATGCTCGCATGCAAGATGTAGAACCTTCCAGCCCATACGAATTCCACCAGCACTGCTTTCAAGCCCTCAATATTCCACCTGTAAGCGCCCTGAATGCCAAGGATCATGTCAAGGGCCCACGGGGTCAGCATTCCTGTATTGCCTTGCGCCCACTTAGGCCGAAAGAGTCTTGTGCAGAGCTGTTTCATTTGCTTGTCGCAATAGTTGTGAACAGCGTTCTCCACAGACGACTTCAGTGGGTTAAGCAGCAAGAAGTCGGCAGTTCGCCAGAGAGAGATACATTCTTCCATGAAACGGACGGGAGAGACCGAGCTTTCCACGTCGAGTCCTAATTCTCTGTCTTAGCATCAGGCAATACTTGTGATCGGGGTATATCGCTTACCATCACCATAAATGTACTTCAGCGCAAGGTAGACGTAGACGGGATCCATCTCTTCTAGGTTGACTCGTCTGCTGGTGGCCTCCTGCGCGTCGCGATGGTCAGCTTCGATCAAGACGACGACTGATCGCCCACTGACGTACCTGGAAGGGACCGGAGAGAGCTTTGCGAAACCAGACCGAGCGGCTTGCCAAGATCGCTCTATGGCATTTCCACATGCGCTCTCCGCAGACGACTTCGATGTCGGAAAAGTTGCCGGAACTCAGGAGACTGTGTGGGGAAAGGTTAGTCGCTACATAACATACCAGAGGAGGGGATTTGAATGAATGAAAAGATTATGATGTACTCTAGTTCTCTGGATCGGGAATCATCCGCATCAGCAGCATTTTCTGCCATCTTGGTGGGTGTTTAGGGGTGTCTTAGCGGGCATGTAGATGTGTCTCAGTGGGCGTGTGGGGGTGTGTAATGATGCAAAAGGGTGCAGAAGGAGGGAGGTCGACGCGTTGTATTCTACGTGACGCGGTGTTGTCATGGAGAGAGCCGTGCTCTGGAAGTGATGCAGGGTCATGCTAAGGTGATTCAGGCTCAGGACTGCCGGAGTGAGCTCGGAGCTGTATGAGCTCAAGGTCGAGCTACTTAGGTCAAAAGCCAGAGCCTCGTTTTCAAGGGCCAGACAAGCTCGAGGTCCGTTTACTTGCATGTCAAACACATTATACGAACAGCTCTGAACAAAGCACAAATTTATAAAGCTGCGATGCATGTCAGATGCACTTCTCGCTCAGACTTGAAACTGGCTTCGCTAAGGTGGCTCAAGCTGTTTTGCAAAGCAGGGTTCGCCGCCTTGGGACAGTACAGCAAATTGAGTCCATGTTTGTAGCAGAGTAAAGGCTCACAAGGTCTTCGGGGTTCTCTTTAAAAGCGCTGCCTCATATCGGCTGTTTCTATGCTTGAGGGCTGAAGCTGCAGGTTTGAAACCAACGGAATTGAGCCCGCGGAGGTCCCCTGCCGGCCGAATCGGCAAAGCCCCCGGGGCCGAGCTCGCATTCATGTTGCGCACGCAGAACCCCACAAATTGCGTGCTCAACCGTCGTCTCCGACTTCACATCATCAGTAATTATCCACAATCATCCAAATTACAACGCAATTACAACAGCTTTCTATCTCACTACACGGAAGCCTTCTCCAGGACAACGGGAATCACCAGCTCTGCCGGACCAACTGCTTCTCGAACCTCGCCGACGACAATGACCATGGTTACCCGATCCACTCTACCGCCTCCCCAGACCGACCTCAAGACCGTCGTCGAGAGCCGAAATCGAGAGTGGCACTTCCATATATACTTCCTCATCCAGTCGCAGACCGAGACTGCCGCTGCTCTCGCTCTTCGCGATGCCGTGCTCAAACTACGTCGGGACGGTGAGTGAGAGGCTCGGGGCCGCTCTGCACCCCAGGCCAAGGCTCGATACCTGAAGCAACAATGCCTCGCTCGCTGACATGGTTCTGGACCCCAGGGGCCTTTGTTGCCGTTCCGCTCTTCAGGGTCAACCACTACCCGATAGGACCTCATCCGGCTGGGTCGTACGAGAGTGAGTAGTCGTCACTTCTGGGGAGCCACTTGCCCTATGAGACTCGATGCTAATGGCTCTCTGACCGGCAGTCTGGGTGCCTGATTCTTCATTCTCTGATGTATTTTTCTACCTGTCCGCCAACCGCGGCAACCTAAGGTGAGTCCAATGTCTTGCTCCGTCCCACGAGGCACCCCACACCCCAAGCATGGCAGCTAACACTGCAGCCAGCATCCTCGTCCATCCCCTGACATCAGATCAGCGCGGAGACCACGAGACCCGGAACGCCTGGATGGGCACGCCGTGGCCCATCTTCCTCGATGGCCTGCCGGCCGAGGGCGAGATCCCACTGCAGTACCCAGAGCTGGGCCTCGGCTGGTCCACGTCGCCGAAGCAGGAGATCTCGCTCGAAGAGAGGCGCAGGAAGGGTGCTGAGGTCGAGGCTCTGCTGGCGAATGACCCGGAGGCGGCTCCGGCTCCGAAGGATTGAGGAGAGTCTTGATGAAGGTCAGCTCGGGCTTTTGAGATTCAAAGATGCCAGGTCATGAACAGCGCACTGGGGACAGGTCTCATATCCGATTTTGCAGGCAGAATCCTGGGCTACGGCATGTATATGCAGATACGAATGGAGCCTCGAAGCTCATCAAGCTTAAGGTTTTCGTTACTGGAGAACATTGTGACTGATCAACTGCCACCCAGCCACGTCGGCGATAGCTCTGCTGCAAGGTGGCCAAGGAAATGAGCATCAAGCAGCCCGGTATCCTCCTCTACCTTCCAGCGCACAGATGGCCTTATCTGAACCTCGGCCAAGCTGGTGCAAATCCCTCCAAATGCTCGGGGCGGTGTCGCCAATCTCTTCCAACCGAACCTGCGAGCCAACCCAGTCTCAGTCTTCCTGCGGACAGCCTCAGGGCACAAAGACAGGCCAACTCATTCCAGCATCGTGTCCACTTTGTACCGTTCCAGTGCGAAACTACAAGTTCTCGGGGTCAAAGAGCTCCATGTCCTGGCTCGGTCGCTCAGCCTGGGCCCAGGCGCAATTGGCGCACAACGTGGCAGACGGGGTGTCCGCGGCAGATGTCAGCTGTCCATCAGCCTGGATGAAAGACGACTGTGGGCCCATGTTCAAGGAGGTCAGGACACGTCTGCCGAACTCGCGATGTTTATTGTTAAGCCTCTCGATGATTGGGTGGTGAATGAGCCAGGCACGGCCGGCCCAGACAAAGTCGGCAAAGACTATCTGACTGCCAAGAGCGTAGTTTTCGTACGCCTTGTCGACGGCAGCCTTGAAATCCTCGTGAAAGCTTAATTGGTTGAGTTTGGCGTCGATGGCATTTTGACGGTGGCGGGCATCGCTAGTGGGAAGGATGGTCGAGACGGCTCGCAGGATGTTCGTGAGCTTGTCCCAGAGGACTTTCTTGGCATACTCATTCATCGAAGGGACGATGAACATCCTTGCTACCACAGAGAGCTCCACACAGTCGGCCAGGGAATAGTTGGAAATGGTTTCGATGTCTGAATGACACATTAGCCTGATTGGATTTGACTTACTGTGACGGCATTCCTGTTACTTACTTCCTGAGTAAACATATTCAAGGAACAGTTCCACCTGCTTCTCCGTGCAAAAGTCAACATCAAAAACGTTCGCCTTCGTCTCAAAGCGATCCTCGATGAAGTGAGATCTCAGGCACACAATACTCTTGTGCACATTCCAAACTCGATTGCCCGCCTTTAGCTGACAGTCGCTGAACAAACCCCTGTTCAGAAGCAACTTATCGTCGGCACGGAAAGGGGAGTGGTCTTGAATAGAGTCCTGCATCTTCGGGTGGTGGGAGTCTAGGTTGTCGTTGTTGATCGATATCTTAGTTGTAGGCACGTTGGATGTTTTAAGGCCCAACCAAGGCGGGACTGGCCTTGCAAGGCAGTGAATTGACACTAGACGTTTGGCTGACCGATTGGTTGTCAGGAACTGTCGGCTTGAAGTCTGTACGGAAGGGGCAGGCACAGGAGAAAATCGAGATCAGAAGGCGGGGCTCTTAATTAGAATGAAAGGAGATGCAAAGAGGTGCCCAAAGTGGTTGGTTGCCTACCATCAAACCGTCTATGGAGTTGGTACTCGAATCCCTAGATGACTCCGGGAACCCCTAAACCCAAGCATCTGGTCCCGCGCTTGAGTGCCGCGGAGCTCTGCCTCTGTCCGGTAAAAACTCTCATGAATACGCCCTTTTGTCTAATCCTTGGGATCCAAGACATGACCAGCAACAGTGATTCTCTCTCGCCATCGTCCCCGTAATCCATGTATTAACACCAATGGGAAACATCGCTGGTTCGTAATGACCATCCTCCACAACAAGTCAGTACTCAAGTCGACCTGAATCCAAGCAATCTCGACTTCATCTTGACGCAGTCCCGCCAAATAGACCCCCCCGGCTGCCACCACTGCCGTTGCTTCTGCTCTGGCCAAATATAGCAACTTCGGCAGATGATGTGCCATGTCCATTGACAACTCGCGGAGGCGCTGTGCCAGATCCACTGGCAACTCCCAGAGAAGCTTTGCCGAATATACTGGAGACCTCGACCTGTGGTGATGGAGCTCCTGGAGCTGTGACCCGAGGGGTCACGCGCCAGTCCTGCCACTGTCGGAACGCACGGTTGTGATTGAAGACGCCTGACACGGACCCAGTCATGAGTGCCTCGAGTACGAGGTTTCCAAACTCTGGAACTACCTGGTTCCTGATGAAAGACATGAACTCCGTGTTCTTGAACAGATGAATGCGGGCTGCGAAAGCGAAATCAGCCAAGACGTTTTGCGCAAGCTTGACTGGCCTGTCTTTGTCGAACGCGTTGACGATGGCGGCGCAAAAACGCTGTGGGAAGTTGGTCTCGGCATTGAAGCGTTCCTCGTTTGAAGTGTAAGGGAACGGAGGGGGTAGGCAAATTTGAATTAGGAAGTCGCGGAGATATCCGAGAAGCATCGACTCTCCATGTAGGCGCATGTCTGTGGATTGGAAAAAGTCGCCGAGTCTGAGAAGTTCCACGCTGATGTCCATCACATCGCGCCCGCTGGTGAGGACTTCGTCGCTCCAGTTGATGCCTGTTGTATTCTGTGAGCTAGATCCACGGCCGCGATCGAGATGGTATTGTCACTAACCTCCAGTGTAGAAGAAGTAGAGCATCAGGTCTACCCGCCAGGGCGTCTCTTGAAGGTTTACTTTGCATTCCTTTGCCTCCTTCGCCCCTGTCAGTAGCCGCAGGTGTGACATGATCACTGGAGAGCCTACGTACCTTGAAGCCACCGGTGAACGCTTTCCTGAACCAGGCCGATCGTCCCGCGAGGATACTTCGATGGACCTTTACAGTTGTTAACAGATCAACTCAATCCTGAAGATCAAAGACCACAATGGTTTCTTGGTTACCTTTCGAGGGGTGGAATCGCCCTCACAGACGATCTCTGCGTCTGCGAGCAGGCCGGATCGCAAGATCCTAAGCTTCGTCAGTAGAGCCAAACGGCAGAGAGTGGTAGCGCGCTTACTGCAAGTCGTGCGAGATCCATCGCTTGTCTACGGTTGAGATGTTGACGCTGGGTAGGCCAGGGCCGTCTGGTGCGTCGTTGTGGTTAGGTTTGGCATCCATGCTGTTGGTTCGTATGCAAACTCGACAGTGGTCGTGGGTGGTGTTGGAAAGTCAAGAAAAATGTCACACGAACGAAGCTCAAAACTACCTAAATACCCAGGTGCCTAGTGTTTGTTTAGCTGCCGGTTGCTTGGCTACCAGCCTCAGGCAGAAAGTCATCTTTGAAACGTCTCCAGATCAACAACGGGTTCGCAGCGGAGGCAAATACAGTCTTCCTTTCTGAACAAAGACCCTGATGCATCATCAACACACAACAACAGGCGAATTCGGAGATTCGCACATGCAAAATGGAGGGCATACCGGTACGTTGCCAGTACTAAACCACCTAAGAATTCCACACCCAGACCCAACGTCTACACCGAATACCCAACCCAACCCAACACCCACACCCCAACACCCATGCCCAACACCTATGCCTGACTCACACGCCTAGCCCACAACCCTAGCTCACACGCCTAGCCCACATGCCTAACTCCCATGGACAATTAGTGTACATAATGTACGTACCTAATTTATACCAACAGCTAATTATCATACCCAATTCCATATTCGAGGATTTCTCAGGGCCTGAAGACGAGGCCTCCCTTGACCAAGATGAGCTCTGGTCTGTGGAGTTCAACCAGGAACATGTCCATTGTATTGAAGACAACGACAGTGAAATCGAGGGAGATGATGCCCCGGATCAGCCAGATATTCAACAAGTGATATGTAAGTTAGCCCTGGGCATATGAATTAGGCATGTGAATCAGGCCCGACGATGTGCTCTGATTGGATATAATTATGGCGCAAGTGACATGCCGCCGTACACTCCGTTTTCGCAGGTGCGAATCTCCGTATTCATGAATAAACTACAACCACGAGGAGAACATTACCTGTCAAATGCTGGGAAGAGAATTTGGCACGCAGCGTGGCCATGGCTGCTCATGAACCAGAGAACACAGACTGGAGGCATCTGCCAACGTAATTCTTTCATGGGACTTCAATGTGGACACGCGCGATCTTGTGCTGAAGCAGTATGCATTTCTGGGCACTTCTCTATTTCACCTTGATTTTATGCCCCTTTTCCAGCAATCTGTCTCAGTTCTCCTTCCAAAGTTTATGGCCGGCCCCTTGCATCTAGTGTAGCTGCTGCCTCGACTGAACCCCCCGCCTTCAGCCCCAATGATCTCCAGGGGCTCGGGCGAGAACAGGGATTGCCTGAAGGCCCCAGGGCGCAGGATACTGGTTGCGATCGGTTCTGGCGCGCTGCTGATGTCCACGAGACTGAGACTCTTCAGCGGGGGAGACAAGCTCAGGGTTGGCGAAGGGGTCCTTCCACTGCTCGAACGCCGGGTTGCCCTGGAACGCCGATGACAGTGGGCCAGTCATGACCGCCGTCAGGAGGTCGTGGCCAAACTCGGGGATCTCGTCCCTCAGGTTCCGGATGGAGAGGCATCCGAAGGTGTGGATTCGGGCCGCGTAGACAAAGTCGACGTAGACGCGTTGCATGCCAGATGGGGTGGCATAAGCGCCGCGGATGGCATCGCAGAGGCGGTCGATGAAGCCCTTTTCATGGAGGAACGAGACGTTCTGGTAGAAGTGGTCGTAGCAGGAATCCGCAACCGGGGGCGAAGCCCCTGTAGGGTCCAATAGTAAGGTTTCATATTCAGCAGGGAGGTCTGGGCAGTTGTTGACATCGCAGATTGACTTCAGGTACTCTCCGAGGTACTTTGCCAGCACCTGCTTGGCGTAGTCATTCATCTCATGGCTGAGGTAAAAGTCGCCAAGGACGGAGAGCTCGTTGGCGGATGCCATCAGGTCGGTGTCCTTGGTCAGGTCGACCGCACCAGTGTAGAGGAACTCGAGGACTCGCTCGATGTTGTCGTCGGCAGAGATCTCGACAACGCTCTCCTGACCCTCCTGGAAGTCCAACGTATTAGCAAAATGAGTACAGAATCTAAAGAAAAGGAGGGAAGGGAAAGGTCGGGGAGAAGAGGGGGAGGGCAAACAGCAACTGCTACAGTGAGGCACTTACGCGAAAAGCACCCTCGAGAACCTTGCGGAACCACTTGCTGCGGGTGCAGACCACATTCTTGTGGACGGCATAGGTCTTGCCGTTTGCGATGACCTTGGCGTCCGCGTACTTGCCCGACTTCAGGAGCTCCTTATCAGCCTTCGAGAAGACTGAAGCAGGGGCGGACACAGCATCAAGGGTCTTGGTCATCTTCTGCTGCTCCTCGCCGGGATCTGCCTCCTCTGTGTTGGCCATGGTGGAGCGAGGAGAGCCATTGGGCGGGCGCGGAAAGCTGCTACCTCGAGCGGCACGGTGCGCCGCGTTGAGGCTACGGGCGATGTGTCGCTGCATGATCATCGACGGGGTTCTCGGCAGGTCGGACGACATCTTGGTAGTCTGTGGATTGCTCGAGAAATGACGGGCAGGATGTCGAGGGTGAGTGTGGTGGTGAGTGCTTCCCAACTTGGCCTGAAGAGAGGCAGTGGGAAAGGTGGTATGTTGGGGTAGGGAAGAATGAATTGAGCGATGGAAGGAAAACAGCAATTGGCCTACGTCGGTCTGCTCTTTTAAAGAACAGTGGCGGATAGTGAATGTTGTAAACAAACAGCTGCAGATGGAGGGCCCAAGTGAATGGTACTCAGTGACTGGTGGCACATAAGCAAGGCTGGGGGAAGCAGAGCTGTCAACTACAGACACAACCAACCCTTCTATGCCCCCTATAACCTACACATTGCAGCGCTCCTAAGCGTGGTATTGCACAGGTGTGGTTATCACAGGAGTAGAAATCATACGTAGATAAATGCAACGCAAGGTTCATTGAAAGCAAGTGTATCTGACCTCTACGAGACCCTCCATGATAATTGGGTTGTAATCATCCCAATGTGTAATGTGCAAAATCAACGCCAAACCAAGTCCCAAGAGCCCATAACCGTTTCCCGAAGTTCTGTATCAGGGGTGGCATATTCCAAGCCACTGTGCACCACCCTTGTCTCTCTCATCAAAAAGGCCAAGGAGAAAAGCGTAAACTACTCCTTAGCATCATCGAAAACTCCCCACGAAACGCCCTTGCCCTTGCCCTTGTCCATCTCCTGGGCACAGTCCTCACAGCAGACCTGGGTGTATCTCTGGGCAAAGTTCGGTCCAGACCACGGATTGAAGACCATCGTCTCATCCTTGGTGATGCCCTCCCCACACCCAGCACAACTCCGCTTCTTCTTCATCTCATGCTTCTTGTTGAACTTCTCCGGCCTGGCCACGAGCTTCTTCATCCAAGGCGTCTTGTACCCAGGGCCATACTGGGTCAGCAGGACCTCATTCACGAAGGCGGTGGGCAGCATGCCTTGGGCGATGCGGAAGCGTAAGTCGGCATCGCGGAAGAGGACGTCTCTTCCAGCGAGGACGAAGTCGATGAGCATGTGGCGAGGGTGGTTTGGGTCCTCGTCGATGGGGTCAGTCTTGTAGGCCTGGGCAATGCTGGCCTCAAGATCGTCCAGGAACGCCCGAACGTCTACGGCCTCCATAGCCTTGGGGATTGGGTACAGGCAGATGTCCCTGAGCTTCTTGCTCAGGTACATGCCAAGGTTCTTTGTTGCGTATGCGACCATGTTGGGGATTTCGAATTCATGGCCCAGGTTGTACAGCAGGATACAGTCCTGGATGATGGGCTGATCCTTTGACGGGTACTCCAAGATCTCAACGCTTCCGGCGCCGTAGATGAACTCCACCAAAATCTGGATGGACTTGATGTCATGAGAGTCCAGTGTGAGGACTACCCTTCCCCTGTGGTCCACCGGCATCTAGGCCAGTGTTAGCAACGACGTACACACATGGAAGGAGCAACGAAGTGACCCTCCGACAAACCTTTCCAGTCTTGGCCAGTAGCTTTTTGAAGAGGCCACTGCGGGAGATCAGCAGGGCTTTGTGGACCAAGAGCCGCTCATCTTCAACCATCAGTGCACAGTCTGACTGAGTCGCGAGGTTGAAGATGCCGAGATCACCTCTCTTTTTGAATTTCTTCCGAGCGGCGTTTGGGTCGGGGTTATCATTCTCGCGCTTGGGAGGCATTTTCGTTCTTGATGTTGCGCTTGCAGTATTGATTGACAAAGATTTGCAGGGTGAAGGTGGGTTGAAGGTAATTTCTTGATGAGCTTGGATGGTGGAGCTGCCCAGGTGGGAGGAAGCGGCGTATGGTTGAGAGGAAGGGCTGTTCGGATCGGTAGGAAATGACGGTGAGAGCCCGAGTTGGAAGTGGCTCTGCGAGGACGCTGTAGTGATGTGTCAAGTTGTAGAAAGTTGTCTTGAAGGCGAATGTAGGGCTGGAGAGAGGTGGCCGCTGAGACGCCACCGTAGGGAAGTGCTTAAGCAGCTCTCCTGAATCTGAGAGTTCTTCTAGGTCGATAAGTAGGCAGCCAGTACGGCTTGAAGAGGGCAAGGTTATGCTAATGATGATTGAATTTGTTCTATTGATGATGAAGAAGTGTGGTTAGAGTTTTCGTCGTCTTACGTTGTCAGACAGACGGGGTCAAGTGCTCAGTGGTTGGAAAGGTTGTTGGCCGAATGTTGGGAGCAAACAGAGCCTCACTCGTCGGATGTGAGCTGGGAGGATAAGACGGAAGGAGCAGTTGGGGTAGATGTCGACCAAGGGTTAGTTCGAGGAAGCAGATCAGAATGCTCCAGCACCTGTGTCAACCTTTCCAGCTTAGACCACGATGGTAATAGTAGAGGATGGTAGGATGTTGGGTTGAATGGTCAAGCATCGACTCGAAAGCATCTGTGGTTGTAGAACAGATCTTCGAGGGTCAGTTGAAAGAAGAATGTCTTAAATGTATTGATGGGGGATATCAAGCACAAAATCTAAAAAAGAGAGTAATGGCATAGCCCTCCTAACCTACGTTTTCCCGTCCTTCCACCTCTCCATCTTCGCCTTCCCAAACATAATCTCCAGCAAGGACTTTGCAAAATCATCAACATCCTCCGGCCGAGCCTCCGTCAAGAAATTCTCAACTTCATTAGGCGTACTCAGCCTCACATTCTTCTCGACACAAATCTTGGTCCAGGCATAACTATTCGGCGCGTCCCAAACATCAGACGCGGTAGTCATCTTGAGAGCCCCGGCACACACGGTCCAGCCCTTGAGGATAACGTCGTAGACGACATGTATACCCTGTGCAAAGATCCACGTCCGCCGCACCGACTCGGTGAAGATCCACGCGTGCCACAGCACCTCCTCCTGCGAGCTAGAGTTTGTGCAGGTAGACATTCGGTTGGCCGGGGTCGCCGCGTCGGGTGTCGTCGAGGCTGCCGCGTCCATGACGTCCACAATACCGAGGCCCAGACCCCGAGCTGCCGTCATGGCCCCGGAGCTGCCGGAAGGCGTGAGCTGGGAGGCGAACGAGACGCTCTCGAGCATTTGCTTCAGCCACGCCATCATGGTTGGTATTCGTTCTTCGGCGAGGGCGCGCAGGCGGATGTCCCCGTCGAGGAGGCAGATTATCTGGTATACTAGCAGGGCGTGGACCCGCGACAGGTGGCCGAAGGGGTCGAGACTGCTAGACGTCTTGTGCTTCTCCTCATCCAGGAGAAGCTGTGCTGACCGGTCCTGGATGGTCCGGTGGACCATGTCCTCGTTCTCTTCGGTCCTCAAGAGATAGAGGGCGACGGTTGTATAAGCATCCTGCACGGACCGGGGTAGACGGAAAGAATACAGCTGCTTGTGGATGAAGGGGGTCCCGCCGGTGGAAATCCAATCCGACAGCCACCGTTGCCCTGTTGTGAGGAAGGCTTTGAGGGCGACGCGGCTGTAGGGGGTCGGAGGCATCGGTTCTTCGTAATGCGGCAAATCATGCTCAATTCTCCAGGATTCTGGAGACATAAACCAGTCGGTACCGAGTTGCTTTGCAGGTGCATAAGGGAGTAGTGCTGAGGGCCTGGCCAAGTCGAGGTCTGTGGGGGATGAAAGCATGCTGCCGAACTGGGTGGTAGTTGGAGAAAATGAGAGCAGCATGCTCGGGTCCCACATGTCCAGCGGCTTTCCGATATCCTTTGCGGGCATGGTGGGTGCGGGTGTTGTTGTGGTTGTAGTTGATACCGGGGCGTCCTGGAGCCGCACGAATGCACTTGGCCTGGTTGGGAGCGGATAGATGCACTCGAGGCCCCGCGATGCACAGCGGTGACAATGAGGGCTCTCCTTTCCGCATTTCCGTTTTGATCTCGCGCACGACTCGCAGGCTTTCACTTCTGGGACGACCTCCATTGCTGGTATTGGATCTGGGTATATGTGTGTTGACAAGAGGTCATCCGCTGCTGTGCCGTTCTGGCTGACCGGTGGACTTGTAGTCGGGCGGACTTGCAAGTCCGCCAAGGAGGCGGATCCTTGTTGCAGACATGCCTGATTAGGTTGGCGTCCGCGGACGCCAACCGGTTTAGGTAATATCATTCCGCAATTTAAGCTTTGGTAGGCGGAAACCGAATCTATTATCGTCAGACTGCATTGTAACCGCTGACAGTAACATCTGGGTAATTAGGAATGTGTACGGACGAAATGAACTGCAGAAACGCAGGTGACAAAGGAAACGGCTTGAGTCCCACCCGATTTAAATATCAATCCATTCACCGCACTCATTCAACAGTGCAAGCTTTCACAAGAACCGGGGTATTTGCCTCGTCCTCCAAGCCATTCACACGTGCTAGCCTTTCCCGAAACGTTGAGTCCTGGCATAAACCTACAGCATGAATATTTAATGAGAGTTGACTTTGTCTGATCGATTTGCCAGCAGATCACTCATATTCACCACTCACTGGCTTACCTTTGGGTTAGTCTCTCAAACGGCTTTCCCATGGTAGTTCAGTCGTGCCTGGTGGCTGGCTATTATTGCTCTTCCAGCAAGCTTTGTCAAGGAACCGTCCACCCTGAGAATGATCCAAGCTATAATTATCACGAGAGGTAACGGTATCGCGAAGGCTCAGTGCACTCTGACAACTTTCGGCCCATCCCAGTCGAGTGACGGCATCGCAAAGAGTGCAGCGAGGAACGTTCCGGGAAGGAAGATCATGGTCGTGATGACAATCGTCTTAATTGAGCCACTGTCTCGCCTGTAAGTTTCTGCATGTGGGTTCGAGATGAGAGCGATGATCTGTTCCGTAGAAGGTGAGTCCACGTCGCTGCTTTTATGCCACGAAGAACGAATGAACAAGGTGCTCACCGTGTCAGACTGCGCTCTGAACCTGATTATCAAGGTCTTTGCCCTCTAACTTGAAGTTCAAAACTTTCTCCCTGTTCGAATTCAATGATTGGGCTATGGAAGAATGACCTGTCCATCGATTGTCATGTTGCATTGTCACGCAAACTTTCTCGACCTCATCCTCCAAATCCGACGCCATCCGTGAGGCGAGATCAACGAAGAGGTCACAGTAGCTTACCATTCCGATGGAAAGTACCATTTCCCTCGCAGCAAAGTCCGGGTGCTGTGTATCGAGACTTGAAACTTTCTTATGATACCCGTGAGCAAACAAGCCATGCCCTGTAAGGTTCTCATTCTTAGTTTCGGCTCTCCATTGGCTGTCCAGTTCGCGTTCCATACGGGATATGATGCCCAAAAGCACAAGGTTGGCCAAGCCAAACAGTTCCTCTAGACTGACGACGGAATTTTCTAAAATTACCTCGAGCATCGTTCCGGCTGAAACCCACTGTGAGTAGACGATGTGCTCCTGAACCATTAATATTGCCTTCATCCAGGCTTCAGGTAGTCGGAATTGACCGCGGCGACATTTGGAAAGCCCTCGACCAGTGAAGTGGGAGCGCTCACACCGCGAGTCAGCACTAGACTTCTCAAACACGTCTCTGCGGCTGAATCATTCTCTTGCTATTTTCTGCCGGGGCTTTCGCATGCAAAGTCTCGCATGGCTATGTAACTATGACTCGCCCTGTTTCTCTCATGCGCGACTGATAGCCATGACGGGACTATACATGTAAGGCTGGGGTGGATATGCCCAGCTGGGCTTGGCGGTTAGGGGGAACTTACATGCTGATCACATTGTGGTCTGAAACGAAGCGGGTGTTGTCTTTGCTCCGTAGATACATATAACTCGTCCCAAATAGGGGGTTCAGAGAATCCAGCTCGGGCTCAGAACATTCAGCTGCCGTAAGAAATAAATCAGGAGAGAGCGTCTCTATTCAGTTTGCATCCTAGGCTCCTCTGTTACCTCGTTTCCACATATCAGAAACAATCCCAAGAAACACAAAGGCTGGCACTTTTGAAATAGGTCAATATATATTCAATTCTTTTACACTCGCTCTATCCTCAAAATGAAGTCCACGATCATTGCCCTCGTCTCAGCTCTCGCAGCCATCAGCACAGCAGAGTTCTGCGATAACGGCGCAACGGGCGTCGGGGCCTGTGAGAACATAGACAAGAACACATTCTGCGTAAGTTCTGCCTGTGTAATCCTATTTAACACACCTTTGACACTAACACCGGGTTGGTAATAGTGTGTAGATGATCAGACTGATGCATTTCCGACCTTCCGGGACTGCGTGGCAGATCCCGAGGGGACGACTTGTCCGAGTGGGTCACGGGCAAAATGCTGCTAGGGGGGAACGATTTTCTAGGCTGATATAATCGAACTTCGTTGGGCAATTTGAGAGGATGTGAGGTAGAGACACAGCAAATGCACTGAAAAGTAGTCATAATACCTACACTGCATGAGAAAACCTCCGTACTTGGAGGCAGGGGGCTATGCGCCTGGTACATTCGCTACGAGGCACATCCGAAATGGATATCATGAGAGATACCAGGAGGAACTTTATACTAGGTCGAGTTCCTGGAGACAAGGATAACACCAATTCCAGCCGTTGGGCGATATATCATAATCGAACAGCCTTCGGGGCAAATGTATGAACACTGTCCTCTTCAGCCACGAGCAGTTTGGGATGGCTATTGGTTCCATAAGTGCTTGTCACCTTGTTTTAAATGATGCACTCGTGTTGTGTCTGTCATAGGACGTGTGAAGTGAGGTAGGGCACGGGGAATCATGAATTTGGTGCTGGGCGACAGTTCGGTGGTGTCGAGGACATCAAGACGCATGCAATGGATTGCCAAGAGCCGGGATCGAGGGCAAGCAGGAGCCAGAGTGGTATTGTGTGAAGGGATGAGTCCGGGTCGGCATTTCGCGAGGCCAAGAGTTGTGTATCTTGGCGGCGGTGAGTCTCTTGTGGTCCCTCCGGGGATTGGCGACGGTAGCTTCGTGGGACGCAAGCAACCACACCTTGACGTTCGACTCCAGAGGCGCAGTCGAACTTAAATGTGTTGTGCATGGGGAGACGATATGTGCCAGCTGAACAATGGCCGTGCTCTACCCGTTGTCTGCTTGCCCCGTGATGCTGGTCACACCTGCCAAGGCGAGCCGTCGCAATTGGCAGGGAACATCTCGACGTGCGCTTCCCTGCTTTGCTTCGCAATGACGCAACCAGCCACTGCCATGGAAACGGGCTGCCTCAACAACCTCGACTACTTTTACAACCAACCTCCACATGCTTCAATGTTTCGCCTCCTCTCCTACGAACCCATAACATAACCTTAAAGAAACTTTATTTGCACCTCAACCTAGAGCATCACCAACGCTACCACTAAGAAAAAGACAGTCACCTACGACACTCTGAGGACAGAAAGGTACGCTCATGCACGCATCAACAGCACCTCAAAATTTCACCGCTCCCAACAAACATCGCTGACTCTCAGGCCTACTCGGCAGACATCATCAACCAGACACCCGACGACCTTTCTGGTTACCAGACAACCAAAATGCCCTTCTTCTACTCAAAAGGCTTTGGCGGGAAGCACTTCGGCACGAACGTCACCGCAGACAGGCACGGCGTGCGCCGCGGGCCCTGGCGCTTCTCCCTCGGCCGCTTCAACTGCTTCAAGTAGCACCGGGGCCATGTCAGAGGCGGCGTCCACGGGCGGCACATGCACGCCAGCGCCTCCGTTCCGACAGTGAGAAGGACGCACCTGTGATTGATGTGCGGGACTCGGCGGCGCGGACATGACGACACGATTTGATACGATTCGACGAGACGGGACGGAGGAATCAGTCGAGAACAGCTGGCAGCAGAATAATGACGGAAGGGAGACAGGCGGGACGAGACGGCGAGGGGAATCACGTCATGGCGGAACACACCTCTGGTCAAACCGGGAGCTGGATGCAGTGGCGCCTGATCTCTGCAGGGTGCTATTTCTCATGGACCACTCGTGCTTCTCGCGTTTCCGGCCTCGCTGCTGCTCCTCTTCCACACGGACCCGCCGGCTCTACGGGCCAGCCGCTCACTGCCCAGTGCCCAACATCTGCCATGGAGATCCTGCTCTATGAGGCTCGCACAAGAGCCAAACACCAGTCCTTCCCCTGTACGCCCTCTGGATTCTGCTCAGGGTTGGTCATGGATGCGACGCTTAGACGCGGGGCAGTACGCTTTGGCTGTTGTGTGACGGAGAGGCTCGTCCTAGTGGCAAGCGGTGTTTCACGCAACGCAGTTCAAAGAGTTTTGGTGGACCGTCCTACGAGTACTCGATTTTAATTTGTGCATTGATGATGACCAGTAGCGTCAGCAAATAATACTTCATTCAAAACACGCTTTCACAAAATGTAGCTGACCACACTTCCAAGAACAGCGAGAGAGACCAAACTGTCACTGGAAATTTAACACCGGCAGCATGTACTTTGCGACATCCTCCTCCCACTAATCAACGCATTCTAATCCTGGATAGCATATATACTCGGCTCACTAAACGACTTCGCAATCGACCTCAGATCCCGCAGCGTGAACCCCGTGAACCCCGGCGCCCCGGGCGGCGGCACCGCCGGCAGGTACGACCGCCGCAGCCTGTTCGCCTCGATGTCCGCGATCTGGCAGTGCCCGTCAAAGTTGTCCGCCTCTATAGGGTCGTAGGGCCAGGCGCGAGCGCCCACCGCGGCCGGCGGTCTCAGGAGCCCAGCAGGCACGGGGCCGGCCGGGAAGGTCGGCACGACGGGCGTCGTGGCCACGTTGGCCCCGGCGCCCGGCAGCACGCGCACGGAGAGCAGGCCCTGGACCGGGTAGTCCCACTGGAGCTGCATCTCGCGGGCAAAGGTGACCATCGGCCTCCAGGCCCGGATCGGTGCCACGACGATGAAGTCCACGTCCCGTATGAAGGGGCCGGCGTCCTTGACCCACTGGCGGCATGTGTTCCAGGGGAACTCCCCGGCGCTCCGGTGCCTGCGTCTCCCTCGCGGTTAGCTTTTTATCATCCTCCATGGTGACAATGTCTCATGTGTGGCTATCTGTTTCCTGGACTATGTGGCAGAGATAGATGGATACTAACATCCTGAAATAAGTGGCCATGCCCCAGCTCGGACTCGCCCGGGACGGCCACAGCGGCTGGGCACGCGCGACGATCCGACGGTATTCCTGCAGGGTGTACAGGTATGGCCCAGCCACCTGCTGCTGTCCCCAGTCGACTGCTCCCTCTAGAAACAGCACGTCCTGCATCGCTGTGAGAACCGTGACCTCAAAGGGGGTCACCCTGAAGTACGCCTCTGTGGCCTCGACGATCATCTGTCTGTTGACAAGGCAGAGGCTGCCGAGGTCTCGGGGCCTCAGGAGTCCTTCGAGGTTCGTCCTGGGTTGTCCTTGGAACACGGCCTGGAGAATTGCCATGCGTAGTGCCTGTGGTAATCCGATCAGCGTGTTCAGGGCCGGTATTCCCGGAGGCAGTGGGCCTGGTGGAATTGGAGCCGGAGGTGGCGGCGGTGGCGGCGGTGGTGCTAAGCCCAAAATACGGCCGCTCCGTAGCCGCATACCACGGGCAGCCATTGCATCGACAAGAAGAGCTTCTCGTATAATTCGAGCAATTACAGGTGATGTTGGTGTAGTTCAACCGAAGTGGCAAGAAGCAATACGCCCGGTACATCTCAAAGTAAACGATATGCACGTACACAAAGGCACCTGTCCGTTTCACTAAACTATAAACGGCCTTTCATCTCCTTCATGGTAACATGATAAAGAAATTCTCAGCGGCTACCTCTTTGATTATTTTTCCTTGGGACTTCAAAATCTCCTACCGGCAGATGCAGTACAGATAATCATACTCATGATCTCTCTGACAACCTAACTTGAAACACTTGGGAAAGGCACAGAAGTGTATCCGTCGTGGAACTCAGGAGACCTCTCGGATTCAATGATTATTTGCACTAAAAAGTGGGTGATCGAAATTGCATGCACCCACGTTATATTTTCTTACTCGCCACTTGAGGTGCCAGGCTGTGGTTGACTATTGTCCCTTTCCATTTCAGGCATCGACCAATCGAACTCCGTGGCAAATTCCATGCCCTCCCAGGATACATCTTCGTTGAACTCACCATTTCCTTGGAAAGCCTGAAACCAGTCGTTAGCCGTCAGTGGTGGAGTTGGGCCGGTGAGGGCCGTCAACTCGGTTCCGAAGTCATCATCAGCTCTGTAGCTGTCCATGGTGTGCAGGTTGGTCAGATCTGGGATGGCGGTCATTTGGCTTGTAGGCGAAGTCGGCATGATGCGCTGTTCAGTGTTTCGAAAAGAAGGAGGCGGTCTCCGTGTCTCCTGTCGATTATAGTTCATGCCTACGGTGTCTTGGCCCGAGGGTAGAATCGGCCTCTCTCGTCTGCGATACATGACGCTGCTGAGGTCCGGGGCCGGCTGGATGTACGCTTCGTGCTGGCGCACAACGGCGCCCGTAGTGAACCGAGAGGCAGCTTCACCAGAGTTTGAAGATGAGTGACTGCCCAATTGGTATGAATCCAGCTCAATAGCGCTATCAGCACGATTGGAGGAGGATGTTGTGCGGCCCCCGGGGCTCTGGTGATTCGAGCCCGATTCAGCTGCCCGCATCGCTTCTTGCTCTGATGAAAAGGAATCCAAGAGCCGGTTCAAGGTCTCCCGGATGAATTGCTCTTGTTGCAGCCTGTCTATGTCGACAGATGCGGTTGATCTCCCGACTTCTTCTGTGACGGAGGCTAGTATAGACGGCCACTGGTTGATGATAATCTCTTGAAGTTGCGTGGCATCCTCGGACAAGTTTTCGTTAATGTAGGGTGATGATGGCCTTTGTTTATCCGGAAAGACAATATCCCAGACGGCAAACCACTGATCCTCTGTCGAAAGACTCGGGTTTGACTTCTTGTGCAGTGCTGCAGCCATGTTGTTATCGATTCCCACAGGTCTTGCGCCTGGGTTGTATTGACATCCCTGGCCCAGCGGGTCTCGTAGATGCTCCTCTTTGTGGCCACGACTTTCGTAGGCAGTCCAGCATCTTTGGCAATAATCCGGGGCTGGTTGCTTGTGTTTTCGGGACAGATGCAGCTTGACGTCAGATATCCTGCTGCATTTCCTGTGGAAGCAGGGCCTATGAGCTTGAGGATCTAGTTTCCAGAATGGACACGCCAATGTTCTGCGGCGGGGTTTACTAGGAGACAGTGTCGGTCGTTTCTTGGGCCGTGGAGGCTTGCGAAATCCGCCTTCATCCCAGTCTTCATCCTCTCCGTCGGGGCATCCTCGCTTGCCAGTGCGGCGCGCTTCCATGCCATGGGACTGCGATGTTGCGCATGATACCGATGAGTGGCCTGGATTATCTGCCGGCGCACCATTCCCCGTGTGCTCTGACTGGGGTTTTGATCTGAAGCTTCGAGACTCTTTGTATTCGTTGAACACATGACGAGAGATAACGTCAACAATCAATGTGAGAGGATCTTCTGGGTCCAAGGATGGGGCAAAATCCGAGTTTCCAGATGATATTGACATCATATCGGAATCCAAAGAATCCCCTGGGGACGCCATGGCACTACCGCCTTTCTCTGCTAGAGACGGTACAGTATCAAGTTCCTCTCGCATCTTAACGCGTTGGATTTCGGCTTCTGCACAAACATCACTGATATTGTTGCCGATCGGAGATACTGCGATTTCTCATGTCAATGCTGGTTTTCGTATACACAGTAAAAGTTGCATGCAACTCACCTGAATCGACGATCGGGAGCCCAAAGTGCTCCGGGTTTGCAATTATGTGTCGGCTGTTCCAAGCCGACATGTCTGTCTGCAACGGACCATCGAAAGGAGGGAGGTTGTGTTCGTCGAAAGAGAGGCTATTACAGAATGAACAAGATGCCGAGCTTGAGTGGAAAGAGTGCCACAGCGAGACATTCTGAGTGTGATTGACTAGTTCAAGCGTGTGTTGAGAGCCTTTTAGTACGATTCTGCCATTTTCAAGTACAGGAGCCCAAAGAGCGCCAATGCTCTCTAGCAACCAAGGCAACCCTAGCTCAAGGCCGTGAAAGAGAGGCGGACGTTTTTGTGTTGGAAATCCTTGGATGATCGTTGCGTCGCAAAGTATTTGGGTTGCTCCAAGACCCACGGGTATCGTATCCCTCAGACAGTGTTCCGCGGAATACCGAATCAACCATTCGTTGTCATCTTGGGGTTCGATACTGCACGTGCAGTTGGCGGCGCCTGACCTGAATGTTTGAATTGCTGCGCTGAGCCAAGCCAACTGCTGACCGCATTGGGAGATCGAGTACGCAGGACCAGAGGCTGTGACTAGCAAATTGGCTGTTGTGGAATGTGCCGGCCTTTCTAGCTGCGCTGAGATCGCTGTATTGCTATCAAATTTGTCTATTATAGGGTTAGCTTATGCATTGCGATAAGGATTCTGCCTTCACAAAGGTTCATACCGTTCTGCGTGAACTCATCTTCGCCACAACATACTCTCTGTATGAGTTCGGCTAGACTCATACCTCCTGATGTCCAGGTCCGGTGGAGGTAGTCCTGCAGTGTTGAAGCCTGAATAATGTTTGGTGCAGAGCTTGTGAATACCATCATGTTGGCAACCGGCCCCCCTTGAAGGCGATGAAAGACGTCTGGGCGGATATTGATGCGGAACCGTGCATGATGGATCTCTGGTGGACGATGCTTGCTGATTATGCCTGATGACGTCTTTGATGCGATTGACTGGTGAATTTGACGGCATGAGTCCACCTCAGTCACATTAGTAGATCGTATACCCCAGTCCAGCGACAGCTGCTTCCTCAGGCTTGCAATAAACCAGTGGTATTCGGTACTGCTCAGGACATAGTCGCGGTGCATGGCCATCTTTGCGTTTTCGGCAATGTCCTCTTCTTCCTCATCACGGACTCCTTGGAATAAGTTGTCCTGCTCTGGCTCAAGGGGAGATTCTTCGTTTTCCTTTCGGCTCCATAACTTCATTTTATCCAATACTGCCATCCCATCTTCCTCACTTGGCCTCCTATGAGTCACTTCTGGGCTCTCTTCCCGATCTCGACAAAGGGCTTCAAGCTGTGACACAATATTCCTTGCAAGAGTCAGTTGATTCCATACAACTCTGTGTCATCCTGGAATACTCACTTGGAGTGTGTGTGGAGAAAATGCATAACATAGGGGCTCGCAGGATTCGAGCTGTCGAGCCCAATTCGAATTGCGAACGCTTTGACGAGATCTGGGAGACATTTTGGCAAACCCCTCGAAGTGTGACCCTGTGTGTGCTCCAGTAATTCATGCTTCAACTTCAGATGGATGTCGTTGCAGAGATCAGTGATATAGTCTGACCCATGAGGCAGTGCCAGAGATGTGTATACGGTGTGTTGATCCCCTGCCGGCCTGTTGCATTGTTCTGGCTGCGCCATGGTGCCATGATCAATCAACTCCTCGTGGGGCTTCGATTCATGGTAAGGTCTAGATGCACAAGCAGACACATATCCGGAATCCGCGACAGTACCCTCCTGAAATAGGGCGTGGTTTTGCTGCTCGAGATGTCCGGCGGCAGCTGGGGTAAATTCTTTCTCAGCCGACAACCGGATGTTAGACTGGGAGGACCACCACCTGTCAAGATCCTCCCATGTGATGTTATGGTGTTCAGGCTGACAAGCAACTCTTCTACGTCGACAGTCCGGACAAGAACCAAATATTTGCAAGACTTTTCCTTGCTGTTCTCTGTTCAGGGGCCCTTCGTACCTTTGTTCTGGTCGCTTCCCATCATCTCTCGTCTTTTCCGCGTCCTTGGTGTCACCCTGACTGCGCAGAACAATCAGTGGCGAGGAGGCGTTGGTGGGAGCTGCGGCCGTCTTCATCGATTTGAGGGTAGCCTGTAAGGCACTGTGGGTGCTTCTTATCTTCGACATCAAGTCGCGTTCAACCAGTGACGGGGTCTGAACTGGGACACTACCGTTCTTGCCTGTCCTGTCTGTTCCCACAGAACACTTGTTGCTGCTCTGCAATGTAGGATCCTCCGCTCTGGGCTCCATCGGGGTCTGAACTTTCATCTGGATGAAGTTCCTGGTCAGTAATCGCTTGACGTTGCGAATACGTAAGGCATTACGAATACGTAGAAAATAACAACCTTCTTGGCAGATTTCCGACTCAAAGTATCCTCAGATGTCTGCTTGACTGGGGCCCCAACCTCTTCAGGTTCACTCGCTGCCTTGATTTGCTTTCCACCGTTTAGGAAGCTGATTTTCTCGTCAACCCTCACGGCGCCTGATTTTATTGGAATTCAGAGGGGAGAGGGAACACTCACGGATTCTCCCACTTGCAGACTACCCCAAGACCCTCACAGCGTCCACAGCGAGGATATTTCTGATCGCATCTAAGCTTTTCCTCCTTGCATGACGTACAGGAGGTAATCAGCTTCTTGAGCGACTTCTTCGCATTGATGGCATCCGAGTACGCGGTTACCGACCCCACGTCAGTGACCCTCCTACGGTGGCTACCGTCGTGGTCTGGATAACGTGGTGTCTCGTCACGCAGCTCAGGCTCCGGCAGCGATTGCGTGGCTGACCAAACCTTGAGCCCTGTCCCGTGCGGCCTGGGCGTTATATATGTTCGGTTTGCTGGGATAGGCAACAATCGTCGAAGGAAAGAGGTCTCGTCTCCTCCTGTCCCCGACACATACGTGCTGGGGTAGCCTGAGTCTTCAGAACCAAACAGGGCTAGTGGCGGGCTCAAGGGGGTGTGCAATTCTTCGCCAGCTTGAGGCAAAGCATCATTTCGGGTCGGAAAAGGATTATTCCAAGGTCTCTCCTGGGCCGTGTACCAATCCACGCTCGGGTTGCGTGTCGCAGACCGTGTGAATTCAGATCGGACATTCTGATTGATGCAGAAAGTTTTCAAACCACCGGAAGTACCACTGAATTGAGAAATGGGGCGCCAATCGAGGCTGCTGGAGATCGTATAGGGCGCAGATATGTGCGCACGACCATTTACTCTGTCGTCGAATGAGTAGTAAGGGCTGTTCCGTATTTGGTGGCGCTCGGTGGGATCTGGTGCCTCGATCCGATCATCGCTGGGGAGTTCTGTGGAAGGCAAGGCAGTGCCTATGTTAGGGTGCTGCGTGACGGGTATGACTGGGTTTGAGGGTTTTGGGGGTCGCCCGGCAATACCGGAGAAGGGATCCATTGTTGGTCGTGGTGGCCTGAAGTCGGGAAATTCAGGCGATCAGAGATGCTATGCCTTGCTTCGTGGCAAATAATCAGCCCTCGTCATGAGCTGAAGGTTTTTCTGTGAATATCTCCTCATACAGTGGCAAAGTGACTGTGATATTCATCTTCTGACAAATCCTGAGGTCATTTCCTAAAGCAGATCGATTCGGTATGCCTGTTCGAATTCGAAAGGTGTCTTCGTACACAGAGATGGGCTTTCCCTTAATTCATAGTGCAATGCGAAATTGTCACAGTATTTCGCATTCTAAAAGTTCAAGGAGAAATGGACGTGATTAATGTTGGATAAAAGCGTCTTCCCCACAGAATTCTTCTTCAAGACAGAAGTAAAGCGGGTATGCATCTCAGTAACGGAGTCTTCAGCGGAACAAAATGAAGTGGGGACAAGGGTGGTGCTGGCAGCCCGGGGACAGAATGGAAGAACACGTTCTATTGGGGAAAAAATAAAAGGGAGATAAGAGTCGGCACAGCTGCCACTTCCACAGCAATTGGTGCTGGACTACATCTGTGGCGATGCCCATCCCCTGCTGTGTTGGCCCAATCATGGTGAAAAACACAAGTGCGGCCATCAAAATGCGTGTTTCCCACCCCGGGCGCAGATCAACAACTCTTGGGGGCGAAAAGACTAATTTGCCCAGTTGTCTACACTAGCAGTGAGCACCAAGCCAGGTCAGGCAGCCTCACGTAGGATGTCAATCATCGTGCTTTAATTGGTTGGGCCAGGGCCCTGGTCTCGCGAGCCAATCATACCGGAAAACACAATTGACCCATTATGAATCGGGTGCGCTGAGGTTTCTCACCCGTGCGCAGCTGTGAATCACTCCTCGGTGTGTGAGTGTGTTGTGAGTGCATGCGCGTGGTTTTGGTAATCCTAGCCCTGCGTTGCGGTAAATATGCAGCTCTGCTTTGCGAGCCCCTTCGTGTCACACTTACACGGCAAGCTATGGATAATCGTTGCGCTATCAGTGGCATCTTTTCTTGGTGTTTTCTCAAAAACGTCTCAAACTTAAAGAACAATTGTTGAATTACACAGTGGAGCGGTCTCGCGCGCGCATATCTCCAAGCAATATGTGAAGGACTCTTAGATTTGTACTTAAAAGAATAGAGTGCAGCATAATGAAAAAGATATTTCAGTCTCGACAGTTGAAATCTCAGACAAAATCGAAATCATATGACTACCAATCAACCTATCGGATATACACTTCAGCACGAGATAAAGTTTACGGCTTTACTTGCCTTTGTTAAAACCACTCATTAAAACACCTCTATCGAAACTCGCACTATGTCAGAATTGTCCGCTACTACGACCACTGGACGGGGGAAGAAGTATGTAATATTTCTGATTGAATGTCACCCTGCCCGTGTTATGTTCCAATATCAATGACATATTCTCGATAGGACGTCCGATAGCAAACCCAACTACACAATGGACAAGTTCCTTGCTGAGGCTTGCTCCCCAACTGAGAAATTCGCCTGTTCACAGCCCGAAACGAACCAGGGCCAGAAAGCTTCTTCTCCTAGAAATACCAAACCTATAAGCCAGTATCTCAACCAGTGGCAATCTTCGTGGGATTCTATGGGAGAAGCAGCGAGGTCTTCTTCTCACTAAGAAGTGTATCAATATTGGAAGGGATGCCCGTGCAGGTCCGCAGGAGAGGAATTCAGGATGACGTTTCATTCATTTGTCCAGAAACCGTCAGGTATGCTTTTTGCATAGAGAGCGGATATTTGCACCGGTCAAAACGGATAGTACACCGGCACTTATAGCTCACCTTCACTACACCTACATCTATATATTAATTGGGTGCATAGGTGCTGGGTGTATAGGTGTTAGGTGTATAGGTATTAGATATTAGGTATTAGGTATTGGGTATTAGGTATTAGGTATTAGGTATTGGGTATTAGGTATTAGGTATTAAGTATTAGGTATTAGGTATTGGGTATTGGGTATTAGGTATGTAAATTGGGTGTATGGATTGAGTAATTATATGAATTGGATATGGGCGTTGATTTTATGCTGATAATATATCAGTGTATTATCCGTATTAACTGGTGCGAATATCCGCTCTCTTTGCATAAGGAGATCCACTCGTGCATTGCATTTGGCACTCAAATATTTCATTCGCCTCAGAAACGGAGCACAGTGGTAACGTGTCGAAGTAGCTGTGCAGGCGCTGCTCGTTCTATAAAAGTGGAGGGGGCAAAGATTCTCCGTTGTATGTACAAAATCGGTCGTGGTTGTATTGGCGCTTCGAAAGACGCTGGAGTCGCGGTCTGTGACTGTGTGAGACGGTCTGGCCTGTTGCTTCCGTGGATCTTCGCCCGTAGCGGCTGCTAGTGTCCGGGGCTGGGAAATACCCTTCGTATGAGCTCCTGGTCGCGGATTGTCCTCCATCGTGTGGCGGCATGCTAGGACCATCCACTGCCGCCATAGGATCAACCAACGAGCTCAACCGTAGACCGGAGCGCGGCCGGGGCCCAACCATGTACTGCATGGCCTTCGAAATCTGTAATATCTTTTGGGGTTTTGTTTTTATTTTTGGATGTTGTTGGGCCTCAAGGGTCGTACGGCTGGCCGGAACTCCACTTCGGTAGTGTTTGAAATAGCAAGGAGGATCAACAGACATTTCGGTGGGTGCTTCATAAAGGTGGCCGGCAATACTTCCAACATCTGTGAACTATACAATACCGATGAAACTAGGTTTTAAATCCCGTTATCTATGGCTGATAGCCCAGAAAACAGAGACAGCCTCGTGATAGCTATGTAGGCAAGGCTAGTGAGAACCGCTTCTGACAGTGCTATAGACCAGAACCGTCGACACAAGTAGCCTAAGACTAAGAGTTAGGCAATCAGTCATACGGCGAAAACTAAAACAGTCTCCACGCGATCTCTCCGTAAATGAATCCCACAAATGCAGTCCTAGCCGAAAACCGTCCGTTTAAATGGGGTATACTAGCCCACTTTGGTTTTATACTGCCGCTGCGAATCTGCCTCGACATCTTTCTCGCCACTTGTTTCTATACCTCAACACCTCGCCTCCACTAAGGCCCTTATTCCTTCCCTCCTCCAAGTATATAATATCACACCATGTCAGCCAGAGATTTAGTCGATAGGAACAACACCAACATGGCTTTCAACTGGGTCCTAAGCCAACACAAAATCCGGGATGGACAACACGGTCCCGTCTTTTTGGCTTTAAGAGCCGGTACGAGGGAGCTCATCACAGCGGAGAAATGGGACCTGGAGGTGCCTGGCGACTCGTCTCTACGAGAGGGTATTGTCTCACATCTGGCAAAGAAGGAGATGAGCCCAAGTCAGCCAAATGTTCTCTCGTACTTGGGATATCAGCTCAGGGAAGGACACATCTTCGTGCTTAGAGAGCACATGGCCGACGGCACCCTACAAGGATTCATTCGGAAGCACGGTGTTGTGCCGCAGCCTCTCACCCGTTGGATTCTTCACCAGATCCTGCTGGGCCTTCAGCAGTTACAAAAGCAAGGAATCGCTGTGGTCTTCCTAGACTCGGCGAACATAATGATGGACACCAAAGCCGGTGTTAAAATCGAGGCTCCACTTCTCGACAGGACTATCACCGGAAACCCACTACCGCCTACTGTATTGACAGTTCCTGAAATCTTGATGAGCCAGCGAAACCTGCGAAAGGCGGACGTGTGGCTGTTTGGGATCGTTGCAGCCCAACTGGTATCAGGGGATTCCAGCCTCGCAGGAGCCATCGATATCGCCACGCAAATACAACAAGCCGACGGACCAGCATGGGAGATTCCGATCCCCAACAGTCGGAAGAGGAGCGAGCTTGACAAGCAGGAATCAGATCTGATACGCAAATGCTTCAACTCGTAAGTTCTTCGTATATGGCCAAGCTATCTGTCTGTCTGTCCAATCACTCACACTTATTCCACACAGAAATATCGACCAACGACCGAGCGTCTCTGATCTGCTTGAGCACCCTTTTCTGAACCGAGCCAAGTGATCAGAATTAAACTGCATCTTCAAAGGAGCAAGAAGAAATAGAAGTTTGGTGGCAACTCGCCCTGAGCCTGCAACAGATCTAGGCGACTTTGGATGGCTGTATCCTTTTTCAGGTAGTAGTCAACAACGTAAATTGTCTTCCCCATATGAACACCATTGATACGGTCCGCTTCTTTCGGTCTTTTTCCTCTTCGAAATTTGGCCTTGGGGATGAAATCTGCTTCACACAGCTCACGGGACCATGGCCTGTCTGGTCCTAGAAACGGGCCTGCCATTGAGCCAAGGCGTAACGACTCAGACGAGTGGCCCGGTGAGTGGACTTATCGCCATCTGCAGCCCAAAAGACAGGGAAAATTGGACATTCTGCTCAAACTCGTGTCGATTATAATGTAGTAGGAAGACAGAGTCTGGGAAAGATGTTCTTGTTAATGAAATAAGTAGGCTCATGATTATCTTCGGGCAGGGGGGAGTTGTTGTACCCTTTCTGAAACCGAGCCTCATCCTCCCCAGATGAATTCACCGCCATGGCATTTCCTATGTCCTGATATGGCAGTGTAGACGTGAGCATTATTTCAGATGCCTCCAGAAAACTCTTTTATGGAGCTTAGCAGATTGAGCAGACATTATGAGTTGTGTCCGGATTGGATACTGGGTAGTGATAAGTCTATGCTCGATGGTAGCTCATCCATGCTTCGGGGCGGAAGGTCTGGTGTAGAGTACCCTAGGGTATGGTGGCCTCATCCTCCGCATCGTAATCCGTGATTTTCTTGCCGAGATTGACCAGCTCGTTGAATTCCTTGGGACTCAAAGAGACTCCGAGAAGATCGTCAATTTCCTCCTTCTTGTCAAAGTCCTTGAGATCCTCGTCCTTCAGATAATCCAATGCGGCGTCGGCAGCAGAGTGCACAACTTCTTTGGGCACATCGCCCAACTTCTTGGCCACGATGGTCAATATGAAGTCGAAAGTTGCTCGCGTCGCCTGGGTCCGCGGTCGGTATCTAAGACCCTCGAACAGGGCTTCTGCGCCGGAAAGAATGCCGCCATCTCTTAACAGTGGTCGGGGTAGAGAGTCTTCTTGTGCGCTGGATGATTGCTTGTCCATTTTGATCTATTTATCAACGTTAGAAGCTTGTGGTTGTATTGTGGCTGTTGTCTCTTCAGGCTCACCGTGGCGAGGGCTTCTTCGGGAGCTTGTGTGACCTTGCGATTTCTTCAGATGATCTCTTTCGAGTTTGTGTGGATGTTCTGAGTCGATTTTGTTGTAGTTCTAAGTTGGATACGAAGTATTGTGATGATTGCAAAAGAGTTTGCAAGCGAGCTAAGATCGGGAGCTGCCCTATGCGGATATTTAAATCACTCATTTTGGTCATATGGCAAAGGCCCGGGGTACTTTGAAATAGTGCTTGACGGCGTGAAACTAGGTTGAGCTTCGGTCCACGATGGCTTCGACCTTGAACGGATGGTGGCACCGGCACGAACCGGCACGGCTTAGCGCTTAGAAGCATGGCGCGACAGAAAGGTCTTGTACGGAATAGTGATTTGTCGAATGTTAATAGTGGTTTCTTTCTAATCCCTCAGACATATAAAATGTATGTGGTGCCATCATAAACGGGCATGGTAGGGAGTCATAAAGTGTGGACGCAAGGTTTTCGAGCACACTTGCCTATGAAGGCCAGACTTCCAAATGAGGTTTGCTCAAGACGTATATAAGATAGAGATAAATGAATACAATTACAATGCAGTTAATCAGCCCCAGAGTTTGTCTGATATTCTGGTTCTCCTTGATGTTTGTCTCAGAGCTGCAGTGGGAAGTATTTCATTGCCAGGCTCTCCTTCTGCATACTCTCGTGCTGCTACAAGAACAACAAGAAACTGCGGTGGGATTGTCCCGGCGTCCAGGGGGCAATTCGGCATCCTTCATAGTGGAGCACTCAATACCCGTCTATATATCATCACGGGCCGGGAATGGCTGAGGCCATTATCATCTGGCAAGAAAATAAGATCACAGTAAATCATGTTTATTACAGCGATCACTATCTAAAAATAATGCACAAAAGCCATTCCAAGTCCCAGCCGGAAAACATCCTTCAGTATAAACACCCTAGTAGAATGCTTAAACAACGACAATAACAACTAATATACAAAGGTAACCCTGTTTGCAAACAAATAGGGAAGTGAACAAATAAGAGATAGAAAGGTGGTTGGGTCTTAGTTTCAGACTGTTCAAAGGAACAGACTTATCCAGAACACCGCGAAAAGGTGCCCGACCATGCGTTCTGGGCTGCAATCAGCACTTACTGAGTGGCGGGGCCTCCACCAAACTCACTCAAGAGAAGCTTCTCGGCCTTTTCAAGTGCATGTGCTCACGTGCTGCTGTGCTGTGTGCTGCATGTAAGGTAACTTGCTAAAGATAGAAGAATATGAATTTTCGCACCTGCAAAAACGGATGATACATTAACACTAAACCAACACTCATGCCCAATTTACACGCCTAATTCACACACCCAACACCTACACCTAGTACTCACACTTATATATAGGTGTTAGGAGTGTGGGTGTTTGGGTGTGGGTATTTGGGTGTGGATGTGAATTGGGAATTGGGTAATATGCTTGGATTAGCTGCAGCTGTGGTATAAGTGATGTACTAGTATACCATCTGTTTTCGCAGGTGCGAATATCCGGTCTTAAAAAGAAAAGACCTTAGGAGGTCCCTGGAAAGTATTAAGATTTTGCTAAGAGGAATCCAATTCACTCTGAAAGATAGCTGATAATGTGCTTTGATATGTAAATTAGTTTATTTGTAAGTATTTAAATTATTAAAGAAAAGAAATTGCATCTCCGCTAGTATATCAAATGATTATAGTGCTGTATCCTATGTGACGTCCGAAGCTTACTTATATACCGGTTCAGGGAAAAACACGATATTGCTTCAAAGTGCGAGAAAACAGACGACTCCACTGGAAAGTCTCATGATTGACGATCTCGCGAGCGTGAGATGGTTCGCAACCTCTTGCGCCGAATGCTCATAACTAATTGCACACATTTCAAGACTGAACACCACCATATGACGTCTCAAATGGTTCCAAGAACCCAAAGAGGAAAGCCAAGAATTAGACATCAACATGATCATCCCATGAAATGCTGCTCATGTTCTCAGTCCGTAACCAATGCCCGGAACAAAAGCTCCCACCCAGCCCACACGCCGTGCCTACAAGGGCGAGCTACCTATGTAGGTAATTAACCCGTCTCTCAGACTCTCCTCAACACCCTCGACGAGACCTCCACGGGCCCGGAAGAAACCGGCCGCGGAACAAAATGGTGCATTTTGACGTGGCGCTACAAAGAGCACATCGCACGGCGTCAGGGTGGTCGGAATGTGCAAGGCCCGCGGGGAGCTCAGCCACGTCGGTCCGAGGTCATTCTGTGCGACGCTCGCCCGTTCGGAACCTGCTGAGCCTCGACGATGCTGCTTGGGAAAAGGGCCAACTTGCGCAGCTGAGTGGTTCACCGCCACGACCGAGCGAGAGAGGTTCCGACGATACGACGTCAGCGTGCCCCAGATTTCCCATCAGAGCCCGGAGAACACCACATGGCGACGGAAGCACGATAAAGAGATGTCTCTCTTATATATTGTATTCTGAGACCACGCGCTGCACACCACCATGCAGACCCCTCGTGGCCGAGCAGCAGCTGGCCGGCATTAGCCCAGCCAAGCGGCGGCCAGCACCAAGGAACGCCGTCGTACCAGGGCATGTACAGTGAGACACATAAGAAAGACAAACAAACGTCCGGCTCACCCGACATGGCGGCATTATGGCCCCGGGTTCGGACGCAGGCGCCATCCAGCCTCCGGCCTCGCGTCTGACATCTGACGTCTACTGTTGCTGCTGCTGCTGCTCCTCCCCCAAGCCACAGTCCCGCTGACTTGGGTTTCGACCCGGAGGCACGCCGATCAAACAAAGACGTAAGCACAGAGGCTGGCAAATGGAAAGAAAACACGTTCCTGAGGGAAGGACGCCACATCTCCTTTCTTTGACCCCTTCTGACCACCCTCGGGGACCTTTCAAATCAACACCTTAAACACCTCCCCCCCCACCCAACCAGCTTTTCTCCCCGTGACTGCGCCGCTATGCACGGCGTGCCTGGCCCTGGCCTAGACCCTGGCTATAACGCGGAACCGAATCGAGCCTGAATTGGGTGCTTTTTACTAGATGTTGGGGGCCGGAAGTGCCCAACAATAACCGATGGTCCGGGGGATGGTCCGACATGACGGCTCCAATGATGGCAGCAGGGTTAAGTACTACTAGCTTTGGATACTGAGGGGCCCTACTGCAGGAGACTGCAGGATGGGGCAGGTCAGGCGCTCAAAATGTCTTGCATATCTCTGGACGGTCTCCGCACGTTGTCAGATGCAGCTAACAACAACACCAGCAGGCAGTGGGCGAGTGCGTGAATGACAAGAGAGCGAAATAAGCGCGAGAGATTGCCCGCCCGCTTCGCCCGCTCGCCCGCATAACCGGCCGCCGTCTCCCAGAAACAACTCCCAGCAGAGGGCCACAAGGTCAGCGGCTTGCGTGGCAAATGCCAAAAGAGCGGTGAATACTTGCACGTCTTGTGAGGATAGACCAAATCCGCTGCGGAATATGCGATGGAGGCGGGAGTTAAGACTAATGGTGCGGCACTTATACCAGACCGGACTACCGCTTGGGCTCGGCAAGCTCCAGCCAGCTCAGAGGGAGAGCCGGGCCGAGCCAGGATGAGCCCGGCGGAGGGGGCTAGGGACTCAATGCAAGGGTCTAGAGCTTAGCCTCTTGCAGCTCAGAAGGCTGAAATGTTTGCAGAGATCGATCTCTAGTGCAGAAACGTGGACCAGAAGAAAAAGGAAAAGAGGTGGCTCCAGCCGCCATGGCGCGACAGCGACACTGGGCACTGCTGCGTGTAGATGGCCGGGCCCGGCTTAGCCCATGCGTCGGCAACCTGGGATGCGCATGCCACTCGGCGTGACGAATCTCGTCACCTCGACTAGGCGCCACCCGCAGCCTGTGTGACTGGCCAGAGATTGAGTGGCCCGCCCATCTTATTCCAGCACCCATGGCCAATAGAGGCGCCTGTCATTTGAACTCGGTCCCAGGCTGCTGGAGCCCAGCGGGCCAGGGCCAGGGCCTGGAGCTGGAGCTGGAGCTGGAGCCGGAGCCTAGGGCCTGGGGCCTGGGGCCTGGGGCTTGGTCCTTGGGGTTGATCTTTAGGCAGTTCGGAAAAGCTCGGACCCTCAAACGATTTGATGTCCAGGTCCGTGGAGAGCAGCCTGATTTTCGATCTTGGCCACGCCCAAAGGCCGCGACCTCAGACACAGCCTGCAGTGGAGAGGCTGATGTCTTCGGACATGATAGCATTGTGCCCATATGGTGCGATTGGGCGCAGGCAGGGACGTAATTCACATCTGCCGCGCCTCGCGGTCGCTGTTACAGTATTGTAGAGGTGAAAAGCCTCCTCGGGGGAATAGGATTTGGGTCTTGGCTGAGACCGGAGATGGCAAATATAGCAGAGTCGAAGTTTGTCCTGCATGGGCAAATATGCTGGCAGACCACGGCGTCACAATGGATAAGATTCGTGCAAAGACCGCGCTCAAGCTACGGCCCCGGAACCCACGGAAGGCTAAACCCCGGAGTTGGGCTGACCACAAGACACACTGCGTCCCCCGAGTGGCATATTTCAATCGCTGCACAGGTCTGTGACTGTCTTGCTACCTCGCATGAGTGCTGCTCGATACCAATGTGCCTGGCCAGCTCGGCCCGAGAAGAGAAAACTGACTGTCTGGCTGGATTCCTTTTGCTTCAGAGCCGGGTTGGTTGGCGTTGCCCACGAAAAGCGGAAGCAGTGCCGCTTGTTCAACTGTGGTCGCTGCAGGTTCAGTGATTTAAGCTTACAAAGGAACCTGTCGAGAGTGAAGGTTTGCAGCGGTGATTGTTTTTGGAGGAAGACAGTGGATATCCACAGATCGTATCACGACCATGGCCATGAAAAAGCTCTTTTTGGGATTCAACGAGTTGCGAGGAGCACGGCACTGGCCGTATGGAATGGAAAAGACCTCCTGTACCTCCAAAGGGTGATGCACCGTGGTCAATATCTGGTGCCATCTGCAGTTCAACCGGGCGAAGAGGATAAAATCATATCGCAGCCTGCCACGAGCCGAGGATGTGCAGGTGTCTCGAGGTCATCTTTTGCCACTCGCAGACCGGGCAAGCCACAAGCGAACGTTGGTCTAGGGCTATGCTATAGAAGCTGGAGAAGATGCCCATCGAGTGCAACTCATAGGCTGGCCGTGAAGAGGATTTGAGATATGCGTGGTGCTAGCCTCTGGAGATGTAGTCTGGCAAAGCACAGGGAGTGAGCCAATTAGGTAATGACCCAAGGCTAGACGGTGCAATTGTGTGCCTGAACGAGACCGTCGCGGAGCTAGACGAAGGCGGTGTTGGGTGAAAACGGAGCCGAATTTCCGGCACCGGAAAGAAGTCATCGGCTAGACACTGGGGGCGCCGAGTTTCAGGTCGCAGGCAAAGTTACATAAACCAGAGCATCTCTGAGTAGTCCACAGTACGGAACAAATGGCGGTGGACGAGCTCGGGCGAAGTCATCCAAAGCCGGAAGGACAGGGCGTGGGCCCAAAATCGGAACAGCGGCGGTGTCCTGGGGTCAAACTCAGGAACAGCATCGGCAGTCGAGGCCTGGATCTCAGGACGTAACCATCCAATCTATGTTGTCAGGCCAGCCAGCCAGCTAGGTTTCTGGGCGACCCGGCGGTCACAGGCCAGGAAGATGGCGAATACAGCCGGGCCCCTGTCATCCTGCATGATGCAAGGCACAGGCCCTACTAAGAAACTCTGATGTTGGGGTTCTGTGGGCAGAGGGAGGGTGTGTGTGGGCGTGGAGGGTGACATTGTGTGGGTCAAGATAAAGGTCAGGCGACTGGCTGGTTGGGTAGTGCCCACTTGTCGCATTGTCTTCGTCTTGACTCTGGAGGTCGTTGTCGATGTCAATTGGCGCAAGCTGCTGGGCCGCCGTTGGACTGTATGTGCACTACACACCGCGGACCAGTCAGTGGCATCGTATTTGCTGGAGACTGGCCAGGGCCGTGCTGTGTCCATGCTGTGTGTAAGCAAGTGGCAGGCAGATGACTGACTGTCCACGTCGTACCGTAGGATCGGGACTGTTGGAAGCTGAGTCGCATCTCATGCTATGGTGGCGGATTGACCATTCGGCCAGGGCTCGGTACGAGAATTGAGCCGCCTATTGGTGATTCCAGAGTGCAATCACACGGTAGTTGAAGCTGGTGAACATGTGAACACAGCACAGCGTCTTGTCCAATGGCAACTGGACCTGAGTATCTTGTAGATTCGGTGATCTATCTCCAGGGCACATCACCAGAGATGAAGATGCAGGGCAGACAAACCCTCGAGACCACTGTGGATGATACAAGTGTCCACGGCTTGTTGCCGTGTCCTCCAGGAACCCAGATGGCAGAGGACAGCCGGCTTGAATGCAAAACAGCAGCGAATCATACTGTGTTTGAACGAACGAGGCCAACGGAGATCAACCTGTCGATCATGGGGCCTGGCGCCCTGGCACATGCTGAAGTTTTGTCGCGGCGGTGGCGGGGCGCCGTGATGGCTGAATGTGCACGCGAGGACCTAATGGGCAGGATAATAGATGACGACGGGCAATTGTAGTCTATTCTGATCAATTCCAGAAGGCCAACAATATCCTGCGCAGTATTAGATAAATCATGTCGAGGCGAGGCTATGCAAGGCGGTCAAAGACAAGGACTTCAGGTGTGCGCTGTGGAGCTGGGAAGGCGTTTCAGCAGTGGGCGGGCCTATCAATGATGATTTGAGTTTCCTGTTGATAAAAATGGCCGTCTCGTCTTGGGTTGAACAAGTCTTGATTGAGTGTGTGGGCATTGGCGTGGGGCACTGCCATGGGCACCTGTGGAGGCATGTCCCTGCTCTAGCATGACTTGGCTCTAGGCTTGCGACAAGACGGTCCGGTACAGAGAAGAGCAGGCCGCGCGTCAGAAGCCAAAGCTAAATTGATGGAAGGATTGGGCGTGAGAATGACGGTCCTGCTGACGGGCAACGGCAAACACAGGATGCGCATTGTACGCAGAGCGCACAAAAAGGAGGGGGGGAGAGAGAGGAAGGTCAAGGCCAGCCTGAGATTCGGTCCAGTCCGGTCGAGTCCATGGTCAGAGGAGGGGAGAGCGTGTTTACTCAGTACTTGGGTAGCAAGGAACAAAGTTGACGAGCGCGATCGTTCATGACTCGAATAAATTCAATAAGACGGTCGAGTATGACGGGAAGAAACGGCCAGAGTTACATACATACACGTAGTACTCTCAGGTCAGGGCGGATGGGCAGGCAACCAGGCAACCTTGGAAGGAAGGCATATAGGCACAGGCACGGAAAGGAAGGCAGGCAGGCAGGCAGACATCGTCGGATAGGGTGCGTCCATGCCCAGGTGTGCATGCAGGTGGTTTACATTCGTCCGTCTTGACTGCCCCAGCTCGAGTCTGTCACAGTGGCAAGTGCAGTGCCCCGCGGCAGTGCCCACTGGCCACTTGCACCCGACGGGGAGAG
This sequence comes from Diaporthe sp. NJD1, assembly GCA_013842865.1. Classification (NCBI taxonomy): domain Eukaryota; kingdom Fungi; phylum Ascomycota; class Sordariomycetes; order Diaporthales; family Diaporthaceae; genus Diaporthe; species Diaporthe sp. NJD1. Next base: position 925,173 of record JACDXY010000014.1, on the reverse strand, counting down.
CACAGACCATACCTTATTTCTGGCTCAGGGCAGGGCAATTGCCATCTGAAAATACCGCCCTGGATAGCACTTATCTAGAGGAGACAGGGGCTTTAATGGACCTGACTTCTTTCCTTCCAGGGCCCCTGCTGCCGCCCGTCCCTGGCACCTGGGATGTCTCCCCTGCTGTGCCTTCCCGTCCAGCCCCGCCAAAACCGGAAGGCCGATCATCAACTTGTTTCCTTTCCCCCTCGTTCCGCCCTGTCTGTGCACTCATTCGTGCCGGCGTCAAGTACTTACTGTACATACGTGGGTATTTATCACGTAGACTACCTGAGCCAAATAGATACGGCACAGGTAAACACCGTAAAACTCACGCCTGGAGACGGCCATTGCCCGGGGCAGACGAGAATATAGGTGCAGCCTGTTTTAGTTTAAAAAGTACCTAGGTACCCATGTACCATGTTGACGAGATAGGAACCTGCCCTTCCGCACCTTCCATGTCTCTGTGGTGGCATGGTACAGATGCACCCAGGTACCTCGTCCCTGCCACCAAACCAATCCATCCCCCTCCTTTGTTGTCAAGCTGCCACCACCTTGTCCCCCACAAAGAAACTTAGAAGCAGTGATATCGTCGCCATCACCAAGGTTGATCCATCTCTCCTGGTGAGCTTCCTGCCCCTCCGTGGTAATTCCGCTGTCTGCTTCCCCTCTCTTCGCCTCCAGCCAGGACCATCCATCCTCATCGTCACCACCTGGTAGCACGTAAGCCGATCGAACAGCTTCCTTGCTCGCAATCACTCAGCCAGCCAGCCAGCCCACAGCCCACAGCCCAACCTCAGCCAACCCAACCCATGCTGAGGACCAATTCCCACCAACTCCCACCACGAACAGTCCAACGCCCGCCACCGAGAGCGGACAAGACGCCAGTCTTCCAACCCATCCTATTATTCCGAACAAAGGGACCCCCATCATCATGCACACGAGCTATCAAGCCCACCCCTCACTGACCGTCCGTGGCGCTATGCTCCTTGGAGCTGGCCCAAGGGGTGTGTCGAGGCACACCAACGTCTGTGCTTCGATTCTGGCCCACAGCGCCCGGGCGGCCGTCTCCTCCAAGCTTGTCCAAGGGTTGACCCCGTACGAGGCACACTGAAAGCCGGCCCTTTATTGACAGCCACCACCATTGAGGAGGGGGTTGGGCCCGCCTTATTGCCAGCAACCGCCGATTCCGATCCATCACGCACGCACGCACACGCATTGCTCGCTCGTTCCGTCGTTCAGTGCCGACCCACGACAGGCACGCACCGCCGTGTACAGTGCAGCACAGTACTTCGAGATTACGAGTCGGCATCTTTCATTGACGTCGACATCGACACCGCCATCAAAGCCAACATCGACGTCACGCTATGTCCGTCTACTACTCGACCCTCGCCGGAACTGCCTGCAGCCACCAAAGACTGATACCAGTACTGCATGAGAAGCACCGGGAGCTGGCATTAGGCGACGGGCGGAGACATCAGACAGCACAGGCAGACAGGCACGCCCGATAGACGAGACAAACAAAATATAGGCACAGCAAAGCCACCACCGGCGTTCCTGCGTCCAGACGCCTGTCGTTCAGGTCCGAGAGCTGCTGGCCCAGCGAGTTCATCCCACGTCCCGCCGCCTCCCTCGCTCGCGCAGCCATCTCTGCGCCAATGCGAGGGGCAACCCTTAGAACGTGCGCCCACTTCCGCCAGCACGTCTCTGGCCGTCGCCCAGGCCTCGTCCTCGCCGACCAGCCCTCCTCAACCATGCTACCCGAGCTGCCGCCGTCGCATCCCGGCAATCGCCTTGTGCTGTACTGCCCAACCTCCGCATCTCAAAGACCATGCCGGACCAAGGAACACGAATCACGAATCAGACAACCGGCATACCTGCCCTGCCCTGCCCCAGGTACAGTCCTTAGATTACTAGCCTACTAGACTACCGTGGCGCTGTGGTACACATCCGCACATCAACTCGCCAACCTTATCTCGCTTCGCTGACCAGACGCCGGAGCAAGCAGCGCGCAACAACGCCTCGCTCGATCCCAGGCTCCGTTGCCCACTGTTCATCAGTGTGTCCAGCTGTGCATCATGATTCCTGCTCGTCACGCGCATCACCGTCCATGCACCACCAGACAAAGTCGAGACGGCCGTGACAGCTTCCCCTCACTCGTGTAGTCTCTCCAATGGGCACGCTTTGACGATAACTCAACAGCAATATATGTAATGTAGTCTGCGACAAGTACGAAGTATCACCTGCCTCTTGTCCACGTCGAGCCGGGTCACGGCAGATAACGGCATCACCCTGCACATTGCTCCTTGCCCCGGTAGACCCCGTCCAGTGCAAGCATCGCATCGCATCTGTCTGCTAGCCATTGCTTTTCGGTGTTTCCGGTACGGCCAGCCTTCTAGTTGGTATGGCCTCCACCCGCTGTGTGTACAACTCACCCATTGGAGCAGTGGGAAACACCGGGTACCCATTGTAACCTGCATGGGCTCTCATGTGCCTGGCCGGGGATCGCTAGCTAGCCTGCAAACTCACAGGGGGGGCTTCCGTTCTTTTCCTTTCTCTCGCTGCAAGCCGACATGGTTGGCCGGCTGGAACAGCGCCCACACAATAGTACCTGAGCCGAAGTGGAGACAGAGAGCACTGGAGGCTGCACCCGCGGCTGCACTGCTGCAGAGCAAAAAGAGACGATACACACGCAGCAGACTTCGGACCGCAGTCGCGACTCCTAAACTTTTCCGGCGTGCATCCTTGGGCACAGTAGACCTGAGAGACCAAGGTGTCAGTCAGGCCAGATGTACATGTGGTCTGGTCTAGGTACTGCGCTGGACCGTAGTGACAAGCGGCGTCAGGGACGGACCTGGGACGTTCCATCACATCAACCGCTCTCGCAGGCCCTGGACCGGCACCAGCAAGCTTCCTCTAAGCCTAGGGGATTTTCATGCAGGGAACTGGCGGCTTTGGTCGGTGCAACATTGCCACAGGGTCGGTTCCCCTGCCACCTTTTCTGCTCCTCCTTGCCCCAATCCGGACTGCGCAACGTCAGTTTCTCTTCCTCCTCAATCCACTCCATCGCTTTTTTTTGCCTTCTCGACCCTGCCCTGCCCTGTCACCGGCGCCGCAGCCTCCCTCTGCTCGCCATTGTATTATTCTCGGCTCCGAAATATCACCACCAGCTTCTTCATCTCTCCGGCCACCACCATCCATCCAGCCTGGACGACGCTCCACATCCGACGACAGCTCTCCTCTCCGCCATTTTCCCTCCCCAGCGGCACACACATGCGGTCTGTTATGTTGTCGTGCTGGTCAACCTGAGCGTATCGCGATCCCCCACTTGGGCAATCCGGAGGCCGCAGAGTCAGCAACAGGGGCAGCACCGTTGTGGACCTCGATCGCCAATTTTTTGTTTTGAGCAGCGCCGTGAGCGTGCACAGGATCCGCTCCTGTCACCCCTCTCCCCCCTCTCTCGCTTCCTCTCAAACAGGGCAGTCCATCGTCACAAAAAAAAAAGGGCAAAAAAATCCACCGTCCCAGGTTGACAGCTCGACTCGAATGAAACATCAACATCAATAATCCTTGGGCGCTGTCTTGCTCTCCTCACCCTGTCCCTATCTCTGCCCGGTCTCCCTGCCTCTCCTCTTCTCTAGTCAGACTTCCGTCTAGGCACTAGGCTTAACAATCAGTCTCAAACATCATCCCGCCGCAGGGCCCCGCATCACCCCTGTCTCCCCCTTCCCTGCTGGACCAGGACGCACCGACTGTTGGCGGCGTTCCAACTCAGCCTCACCATAGGCTACTGGTTTCTTAAGCGCCGCATTACCCTCCCTTGGGATCCTTCGGCTCTCCCTTTGACTCCCCTCAGCTGCACCATTCCTCCACACACCCCCTCCCACGACTACAAAGATGGCGGCGACTTTTCGCTCCGTCAACTCATCACAACCACCGCCTCCCGACATGGCTGAGGCGGAATCCAAAGTGACGTCTCCGACGACGCCCCGACCCAGCACAGCCCCGCAGTACCTGCCCCCTCCGAAGCAGACCGCCATGGACGATGCGACGACCCCAACGAGAGCCACGTTTGGTGCCGGCACGATGGCCCAACAAAAACCACTCCCGTCATCGCCATTTCCCGAGGGCATCCAGGTGCCCGAGGATACCGCCGAGAGCAAGCCATCATCCAGGGAGGCCTCGCACCAACCAAAGAGATCACGGGATTCTGCAGAGATGGACCTCGACGACGCAGAGGACAAGGGCACGCCGGGTGGCGACGATGACGCCGAGTCGGATGACGAGGACAGCGTGAACGCTGACGGGACCCGGTCGAGCAAGAAGAAGAAGTCCCAGCGCTTCTACTGCACCGACTATCCGCCATGTAACCTGAGTTTCACGAGAAGTGAACATTTGGCGAGACACATCAGGTAAGACCGATACCAGTGACAACCTGCAACCTGAGTCGTCGTTCGGCGAGTGCTAATTTCCAAACCAGAAAACACACTGGCGAACGCCCATTTCAATGTCACTGCTCGAGGCGTTTCTCCCGCCTCGACAACCTCCGACAGCACGCCCAGACTGTACACGTGAACGAGGACATCCCCATGGACTCGTTGGCCGCGACTGGGACGAGGTTCCAGAGACAGATCCGGACTGACCGGGTGCGTCAAGGCGCCGGAAGAGCAAGGGCGTCGACTGCTGGGAGCATAGGCGCACCGGCTCGGGGCCATTCAAAGTCACTCTCGACGTCCAGCATCACAAGTGTTAGCTCCATCGGCTCCAACTACAGCTCGAGGGACGACGTTCGAAGGCGACCGCCTCCTCTCGTCATGGCTACAGATCCTCAGGCTCGGCTCTCCATCGAGTCCTACCGCAGTGCTGGCTCTAGCCATTTCCCTTTCCGTCAGCCGTCGCCGAGTGAGTTTGGCACCCCGGTCTCGTCAACCTTCTCTACAGGCCAGAACAGCCCGAGATGGGGCTCTGTGGTCGGCTCACCTGCCACATCATACTCTCGCAGCCATGCCATGTATCCGTCTGGCTCTCGCACCCCTGGGCGGCGGCTCAGTGTACCTTCGGGCGTGAATCCTTTCCAGTCTCCTCATGGGTCTGGTAACCTTGGCCGGCCTCTGTTTGTGCCTGGCTCTCAGAATGCTTCGAATTCCGCCGCGCTTGGTTCTCCGAACGCCAGCTTGCTTGCCTCACCCACGACCTCGACCTCTGGGTGGTCGCGACGCGACTCGACCAACAGCATCGCTGACGAGGCTTGGCGCAGGAGGACCTGGCACCCCGACAGCAGCAACTTCACCACCCCGGGCAGCCGACTCAGCCAAGTCATCACATCGTCGCAACTCGATCCTCCTCCCGAGCCTTTGCCTGCTGTTGTCAACAACGGTCCTCAACAGCAGAACATCCGTCTGCCCGGAATCGAGTCCTTTGATCCCATCCCCCGTCGACCGTCCTCGCCTGCGAGGAGGGCTCCTTCTCCCATGATGGTTGATTCCGAGGGCACGAACCCGCCTGCTCTTCTGCCGTCTGCCAACATCTCTACCGAGAGACAAGGCCTCCCACAGTGGGAGATGGGTCTTCACCGTGGACTGAATCGCCTGGAGATCAACAACACGACCCCTCCACGAGACGGGGCTGGCGCCTGGGCGAGTGAGGTCCAGCAGGCCATGCAGTCCCGGGCTGAGGCCCCTCGACCATACCAACCCACCGTGCGGTTCGAGGCCCAACCACAGGTTGTGCACCCACCACCCGTTCCGTCTACTGCTGGGCACCCAAGGGGCCATCAGCATACGATGTCGGCTCCGTTGATCTCCACCAACCGAGAGGCTAAGCGTCATGGCTGGTACAACGGACCGGTCACAGTCCATGAAGACAGAGTTCTGGAGGGACGACCGCATGTCGATCGCATTGCGCACCCCAACTTGCACGCCTTCTCCGGCTTCCCTGCCCGGGATCAACAGGCACCGCAATACAGCTCTCAGCCGACGAACCCGGACTCCCTGAGGCGGCTCGAGGCTCTCGTTGCGGTCGCTACGAGCGAGTCATCTACTGCGACGGCGTGCTAGGACTATGGCGATCGCCATGGCCAGAGGCACCACATTTAGGCTAGTTCCTTTTCCACGATGTCGATATTGCGCCGAAGATATCTATCTCCTCGGCACCACATATCATACCCATGCTCATGACTTGACGACACAATTTCGAACACTACAACGACAGTCACGACCACCTTATACTTGCATTGGGGGAGGCTTGCAGTGCCCCCTGGATACGACCACGCAGCACACTCGCTTACCATCCGTGTCTTTTCATTTTCGGGCGGTTTTTACGAAACAGTGATACCAGGTCGGCGGTTTTGAATTAGTTTGGCGCTGTGGGATGTTTGCTATGTTTACTTTGGACTTGTTTACCAGCGTTGCAATTATTTCAATTTGTGCTGTGGTTACCCTCGGCGTCCTTTATTTTTCTCTCGTTCTCCGCTACCTGACCATCTCCTTGCCCTCCGTCGATCCTCCACTTCCTTGCTTCCGGCTCGACCTCTGCTTTCCGGTTGCGCCTACGCTCCTACTACCTACTAGTCACGGGGAAAAGCAATAGTCACCCGATTCGACTTAGATAAGACCTTCCTTGGAATTCCACTTGATCCATCAACATTTTCCGGCCACAATTTCTCGACGTGATGTGAGGGGCGAGGGCGGCGGTTCTCTGCATTCATTCTCCCTGGGGTGGATGTGGGAGGGGAGGTCAATGTGACACGGCGGGTCATGAGGATGGGAAGTAATCTGTTTCTATGATACCCCCACCATCTTTGGATGACGGAAGGCTTTTGCATCGTTATTTTAGGCTTTGTGTAGAGGCCATTGGTCGCTGCGTGGATACATGGGCGGGACTTTCAACAGGGGGGACAAGCATTGTGGGGCGAGTCTGCAGAGGAAGTCGCCGCCGTTGGAAAGGGGCATTGAGGAGGCTAGATTGAACCATCTTTGTTTTCGTCCGTTTCTTTCTTTGTCTCCTCCAAGCTGGATTGTGCTCCAGTTACCCAACGTTTCTGGCCTTGGTGCCTGCTGCTACAACTCCAGCTGGAATTGGGATTAGCGATGGGTGGTTTCTCTACTCGTGTTTTTTTTTATTCCTCTCACCAACCCCCTCACTCCTGGTGCTTCTGATCTCTATCTATTGTGGCTGCTTCCCCTGCTGAGAAAGCGGGACGTGCGAACGGAGGCGGGATTGATGATACCCTGAGGGATACATGTACTGCCGGGATGGAAAGGGGGGGGTTTTCCTCCAGCGGTTTTGGTTTCTTCTCTCACTCATCCTTGCTTTTTCTTTCTTATTATTACATAGCGGTCAATGGGATTTGATATTTTATCCGAACATTTTTGATGACTTGGGCCGGGGAAAGGGGTGGTATGCAATATGAGGGGACGGTTGCCCACGACCGACCTGACACGTGAAACGAAAGAAGGTGAGTTTCCTGGTCCTTGCCCTTTGATACCCGCCTGCTTGCCGCGCGTGCGTGTATGTGCGTGTAGTGTGTAAGGTGTGTAGCACGAGGCAGGTAGGCCCGCGGGCGAGGGGGATGCCGTGATATCCGCGTGCAGCTACCCTTCCCGCCCGCTCAGTAGTAGTAGTACCGAGGCACTTGAAAGGGGGCGTGGTTTTGGCTGACAGGGGCAAGCAAGCTCTCTGCGTTGTTCCGTCTTTGTGTGTTGACGACTTCTCTGCCTTCTTCCCTGCGCGGCGTTGTGCGTTGTATGTGTGCATGGGACGTTGGTGTAACGTTGAGGTTGGTTTCTTCGGGTCTCGTCCGTCTGCCCCCCCCCTCTTTCTTGCGGCTTTCCGCCCGCCTGGTGCAAGGTTAAGGTAATGTGGGCGGTCTGGGGGGGTCGGGGGGTGGATGCTACTCTGCCTGTCTTTGCTTACTGTACTGTTGTACTTGTCCTGCAAAGGGCATGGAAATGGGCCGAGCCAGAGATAGGGGGGAGGGGCCGATCGCGGATGTAGCAGCAGCAGCAGCTTGCATGCATTGCATGCATGGACGCATGCGTGTAACTGTAATCTGGCCTACTACTCTGGCTACTGTATGTACTGCTCGCATGTGTGGGAGAGGGAGGGTCAGCTGGGACGGATGGATGGTAGGCTTTGCTGCGATGCTGCGATGCTGCTGCTTGCGGCTTGTTCTGAAGCATGGGTGTTTCGCGGCGGGTGTAACGTTCGGGGAGATGGGGGAGAAGTCGGCAGCGCGGTTGCATGGGCGGGCGTGGGGAAGATGGGCTCGCGTGGGTTGTTGTGGGTTTTGGTTTGTTAGTGGTCGGTGATTGATGTCTTCCCCGGTCTCAGTCGAGGGGGTGGGATCTTGTAATCTAATGCACTCGTATGTAGGCCTGCATGTGTGTATGTGGACTAAAATGTATGCAAGGCCTGTGTATGTGTGTGGTGATGGATGTGGAAGCTGCCAAGATCTGGAAATTGGGGGGTTCTCTCCCTCTCTCTCTGCTTGCTCGCTTGCTTGGTGTATATGTATGTTTCACCTCCGTCTGCCCCTGTCTACTCTATTTGTATGGTGAGTTCCGCGATATGGGTCCAACGCGTGTGTGTGTTCGTGTCTGCAGCTGGCCTGTCGGAACCGTTGCTGACGACAGACTTCGAGATGTTCTAGATCCTGGGATGATAAATTCCGCCTGTTCACGAATCATTCTCTCCCCTTCCTCTTCCCCTGGCTCTCTGGTCATCAGGCCCTGCTCTTGATGAATTCGTGTGTTTGATATACACCCGCAATCAAGCTTGGCTCTGGCTGTCTCTGTGCTTCGGCTGTTCCTATGCTATGTATATCTCAAAGCACGCAGAGGGTGAGACTCACCACCATCACATGGGAGCTGGAGGAGGGGGAGGTCAGACAGGATGTCGTCACTTGGACCAGGGGGAGGCAGCTCCACCGGGCAGGGGTTCTCTCCATACGGAGGGAGGGAGTAGACAGACAGTGGGCTACATATCTAGTGCTGCAGCCTGTCTTTGACTCTGGACCCTCAGCTGACCTCATCGCAGAATGGACACATGAAACGGAGACACGCACCCAGCCTCTCGGGAGAAATGCGTAGACGGACAGAGTTCACCTAGCGAGTCGTGGCGCCTATGCATGCCATTCACCCATCCTGCCATCCATCCAACGCATTCATCCTACCATCGCCCTGCCATCTCGATTGAACGGAGATGGCTGGGGCTGGGCTGGGCCAGGTCTGGGCCAGGCGGGAAGACGGAAAGCCCACCCTGGACCAAGTGTGGCGTCCAGGACAGGGATCATTCCTTCCCAAGCCAGGCGATGACCACGAATGAGGGGTATGACGTAGCCAGGTGTGGCTGATGCACCAATGAATCGAGACGGGTCGCGGCGCCGGCCAATACTGTACATCACACACATCACCGCTGGGCAAGCTGGCAGGGCCGCAAATCAAGGCAGGTGAGCTTGCGTGCGTGCGTGAGTGATGCTTGTGCTGTTTTATACTGTGGCCTAGGCCCTGGGGACTGATATCATATCATACGCACAGCGCAGGCATGGAACTAGCGGGTGCTGCTAGGCAGGTGGTGCAGGTCGGGCGTGGAAAGTGCGTGTCTGGACGATGATGCATGTCTTCTGTCAGTCAGTCAGGTTCAGTCTTATAAGGCCTAGCTGGGGACCCTGAGATCTGCTTTGCTCTTTCTCTCTTTTGACACTCCATCACATCGAATCTCTATTTACTGTAAGCATGTGAAATCTACCAGTCTCACCGTTGACCCGCGACGAGACTGACCAGTGCTGACCATCTCCAGACAAAACCTCAGGATATCTATCTACTCCGCTGCTCGACGCCCTGCAGATCATCACCCTATAAGAACCTACGGTAACCCTTTATCTCGAACAAATCGCAAACATGGACAACATCCAGAACCCAACAGCCCCTCAGCTCTCCGAGGAGGACAAGAAGAACCAGACCTGGGGCCAGTACGGGAAGCAGGTCTACAACGAGCAATACGAGCGGTGGATGCCCTGGATCGAGGACTTTTACCTGCGCTGGTTCACCCGCGACAACAAGACCAGCTACGCCACCAAGGGTTAGTTGACCAGTCTCCCCCCACACCACACTCACCACTGTCTAGCCGTCAACCTAGTACTGACACCTCTCCTCCTTCGACAGACACACTCGACAAGTCCAAGGTGACCGGCGTCAAGCAGGTCGACCAGCTGCAGGACGGCGTCAACAACCTCGTGGCCGGCCAGTTCGGCCAGGACGGCCTGCTGAAGCCCGTCGGCGACGCCGTCTCCAAGGAGGGCGTCAACCGCGCCGAGCGCCAGGGCAAGGACGACAGCGGCAGCTACGCGCCCGGCCCCGCGGGCAGTGTTGTCAACCCGATCGCCCAGGGGGGCCAGAAGGTCGGCGGGGGACTCGTCGACGGCGGCAAGGCGGCCGGGGGATACGTCGGGGGCCTGTTCGGCGGTGGGAAGAAGTAGAGGGGCCTGCCTACTCCCATTTCCCTTAACTTGTTCATCTTGGATCAGGGTTTTTGCCTTGGATTCTCCTTTCGTCGTTGGCATCATGGCCTGTTCGTATACCCCCGTCTAGCGACTTTCCATTATTAATACTACGTTATCCCAAAGACTAGAATATTTCACCGTGCCCTCAGCTTCTGTCTCGCCTCTTCCACCATCTTCTCGGTGTCATGGTGCCAGATCTCGTGAAACCGCCATGTGATCTCCCTGCCAAAGTCGTCGGGGCTCCTCGACAAGTCCCGGTCCCGCCACTGGAACAGGTCAACGGCGTCCCTTGTGTGCTTGACCAGCCACTGCGTCCGCCCATACCGCACGTCGCTGTACACCTCCAACGCAGCGGCTAGCCTTGCCCCGATCGTTCTCTTGTCTCCGCCGCCATCTTCGCCCCCAGCTTCCACCACAACGTCGTCGTCGCGCACGGCCTGGATCAGCTCCGCCAGCACCAGCGCGTCCTCGATGCCGAACCCGGCCCCGGCACCGAGGTGCGGCCCGCACGCGTGTGCTGCGTCGCCCGCGAGGCACACAACGCTCCCACCACCACCAATGGTGGCCCCGCCTCCACTTGCCCCGCCGCCATGGTACCGTGGAACGGGATGCTCCAGCATGTCAAAGATGGCCCACTTGTCCATCTCGGCCGGCAGCAGCGCTACGATGGCCCGTATGTCCGGGTGCCAGTCCCCGAACGCCGCGGCAGCCTCGTCCAGCGTGGCGCTCCCGACGTGTGGGTTCCTCTTGCTGCCCTGCGGCGGTGCCTCCCAGGGCTCCGGGTCAGATACCACGGCGAGCGTGTTGAGCATCGTGTTGTTGGCCACCGGGTAGGTGATGACGTGGGCGCCGGGGCCGTTGTACATGTACCTTGTCGTGGTCATGTGCTCGGGCAGGGAGGCGCGGGCCTGGGCCATGGGAATCAGGGCGCGGAAGGAGTATTTTTGGCTGTATGTTGCTGCCGAGGAGGGGCCGAAGAGGAGCTCTCGCACCCGCGAGCGGATGCCGTCGCAGCCGATGACTGTAGCATGAGTGTAAGTATCAAAAGAACCACGAGTTGTTTGCAAACCATCTCGTCTCCTCTGTAAGCAGGAATCACCCACCTGCATCAGCAGCCTCCTCCGTCCCATCCTCAAACAAGAGCCTCACCCCCTCGCCGCCCTCCCCCTCAACCACACCCCGCAGCGCCGTCCCAAACCTCACGCTCCCCTCAGGCACGCACCCCATCAGCCCGTCCACGAAGTCCCCCCTCCGGCACCCGCGGAAGCACCCCTCGCCCACGAACAGCCTGAACATGAGCTCCCGCGAGAGACCGTCCACCCACTGGAAGTAGTCCTCCCCGTTGGGGTTCGCGACGGCCTCGTACGCGGCGCGCACCCGTGGGGACAGGAGCGCCATCGCCCGCTCCGCGTTGGGGCTCAGCCCGATCCCTGCGCCGCCCGCGCCGTTGGAGCCGCGGTTGGTGGCGCGCTCGTAGACCGTGAAGGGGATTTTGCGCGCGTGTAGGCCTGCTGCTAGGGTTAGGCCTGTTATGCCGGCGCCTATGATGGCGATATTTGGTGGTGGTGGTGGAGGGGACATTGTTTCTTCGGGTTGGCTTGTTCTCGCTCTGAGTGAGGGGGGACAGACGTTGTTGGAGACAATGTCCTACCTGGTGGACATTGTATTTGACTTTCTTGTGCCTGAGGGGCACGGATATGCGCCGTGCCTGTGCAGGCCGTAATTGAATTGGTCTGATGCAGAAACTATTGGCTGCGCGCACACGTGCAGAGGCGTGGCTTGCTCCCGGCCGGGGTTGCAACCCCCTTCGGAGTCCGATCGCCGTACACTTGGCGGCGGAGGTCCGGGGGCAGAGGGCACCTGAGGCTGCTTACAGGTGGGCTGTCCCGGTCCGCGCCGGGATATGACAGCTCCCTGCTTCGCGTCTTTTTCAATTGATCCTGATGGTGATATCACTCGCTGGCTCCGTTGCACAAACCAAAAACACATCGTTAAAGGTCTTCGGAGATGGCCGGCACGCCAAAGGAAAGGGTCCTCCTGACGGGTGTGTCAATCTGACTGACCGCCGCGTTGAAGCATTGGCTGATATTTTATGCATCGTTCAGGGGGTAGTGGCTTCATAGCCTCTCATGTCCTCGATACACTGCTTGCACATGGGTACGCCTAATTGCTCACATGAACCCCAAGCACCGCCTCTCCCATGCGACAACGCCATCACAGCTCCGAGGATGACTGTCGGACTCGCCTGCTGACCCTGGCAACAGCTTCTCGGTGGTTGTAACAGCACGGTCGCCCGAAAAGGGCCAAGCTATCGTCGGCTCCATCGACGAGTCTCTGCGGCCTGTCGTCTCTTTCGCCGTGGTCGAGGATATCGCCCAGGACGGGGCATTTGATCATGTGTGTTTTCTCAGCAGAGACATGCACACAGCCCTTGAAAGACTCGTTACTCTAACATGAATTCCACCAGGTCTTCCAATCCGGGACGAACTTCGACTATGTCATCCACACGGCTTCCCCCTACAGCTTCAAGGTTGACGACCCGGTCAATGACTTTCTCAATCCCGCCATCAAAGGCACCACTGGCATTCTCAAGTCCATCAAGGCATACGGCCCGTCTGTGAAGCGTGTCGTCATCACCTCGTCCTCAGCAGCCATCATCAACCCGCTCAAGCACGAGAAGGTCTACGACGAGACCAAATGGGCTCCGTTCACATGGGACGACGCCATCTCCAACCCCCGGTTCGGCTACCCAGGGAGCAAGGTAAGCTTCTCAGGCACCAATCCTTCAACATAGTTCCAATATTCTTCGGAGCCGAACACTAACCACCACACACACAGAAACTGGCCGAGCAGGCCGCCTGGGCATTCGTCACAGACGAGAAGCCCAATTTCGACCTCGCCACCATCTGCAACACATACACCTTCGGCCCCGTCCAGCGGCAGCTCCCAACACTGGACGTAATCAACACCTCAAACCAGCGCATCCGCGACCTCGTCCTCGGCGGCATGCGCGGCGGCCTCGAGCCCACCGCGCCCGTCTTCACGTGGGTCGACGTCCGCGATGTGGCGCTGGCGCACGTGCGGGCCGTCACGCGGCCGGATGCTGGGGGGAAGAGGTTCTATATTGTTGGTGGGTACTTCTCGAACAAGAGGCTTGCGGATATCATCCGGGACGGGCATCCTGAGCTGGCTGGGCTGCTGCCGCGGGCGGAGGGGGCTGAGGATGATTTCCCTGCGGATGTCTATGGGTTTGATAACTCGCGGTCGAGGGAGGTGTTGGGGATTCAGTACCGGGGGTTGGAGGAGAGTGTGGAGGATACTGTGAGGTCTATTTTGGAGTGGCAGTCTAGGCACTAAGAAAATCTCGAGAACAACTTCAGATCACAGGGTTAGCTGTGTTTGCTGTGTATAGTCGTGTCATACTCAAGGGGTCCCGGGAAACTATTTCTGTGCAAATCTTCTTTAAATCATCACCAGAAGTGTCACATAAGTCGGGCAAGCTGATGACTAGCCAGATTGCATGCTCTTTCGTTGCCCACAGATATTACCTAATATTTTAGTATGGCTTACCCTTCAACGTTTTCTTCCTTTTCACAGTACAATCACTGAGCATGGGATAATCTCACGATTATTCTCACAGCAACTACCTTGCAGTGTCAGTAGTCACCCCGGATTCCACGTTTTCATGGCTGGACAATTGTATGTGGGTCCTGAGAAAACCTCCGGGATTCGTAACTGCTGTCGTTCCAGACCTTATTGTGTATTCTTATGATTGTATGCAGGTCCTTGATTGAAGCTACGAATTGACTACAAGCCCCAGGGACTTAAATAGAGCTCGTCCACCACAGTGCTTTATGAATAGTAATGCCACATTATCTTTTATGGCAACATGGCAACTCTCGGAAGCATAGACCAATGCCATATTAACAAATCAAGCAGAATTGACTAGATACTCACACAAGTGATGTCTATCATAATAGGACAAAGCCAGCCACTGTGAAGAGGATGATCACAGTCGACATTCCAAATACTCGGGTCTGCCCATGTGAGCTCTTGAAGACTTGGGGCTGCGGAGTTTAAGTAGGCAGCATTCTACTCCCTCTTCCGACTGAGATAATGCCTGGGCACCCCTGGCCTGGGTAGTCTTCACACTCTATTCACGCCGTGGTACGCATTCCATCATGAAGACCTCTTACCGCAATATCAGGTTCACAGGACCCCGCCCTTGGAACCAGGCCTTGGCCCATACTCTGGGGACGGACTCTTATCCCTCTTATCGGACAGATCAGACAGCGCCATGGTACGTACCACTGGGTGATGGCCTCTCCCTGTACATCCCAGACGGCGCCTTGTGGTCTGTGCCCCTGATGATGGCCTCTTATCGGTCATATCGGACAGCCTTGTGGGCTGCCTTTGCTTGCTGGTGATTGACTGTGCTGGTCGGCCCCGCTCAGCTTGTTATTGAATGGACCAAGTCCCAGGTTTGAAATACAAACGGTCACGCGTCGCGCCACCCAGTAGACGCGCCACCCATCTTTATTCACATGCATCGACATCACTCGCGTCGATATCCAGCCTCTTTGGCGTCATCAACGACCAATCGGTACCAGCAAGCACTCTAGAATCCATCACCATGGCAGAGTACAGCCTAAACCTTCCTCCAGGAACGGGCATCACCTCCTCCCATTTGGAAATGCTTCGCGACATCGCCAATGGAGCCATCGACGCCTCCGTCACCCCCCTCAGCCAGCATGATGATGTGGAAGAGCCCGTGTCTGGAACCTCTCTGGTAAGAAAATTATGAATTCAATTTATGAGAGCATTAGTGGCTAACGGATCGAAGGCCAACGGTAGCCAAGACGATGAGACGGGAGGAGTGTTCGGAGTGACCGCCGACTCCCGCGGGAGCAGTCACCACCCCATGGGCGCAGGAGACGGCGTTCTCTTCCGTCCCTTCAGGTTCCTGCCTTCTGAGGTGAGAATAATGATCTGGACGGCTTCTGCTGTGGCTGCCAAGCCCCGAGGAGTCTACCAATTCAAGGTCAAGCACATCAAGCTGGGGCTCTCGTCAAACCATTACCCGCTGTCCCCGTCCATGTTCACCAACATACGCCGGCTCGATGACAACGGCCCCCTCGTCCGTCAGATCCGCGACCTGATGCAGAGCGTCTACACCGGCGACCTGGTCTCGACCTTTACCCCCCTGCCCGAGGTCGGCAGGTTCACCCTCGAGATCCGGAACCTGCTCCGGAGCTGCCCAGAGGCCCGGTCCGAGCTGATGCGCACCCCGTCGTTCGGCTGCTCGAGCTTCAGCTTCCACTGGGTGGTGGAGGGCGGCAAGTGCGACCTCGGCGTCGTCCGGCCGTTCTGTTACGATACGGACTGGATCAGCCTCACCGAGATGACCCACCACCTCACGGTGCGGCCTTCTGCCCCCGGTGTGCTCTGCACCCCCGACATCGCCAGCGTCGAGCACCTCGCCATCCCGCACCTTGAGTGTTTCTGTGCCGGAGACTCCCGGAGCCTGCAGGCCCAGGTGGACACGCTCGCCGTGTTCCCCGGCCTCAGGTCCCTCGGCATCTACGACTCGTGCCTGTCGGTCAAGCGCGTGTCCCACTGGGACCGTCTGATCACGGAGGACCAGAGGTACTTCCTCAAGGGCGTCTCAACCGCGGTCTCTGACGCGAGGCGAGGACGCCGGCTGACGGGCATCAGGTTCTCGGGCGCCATGGTGAGCCTCAAGAGATTGATCCGGGAGGTGGCGGTGAAGGAGATCCTGAAGAAGCTGAAGAACCCGGGCTCGGCCTCCTCTTCGAGCCTTGGCAGCTTGAACTTCTGTTTTCTGCTCCACGCCGGCAGCCAGGCGGGACTAGACCTCATGAAGTTCAGGGAGGATGGCTCCCATCTCGACGACGTTGCCCGGATCGAGGACCTGGGACTCCTTGGACGAGAGGTGAAGGCCTTTCGGATCAACATGGCCTAATCTGGCCTTTGCTTCGGGGATACTGGCCTAGATCGGTGTTGATACGGAGTGTGTCTGGGGGGGTTGTGGTCCTGGGGCCCCTGATTCTTTGCGGACAGACATTTGTTTTCCAACTTGTTGGTGGTTGTTGCGCACCAAGTACCGGCCTTGGGAGCGGCTGAGGTCTCTCTGGGGTCGACTGGTAGGGACCAGTGATTGATCAGTCATCTGTGACTTGCTCCAAGCTAAGCTACCATGAGGAGTTGGACATAGGGAAATGTTGAAAAAGGAACGTGTTTAGTGGACAAGTTGGTGAGCCGGATCAGTTGATGGATACGGAAATAACGGACACGGAAATAACTGTACAACAGTTTCGACATGATCACAGGCCGTACAGGTCCTGAAGCATTAATGAGATCATCAAATTGATCAAAGTGAATTGTGAGTTGGAAAATTGTGAGCACGAGGGTGATGAAACTACGGAGCAATGACAGGATGTGACACAGGACAGGGCAATTCCGGAAAGATTCTCAGCCGTAGACGATCACGTGGTTTAAGAAGAGCAACAAGTAAATTACACGGTGTACCAGGCTACCTACATAAGCATGTGCAAGGCCTGCAAAGTCCATGTCACATCGTCCTACTGTTACCCCGTCTGCCCGCGTTCCGCGTCCCGTGTTCCGCATTCCTCGCCCTTGGCCCGCCAGGGGGTCTTGGGAAACGAGCGGTCTCGCCTCTGCGAAGCGGTTATTACATATGCATGTGAGCACCCACACCGGTGTATTGTCGCACAAAGGGAGCAACGGCTTGTGACACTCATGGTCATTGGCTGACGGCCCGGGCCAACCGGCTCATACTTGCCAAGGGGTCCAGAAGGGGGGTCGATCGATCCATTTAGCGCCCGCTGCGGGCTTTTCCCAGGCAGCTGGGAACTTGCTGGCTTCTCCTCATGAACCGTCACCCAACATGCATGTTGCGGCCGACTCGCAACACCAGCTCATGCCCCTCCAACCGCACGACTACCTTGGCTAGGTGGTAGACAGACAGTGGCTACTCAAGCTTGCTCCTGCATAAGTCTTGTGTGCCTGGTGCGCCATGGCTTCTGTTGACAGTTACCATGGTGCTGGTGGTGGCAGCAGCGGCAACAGCAGACAGGACTGGGAGGCCCGGGCAAGCATCCCCTTCATTATGGGCGGCGGCGGATCGTCATCGCCATCAGCTCCACCGCCGTCAGACGTGTCTCGGGTCACAGCGACACAGGCAGAGCTCCCATCCCCTGCTGCATCCACAAACGCAGTGCAAGGCAGGACAGTCGACGACCACGACTCTGATGAGAACACCAGCCCCAAGACATCCGCCGGCGGCAGGTGCCCCAGCAGATATGACTGGAGTAAGCACATGCCCACTATCAAGCATCTCTACATCGAGGAGGACAAGACCCTGAAGGAGGTCATGGGGATAATGGAGAAGGAGCACAATTTCATCGCAACGTGAGTGCCAGTCCCCAGTCCCAGTCCCAGCTCCTACCCAGTCCTTACTACCTGCACGTACACAAGCACGCAAGTGACGGGGAGAGTGGCCGCCCCGGCTGCATCCGTACAAGGGGACCTCCCCCAACCCCCCTTGCCCCTTGCTGTGTGTGTGCTTACGGGGTCGATGACGCCCTTCTGCTTACGCCCAATCTGCGCCGCAGGGCCCGCATGTACAAGATCCGCCTCAAGAAGTGGGGCTACACCAAGAACGTCAGCGTCAAGTCCGAGGAGATCGAGCCGCTGCTGAGGCTGCTCGACGAGGCAGAGCACAAGGGCGACGCCCGCGCGACGTCGAGCGAGGTCCAGCTCGCCACGGGCCGCGTCGTCGGCCTGGACCGCCTCGCTGCACACCTGCGGCGCAAGGCCCAGAGGCAGCACCAGTCCCTGGCCGTCGACACCCGCCTCGCCTCGGCCCATGCCGCTGCTGCTGCTGCCGCCTCCTCGTCATCCACGTCGCTGGCGCGGTACCGACGCGGTGCTGGTGGCAGTGGTAGTGGCAGTCTCAGCGCTGGGAGCCCATCGCCCACGTCGCTGGCCATCAACTCGCCCGACATGTACCGCATCTCCGAGATCGTCTTCGCCGACGTGCACGCCTACGTGTGCGGGCGCATCCTCGAGCCAAAGGGCCTCAAGTTGGTGCAGCGGTCCGACTACGACATGACCTCGCCCGTCTTCTCCATGGTCCACGCCGCCAGCGAGTTCCTCAAGCAGGGCCGGCTCGACGAGGCGCTCGCCCTGCTGAGGGTGGCGCCCGCCCGCCTCCGGAACGTCATCATGTACGAGCCGCCCAACATCCTGCACTGCCTGTTCATGGTCATCGTCCACCTCCTCAGCACCTCCGGGTCGGAGCAGCTCGTCAGCAGCATCAAGGCCCTCCTCGCCTACGCGGCGGCCACGGCCGACGAGAACTCGCGCCACTGGTCGCCGCAGTACCCCGTGCGGCGCATCCTCCGCAGCCTCGCCGACCTGAGCGCCTCCAAGGACTTTGCCCTGCG
Organism: Diaporthe sp. NJD1; assembly: GCA_013842865.1. Taxonomy (NCBI): domain Eukaryota; kingdom Fungi; phylum Ascomycota; class Sordariomycetes; order Diaporthales; family Diaporthaceae; genus Diaporthe; species Diaporthe sp. NJD1. Next base: position 906,162 of record JACDXY010000014.1, on the reverse strand, counting down.
CGACATGACGGTGCACGCGTGGCGGTGCCTGCTGCGCTCGCACGACCTCACCCTCGGCTCCCCGGACTGCGCCCAGACCTTCCCCAACTGGCTGGACCTGGGCGAGTCGGCGGGGTTCGACGTCCTCCCCTCGGACCTGCTCGAGAAGATGCACTGGGAGGTCTACCGCAAGCGCGTCGCCGAGCTGGGCGAGGGCGACATGCAGTCGTGGTCGCAGCTCTTCTACCTCGCCGAGCTGGAGCGCCAGAAGGTGAAAGCCCGCGGGACCCCGACGCACCGCCTGCAGCGCTGCCTCGAGATGACCCTCGCGGGCATCGAGGGCGCCGAGCCGGGCAAGGGCTTGGTCGCCAAGTATAACTGCCAGCGCAGCCTCGCCGAGATTTATAATGACCAGGGCCGCCGTGACCTGTCCGAGGCGTTCCTGCGCGCCGCCATCGAGACGGCAGCCGTGCGGCACGGCCGCAACGACGAGCGCGTCCTGCAGATGCTGTTTGAGCTCGAGAACCGCCTGGCCGAGTGGGGCGAGGGCGACGACAAGCTTGCCGAGCCGAGGGAGAGGTCGGCTGGGATCATCGTGGCGCTGAATAATGAGCCGAGTGGGTAGTTCCGAGGCCGGGTTGGGCTACCGGGTCGAAGATGTGCGGCCGATGAAAACATGCTCACGGGTCCGTATTATCACCAACGTACCGCCAAACATGTCGAGTGCGTCATGGACGAACAGGCTGAGCTTCGAGAGTTCAGCAGATGTGTCACTGTTGGGTGCACGTCCGATACTCTATCCCCGAAGAAAGGAAAGCGATGCGCCACCAAGTCCCGAAACGGGTTGCATCATCTCGATGGCTTGCACATGCTGCACCTCTAGGAGCAGGTACGGATTGCGGATGGATTTGGTGTGGCGCCCCAACTGCAGGTCGTCCGCCCTCGGGCTCAAGGGCTGGCTGTCTGCGTGATGGCGCCAGTGTGCGCCCCTCCCTGCACAACAATGCCTAGCCCCAATCACATCTCAAGGTATTCCTCGGCGGCCACGACAGTCGTATTTCGGCAGATGGAAGCCGGTGGTTGTCTCCTGAAACCTCGGCGACGTGCCACTGCCTCACTGTGTCATGTCTATTGCCTGGGGTAGGCAGAATTGCAGCCCCAATCGGCGCAGTTGCCCTGGCCCCCAACATCGCTCAGGATATGACGTGTACTCCCCGCGTGCGTACCAACACCCCCAGGCGCCGGTTCGACGGACAGTGAATCATATTTACAATTACCCAGCCAACATTTGCATATTGAGACCCCCAGGCGGCAGGTCGAAGGACGATGAATCACACACACAATCCTACAGCCAACATCGGAGACTGGGGGGCTGGTTGCTTGCGGGAGAACCCCACACCGGTCAACGACAGCGCCGGGGATAATTGTCCCTGTTGGTGGCTCATTACATACCCACCTGCTCTGTTGGGTTTCGAGGGCTTGGGTATTTCCCTTGTTGGATCAAGGCGATGCAGAACTCAGGGGCCTATTGGGTTTCTTGGGTGGGGAGGGGTCGGAACAGGGGTCGGATTTCCTGGCAAAGTTCTGGGACAGGATGGAAGAGTCATCACGCCATAATGAGAGGCCTCAGCATGCAGAGTTTATACACTCGGTGCTACTGGCCCTCGAAGGTTTAGGAGGCGGTTCAAATCAGTTTAGTCTTGTTGCATTGGGGCCCCGGCAAGTGACAAGTGGGATGCGTCGCCGAGTCGTGGTACTTGGGGCCATACCGTGTGGATAGAAAGCTGCCCACCCCCGTGTCAAACCAGGCAGTGAGACAGCAGCCTTACAAAATTAATTTCCAGGCAGCATCTTTTGTACTAGTTTTTTCGGCGAACTGCCCTCGCGCATACCTTTGTCAGCCTGGCGAGACTGCCTAAATTTGGCTGAGAATTAATAGTGTCAAACCTTATCCCAGGGCCAGCCGTCAAATAAACTTTCGGGACGTCGGGAGTGGTGGGTCTTGCCGATCCTCCTCCGCTCCCATGGAAGTTACCGGCCTGTTGGTTCTTTCCGCCACCCCTGCACCCAACAACCGGGACGCCACTCCTTGCTTTGCACATATCAATACTTGCGTAAGAGGTTTCCTTGGAATCGCGGGTCTTAAAGCAGCATAAAAATAAAAATAAAAAGAGAGAAAAGGATCTGAGGAGACTAGTGGAATTCTCGGCAATTCAATCCAGGAGACAAACCCGTCACTCCCTGTCCTCACGAGCACCACGTGTTCGAGTCGTACCTGAACGCAGGTCCGATGGAGCGTTACGCACATGTCCAAAATGGCCCAGTAACCAATTGCCCCGAGACACACACACGCCCAATGGCAGTGGGGTTGTGCTGACCCCTCCTAGCGGCCGCCTCGTGTTACATGGGAGCACTCGACGGGCAACCTTGATAAGCGGGCTGTGGCGCCGGGTGGGATCTAAGTTGGCACCTGCAGCTGACACTTTCCCAGAAATGCGGTGAAGGCCCATATCGAGATGGGCGTGCCCGTCGTTCCTCGGCCTTCTTCTCCAGTAGATTACTTTCCCTGGTCCCTGTCCCCTCGTGGTTCCGTGTGATGAGGTTCCGGGGTTTGTGTGGGTGTCTATATTAGTAGGCTCGATCTCGATTTTGAGCAGAGTCACGCAAGAGAATCTATTTCGGTATCCAAACACGACTTTCTACTAGGCACCAGGACAAACTTCATTGGCCTCGAGAGAAATTTCCAATGCCGGTTCATCCTTGTACAACTAAAAGGCCAGCCTGCATTCGAGGCGGGATCCTTCGAAAAACCTCCAAGAATTTTGGCACTTGGCACCCAAGACGCGAGCAACCGTAATAAGGAACGCTGTCCCTGCGCTGGTACCACGTGGACGGGAAACTCAGTGGGGCCCGCGGGATAGACCCTCACTCAGCCCATTATTTCCCAATGGTTTGCAGAAAACGAAAAGTATGTCAACGCCCCGTAGGGCTGAGCCAGACATGGTGCCATGCGGCGCCACGAGGGAAGGATGTGGGGTCCGGAGGAAGGGCAGCCAGCCCACCGCCGGGATAGAACAGGGTGTCATCCCCAATAGTATGCCATGCAGGCAGGGTTTTTCGCCACCCCCTGCTTTTTCTTTTGTTCTCCCGCCCGCCTTTTCCTCCCCTGTCAAGGGGCCGGCGGTCCAGGGCAGTGTGATTCCTTCTCGTGCACTCTTTGCTCCCAGGCACCCAAGACACACGGGCACTGCCCTTGGGAATGCGGCTCTGTTCGGCCATGCCGTCCGTGGTGGCTGCCAAGCCTGTCAAGCCTGTCATCATCTCCGGGCTCGGTGTTGAGTCATCACCCGTCTTGATTCTCACGTGTATGGATATGAGATACATACAACAATTTCTATTGACCGCCTCGTTGCGGGAAGCTTGAGATGGGCCGAGTGGAGATCACGTCTGCAGAAAATAATGAATATAGGAACACGAGACTGGAGGTGACGACATCAACGGTGCATTTGGCCATTAAGGCGACTCAATATTATGTCTCAATTGGGATCTGTTGGGATTTGTTGCATCAATGTCGGTCACATATGCCAATACTTGGGGGCGTGTTTGGATGCACGAGGAATCCTGAGAGAGGTCCTCGATCCAAACGGTATGAATAAAACTTTTCAGGAGACTGAAGACAAAATCGGCAGATTCCGTGTATGCGAGGATTCGGGATTGATATTTCGCCTTGAGTTGGGCCTTGTTGGATTCGGAGTAGACCGAATTGGCCCCTAATTTCTGGGTTTTAACATGCCAAGCCGTTCCGAAGCATTGCAGTTGCGCTCGAGTCTATTCAAGGATACATCTCGCGAAATTGGCACCGAATTTGAATTACACGAGACGTTTCGTGGTTTACGAGTTATTACTCATCTAAAATTAAGTTCCTTGTCAGACAATGAATTCTGGCACCTGTCAGACAGGTACGAAGTAAGACCTCGGGAACACTAGGACTTAGTCAGTATGGAAGAGCCTCAAGGCCAAGCAGGGAGACATAGTGGCGGTGAGAAAACGTGACCGAAATCGATAAATCCATTTCTCAGGCATCAGGACAAGGAAGGAAGTATGTAATATGCCTTGGGGCTCTTTTATCAGCCAATAGGGGTCCGAGGGCCAGCCCTCTGCCAAAATGAAACCTAGCCGAGCCACTGCAGCTCGTCGGGTCAGGAATAGGTGCCTGGGGAAAACCACACAGAAATCTTGACTCATCCTTCTATACCCAGCAGAAAATAGTCGCCCGGAGTGTCACAAGGCGCTCCCGTCCGCCTGGAGCCGCGAGAGTTTGGGGGCCGTAAGCACCGTTTTTGGGTGTGTGGTAACAGAGGGCTCGGTGTGTGATGCAGTCAGATGGAATCGCACAGCCGCCCCCAGCCCTACGACTAGGACTTCACTTTGGTGAGGTCAGACGCACACCAAGAAGTGAATTCAAAGTTATGACCTCGTAATTGAGTATATAATACGGGATGAGTCCTCAGTCTTCTGGCATCGATCCTAGAATCATCATCAGCATCATCAAGCACTCTAAACAGTCTCGCAACAGTCTATCTGACAGCTTACTTCTTCGCAATAATCCAACAAATCATCACAAGCCCAATCCAAACCCTATTCCTAGGACTTCCCACCCAACCATCACAATGAACGCCTCTACTTTCATCTCTGCCATCGTCGTGGCCCTGGCTTCTTTTGCCGCCGCTGCACCCGTCCCTACAGAGACCCCAACTCCCGTAAGTATTCAATTTCAAGTCTGATGTGCATCTCTCCTGCCCCTTGCGGCCATTCAACAAGCCAATCACACTATTCCTTGCGCGTATCAATGCTAACATTTCTTTACAGGACTGCGTTGGAGGCTGCGGTGTCAACTAGAATCGCACTCGAAATGGTCCATTGACGACCAATGTATCAACTATACGACTGTATTATTACGGAGGGGGGGGGGGGGTTCTTGGGGGAATCAACCCAGTGTCACAATAAGCGATCGCTTCGATAAAGGATGTGGCAACACATAGATTGGGATAGATAATAGACAGCAATGTCTTGGGTCACAATAGTGACGATAAATCAAGAAGTTTAATGCACTGTACTTGCAGGACTCGATATGACGGAATTACATCGCGAAAAATTCGATCGGCGTCAATATAGCATTGCAAACAGCAGCTTCATCCCGTTTCCTATGCTACTTGAATTTACGACGTAGGTGAGGAGGATAGTACCGACAGCAAGGCCTGACCGTTGACATGTACGCTTCTTGACATCCTCCACTCAGTCTAGAGGCTTTTGTGGGATATGTTAGCTTTCTGGCATAATTTTCACAACACTGGGCGCCTGCACAAATTAATATGTGCAAGGAGTGAACTCCACTCACTGACCTGATGCGTTGTGAATATCACGTGCTAACGGCAAAACGAATTGCGTCTGTCAGCTCCAGTCATTAGGTGCTAACACTATTAGGTGCTACCACTGGTGACATATGCTGCTAATTATGTTCATAAATCCTACGGCACCGACTCGATGACGCCAGCCCCAGGTGAGCCTGCTGGCAGCTGTGGCTCTCGGACTTGAGCAGCGTACGTATGGTGCGCTCCATCGACACAGAACTTGGAAGACCGGAAGAAGCCCGCAGTTCACGTGGAGAATAATTACCTAGGTAGTCTTATGCACTGATCTGGTTCTACAAGTATATGGTACTTGGCGATTCTAGAATCCCCAGGCGGTTGGTGTCCCTGGGAATCATAATTCCAACTCAACCTGAACGGTGCGGGTGCATCCATGTCCCTGTGTGGTCCAACTCAGGCGATGCATAGGTCCTGCGCCATGTCCTAATAGCTACATTTGCAGGCAGGTAGCAGACTGCGAACGACGTACTAGAACTAGTCCAATATCGGCTTGACTCGTAAAATGTTCCTCCCGTGGCCTTGTTGTCGTGGTGCATCCTTGAATACCAACTTGCATGTGGATGGTTGCTGACGAAGAGCAACACCAGCGGCCAAGTCCGTCACACGTGAGGCAACGGGCCATTTCCAAAGTCCATGTTCCTTGTACTACTTACCACTGATTTCTGAAAATGAGGCTTTCAGCAAGGTCGTTGACTCGATGGCTAGGCTATCCATGTCGAACAAAACGTGTTAATTTGCCACAGCAGACGAAGAGACAAGGCCGATAGCGTCTCCGACACTCACGTCCATGGCTGCTGCACCTTGATCCTTTATATATCAGATCTATCCTGGACCACAATACATGTCGCCCTTGCATTTCATGCCGGCAGATCGGATACCTCCGAGCGACGTGTTTCTCGCGGATCTGTGATTGTCGAGATCCCTCGCCGCGGTAATCGCTCGGTCGCGAGAAATCCATGCCGATATTCCAGGATTCTTAGCGTGTCTCATCTGGAATTCGATGTGGGTAAGAATTTCGAGGGCACCCGGTGGCCTGGGCTCAGCTGGGCTCGGGCGAGCACCTGAGTCAGCTAGTCAGTCGGGACAAGGGACTGCTAAGATATGGCCGATATCCCTCGGTGATCTGCCGCCGGCCCGTATGTGTGCCATCCGAAGTGGGCACCGGCGAGCAGCGGGAGGGCCCATATTTAAAGAGAGAAGATATTGGCACCGGCAAAAACGGATGGTACACCGGTACAAGCACGCCATTAACGCCCTGCCACCAAATTAGTATGGGGCAATGTTAAGTTGACTTTAGCAACGATTTCACCATCACCCTCGTCACAAGAGGTTGCAAATCGCAGCACCTATGCCATTGCTGCAACACTAAAAAAACGAAATCTGAGCGATTGATATTGTTTTTAATGCCAAATCGATTGATGCCAATGAGTATTTAATTGATTCAATGTGGCGTTGACGTAGAGTGGTTGTGTTGAGTTTGGTGATGATGGAGGCTGCGCAGGGCGCTGGTGGTTGCAGCTATAGAGGGCAAAAGGGCACTATGTGGCCCGTGCCCGGTAAACCATGCGTTTTAGCCGGTGCCAATATCTTCTCTCTATTTAAATCAGGGAGATCATTTGCCAGCAAACGTGCGTTCCACACGGGTGGATTCCTGGACAGCCACCCGACCAGCATTCCGTCATCCTCGGCTTCTCATTAGTGGAAGTCGTCAGTCCGCGTCCCACGCAGGTACACAAAACCCCCTGACGCCACGGTGGATTGGCCCTGTCGGCTGGAGGCCAGAAGGCACACCGCATCTGGTATGCCGGCTGGACGGTGGGCGGACCTGGGCCTGTTTCCCAGACCACCGCTCTGCCATGTGGAGTTCAGCAGCCTGCGGTTCAGGAACGGCCAGGGATATGCACAGGGATATGCAAACAAAGTTGCATGAAGGTTAAATTACGTGAGGTCTTTTCTGTGGATGTCCAAGGGGCAAGCCACCAACCGCCGCTGTCTTGCTGGTGGCTGCCAGTTAGTCCACCAATGCTTGACCTGTCTGTTTACAATACTGTACGTGCACAACTGACACAATGCTTTGCGCATGGCGATCTGCATGCTCCACCAAATACAGTCTGCTTGAGCCTCGTTATGTGGACTTCACAACTGCCGTTGCATGAAAATCGGCATTCACATTGGGAAACAACACAGAGCGTGAACTGAGATCCGTCATTCCATCTTTGACACTGAACCAGACTGATCCCGCATCTCAGGGGCAGCTTCACGTAGCCACCGCCCACGGCACCGCCACTAGTATTCGTCGTGGGGAATTTCTTAAGCGAGGCAATGCTACTGGTGCGCACTGCATGGCAGCTCACAACTGCCATCTCCAGGGTCCCACCAGAAACAAGTGCAAGAGTGGTTCGCACGCCATACAGCAAGGCACTGCGAGGCAAATGGCACAAGTTGAAAAGTACCGCCCAACAGCCGCAACTAGGCCGCTCTCGGCCTGGATGCCGAGATATGGCTTCTAGAAGACGCCCCTTAATGTATCAGGGGGCGGCAGCTGTCATTTGATGCAGAATCCTGCGTGGGGTCAATCTGACAGGTGTGCAGTGCCGTCTGCGCGATAACGGCCTCCTTCTCGTACGATCATTGGAAGCCACCAGCTTGAACATGGAGATAGTCTGTGGACCAGGCTGGATCAACAAGCGTGAAGCCTCGGACGGTCCTCCCGTTTGTGCCGAAAGAGCGTGTATATGCACCCACGATTGTTTTGACAGGCCCACTTCATCAAGTCTTTCAATAAGCTTAAAAGGAAGACGATCACCAGCCTCTCAACGACGATCTCTTATGCTGATCACCAACACTCACTCACACTCTCTTTCAGCCCTCACTCCAACCGATCGTCACTCCTTTTCGATCGACCAACACACTCTTTCATCATGCTTTCACCAACCGTGATTCTCACGGCGCTGGCCGCCTTCGCCAACAGCGTTGCTGCCGCTGGTGTCACCGGCGCCGCTGAGGGTTTCGCCAAGGGAGTTACTGGAGGTGGCTCTGCCACCCCCGTCTATCCCACGACCAACGCCGAGCTTGTTTCGTACCTCACGGATAGCTCCGCCCGTGTCATCGTCCTGACCAAGACCTTCGACTTCACCAACACCGAGGGAACCACGACCGAGGCTGGATGTGCGCCTTACGGCACCGCCTCCGGTTGCCAGCTGGCCATCAACAAGGACGACGTGAGTGGACACTTTCTTCGGCTATTGTCTCCGGCCCAACAGATCACTAATGCTTGTCTCGACTCCAGTGGTGCAAGAACTACCAGGCCAGCTCCCCGACTGTCAGCTCCATCACCTATGACAAGGCTGCCTGGAACGCGATCAAGGTCCAGTCCAACAAGTCCCTGGTCGGCCAGGGCTCCGCCGGTGTCATCAAGGGCAAGGGCGTGTACATGGCCAACGGCGTCAAGAACATCATCATCCAGAACGTTCACTTTACCGAGATCAACCCCAAGTACGTGTGGGGCGGTGATGCTATCTCCATCTCTGGTGCCGACATGATCTGGATTGACCACGTCAAGGTAAGATGGACCCAGACCCCCACAGACCAGAATATCCTCCTCCATGACAGCAGGCTGACGGAATCCCACAGACCTCCCTCATTGGCCGCCAGCACCTTGTCCTCGGCAACTCTGCCTCCAACCGTGTCACCATCTCCAACTCTGAGTTCGACGGCTCCACCAGCTGGTCTGCCACCTGCGACAACCACGTAAGCAACTCCCCCCGCCCAGGGCATATTGTTGAGAGGAGGAGTTGCTAATTAGATATGCTATAGCATTACTTCCTTATCTACTTCACCGGTAGCAACGACATGATCACCTTCAAGGGCAACTACGTCCACCACTCGTCCGGCCGCAGCCCCAAGGTCGCCGGCAACACCCTGCTCCACGCCGTCAACAACTACTTCTACGCCAACAGCAAGCACGCCTTCGAGACCTCGGCGGGCGCCTACGTCCTCCTCGAGGGCAACACCTTCCAGAACGTCGTCGACATCATCGACCCCTCGGCCAAGAGCGGCAAGATGTTCACCTCGCCCGACGCCAACAGCAACGCCAACTGCAAGGCCGCCCTCGGCCGCGCCTGCGTGCTCAACGCCTACGGCAGCAGCGGGACGTACACCAGCACCGACACCAGCTTCCTCACCAACTTCAAGGGCAAGAACATCGCCTCGGCCGCCGCCGCCTCGGCCAACGTCGCCAAGACTGCCGGTGTTGGCAAGCTCTAAGCGGGATGTCTCTCTCGCTCGATTGTTGGGGAAGGGGATGGTGTCTTACCGGCCATTGATGGCTTGGTCCGTTTCAGATCTAGCCTGTGGCTTGCTTCTGGTCGCAGCCGGCTGTGAAAGCTGGGCTTAATATTCTTGTATATACATATTTTTAGAGAGGTGTCGAATTGTAAATATTATGGCTCGATATAAGAGGCCTGGAATATTATTGTCTACTGCCTGGAAAATTGTGAGAATCTTTCAAATCGGTCTATTTCTTCAGCAATATTTTGTGGCCATCTCTTTCAAATTTTGAGTAATATGTTGAGAGCCTATACCTACTTGAATACTGGCAATCGACGTACAACGCTTCCGGCTCAAGCAGACTTTTCCAGAGTAGCATCTTCTAGCCCTATGAATGGTCCCGAAAAAAGCTGGTGCTTTGTATCATTGTGGGAGGGGCGACGAGGAGGACTCGTATGTAAGATGCGTGTCTTTTAGGGACAACTTTAGAATTGCGAACGGCCTAGACTTGTAAGCGCTGGTCAGTGCCTAGAGGAGTGTGATATTTGTCTAGACAGGTAGACTACGATTCTGCGTCTTGCTTTAATACACTGGCAGTTTATTCTAGAAACGTAGAATTTTGATTGTGAGTCTCTGCCCATCACGCGTCCTCTCAAGCTAATGCAATCTGCCGAATTGCGCTTCCGGTGCCGAACTCCCGTGGTCTCCATATGCTGGATGTGTCTCCTGTGCCGAATCCCGTGGCTGCATGGCTGTGATGTTATCCAGGTGCCGAACTGCCGTGGTAGCGATGCTCTAGCCTTTGCACAGCCTCCCCCATGATTCCCACTTTGATGCAGATCAGGATAGTCTACAAAAGCACAAAAACTAGTGACCAATTCGGCATATGCCGATCTAAACATTGATCACTTCTGATTTCAAGTTCAGCCTTACCCCGGATTGTTTGAGCTATTAGTGTAGTGTTGTGGGGAATATATGTGAGGCTCTGCATATTTGTTCAACGTCAGTCCTTGGTTTCCATATTGACTATTGCCCACTACAGCTCTTCAAGCATAACCACTGTATACTTGTACACGCGAATGAAAATTTTGCATCACTTGCTAATGCTTGGATTAAGTACAAGACCATCTATTTGCAGGCTGTACAATACTTTTCGCGGTCGGGAATTGGCTCAACGTCTGCAACCTTGTTCCGGCCAATGATGGCGAATGATGCCCGCAACGCCGATCAGTGAGATAAACAATCCAACTTGGCTCACGGCTTGAACCTACGATGAAAATAGGCCTACAAAAAGTGGTATACTACTGGCTGCTGCTCGAGTAGTAAAGCAACATTCGTAATTGGCGAGTGGAAGTCCGTCCAGTTCAAGTCACGTCGATAGCTCTCAAAGTGGTCATAAAAGTGGTGCGAAAATCATGTCTTATTCAAAACATGATGCTATGTACTTGTATATATATATGCGTCTAGCAAATGTACAGTGAAAGGAAGCGATGCAACACGCTCAAGTCAAAAAAGTCAACTCTCGGGGCCCTCAGAATCTCTCCCACGGTTCCCCTCATGATGTGCCGCGGCCCTGCTGCGAGCTGCTGCTTAGCAGACACAGTAGGTGCCGTCACAGCCGTCTCCGTTGTCGTCGTTCTTCTCGGGCTCCTGGTCGTTGTCGTCGGTACCGGTGTAGGTGACGCAGACGTCATCGACACCGCTGGTGGTGGTGTCGGTGATGGTGCAAGAGTCACCGTAGTTGGAGTTGATGCCTGTTGATGTCTGAAGTCAGCTATTGTTCGGACTGGGGCCGGTGTGGTGTTTGTAAAGATTACTTACCGCAGACAGACTTTCCATCGGTGGCGGTGGAGCCGGTGATGGTGAAGTGGCGCTCGTACATGGTATCGCAGTTGCCGCAGGAGCGGTACAGCTTGCCAAAGTCCTCGACGGTGAAGTCGGAGACCTCGAGGGAGCCGCCGCCGTTGTGCTGCAGGACCTTGTCCTCGGCGCCGTAGGCGCCGCCGCCCTTGATGTAGGTGGTGTCGCCGGCGTCCTGGTTCTTGATGGTGAAGGCGTCCTCGCAGACGGCGCTCCACCAGACGTTCTCGAGGGTGCAGCCGCCCTGGCAGTGCACGCCCTCGATCTGGTTGGGGCCGATGATGACGTTGCTCAGCGTGCCGCCCTCCTCGATCTGGAAGACGGCGTCCGAGTCGCCGCCCTCGTCCTGGCCCGTGCAGTCGACGCCGCGGTCGTAGACGTACATGCCTCCGTCAAAGGTCTCGCCGGCGGCGATGGTCTTGACGTCGGACAGGGCGGACGAGCCCGACGAGGCGGGCACATCGAAGCGCTTCTGGATGTCGCGGGCCTTGGGGGCCGGGGTGACCTCAGGCTGGGGGGCGGCGATGGCACCGATGGCCAGGGAAGCGATGAGGAAGGAGTACTGCATTTTGAATGTTGGTGGTTGTTTGGTACGAAGTGAGTGTACGGGCAGTGAGTTGGTTGTGAATGTAAAAAAACGAGGGACAAGCACTGCTTGTTGTATTGGCTTTGGAAAAGAAGGTGAGGGAGAAAAGACTCTTTGACTTGGTTGGATGATGAGGAGGAAAGGGAAAACAAGAAACAGAAACGTTTCGCGGTCATGCAGTTATATAGAAGTTCTCGATGGAGCTTCCTGGCGTGTGTTGGCTGCTGCCCTCAGGCGACCGGTCCACACTCTCCTGTTGAGTTTCTCCATCGCGAGAGCACATAGTACACGCATAGAGCCCCCCGGATGCTAGCATCAAATCGGAGATATCGGTAGTCGCTTGCAGCAACCGGTCGCTTGCCTGTTGTGGACGGTTCACAGCCTCGGAGTCATTCATTGGATTGTCTAGACCCTACAGGGCGGAAGGTTGTGGAACCACATGATGATCTGTACCCTGTTTTGAAAACATACGGGGGCCGCGTTGTTGGTGTCTCCTGCGTTGTTTCATCCCTATATTGCGGTGTTGATATTAAAACTGGGGGCATTGCAAGGGGAGGGCTTCCACGCGAGGTGTGGTTCAGTCCGGCGGTCATCTTTTCTGTCGTCCGAACCTCGACAGCGGCCAACCATGACGATCTGCTGCGATCTCCCTTGGCGCTAACTTGGCTTCGCTTCCCTTGTGCGGTGGATCTTGCCAAGACCAGCGTGACGAGTCGTCTCGACTGCCGCCTTGGCGGTTACGTTGTCCTGTGGGGTGAATTGGCGCTTGATCAGGAGCCTCTCCCTGCTGAAGTAGGAGCTCCCCTGGCGTGGTTTGCGCACTTTTGCTGGACTCGACTTCGTGTTCTTGCCATCATCTCCGACATCCTGGATCCATTCGAATGGCCCGATGAGTACCTCTTCCGGGCTCGTGGGTCTCCCGTATCGTGCCCATTGGCCGTTGATCGACATATTCACCTCAGTTCTCGACGGTGAACGGTGGAGAAATCGGATCCTGCTTGTTTGACCTTAAACAACATGCAGGCAATGTTTTTGAGCTGACAATCTTCCCAGGACTGTGCCAAGAGCCTTGGCGATAGGGGTACCGGCGATCTTTGCCTTACTGCACGCGGATTTGGCTCCTGAATATTCTCCCGATTATTCCATCGTGTCTCCATCGCTTTATTCCCGTCGGACACTTTGGGGGTAGCGAGTCCGACATCCGAAAAGGTATAGATCGAGGGGGGTTGCAAGCACCGGGATTGTAGTTCACGCAGTAGCAACGGCCGGCGGGCGAGTGCTTGGGAGTCGTGATCAGCACAGTCGACTTGGTGTCAAGGTTCGCCAAGCAGGTTGACAGCTGTGCCACGCGACGCTCTCCCGCGCTCGCGACTCATTAAAAGCCGAAGGGTACAAGCACCAGGGTTGAATGTGGCTGACGTCGTCCGTTTCGCAAATGTGATATTTCAAACTTTGCACATTAAGCAAGTCTATCCAAGTCCACAAATAGAAGGCATACCTGATATCTGTTCCATTCTTTCGACGTAGAACGACGCCTCTTGCTTGATTTCCCTAAAGAGACCTTCAAAGTATGATCGAGGGCGATCTCAATACCGGGCGTATACGAATACGATAAACGGTTCCCCTATTAGAGCTGCTTTATAATAATTCCAAATAGTAAACGGCTTAGTTTTAGGAGTAGTTTAAGCCTATAAAACCATGCATATATAATTTATTTCTAGAAATAATTTATTTAAAAAAAGTATAGAGCGTATAAAGGATATAGGGTATAGAAAGGGCGCATAGAAAACTGCCCATACTATACCTTCCTTTAAAAAAGAGGAAGGTACACTAGTTAATAGCTAGCTAGCTAAAAAGGAAAGGAAGAAAAAAAGATAAAGAAGGGAATAAAGAAGAAGCTAAAGAGAAGGCTGTTTAGATTGAAAGCTAATTAAGATTTAAGTAGACTCTATATATAAGAAAGAATGAGGAAGTAATTCTAAATAGGCTATTTTAAACGCTAAAGCTATACACCCTTCCTATACTCCTACACCCTTCCCGCGCTCCTATACCCTTCCCGCCTCCTATACCCTTTATACATAGCTCTTATTTTAAACCGTTCCTAGAATTAAGCTATTTATTATTTAGAACTATTATAAAGCAGCTCTAAGAAATAACATAGTCTACAATAGAGCAGTGCTGGCACAGTGAAAATACGGTATATATATGGTTCAGATGCACCTGCAACGGGCCATATTACTCATCATAGTCGATGCTCGACAAGGGAAACTTCGTCGGAGGTCAGAGGAGATGTGATCAAACTCAAACAAATGCAACCAGATTCAGAGGCCAGTGTTCTACCCATTAGATGAGCTCAAGCTTCTAAGTGAGATGAAGAATAATCCTTGTTGCAAGTAGGAGACGTAGCGCCACCGGCTGTGACCTATGCACGCATTGGCTGAGGACCATCTTGCAGAGAATGAGAAATGAAAATGAGAAAATCAGGACATCTTCGGTATGCCGGTTCCCTGAGACCCCGACTAAAATTGCGCCGCATAATTTGTATCTCAATCACAGCCTTGCTCACGCAACAGGCATACCACCTGGAAGCGAGTCCATCCCTAGCACCATGTCAGCCCTCAGGTTTCAAACAGAAATTTGCAATCAAATTTCCTAGGCATGAAGGTCAACTTACATCCATCGACGTCTTCGTCGATAAATTGTGGCTTGGTGCACTTTATCGCATCAGCAGCAGGCTGTCGCTGGAGCTCGCTGCAGACGTCTCCCGTGCAACGCTTGTCGAGGGCTCGCTGGAGTGCGTCGCCCTTCCATCCAAAGAGATAGTCCCCGTGCTGGGAGTGTCCAGTTCTGCATCGATCCCAAGAACGCATTACTCAGCTACATATTCAAGGAAGAGTAGCATGTTGGGAAGTCTCAACTCACGGGTCACCTGTCGAGTAGACGAAGGGCTGGCTGCCATCTTCGGGCCAGATATTTGGGTCATTGAAGGGCGTCGTGTCCCACATTACTTCGTACATGAGCTGCGGTAGGCGCACGGGGTGTGTTGATGGACAGGGCCCAGTCGACTCGAAAGACCCTGAACTTGGGTACGCCACGTGAGCCTTGTGATCTGGACTGTCGACGTTCTTCCCGTCCCAGCACCTGCACGAATGGTAAGTTATAGGGAACGATCTCCTGAATGTGTGTGGATCTTTACGTACGTAGGGAACGTGATCGTTGTCCTGATTCCACCACCACACATACCCGTCGGCAAGGAGGTGGTATCACTGCCAGTGCAAGGAGCGCCGCCGAATGGGTTCTGTTGCATGTTGCTGAAGCAGCGATGACAGATCTGCTTCTGCTGTCCCTCAGGTTCCCTGAGGCCAGCGTCACCCACGAGCATGCGAAACCCCTAAAAGATCTTTGTCAATCATGTTCCAACTTTCCCGACGGAGTTATATGGCGATGCGATCGGGCACTCACAGGTTTGAAGGCAGTGACTGTTGTCTTGCCATCATAAGGAGGGATATAGTACACTGTGATGCCGCCGTCCCCGCCCTCTAGTGCCAGATTCAGCATCTGAGACACCCTCTTGAATGTGCCGTTCCTCGCTCTGAAGTATAGGTTCGCCGTCCAGTAGTTGGAGAAGTCTTCGCTAAACGTGCAGGAGGTACAGGTAGACTCCACCGAGGGATCGAAGTCGACGGGCGTCATGGTGACATTGAACGAGTTGCCACCTACGATCTGGTGGTTGTGGCTTGATTGTACCCTTCCGGGCTCGACCAAGGGGTCGGTCCTCTGAATGACAAGCCGGGAGCACTCGAATCTCATCATGGCCGCGGTGGCACAACACCCATCGGGCGGCGTGGATTGAGCTGCAACATGGTGTTGGACGAGAAGCGCGGATGCTAAGCCGATGAACTTCATCTTGGTTCGTGATACTATGACCGGGTCGGAAAATTACTCCAAGGTGGATACTATGTCGAGAGAGCCTACGCACCTGTGGGTAATTAAGGAACGGCGCGCTGCCCTGGACTTTTTAAACAACTCCCGGGGATATAATCCCGCCGCCACGTTATCTGAGGTACGCAGAATGCCCTGGTTCAAGCAGAATTGCCATTCTCAATTTCTTGACCACTCGTAACTGCCGTTCGACAGGTTACCGCCGCGCCCTTGATCATATCGACGGCTAAAAGGGTTGAGTCGTCTGAAGCGGAGAGGACGCAACTTGATTGGCCATCCAATATATGCAAAGCGACCTCATTGAGAAACAGACCGTACAAATTCGGGTTCACTCACAGACTATCACGGCAGGTTTAATATCGGTCATTCATTTATATACAGTCTTGGCTGTGAATTGTTCTGGTTACGCTCCTGAGTGACTCGCTCACGATTGTGGCTTGATAACACCAAACGGTGACAGGGGCCGCTCCCGGAGTCGAGCATTCTCACGAGTCAAGCTGCACGTGTGACGGTACAGTCGAATCGTGTCAGAACAGAGATTACAGCTTTGATATTAGCTTGAATGTCAACAGAATAAATACCAGCCTTGCCCATCCCATTCTGTCAGTTCAATTGTAGATTTTGGTGCCCGTTTTGACACAGGGACCGGAAGTTGACTCACCATCTGCTGCTGTGCCGCAGACTCACGTTGCGGCCAAGGCAAATGAATACCAAGTCACTGACGCGGACTGAGTTTTGTCCCACAATTGGATTAAACTCATTATGAGACCCATGTACCGCACAAAAAGAGGGAGAGATCTGTGTACTTCCTGCACATGTCTCCGATGTCGCCAAGTTATGACTCCTCGTTGGGAGATGACTGTCTCTATTTCCGTGGATACCCGGCAGAATGGCTATAACAATTTCACTCGACTCAGTGACTGACTGTAAACACAGAGTTGGGTTTTATGCCGTGCACCTGTTCTTGTATTTACTCTGTTGACTTACCAGGATGTTGCGTTCTATTTCCGCGTCACGAGCCCTGAGGGAGGCAGTGAGCCTTTCCACATCCAACCATATACTTCAATGCGGCCCTTTTTCTACGACAATAAAACACCGAGCATTAAACCAAAATACATCAAGCGTCAGAGACCAGTCTGCATTAGCACCGGCGCATTACAAAGTTAGTCTCAAGCTACAGATCCCCAGCAGATCCACTAAGAAAATCAAGCAGCGAGATAGCAGAGACGTCTCGTCAGGCCCAGAATCCGATTCTTCCCGGACAAGACAGCCATTGTCAACCTTTCGCATACCAGACTCATGGATATATGGACGACTCGTAAGTTTAAAAGTGTCCTCGCCATCCTCCTGCAGCAGCTATAACGCGACTAGCCACAAGGTATGCCTGGCCTAAGTTCGTTGGGATGACTGGAGGCCAGATATTCCATGAAATGACGATCAGAGAAGGAGTGAAACGCATCTGTGCGTTTTGGAAACCTTCCATTGTCTCCTGCAGTCTCATTATAGGTTCTTAGCTAACCAGACCCCGACAGGTTCGCACGACGGCCATCGGGAGCGATGCCTTCCATGAAGCTGACATGCTTGGCATCTCGCGGGGATGCACGAAGTGGAACGTTATGGTCAGGAACCTGGCAGACATGCCGAGGCGGATCGACGAAGCGTTCGAGATCGCTACCAGTGGGCGGCCTGGCCCCGTACTTGTCGACTTGCCTATCGATATTACCGCGGGGATCGTAAAGCAACCTATTCCCTATGGGATCTTCCTTGCCAGCTCTGTCACACACTACACCTCGACATGTCCTCGAGCTTCACAAGGGGGCACTGGACGCTTCGCTCCGGCGCGCGCCTGAGATTATCAATAAAGCTGAGATCCCCGTCATCCTTGCCGGGCACGGAGTCATCGGCTCGGAGGGCGGCCCAGAGGCGCTGAGAGGCCCAGAGGCGCTGAGGGAGCTGGCTGATAAAGCTTCTATCCCGGTGACTACCACACTGCATGGGCTCGGAACCTTCGATGAGTTGGACAGGAAGTCTCTCCATATGATTGGCATGCACGGGGCGGCTTGCACAAACATGGCAGTGCAAAACGCCGACGTCATTGTCGCCCTTGGTGCTCCATTCGACGAGCGTGCGACTGCCAATGTTGCAAAATTCGCTACAAAGGCCCATACTGCTGCAAAGGCAGGACGTGGAGGCATTGTTCATTTTGAAGTGTTGCCCAAGAATATCAACAAGGTCGTACAGGCCACTGAGGCTGTCGAGGGTGATGTCGGAACGAATTTGCGGCTCCTGATCCCGCATACAACTGCGAGGTCTGAGTCAGATCGTCAAGCTTGGTTCGATGAGATCGATGGCTGGAGGGCGCGATGGCCCTTCCAAGGTGGTCAGATTATGGACGAGGGGTTCAGTGCTGACCAAGGCACGTTACCTTGGCCGGAGATTTGAGAAGCTTGACGGCCAATCGAAAAGATTCTACCGTTATCGGCACCGGCGTCGGTCAGTGCCAGTATTCCGGCTTTATTAGAGTTCGTCCCGGATAAGAAGGTTTATGTTCTACCAATGGTGCTCGGTGCGATGATTTTGTTGTGTGGGATAGTCGTACGTTCTTCATGGATGTCCTAGAGGAGAGAGGAGAACAACCAAATAAGTGGGCAAATGACAGACCGGTCCACTCCGAAAGTAACGGCAGGGTACGTTATCTCGACCGCTAATACCAGGGTATAATAAAAGAGCTGGCTATTATTAAGAGTACCAATTGAGGAATGCTAAGATAAATTAGGATGTTTGAACTCGTTGCATAAGCATATTATTATCCTGGAATATAAGGTAACGAGGTGTGATTGACTTGAATTCTTGATTGAGTCGAGAAGCTCCTGCTCTGGACGAGGCACCCCACTGCGCGGAGCAGTTTACCAGTAAACCCATCACGACCAGTGCTAATTCCATATACTCTCTCTATATTTAACCCCTTTTGTTTTATAAAAAGTTACTTAATAAATAGCACCTCTATCTTTTAAAGTATCTACTTTAACATAAGCTTTACTTCTAGTAAAAGCTTAGGGTTTAAGAGAGGGCCTTATTATCAGGCAATAAGATATATCTATTTATAAAGGAATTTGCTTTGGATGCTAAATAAAGCATAGCATCAGCTATATTCTGATTTAATAATTAGAATTAGATTAATTAAATTTAAATATTAATATACCTTTTTTATACCTTATTATATAGCGAAATTTTCTTATTATAACTTAGAATTAATAGCGCTAATATTTTTATTTAAAGTATAATCTTACTTTAATATTAAAGATTAGAAGTCTTAATTATATAATTATATATCTTTATTATTTTTATAATAAGAAAGCTAGGGGTAATAATATTAATATAGATGTTATATTTAATATATTTAAATAATAAACTTTTAATTAAGTAGTTTAAGGTAGCTTTATTAACATTATAAATATAACTAAGGTTTTTAGCTTAATAAAGGCCGCTTAAACTTATAGTATTAATAAATTAGCTTTATAATAATCTACTTTTTCTTACGCTATCAGGGTATATATTAATGGCTCCTAATAAACTTAAGAAGGCGGGGAAAGTAATATATAACCTGGCTATATTAATACTGATAATATGACTTATATCTTTATAAGTTTGCCTATTTTATAATCCCTTTTATAATTTACTAAGAGTCTGCTTTAGCGGCCTTAGGGCTATATTTATAACCTTATTAAAGTAAGCTGCATTAATTATAAGAAGATTAATAAACCTTATCTATTTTTTAATTATTAATATTATAGCTTATAATGATTCTTTTAAGCTTATATTATATTTAATTAGGATAAGTAACCCATTTTCCTTATATATTTATTATTTTCCTTTATTTATTCCTTTTAAAGATAAGCCTTAAACTCTTTTTATATTTCTTTTTTAAAAATAGGAAGTAATTAAAAGGGGAGAATTAGAAATTAATATATATTACTTTTGATGCGACCTCCTTTAGCTTAGATTTATAGCGTTGAGAATAAAGATTTTAACTGCCCTGTTTATATCTAGAATATAAGCTATAGCTTCGCCTAAACCGGAGCTAGCGCTTATGATTACGGCTATTAGCCCCTTAATTGAGAACAGCTAAGCAGCATTGAATTTCAACATGGTATATGCTATTATCTGAGAAGGATAAGGCTGTCCCCGTCCTTCCTAGCTGTACTGGCGTGATACAAAATTGTCCGATCTTGATTCCGAGCCGCGGTGGATCTCGGGCTTCGAATGCTACCATGGATTCATGATTCTCCAACCTCGTTGGCAGATCTCCTCCAGTCTGAGACCCAATCTGAATTTGAAGGTAATCTTTCATGGAAGCTAAGACTGACGAGGCCGGGTGAATGCTAGGAAGATTTCACGAGTACAGATCACAATTTGATTTCACACATCCATTAGTTTTACAGCTGGGTATGGTGCTCATTTCTGACTGAACACATCATGATGTTCGTCCATTGTGGGTCGTTTGTTGAGAGGCGATGTTGCACATGCCGCAGCTTTAAAACCCTAAGGTCCTTGATAAATGTTCGTTCAAAAACTTAATATATACTAGCTGGGCTTATTCGTGCGCATAAAAAGCTTGTTGGCAATAGTGGGTATGGTTGACTATGGTGTGAAGTGTAGGGTGCAGCCCGGAGGCCGCAGGCTGCAGCGTCCACACAGCCGGCAGTGCAGTAAAAAGTACGTACGGCGCAGCACCGGCACTTCTGTCTGCCTAACCGATTCTGTTACGATTTGCCTCCTCTCACTCCTCGTTTTCTGCCTCCATCCCATTCTGGCGCAGTCACCACACCATGCCCACCACCCGAGCTGCACTCCGTCAGCTGCGTCCCATCCTGCCGCG
Organism: Diaporthe sp. NJD1; assembly: GCA_013842865.1. Classification (NCBI taxonomy): domain Eukaryota; kingdom Fungi; phylum Ascomycota; class Sordariomycetes; order Diaporthales; family Diaporthaceae; genus Diaporthe; species Diaporthe sp. NJD1. The sequence goes on along the minus strand of JACDXY010000014.1, from coordinate 885,218 downwards.
GCCATCATCATGTTGACGCGACAGCTGCACGCCACTGCGAGGAGGGCCCATTCGACAGGGCCAGCGCAGCATGCCACGGAGCTGCCAGCCAAGAACATTTACCGCGACTTCTCTCCATGTACCCTTCATTACTACTCCTGTCATGGACCGACGATGGCTATGCACGCTACCAGTAGCAGCCCGAGCTCAGACGATGACAAGGTGGACAATCGTCTCGGCCAAGATGTCGTCCGCGTCCAAGAGGATGGGCTTGTCTACCCCGGCCCCGAGGGCACCGACTCTGTCTGGAATGGTGCAATGCTGATGCCGCTTGCGACCTTCTTGTTAGATATCACGGAAAATTATCATGATGTCTATGAGGAGCAGAAAGCTGCGGGTCATTATCTTCCAGAGCCATACTTCTTCACTGTCCCAAAGGGTGGTTTATGTCTCAATCTTGCTGCTGGAGGCCGGTTGGCTAATCTCAGTCTTGCATCTCAGGATTACGGATACCCAGTACTCTTCTTCTGGCTCACAAACATGGGGAGATGTTCTACCTTATGCCCCGCGTAGGACTATCGCTCTCAGGTACGAAACCCTTCCGTGCTTCAAGTTCTGAGCTTCCGTCAGAACCTGCGCAACTCGTGGCGCTCGCTGACCTGTAGCACCCTGCCAGCCTTGAACCGAGAATTGAACGGTCTCTTCAACTCCAGCTCCTGTTCGAAACTGCCCTTCCGCGAATGGTTTAAAAAGTACAATTTCTTGGAGGCTTACAACAACCCGGGTGAGGACAAGTGGATGTCCAAGTGAGCCATGGACGACAGATCAGCGCATCTGCGTGAGAGTTTAAGAGGAAGTCGAGCAAATACTGTATTACCGGCTCTTATTTAGACAGCTATTCAAGAGTTAGAAATCTCATGGTCTTGTAGGGACTGCCTTTATTACGAAGGAATATCCTCTACATGTCCCTGTGTGCTTGGCGTGCATCGCAGCAGGTAGGAGCCGGGCGGCAGCGCGGCACAGGGGAAGCGAGTGTCTGTACTGTAGAGTTGCTTGACAATATGGGTTGTTTTGTGTCGCACAGAGACGCCCAGCTGGACTTGGTTCCTTCAATGGCGACGGTCTGCCGGCGGTGAGAGAGAGGGATTGAGACTGGACTGCGTGGACAATTTATAATTGAAGTCTATAATTCATATGGCCTTGCTGGGCCTGCAAACACTACCATGGCTGATACGCTCGTCCAATTCACAATAACAATCTCGTTATAACATTCCAAATCCAGCACCCGCAAACGCGTTCCCCGTCGGCATCACCGGCTGCTCTTGCATTGGGAAGGGCCAGAGCAGTGAGTTATCCATCCAGTCACCTGAGCCCGCCACTATGGAGCTTCCTGGGGATGGAAAGGGCGAAAGGTTAGCCCAAAATGGGACATTCGTGTTCACGTTGGGGGTGAACGGTTGAGAGCTGCCTGCGGCTGGCTGTGAGTAGCGTCTATTAGGTTGCGCTTGGCCGGCGTCTAAGAGTTGGCCCCACTGGCCGTTGGTATCCGTATTATATCTGGGGTCCAATAGACAATCTGGTGACATTGAGCTCGCAGTGCTGGCTGATACTGACCCGTCGGACATTTCAGAGGCGTATAAAGGGTCGTCCACACCAGTATAGGTCGCTAGGTTGGTGAGATCTTTATCCGCGCTGGAGAGACGGCTCGACGGGATCGTGCCAGCTCCTAAGGAAGGCCCGGGTTGGTTGGTCAGCCAGTTTGCTATAGCCTCAACAGACCGACCCCTTCGCAGATGGCACAATACCTCCCTCCATCTGCTGCCGTGCGATAGGGCATTGATGACCAATTCGTTTGAGGCTTGCTGGCGGCGTAGCTGTTCGATTGTGTTGCGGAGGCTCGTCTTGGACTGTGGCTTTGGGATATTATACTGGCATTCAATGTCATATGTACTGCATCTGTGACATGGCTCCTGGCCATCACACTATAGAGCAGAAAAATAAATGGTTAGCTTAGGAGGCCTAGGTTGTTTTCGCCACTGGATTTGCTTGAGGTAAGGTCGGCTAGGATAGAATGACAACAGTGTAGTAGTACCTTTGCACGCTTGATCCGACACTCTGTACAGGCATGGAGGGTGACCACGCCCCGGCTCCTTTGCCTCTTCTTACTGGCGGTCGCGTTGGGGACGGGCGTTGCAGACGGCGAAGTCGAAGTGCCGGTGGAGACGTTCCACGCTGGGGCTGTCGAGGCCGTTGGGGCCTGTGTGGAAGAGGCAGAAGTTGACCTGGAATCGTGTTGGTTAGATGAGGGTGTGTAATCGTCCATGCTAAGTGGTCGTGCTTGGGGGTGTGTGGTTTAAGGGTTCGTCAGGAAATCAAGTATGGGTGCGATGGCGCGCAATATGATTCTGAGAAAGTCGAGATTTGGCAAGACGCTGAGTATCACAAGTGATGCTGTCTGGCTCCCCTTTTATGCCCGATATGTCTACTGTCGCGAGCTGTGTGTCTAAGGCGGGCAGAGAGGATTTGAAACACAGAATCAATGATTCCTAGCCCATCCCAGGCTGTCAGTAGTAAGTACTGACTCAGTACAGTCTGTGGGATGAGGGGTGGCAGCTGCAGAGCTGTAGGCATGGAGAGCCGTGAGCGTATCAACTGCATCGATCGCGATAAGCTCGCGGCAAGTTCGCGGGAGGTTCTGGGCACGGGATGTGCTTCATTGGGATTATGAGATTCTCCTCGGGGAGGAGAACTTTCTTGATGCGATGTTAGGATTGAGACGTGATGAGACTGCTTCGTCAGGGACCTATATGATGCATGGTAAGACGGGCTCTCGGCGAGTTGGCACCGAATAAGCTCGCGGAGGACGGAAGTGGGAGGGTGGTGGACAGGGTGGCTAGCGCTCGGCAGTCCCGAAGCGCTCTGATGTCAAAGAAGCAAACGTGTGGAACGAGCGTTGTCGCCTCCGTCGCCTCCATCGCCAAAGTCAAAGTGGACTCATGCAACGACTTGGCTGGCCGCTTCGACGATGGTCACCGAGGAGAAAGATTTAAAAGCTAGGATGACAGGAGAACCTCGTCGTGCTGATTTCCATGTCTGAACTCCCAAGACGATAACAGGGTCTGATCGATCGACTTGCCGCACCGTCTATCGACCAAGCCACATTAAGGTTACCAGCAAGGGAACATTCCGCCAAAGAGCCACCCGTTTGTCGAGGTCTATCCTCACATCGTCGATGCTGTTCAAAGGGGAGATGAAAGAACCCCTGATTTTGCTGGTATCGAGATGGTACCCATTCCGCATAAGATCAACTTCACGATACCTTTTTCTTGATCACCAAACGTCTTCCAGACATCAACCTACTCATATGCAGACCTATTGGTGAAGCTGGAGTATATAACGCCCTTTGGACTTAGTACAGATGGAATGCTGGTCTGGGAGGACGGATGGGTATACAGGACGTTTCTTTGAAGAAGGCTAAGTCAGGACTTCAACAGAACAAGAAAAGGGCCTGTTTTAACTTCAACGGGGCAGAATTAGCAGCTTCATACCATGAATGCATTTAAACGAGAAGCAAGAGAGTGTTCTGATTGATGGGAGCACTCCGGAGTGCTATTGGTCTATATTGTCTTTGGATTTTAAGGACAAGGGGAGGACCCTGTATTCCGGAGAATCTTCCACCACTGACCGTTGTGTGCAAGTTATTCCCGTGTTATAACCAATAGTAGCCCACACCCTAGGCCTCCACACAGACGGCAACCTTCCATCGGCCCAAAAGTGGATGGCCAGCGTCATACTGTACGACGTGCTCGCCACAGGTCCAGCCCCCAGATCCCGCCCCAATTCCCTGTGCGAAAACCAGGTGGAAGCCCCTCCCGGGGCCCTGGGAGCTATTCGTCTATATAAGGTTATTAATTCCCTTATTAATTCCTGTAGCCTTTATATATACTATATAGCCTTTATATATTTTATATATATTTTATTTATACTTTATAATTTATAATTTATATACGCCTTGCAGCTTTTATATATACCCTATAACCCTTATATATGCCTTGCAGCCTTTATATATTTTATATATAATTTATATATACCTTATAGCCTTTATATATACCTTATAGCCCTTATATACGCCCTGCAGCCTTTATATATACCTTGTAACCCTTATATATGCCTTACAGCCTTTATATATTTTATATATAATTTATATACGCCTTACAGCTCTTATATATACCTTATAGCCCTTATATACGCCCTGCAACCCTTATATATGCCTTGCAGCTCTTATATATTTTATATATAATTTATATACGCCTTGCAGCCTTTATATATGCCCTGTAACCCTTATATATTCCTTGCAGCCTTTATATATTTTATATATATTTTATATATGCCTTATAGCCCTTATATATGCCTTATAGCCCTTATATACGCCCTACAGCCTTTATATATACCTTGTAACCCTTATATATACCTTACAGCCCTTATATATTTTATATATAATTTATATATACCTTACAGCCCTTATATATATGCTTTATAGCCTTTATATATACCTTATAGCCCTTATATATACTTTGCAACCCTTATATATACCTTACAGCCTTTATATATTTTATATATAATTTATATATGCCTTATAACTTTTATATACGCCTTGCAACCCTTATATATGCTTTATAGCCCTTATATACGCCTTACAACCCTTATATATACCTTATAGCTCTTATATATGCCTTATAGTCCTTATATACGCCCTACAGCCTTTAAATATACCTTATAACCTTTATATATACCTTACAGCCTTTATATATTTTATATATAATTTATATATGCCCTGCAGCCCTTATATACGCCTTATAGCCCTTATATATGCCTTGCAGCCTTTATATACGCCTTATAACCCTTATATATACCTTATAGCCTTTATATATTTTATATATAATTTATATATGCCTTATAGCCCTTATATACGCCTTATAGCCTTTATATACGCCCTACAGCCCTTATATACGCCTTGTAACCCTTATATATGCCTTGCAGCCCTTATATATGCCTTGCAGCCCTTATATATTTTATATATAATTTATATACACCTTATAGCCCTTATATACGCCCTGCAACCCTTATATATGCCTTGCAGCCTTTATATATTTTATATATAATTTATATACGCCCTGCAGCCCTTATATACGCCTTGTAACCCTTATATATGCCTTGCAGCCCTTATATATGCCCTGCAACCTTTATATATACCTTGTAGCCCTTATATATCTTATATATAATTTATATATACCTTACAGCCCTTATATATACCTTATAGCCCTTATATATGCCTTACAGCCCTTATATACGCCCTGTAACCCTTATATATGCCTTGCAGCCTTTATATATTTTATATATAATTTATATACGCCCTGCAGCTTTTATATATGCCTTATAGCCTTTATATATGCCTTGCAGCCCTTATATATACCTTGCAGCCTTTATATATTTTATATATATTTTATATATGCCTTGTAGCCCTTATATATGCCTTGCAACCCTTATATATACCTTGCAGCCCTTATATATTTTATATATAATTTATATATGCCCTGCAGCCTTTATATACGCCTTGCAACCCTTATATATGCTTTATAACCCTTATATATTTTATATATAATTTATATATGCCCTGCAGCCCTTATATACGCCCTATAGCCCTTATATATGCTTTGCAGCCCTTATATACGCCTTGCAACCCTTATATATGCCCTGCAGCCTTTATATATTTTATATATAATTTATATATACCTTATAACCCTTATATATGCCTTATAGCCCTTATATACGCCCTGCAGCCCTTATATACGCCTTGCAACCCTTATATATGCCTTGCAGCCCTTATATATGCCTTGCAGCCCTTATATATTTTATATATAATTTATATATGCCTTGCAGCCTTTATATATACCTTATAACCCTTATATATGCCTTGCAGCTTTTATATATACCTTGCAACCCTTATATATACTTTGTAGCCTTTATATATTTTATATATAATTTATATATACCTTATAGCCCTTATATATACCTTGTAGCCCTTATATATGCCTTATAGCTTTTATATATACCTTATAACCCTTATATATACCTTGTAGCCTTTATATATTTTATATATAATTTATATATATTTTACAGCCTTTATATATACTTTATAACCTTTATATATACCTTATAGCCCTTATATATACTTTATAGCCCTTATATATTTTATATATAATTTATATATACCTTATAGCCTTTATATATGCCTTATAACCCTTATATATATCTTACAGCCCTTATATATGCCTTATAACCTTTATATATGCCTTGCAGCCCTTATATATACCTTATAGCCCTTATATATATTATATATAATTTATATATACTTTATAGCCTTTATATACGCCCTGCAACCCTTATATATACCTTGCAGCCTTTATATATTTTATATATAATTTATATACACCTTACAGCCCTTATATATGCCTTGCAACCCTTATATATACCTTACAGCCTTTATATATACCCTGCAACCCTTATATATACCTTGCAGCCCTTATATATTTTATATATAATTTATATATGCCTTATAGCCCTTATATATACCTTATAGCCTTTATATATACCTTATAGCCCTTATATATACCTTGTAACCTTTATATATATATTATAGCCTTTATATATTTTATATATAATTTATATATATTTTATAGCCTTTATATATATTTTATAGCCTTTATATATACCTTATAGCTTTTATATATACTTTATAACCTTTATATATATTTTGTAGCCTTTATATATTTTATATATAATTTATATACGCTTTATAGCTTTTATATATATCTTATAACCCTTATATATACCTTACAGCCTTTATATATACCTTGCAACCCTTATATATACCTTATAGCCCTTATATATTTTATATATAATTTATATATACCTTATAGCCTTTATATATGCTTTATAGCCTTTATATATACCTTATAGCCTTTATATATACTTTGTAACCTTTATATATGCTTTGTAGCCTTTATATATTTTATATATAATTTATATATGCCTTATAGCCTTTATATATGCCTTATAGCCCTTATATATACCTTATAGCTTTTATATATGCCTTGCAGCCCTTATATATACCTTATAGCCTTTATATATATCTTATAACCCTTATATATGCCTTGTAACCCTTATATATACCTTGCAGCCCTTATATATTTTATATATAATTTATATACGCCTTACAGCCTTTATATATACCTTGCAGCCCTTATATATGCCTTGCAGCCCTTATATATACCCTGCAGCCTTTATATATGCCTTATAGCCTTTATATATGCCTTATAGCCCTTACATACGCCCTACAGCCCTTATATATGCCTTGCAGCCCTTATATATACCCTGCAGCCTTTATATACGCTTTATAGCCTTTATATATGCCCTGCAGCCCTTATATAGCCCTTATATATACCTTGCAGCCTATTATTGCCTGGCAGGTTGTTTGGCCAATCAGCTTTCGAGTTTCGAGTTCAGTCTGGCACTATTGCTTGGCAGATTGCTTGGCCAATCAGCTTTCGAGTTTCAAGTTCAGTCTGGCACTATTACCGGCAGATTGCTTGGCCAATCAGCTTTCGAGTTTCGAGTTGGGTCTGGCGTGTCAAATTTTCCGTTCACTGACTATTCTAGACGAATAGCATTGGGCATGCAACTTGGGTGTTCTAGATTGGGCGTGTAAATTGGGTGTGTGGGTGTTGGTTTAGCGCTGGCGATGTACCGGTGCGCTATCCGTTTTTTCGGGTCGGACATCCGGTCTAACCATGCATTCATACCGGAGGCCCCCTGGGTAAAGGACCCACGTCATAAAGATCCCGACCCAAATCCCTTCCTCATTTATTCCCAGCACTCAGTAATTGAGTTCAGTCCGACCAGCAGCATGCCCTTTCAGTCCGTCGCTGAACCTAATCTCGCGACCATTAGGAGTTGATTGATCCTGTGTAGCCCGGAGTCAAAGGCCGGATTCTCGAGACCCATGGGCACATCGCCGCGGTCCTTTTTACACAAGCAGGGAGCTGCACTGCCCGTAGTCTCTCGCCAAGGCCATGGAGTGCGACTGGCCCAACTTTTTAAAGTCTCTCGTCACCTGAGGAGGCTCGCTTCTCCGAAGCCATGTCATCACGAATGGACCAGACAATTCCACATGAGCAGTCGAAGCATATGGATCCTCGCCGATATTCCTCCTGCTGGCTATATAACTTCCAGAAGATGGTCTGATATGTTGTCGGGAAGAGGGAGCAGTTGTCCTCAATGCTGCCCGAACTCATTCTCGATTGACCCTCCTTTGGTCGATCTCTCCCAATCTCTCATTCGATCAGGATCCAAGATTCTCATGTACTGAAACAAAAGATTTCTCAAGCTAGTTCTATTCTCGATAGGCTATCGAATGAATTTTAATTATGGCTAAGAAGGAAATTTCCAAATTTGGAGGTTCCTCAGAAGAACACGGCTCGCTCAGGGTGGCGTCCGATTCTCTTTGCCATGACCTGTTCGCCAACAACCTCGCAAATACAGCCCCATCCACACCATCAGCAATGATCGACGAAGACAAGGAAAGCTGCCAAGATGATACAGCTATTGATACGGACAACACTGACTGGGAAGACTCAAATGAGGAAGAGACTGGTAAGAGCAGTGGCGATGAGACGATGTTCTTCCAGCGCATCCAATCAAGAGTCAAACCACCACCCCAACGTAAGTCTCTCATCACTTTAGCCCTTCAGTCAGCACAGCATCATGGTCCAACGCCTCGACCTGGACACGTGGCCCCTAAATACACTTTCAATAGTGTACAACGTGCCAGGACCCCCTTCCCTTCTATGAAGGTCTCAGCGGGCGAGTCCAACGAGGCACCTATACGGATAAGGCAAAAGCCCAGTGGAGCTGCCGGAAAGTCTCTGAATGATGTAGTCGGCTCGTCGGCGCAGCCTATCCCCCTCACCAGCAACGGTGCCTTCGTACCTGTCGTCTTGTCTCCAAGGACGACCCGCCGCAACATGATAGCCACTGAGCTCACCGAGTCGCTAAGCCGCCATATCCGCTGGGAGAGAGAAGAAAAGAACTTAACCGCCAATGCCGCGCTCAAACATCGCCGTACACATCGAGATGTGACCACTTCGGACCAACACCCACAACACTCCCGCACAACTCAAGACAACAGCGACTTTGATGCTTGCAGGTGGGACCAGGACTTTACTTGGGAGGCCTTCGGAGGATACCACGCTAAGGGCTGGTAGCTCTTCACAGACACCGTTTCCTACCTCGCAGTCAATGTTCCACGACTCTTATACCATTCCAAAGTGATATACTCAAGGATCAGGGTACAGGGTGCTTGGCCCATGTACGGCCAGATACCCACGGCGCTTAACGCGCTTGGACCCTCCAAGCCGACCCTCCCGAGTATCCAGCAGCAAGAACCGGGCTCACCGGCAGTCACTGCAGAGTCATGTTCCAAACCAACCCATTGAACATCTGTGGGAGCAATCTTCACGTCAGTATTCACTTCACCTCACTCTAATTTGGAATGACCTATAGTGTGACTACAGACCATCATATACTACGGCCTGGGTGACCGGTGAGGCACTACTAGGGATGTAGTGTGGAGGTGCACCGTCGCACGGCTGGACTTTCCGTGAGCTTGCTTGCCTGGTGATTGAAATGTGCTGAAGATGCGCAGCAGTCTCAGACAGGGCTAGCTCCTTGAACTTGTTGTTAGAAACAGGGATACAAACGTGGTTAAATCTCAGCCCAGAGAGGAAAATCAAATGGTGCTGCAACCCCTGACATGATGTTGCCAAGGTGCTACAGAGCTCGTGTTCATGACTCGCCTTGCTTAAAGGACCTGCCCCGGTGCCTCTGCTACCCCTTGCGATGCAGGGACAACTGCTGCACGTCAAATCAATATTCTCGGTCTCAATGAGACGGTGACGCGCTCGACCGCGGAGCCCTCACCAGCGGCCCGTCCCGATGAGGAAGCACATACTAGCGCGCTAGCACAAACTGGGGTTTACCCCCCACCCTTGCTCCTAGTGTGGAGTTCTGGCAAGGGGGTGGCCTGCAAAGTACCTAGGTAGGGAAGACCACGCCCCTACTAGTTAGGCCAGCCATAGCCAGGTCCTGGTAAGTCGGTTAAGCTTATTTCTAAGCAACTCCCATGCCGCTTTACACCAGTGGTGCTGAGAAACTTCTGTTCCATCCAATCAAGGGCTATTATAAGATTTTTTATTAATATTTATAGTTTTAAATATAGATAATATTTATAAATATAAGGTGAATAAATATGAACTTTATCTTAAGATATAAGCATATATAAGGTATTACTAGCTAACTTAAGAAATTAGATGCGGGTGGTTATTAATAGCATTATGAGATAAGTATAGTGAGTTTATTAATATAGAAAAGATAAGCGGAGGTATACCTTATGGTATTGGCTATCTTTAAATAGGAGATCTCATCACCTGAGCAGACAGTAACAAATAACACATATCTGTGTCAATATGCTTAAGCAATCAGGAGATACTGACATGTGCAGATTGCAAGCCTTGCTATCACGCCTGTTTAAAGCCAGTGGCACTCAGCTAGGTGAATAAATTTACATGGCGAAAGACAGACCAATTTCTCGCATGCTGAGATCTTCAACGAAATGCTGAGATTTAATTGAACCAGTCTGAGCTTGGAAATGAGACAACACATGTGCAAGGACGGCGAGTCTCGTCACTTCATTTCCCCCCTTTTCTACACGAGATCCACACAACGCGAGCGCCAGTGATATAGGATTTGATGTTTTCTTCAGGTCCAAATCTCATTGTAACATATACTTTGTTATACCATACGTAAATATATCCCACCCCGGAAATGCAGAGAGACTAACATGTGACACCTACACACAACTCGCAGTTTTCCGGGTTTACGTCTGTTTGTGAACGGATTGATTGCTCAACTGGGACTCTGACCAATCGTTTGCGTGAGTAATGTAATGTGTGGCTTTAGATGATGAGGTTCGCCATAAAGCATATAATGTTGCTGATCAGACGAGTTCCGAAACAGTCGATTTGAGAAATTTATCAACGACCTCGAGATGCACAAGCTACCGAGCTGGACATCTTCACAACTCGTCTTTGGAGAGACTGGCCTGAGAGCTGCACGCATCGAAGATCTTTTGCGTGTGCTCCCAAACCGTCTGATCCACGCCCAGCTGCCTCATCTCGGCCAGCACGTTCTCGCTGTCGGCGCTGTCCCCCACCGGATCGACCAGAAAGATGCCACCGCCCGACTTCTTGACCGGGGGAAGACCCTCGGGCGGGGGCACGAGACCCTCCACCCCCCTCTGGCCCGCGTAGAGATCACTGGTGGCCAGGAAGAGGCCGCGGGCACCCGACTCCCGCAGGCTCATAGGGTTCTGGAGCCCAGACATGCCGAACCTCTGGGCCCTGGCGAGGCCGGGGGTGTCGACGGGGCCGGGGAACCAGTGGACGACGCCGAGGCGCGGGTTCTCGCGGGCCAGCCTCTCGAGGGCCAGCGTGCCCATGGTGCCGGAGTGGACGGAGGCAGCCCAGGAGGACCAGGCGCCGGGCGCGCGCAGGTCCAGGTCTGCGGCGCGCAGGGGCCCCTCGAGCCCGCCGGCCAGCACAGACACGACGCGCGGGCTGTGGGCGCCGGGGCTGTTGAGCAGCGGCAGCAGGCCCTCGATGGCGCGCAGACGCGAGTAGTAGCGCGTCGACATGGACGGGTCGAGGCCCTCGCGCGTGTCGTGGCGGCCCTCGAAGGGCATGAAGCCGGCCGACAGGAAGAGGATGTCGAGCTTCGTCTCATCCCGCCTGACGGCCTCGACTACCCTGTCGACCTCGGACACGAGCGAGGTGTCGGCCGTGATGAGCTTGTACTTGCCGCCAGGGTCGGACTGGCGAAGCGAGGTCAGGAAGTCCTCGTGGGATGCCGCGGAGGCCGGGCGGGCAACGGTATATATGCGAGGAGAAGGGGCGTGGTGGGCCAAATGCTGTAGCGTGCTCTGGCCGATGCCTGAGGTGGCGCCGATGAAGAGGGCCACGAGCCCCTGTGGGAGGCTTGCAACGCGAGCGTTGGATTTCTCCACGGTCTTGATTGAGACCATGTTGTTGATTTTTGGATTGTCTTCTTGTGCACATGTGGTAGAGAGGTTAGTGTTGGTATAGTGTCGCAATCATAGGCGATGAGGTGTTCAATATTTGCTCTCGAATGAGTGACGCTTGGAGGTAGGTGAAAGACTGTTGAATCATGCAATAATTAATATGATCTGGCTGATGGAACAATAAAGGGACGGGGAATCACCAGAGAGGTACCAGAGTGGTCCTTTTATGTCCAAAGCGCACCCACAAAGCCATTCTTGCACCATTTCCCTCTGATAGGATACACACACATACACATACGGCTGTATGAGTACCTACTTCAGTACTTTTGCGCATGAAATCTGCCCAAGTACTCCAATGTCATGTTGTCTTGTGTTGTATTACTTTCTTGTGTTATTTTAGCCTGGGTCTTGGACGCCTGGAGTAAGGATTAATTTGTCAGCACTGGGAGGAGTTGGTTACTAATTGGCACTTTTCACCTCACCTCGGAGGCCGAGAGGACATCTGGAAGGCTGTGGAAATCCAACAGATATGCGACTTAAAGAACACAGATCATGTCATAGGTGTAAGTGTTCCTGTGGTTTCTCAAGCCCCCCCCCCCCGGCTCCCCAAGCTCTTTGGTTTCCCTTTCCCACCCCTTCACCACAGCTCTGTCTTGTTTCCTGTAGGCACAATTATGGTTCAATGCAGATGCCTCGGATGAATTTTGACTGCAAATTCCGGTCTTCAAGAACGAAGGGGGAGTTATGCCCTTGGTGTTTGGATAAGCTTGTGAACTGATGAACAGAGAAAGCTGCAGGGTGACGTGGATCCACAGAAAAGGCCCACAAATGATGAAAATGCCGTGCTTGAAGGAGCTGTCACTGGCAGTGCAAGCAGGCTGCAGCCATTTCAAAAGGCCAGACCCGCAGAAAATGGAGTTCAAATCACTTTCCACCCTGATGCTCTTTCCATGGTGAATACAATCCACGAACCTTCAGCATCAACCACTACAAGCCACTCGAGGAGAGCAGACTCAGAACGATGTCGGAACACAAACAGGCACAAGAGACTTCACACACAGGCCAAACCCCGTCCAACACGCCGGAAGCACCGAAACCAGAAGGCTTAGTCAAGACTCAGCCAGATTCCGAAGGACCTTCGACAAAACGATTCAAACCAGTTTATTTTCTCGTCGCCGAGGACAACAAAGTCATGAGAATGCTTGTCACAAAGCTAATGGATCGGTTGGGCCACAGCTACGACTTTGTAGTCAACGGCGAAGAAGCAGTTGAAGCATATAAGAGAAGACACCATGTCTTTCAATGCATCCTGATGGATGTTTCAATGCCTATCATGGGTGGTTTTGAGGCCACGAGACTTATTCGCACATTTGAAAACGAGAACAATTTGAACCCTGGCTATATTGTGGCTCTTACTGCCGGGATGCGGACGTTCTTCACAGAAGAGAGGGACAGAATGCGCGAGTTTGGCTTCACTACAGCGTTGAGAAAGCCCTTCCGCGCAGAGGATGTAAATAGTCTTGTAGATGAGCTCGGTCTTCTCCGTGAGGTTTGAGTGGGAGCCCTGTCATGTTGGTCGAAGGGAGTAGCCATAGGCATCCACATCCAACCTCGAAGTTAATTTAGGAATGGAGTTCGAGAGAGTAAAGTCACTCGTTCGACTGTTCCATCATTTTGACTAGCTACGGATTAGACTCTTTGTCAAGACAATTGGGAGGGCGATGCTTGAAGTGGCTAGTGGTCTAAGTCGTTAAATTGAAGAAGAAATATCTAAGGTCAGCTTTAATGTCTCGAATTTGCCACGTTATCCCGCCCTAAGTTGGCTCGGCCGTTTTGTCCTTGCTCTTGTGGCGCTACAGCCAACAACAAACAACCCCGCCCCAGGCACCCGTCCAAGTCAGCGCTTAGAATAACGTCCTTCTCTCCACACTAGCTCTAGGCTAGATCCTTCAACAGCTAAGATATCGGCCGGCTAATCCACCCGCGGATTAACTAAACTGACCAATCCTTTCGGAGGTAACTTCAGGGAGTCGGCTCCAGTGCAACGACGCCCCGGGGCCTCGATCCTTGCAAGCCCAAGCACTGGCACGTTCAGGCGGAGCTGAACCAGTTGGTGTCCTTTCTCAATCCCAAAGTTCCCGTTGCATCTTGACTTAACTCATACTTCCTACATCAGTAGCTGCCGACAGCATTCGTACGAGCTAGGCTGAGCTGGAAAAAAACAACCCTGACGCCCCCGGGCCCTCGTTGCGACAGCACGGCTTCGCGTCATCATGTTCCAACTGTTGCTGGCTGCGGCCGGCGCACTGCTGGCTTCGTATCTCTACTCAAGGCTAAGATACCTCCGCAGCAGACAATATGCACACATCCCACAGCTGCCAAACCACCTTCTGTGGGGCCATCTCAAGGCGTTCGGCGAGTTCACGAGTCAAGGGATACGCGACCGTCATCCAGGTATGCTTGCGGGATGCGTCTGCTTGGAGCAATGTTGCTCATGAAGCCTACTCTGAACTTCTATGCTTAGCGAGCCGTAGATTGACAGTCAGACAGACATAATCTTCGAAGAGATGTGGATATCGTTGGGCCGACCCCCGGTTATGCTCGTAGACCTCCGCCCTATCGTCCCTCCCATGGTTCTGGTCCCTAGCCATAGCATGGCCGAACAGATATCCAAGCAGTCTAGTCTTTTCCCTCTGAGCACACCCAAGTCCCCGACGTGGAGGCATATGATACCTATCATAGGAGAGACGTCGATTATAGGTCAAGAAGTGAGTGTTAATGCTCCATGACTGGTAAACCTCACTGACGGCTGTGGTGTTGCACAGGGTCAAGACTGGAAGGATCTCCGCAAACGATACAACCCAGGTTTCTCACCTCAACATTTGTGGTCATTGTTGCCCCTCATTCTTGAGAGTATGGCACCATTCTTAAAGTACCTAGACGAGTTTTCCACTTCAGGAGAAGCATTTTCTTTGGAGCAACTCATGTCCAATTTGACTCTTGACATTATCGGTGCCGCTGTGATGGGAGCCGAAGTCAATGCGCAACAGCTGGACAGTTCGAAACAAGGCGAACTCGCCCGATTATTCAATGAGATTGTGAAGACGTACCACGACGAAAAGAGCAATCTTCCGTGGTGGCTCAACCCTTGGACTACATCGAAGAGGTACCGACTGGCTAAGCGCACGGATGCACTGGTTAAGGATACGATTCAACAAAGATATGCCGAGCTGAAAGAAGAAGTAAAGGGGAACAGATCACGGAGTATCGTGGCCCTTAGCATTCAAAACAGCGAAGCGCTCACTCCGCAGCTTCTATCAGAGACGTCAGACCAGGTTCGCAGCTTCCTATTCGCGGGACACGACACAAACGCCAGCATGCTGCAGTGGGCGATATACGAGCTGAGTCGCACACCTCGCGCGCTGAAAGCCGTCCGCGACGAGCTCGACGAGGTTCTCGGGCCTGAAGCCGACCCACACACTATATGTGCGGCTCTCGCAGAACGAGGCGAGCACCTCCTCCCCCGTCTGCAATACGTCAACGCCGTGATCAAGGAGACACTCCGCTTGCACCCCCCAGCCGCCACCGTCCGCATGACGCAACCCGGAACAGGATTCACGGTGCGCGCACCGACCGGCGAGGAATACAATCTCGATGGGACCATGATGTATTCCGCACACAGTATCATCCAGCGGGACCCATCGGTCTACGGAGACACAGCAGATGTCTGGGTCCCCGAGAGGTGGCTTGGTGAGGCGGCGAAGAGCATCCCGACCACTGCATGGCGGCCGTTTGAGAGGGGTCCAAGGAATTGCATCGGATCTGAACTCGCAAATCTCGAGTCTCGTATCATCATCAGCGTCGTGGCTCGGAATTACGACTTTGTCAAGGTAGGGTTGGGCGAGAGCATCTTGGACGAAAAGGGACTTCCTACGCTTGATGGCAACGGCCAATATAAGGTCAAGTCGGAGCTATATAACGTGAGTCATATTTCCTTTTATCTTTAATACACGCCATTGGAGAGAAAAGCTTCTAATAGTTTTATGCGACAACTCATAGACTCGCCGCTTGACGTCCAGGCCGGTAGATGGAACTAAAATGACTGTCAGGTTAGCTTCCCAGTAGTGAACGGGTTGCTGGTCATATCGGAGGCAGTAAATGTCACAACAGTCTCAAACGGTATTTAGGTGTCACGAATTCATGTTCACATATATGTGTCTCATATTCTTCTCTGGGTTTCGTGTTACTAGACTTCACCCAATCTGCCTTTCTCGTCATATCCAGGTGCGCGGTGGCAGTCCAGACCACCCGGATGGCTTGGGTGTACGCCTTGATCGAATTGATGTGGAGATTTTCCCTGCCGACGCTTTTGTGGCAACTGATGGAGTTAAAATCGCGACTTCAAACCTGCTGGCATAAATCCACTCAAACACATGAGCCTAGATGCACCGTGCCAGCCCAGTCCGTCCTCGGTGTAACAAGGGTTCAACGCCAGGTGCTGGATTTATTCCGGAGGCACCACTCCCTGCGTCGAAGCTTTCCACTTTGAGCACAATACATTTGCGATCTAGCTGCTTACGGCGAGCGTGGGGGGCATGGGATTCTCATGCACGACGACATCACATGAATATGCGGGTAATCAGCCACAAAGAGGGGAAGACGAAGTGACCGCGAGAGTTTTTAAACATAACATACCGTCTGTGAATCTAGAACTTGGAAGAAAAATGCAGCCCGCAATGGATGAGAAATTCTTTGAAAGACAATTAGAGTCCTGTAGGACGAAGACGGAAGACGTGAGCTGGCTGGAGATTCTTAATTACTCGGTACAGGCGTCTTCCCCAACTGACTTAGATTTCGGTTTCCGATTTTTGTGCTGACCACTTTGTTCATTTCCAGGACCCGCAAATTAGTACGGCAGAACATCTATCCGAGTTGAGATCGACTGATGCCTTCATGAGCTTTCTGAGGCGCGAGGTATGGCTGCAACACCTCGGCGCCGCAGGGCTATAGTCTTGTCGGGTGAGGACAATAGGTCATGGAGCACTGCTGACCATCAACAACATAGCCTCCTTTTGCGTCGCGAGAGTTGGCGGATGGCGTCAGTCTTAAAGATGGGATTAGACTGATGTCAGAGTTCTCCTACTCCTGTCCCTATATTAGTCGTTGTGACTAAGACGATATTTCTTTCCAGTCTCCAGACGAAAGCTAAGGATCCTGAGGCTTTTTCTCCCGGCGTCATATCTCTGGAGGCATCCCATTACAGGAGTCTCATAAGAGAGTTCCGATTATCCTATCGATGTCTCGATTCTTCGAGCGCAGTTGGGCCGTGTTTCTGGTGGGCGCATGTTGGGGACCATCTTCGTACGTTGAACAGCCCCGCCCCCCTTATCTTTGGATTGCAGCACTCAAAGGAGGAACATGGCGGGAGTATCTAATATAAGATCTGGGCTATCTGATGACTAACTGAGATTAGAGCTTATGTTCCGAAAGTCCGACGTGGAATGGAAAGGCACTTCCAGAGGTCGAGAAATGATGCTGTCGTACTCCTTTGTCACTGATATTACGTCCGGCTATGTGAAGGCACTGGAGGAAATGAAGTTCAAGGAAGTCCTAGATGACCTAGTTCTTTGCGGCAGACCTGTCTCCCATCCACTACTTCTTCCGGTCCTAATATTGTGTCACGAACTGTCCTCGAAAAACGACCAGAAGCAGCGGGCGCTACGAACAGAGCTTCGAACATTGGACGACGCCCTGATCTCTCGGTATTCGGTGACACCTGCACCCCACTACGGTCCTGAGATAGACCCAGAACTCGACAATATCAGCAAGAGAATCGCGGTCTGCCAAACTGAGGTCCTTCAGAAAAGGCCGCAGGCGTGGCAGAATGTCGTTAATAACGTCAGGCGTGCGGCGGCGTATTATTGGGATCACACCCCGACCGAGAAGAAGAGTCCCGAACTGATAGACTTGCATGATACTTTGATGAACCGTCTTGACTTCCTGGATGTCAAGTTGCAGGGCATCGAGAATCATGCACACGTTACCCTGGAAAGACTCGGCGTTCTTCGAGAGGTGGTAAGAAACCCCGATGTTCTTGTGAGATTATTTTGGGAACGACATTAACATACAAACTTTCATAGGTACATAATATCATCACCCAGAGGGAATCGAGATTGAATCTGGAGATTGCTATTCAACAAAAACGCTTGGTGAATAGCAGCGGTCGCGAGAGCGCATCGATGAAGACCTTGACATTGATCGGGTCATTCTTCCTCCCAGGAACTTTCATATCATCTATCTTCAGCATGCCATTTTTTGACTTCAGCAGTGGTATGTAGCAATCCTGCAGCTCGCTAAGACTCGAGAACCGTCTCCCACTGGGTATGGATCCTTTGCCCAAGCTAACCTGTCCTTATCAGATCTGAACGGACACGTGTCACGAAGCTTATGGATATACTTCGTGTTGTCAACACCCCTGACACTCATAGTATTTGGGCTATGGTTAATGTTCGACATAACTGCTCGGCGCAAAGACGACCTCGATCCAGAGGATGACAGCGACGAAGCGAAGATAGCGGGGCGGCTGGAGGCTCGAATAATGAGAAAGATAAGCATGAAGACGGGTATCAGGGTGGCTGGCACCGGAGAATTCCCTGGAGCTTGACCCATACCGGGAGACGCGATGATGAAAACCTATTGCAGTGGGAGAGGCAACAAATCCTAGCCGAGCAGAGTCGGGTATGATGAAGTAATTGCTTGCAGAGTGGATTTAGCTCTTTGGAAGGACCTCGACTCAGTGACTGGATCAAGGGAGGTTGCCTAGCGGAGTCAAGCATTGGCCCCGAGTCTTGGGCAGACTAGCCCGTTCACGCATCGAAGAAATAAGGCGGCCGCCCCTGTATCTTCTTGACCGGCTGCAGCCTGCATATCTCATCCCCATAGTCCTGCCAGTAAGGGGACGACGGGGTGATTTGCTTCAAGCGCTCCCTCGCAGCAGACATCTCGGCCTCGGTGGCGGGCTTTCCGAAAAGAGCCTCTCTCCTCAGAATCGATACCTCAAGAAGTTCCGGCCAATCCTTGGCCCTCACTCTATGCCTGGGTCGGTATAGATGGCGCCGGGGAAGCTTCCTCTCGTAGCGATCCCGGAAGATATGGTAGGTTGTCATGGCATCATATGGATCCCAGCGCCACCTGTTGTCGCAAGAGATTTTGATGGGGAGGGGGCTCTGAGCGGTGTCCGGGCTCGGAGAGAGGAGGAAGCCAAGCAGGGCATTGAACTGGTCTTCCGTCGGGGGCGCAATCGTGTAGCCGTATATGGAGGCTGTCCCATTGTGCAAGTAGACCCCGTTGCACTGGACGCCTTTCTTAGCATACCGTACAGTGAATTCAACAGAGAGTGGAGTGAATGTAACTCACCTCCTCATCATGTTCGCCACGGTCGAAAAGCACGACCCCTCCAAATATTTGTGTTTCCGCCCAGTAACCGACGACATCCGCGACCCCTTTGGGATACTGTGTGTGATGTACGTAGCCACCATGCCAGAACCACGTGTGGGGCGGCAAGTTAAATTCCTCATCCTCGTCAAGCGGCCCGCTTTCAAGTCTACTTGTGAGCCAGGCCTCAAGCTCCGCTTGTTTATGAGCGCCATCGTCCAAGCTCCAAAGCGTGGTGGCAATATCGTGAATCGCGACTGCAAGGAGTTCGAGTAGCCGAAGCTTCCAAGCCACCGATCCAGGCGCAGTGTTCTGATATGCTTGGACGGTCTATTGGTAGGTCAGACAGCAAGCCACGACTTTTGAGATTGGAATCAGGTGTCTGGAAGTGGGTGAGGAGGTGAGTTGACGGACGCGCTAAACTTGCCTTTGCTTCGAATTGCATTGAAGTGAAGTCAAAATTTGAGCGAAATGATATCGCCTTCTCGAGGGAGCCGGCACATAAAACATCGTGGGTCTCGACAGGGAAGTTCTCAGAATACCAATGATTTCTTTTATAAACAGCCGATAGTGGCATGCCGTCTATGATCTGGGCATACGTGGACTCGGCGACTGGTGTAGAAAGCATGTTTGAAAGAGCTTGACGAAAGGGCTGGAGAGTCTCGGCATCCAAGTGCTCCAGAGATATCTTGGCCATGTTATGTGGTGGCGGCTGTAAACCTGTTCAATGACACAGAAACTTGGATCGTCGCAAAAGTCGAGACTCGATCAAACGACAGGTTCGAGGAATGATAGTGGAGGGAAGCGTGAGTTTGAACAGATTAAATGGTTCGGCCAAGAGTACTGAGGCGCAGGGTTCACGTGAGTCATTAGCACCTAGATAATAGTGTAAGTCCTCAAGCCAGCGATTTCTCTACTTGCTCTACGATATCGACAAAGCTAAGTCTTTCTCAACAGTCGACATCACCCTTTCCGCGTGCTCTACATAATCTAACGTAAGCTGAGTTTTGACGCTCGGCTTAACTTCAGCAAGACGGCGCTTCCAAAATCCCCATCTCTCAGTGCTTAGTCCCGGCAAACCAGTCCATAGCTCAAGTCCACGGTACGATCTCTTTTCTGCCTCGTCGAGATCGTCATTCAGCAGGGTCTCACGAAGAAGCTTCGACCCCGCCTGGATGACCCACTCGCTAGCAACGGCGATTTTGCAGTCATTTTCGTGTGTGTCGGGGCCAAAGACGTCTTCTAGGCCTTCTCTTATCTCCCATATAGGGAAGTTTCTCCATCGCATTATTCCGGATCCGAACAAACGAGCACTAAAAGAATTAAGGTTCAGCCACTCATCAGGAGTCTGGACTTCATCCACATCATGCCCGTCTTCCATAGTGAACCCTAGGGGCGAGTATGTTTTTAGTAAAACAACTCGGAGTGGGCAATATTAAAGACCTTAGGTGTGTTCAGAACCTACCGCTCCAGCCGTCTCGCAATCTCATCCCGAATGCTATTAAAAATTCTTCGCGCCATCCCTCTTCCGGTGAGACTGTGATCAACTTGACAGTGCTGACAAGCAGTTCCTGGCCGACATGTCGACTTGGAGTTTGCTGAGCTGTGCGCATAAAGAGCGTGGACAGGTTCTCCAGTAAAAACGCATTCCGATCTTTGTCCGCCGTTAATGGCAGGATTCTCTTGATTTCGACGAAAAGAGTTTGTGCTGCCTCTTGAACTGATACTGACGGGGACAGCGGAGATAGAGAATTCAAGCCAGTCTCGAAGGCGTCCACAATCTGTTCGGGCTCGTCGTCGATGAAGATAGGGAGGTTATCTCTCAGAGTCTCTAGATCCGGTTGATCGTAGGCATGGCCGGTCTGGGTCAATTTGCGGACAGCGTTTGTCATGATTACTGAAGTAGATAGCCAAAGGTAACAAAGAGTTGAAGAATTGTCCACCAGAAAGGTTTGCAGGTGCCACTTCAATGCTTCTCCGACCAGTCTGACCGGTTGGGCCAGAGGTCCGCTGTGGCGGAGTTGGGGCCGATTCAACATGGGTCCCGGCCGGTCGCCGACCCCGGTGACTCATAAGCCTTCGAACCAGTCATTGATTTGATTGGCACACTTAATGTGTTGGTTTGATTCTCAAAGTTGTTGGCACTTTCACCGGTCAATTATGGCTCAACGACCAAGCCTAGACCCCAATTGATTGGACTCGTCCCTTGCTGTTGTGTCTCATTCTCAGCTCCTCGACAGTGGCCTGGCTGGCTGTGGTCCTGTTTCTCCGCGGTCAGGTTATTTTGGCTCAAGGAGGCATGCGCCGACACCGGTCCTTCCTTAATTATCAAAGCAGATATATATATATATATATATAACGATACAGAAGAGAGCAATGTGTACAAACAAGTACTACTCTTGTTTATATTACACGTGTTGACCAAACCTTCAAAAGCTCAACATTCACCTATCAATCTTGGGTCAATATCACAAGAAGTTGACAAATCTACTTCCCTACGGCCCCCATCCCGCGAATCTACCAGCTCCAAAGACTCCAAGAAGTCTGTAGATCTATTCTGGTCACTCAAAAAAGTCCCAAGCTCCCGGCAAGTCCAGGAAGTCTCAGATCTCTGACAGGTCTTTAGACTCCAAGGAGTCTAAAGACTTGAAACCAGAGAGAAAATGGATGCACCCACAGCCTCTGTTGTGGAGTTTCGGAGGATCAGGACTAGACTCGTTGGTCCGTCGGCGCTCGGGGCTAGGTACCGTCGTGATGTGAGCTTTCACATGCCCAGCTCTCCCTGCGCGGGAACTTCCGTCTCGCACTGTGCATTTAAGTACGCAAGATCATGAGTCTGGAAGTAGATTATATATCTCTCGTCTTACATACAGTCGCGGTTCGCGATTCGCTATTCGGTATATGAAGTGCCTAATGCCGGTCGATCAAGAGATTCTGCAGCTTGGGTGGTAATCAAAAGGGCGCATGCATACGTGGTCGAGGTAGTGACATGACAACCTTGGGAGTAAGTACCGATCATGTCGATAAGCGCCGACATCATAGCGGGTCTATGCACTCACTGTACTCACCATCTTTATTGCCGTTCTTTTCCCGAGCGGGTTAAAGTTCACACCTCTGCTGCACTAAATTAGTAATTGTGCATTGTGATAAATCGGTCTGGTAGAAAAAATTCGGCAGAGTAGTCACCATGCATCTGTCTTCTTGCTGTCTTGTTACTCACCGCTCCGAGACCGCCGTTGGAAAGTGCCGTCTCCGCGGCATAAAACCTAGCCCAATTCGCCCTCAGTACTAGTTGATGCCAAGTCGATCCTGACAACCCATTCTACTCCAACACCACACACAAGTCTTCTGAATCTCCGGATCAGAGGACACAGTATCCTGCCCCGGTAAGCAACAATGCAATCCCTCCGGCAATCTAGACACCTGTTGAGCGCAGTGAAGGCGCAGGTGGAGCGGGACCAGGACAGGGCGCGACTGCGGACCCTCGACGCCGAAGACAGCGAGCCGGCACCAGCAGCGACGGCAGCACCCAGCGACGACAAGTCCGACCCGGAGAAGACCGCCCAAGATGCCGAGCCAAGCCGCCGCCCGTCGGCCGAGTCCATCCCGCGGCCCTCGCTGAGCAGCGGGAGCAGCAACTCGTCTGAAGCGCAGGATGGGGTCTCGAACGCCGCCCAGCGCGTGCTCACTGCGGCCACGCAGTATACCGCCCGCGCGGCTCTGGGCCATTCTCTGACGGGCGTGCATGCGAGAGACCGACTCACGCATGAGGGCAAGGGCGAAAAGGTCTTTGTTGTGGGCTGGGAAGGCCCCGACGACCCTCTGAACCCGCGGAATTGGACGGTAAGCAGCGACTGGAGTTGGTTTATGACTCAACGAGGATATACAGCTACCACTGTCATGGAATGTCACTGCATCACCAGATCCCTTCACCAGACCGCAAGTTATGAGACAAGCTACGAGGAGGCAACATCCAACTCCCAAGTCCACCCTTTCTCGTGACCACATCCCATCGCTGAGCCCCTGAGAGTAGCTAACCTCAAAGCCCACAGTACGCCCGCCGCGTGAGCTGCACCCTCCAAATCTCCCTCATCGCCGCCGCCGTGGGCGCAGCCTCGGGCATAGACGCCACCGTCCTCCCGCAGGCGGCAACCTCCCTCGGCGTGGGCGAGGTCGCCGAGTCGCTGGCCACGGGCCTGTACCTGATCGGCATGGGCATGGGCAGCCTCGTCGCGGGGCCCTTCTCCGAGACGTTTGGCCGCAACGCCGTCTACACGGGGTCCATGGCCGTCTTCATGGTGTGGATCATGGCGTCCGGGCTGGCGCCGAATTTCGGCGCGCAGATCGTGTTTCGCTTCCTGGCGGGCTGCTCGGCGTCGACGCCGCTTGTGTGCTCGGGCGGGAGCGTGTCGGATATGTTTGACAGCATCGAGAAGACGTGGGCTTTCCCGCTTTATGCTATTGCTGCGTTTGGGGGCCCCATGCTTGGCGCGGTCATGGGTGCGTACATTGGGCCTTCGACGCTCGTGAGCTGGCGGTGGACTGAGTGGACCATGCTGATCCTGTCCGGGCTGGTTGTCTGCTGGGTGTTCTTCCTCATGCCTGAGACCTACTCGCCGCTGCTCTTGCGCTGGAAGGCGAAACACCTGCGGCGTGTGACGGGGGACGACCGGTTCCGGTCGGAGCATGAGATTGTCAAGGCGACGCTGTTCAGCCGGCTCAAGGTCAGCATGACCAGGCCGTTCCTCATGTTCACCGAGCCGATCATCCTCGCCATGACGGTGTACCTGTCCGTCGTTTACATCGTCCTCTTCACGTTCCTCATCGGATGGCCCTATATCTTCGAGTACACCTACGGCATCTCCCAAGGCCTGAGTAACATCATCTTCATCTCGATGTTCGTCGGCCTCCAGTTCACCTTCCTGCTTATCCCCATCGTCTACCGGATGACAGTGAAGCAAGTCAAGGAGGCCGAATCCCGCGGCGAAGGACAACAGTTCAACCCGGAGATCCGCCTCTGGTACGCCATGCTCGGCCCAGCCGTGAGCATCCCCATCTCGCTCTTCTGGATGGGCTGGACGGCGAGCCCGGACGTCAGCATATGGTCGCCGATCCTCGCCGCGGCGCTGTTCGGCTTCGGCGTCATGGGCATCTTCATCTGCGCCTACATGTACGTCATCGACTCGTACGAGATGTTCTCGGCGTCGGCGCTGACCTTCACCGCCCTCGTGCGCTACATGGCCGCCGGCGGGATGACGGTCGTGGGCATCCCGTTCTACACCAACATGGGCGTCCACTACACGCTGACGATACTGGCGTGCATCTCGTGCGTCCTTGTTCCTGTGCCTTATGCCCTGTACAAGTGGGGGTATAAGCTGCGGAAGAGGAGCAAGTATGCCGTGTCTCGTGAGATCTAACGGGATGGGGTGCTTCGCCTGCTACATCAGGAGCCATCACTCTGGCGCAACATAGGGAGAGATGATAGCTGCGGTCGTAAGCTTTAATAGAAAGGAGAAGATGGACAGGAACTCAGGCAACTGGCCTGTTTCCCATGACAGAAGACTGTGCGGGTGATTGAGATCAACGATGGAATTAGAATGGATACCCTCTGATAGACTGCTCTCGGTCTATAATCCTTACACCCAAGGAGCCGAGACGCGTGGAATGAGCCAAAGAGTTGGAGAAATAAGTATATGGTTGTGTTGTAATGCATTCAATTAATGGAGTTCATCAAGGTCTAGCCTCGGTTTTCTATGCAACGCCCATTCCAGATGCCGAAAATCCCAAACAGTCCTGGTACCGTACCGTATGTGTTCCCCGAATTCCCCCTGTCGTGATATTTCCCCTATAGCAGAGTCGATGCAATGACTGCAACAGCAGCAAGGAGCAGGCCGGTGTTCCCCACGACGGAGGTGCGGCCGGCGTCGCTCGAACCCTGAATGACGGTGGCACTGTTAGATCCCTGAGAGGCACTCTCGCTCGCGCTAGAAACGACAGAGGCAGGGTTCGCAGCAGAAGCATCGGCAGCAGAAGCATCAGAAGAGGCATCGGAAGAAGCATCGGACGAGGCATTGGATGAGGAAGTATCAGAAGCACCTGCAGAGGAACCCTGTGCAGAGGAAGAAGCAGTCGCAGAAGCAGGGGCCGCAGATGAACTGACCGCAGACGAGGCAGAATCAGAGGAGGAGCCGCCCTTCTCAGCCGTGGTGTCGCCGCCCGAAGACTTGCCGCCGGCCCCAGACGAGCTGTCTGTGCCGTTTTGGGACGCCGACGAGCCGCCGGCGGCCGAGCCACCCTGCTGAGAAGAACCGCCAGACAACGATGACGAGGAAGAAGCAGAAGCAGGGGCGGTGGAGTTCGCACTGGTGCTTGGGCTGCTGGGGCTCGCACTGGTGCCACTTACCGAGCCGGAACCACCGCTCGACGACGATGATCCGCTGCTAGAAGACCCAGAAGTACCCGCACCCGACGTGGACCCGGAGCTGGGCGTGATGGCCGCCTCGGTGGGCGAGACCACCTTTGCCTGGCCGGCAAAGTCGCACGCGGTGCTCGCCTTCTTCTGGTTGGCGTAGTACTCGTTGAGCGCGTGCGTGAGCTGCTGGACGGGGTTGCACATGACAAAGTCGCCGTAGGTGCCCGTCGCCGCGTCGCTCGTGATGCCCGCGCACGCCTTGGCGTCCATGCCGCACACGGTGCCGAACAGGGACCCGATCTTCTCGGCGTCGCCCGTCGTCGCCTCGGTCGGCACGCACGACGACGAGGCCACCATGTTCTCGCACAGCGTCGCGTTGGGCGTGGGCGGCAGCGCCTCGGCCGCCTCCCACAGGCCCGCCGTCACGGCTGGGCAGTCGCGGGGCACGTTGGACGCCGTGTACGAGTTCATGGAGATGCTTGGGTTGGCGGTGTCGGCGGCTGTGTTCTTGATGGCGGTCGCGAGGGCCTGGAAGTCCTTGCGGGGTGTCACGGTCGTGCCGGACTGGTCGACGAGACCTGGGTTGGTTGGTGATTAGTTCTCTCTCTCATCCTTACCCCCTTGCCAAATACTCCTTGCAAACAGAAATGACAACTTACCAAAGTCGTTCTGCTCCTGGAAGTACTCGTAGACGATTCCTCCGCTCCAGACCTTGTTCATCTGGTCGCTGTACAGCACCCCAGTCTCCTGCCAGACTCTCGCGGCGCCACCGCCGGGGTTGTTGCACCCATACTCGGAGAAGAAAGCCGGCACCGAGTAGTTTGCAAAGGCCTGGGTCCGCTCCTCGTACCCACTCGCCTGGAACGTGCTCTGGCCACACCACTCGTAGATGTTGTACCCCCAGAAATCAACGGCGCTGGCCTGGTCCTGGCCGCAGTTAAAGTAGTTGGCCAGGTTATCTCTGGTCTCAGCGTCGTCGTTGGTGGCATATCCGACACCAAGCCAGCGGCCAAAGTTCTTGGACTGGATGTACGCCTTGGAATCCCGGACGGCGGCCTTGATGAAGGCCGAGGCGGCGGTGTTGGTCTTGTTGTTGGTGACCTCGTTGCCGGCGAAGAAGCCGATCGTGTTCGGATATTGGCCGAGGTTGTCAATGACCCCCTGGTACCGGGCGAACAGGTCCGTGTTCCAGCTTGGGTTGTCTCGCTCGACCGACTCGCCCGGCACGCTCAGGTCTGCGATCACGTAGATGCCCGCGTCGGCGAGGGCGTTCATGCACACCTGGTGGTCGGCCGTTGGGTCGATGGCGTAGACGCGGATCGTGTTGGTGCCCAGCTGCTGCAGCAAGGGGATGTCGCGCGCGCAGCTTGCCGTGTCCGCCAGCGAGTCGATGAATGTGGCCGCGCCGCCCTCTGCTGTGCCGCCGGGGCCGATGCCCTGTTGGTATGCCACGCCCTTGATGAAGAATTGTGTGCCATTTGACGAGTAGAAGAAATATTGGCCCTGATGCAGATCATTAGATGCAGATCCAAGGGTCCAGTGGTGGAAATGTGGGCTTACCTTGGCGACGATGGGATCTATGACAGCAGCCGCATTTCCAAGCAGCGTGGCGACGATCGCCGTCTTGGTGAGGCTGGAAAACATTGTGCAGTAGGTGGAGAGTTAGACGAAGCGTGAGGCGACTTGGCACGTCAAGCTTTTTGCTTGTCTGCAGGCTTAGCGAGCTTGTGTATCTAGATTAAAAGGAGGGTTTGCCAGCAAGAACACGAAAAGAGCGACAGTCCAGACTGCAGACAGGGTGAAAAGAATAGCAGACTCGAGCCTTCGTTGATGACGCAGGGTGGTCTGCGAAACGAACAATGAATTGAAGAAAGGGAAAAGAAAGGATGATGGTAGCTCGAATCGAAATCGAGGTCGGTAGGTAGTGAAGGAGTACGGATTGTTCCTCAAATCACCCTCATGAGGGAACCCACCAGCAGGTATTGCCGATTCAGGGGAACGGACTCCCGGTAGTGACGAAGGTAGCTTTTTCACCAAGCACGAGACACTGCGCCCCCGTCCGGTGCGCCAGGCTAGAGTTACCAGACGATGTCTGACACACGAAGTTGTTGCGGTTGTGCTACTTCAGGAAGAACCAGTCGACTCTGAAACACGGAGCGCCTCCGACTGACAACCATGTACGTGCGCAGCACGCGAGCTCATTGGCCAGATCCTCGCTTTTTAACTTCGTCTAACGGGCCGTCAGCTAAATGTGGATGTCATGGAATCTTCCGATCGCGTTCGTATGCAGGCCAAATTAGACTACTCCAGCTTGATTTTATGTTTATCCACCCGCCATCTTGCATGCTGATCTAAAGCGTGCTAAAGGTAATGGGGGTGGGGACACGGCGGGAACATCTTAGGGTTAGGAGATACCAGGGGCTTCCCATCCCTGCCCCTACCCATGTGCTGTAACAAGGCGACGCCGTTGAGAGATATTTGAGGTAGGACATGTTTCTGCGTGGCAGCTTGCCTAGGTTCAACCGATGATCATTTCCTCCCCCAACTCATGATGGAGTCATTTTGTGCCAACCGTTTTCCACTCTGCATCAAGAGACAACAACGCAGAGAATCTTGACAACTTTACAGGAAAACCATCAGAATTTCTTGCATGTCCCATGTTTGGCTGAATTGTGTGATAGAAAACAAAATGACTCATGCGAATTCTCGAACTTGCGATTCGCAGGATTACATCTTGCTCAGGTGCATCTCACTTCAGCCATGCTTGCTGTCTCTCTGTGGTATAATGCAATGCCCCTTTTGAGGCAATCCCGTCTGAGCATTTATGCCTGTTCATAAGTCTGCAATTGCGCTATTCCAAAGCCTTGCCCAAGGCCTTCCAGCCAAAGAATTGTGGTCAGTATTCTGGGGTAATAAGATTGAAATCGTCACGGGATGAAAAGACTGCTTCGTCAGATCTGTCAAAAAGGTGTGGCGGCCATACCGAATGTTATCCCCATTCTGAGTCAACAAAATGGCTGAGGTCATTTGTCGCCCGATATGCTTGGCACGTTCCTACTTGCAGTTTCCAGTCGCACACATGTGCACACAGAATCCTACGCCCGCCACAATCTCACCTCGGACCATCTCGGCCGCCCGGTGAGCGAAAGTGCTACCTAGAAGCTATAGGCTTATGCCCAGGCCTATCACAATCACGCGGAGCCGGCATCACCGATCAGTGCCTATCATCCTCATAGTATCGGCTCGATACCAGGCTGCCGGTACGCGTGGGCCTGTGATTGCTGGGAATCCTCTTCGTGCGACCTCGGGAGGGCACGCTGAGTGGTGGTCAGCTATCTCTGGATATGAGCCCGACTTGCGAATTCCGATTCCCGGCCCGTCCATGCTATCCGCGGGCGGGTATGTTCATCAATGGTGATAGACTTCTTATTGTACCGTCAACAATGCTCCTTATAGGGGAATGATTGATGTTCCATCCCAGTTGGTGTAGTGACTATAAGAGACTATGTAGCTCTATATTACTAAAGAGATTGATCTTTGAGACGAGCTCATCCTCCTCGAGTTCTAGTAATCATCCACATGATTGTGAATCGTGATGTCTCAGCGTGCTGCTTACAGCCCAGTCAAGCCATCGTATTATGTGAGCCAATAGCTGGAAAACCCTTGTCTTTGATGCCTTGGACATGACGCCGGTGAAGTTGCGGTGATGACAAACGTTTTCGTCCCCAGATAGAACCTGTGCACATGTGGGTAAAGAAGAGAATACAATAACTATAGATACAGAGGATTTTTCATTTTATTTTTCGTTCTCACTGTGTCTTACTTCCTGGCTCACCTTCGTGCCCTTTTCTGGCTGGCTGTCTTCTGTCCCTTGTACGACGCGAAGATCTCCCCTCGCGACCATGCTTCCCGAGGCCGGCCTTGCCGTTCTGGCGCTGGCCCAGAATGTCTACGCTGCCTCCATCTCCTCTCACCCCGTCCGTCTGGAGACGCGGACAGAGCTTAATTCCCGAGCGGCGAACATCCATGTCACCTATGACAGACTCGTCGAAGGTTTGATTGACTTTACCTACGGCTCGTGCCTGGACAAGAAGCAGACCGACTCGCATCATGTCATCGCACGTCACAACCCGTCGGGTGCCAGCCACAGGCTTGTCTGGGTGATCCCTGAAAACACCTTTGCTGGTGGCTGTATCTCGGCCTGGGATGACGCTGGCGCCCTGGTTGGCAGGAGTGAGACCCAGCAGCTTGCTTCTCAGCGCAGCCGGAAGAGGGGGCTCGAGGAATTCCACAAACGCTCTGCGATGAAGAAGCGTGACGGTGGTGGTGGATCTCCAGCCATTCCAATGAACAACGACACCGGTATTGACGTCTGGGGACCTTGGTTTGACGGCGTCGAGCTGCTTCAGGCAAAGAACCACAGCTACGTGGACGTTGAGAAGGCCAAGAGCAAGCACATCGCCATTGTCGGTGCCGGCATGTCTGGCCTTATGACCTTCCTGTCTTTGAGACAGGCTGGTTTCAAGAATTTGGAGATTATCGAGGCCAGTGAGAGGCTTGGTGGTCGAGTCCACACGGCCTACCTGTCCGGAGGACCATTCGACTACTCGTACCAGGGTCAGTATCCATTCGTCAAGTGTGGTGAGAGAACTCAACGGCTGACTGGGATTTCTAGAAATGGGCCCGATGCGTTTCCCGTTGACATGGACTTCTTCTGCAACTGAAACTTACAACATTACCGACCATCATCTTGTGTTCGACCTCGCTGCTGAGATGAACGAGCTAAACAACTATGCTGCCAACTGGAGCGTTGATTTTATCCCTTGGTATCAATCAAATCCCAACGGGCTATATTACCATGATGGTATTAAGCTGGACAATGGATTGCCACCCACTATCTCACAGGTTGCTGCTGACCCGTCCTTGTCGATTGTGAGGGAGAACCTGCCATCAACCCAAGCTCTGGAGGATCATATCGAGTCGATCACAACTGATGAAGACTTCTACGCTGAGATGGCAACAAACATGTTCGCAGCTCACAAGGAGTTCCTTGGTAAGTATTTACTTGATTAAAAAAATATTACCATGCTTAATGTGATGGTGAAGTCTTCTGACAAAACTGTAGAAATTGGTCTGGACGGCCTTCCGGGCGACCAGTGGTCCGAATTCGCCTACATGGTCAACTACCTCAGAGCAAGCCTCAACGACACTGACGTCGTCTCTGACGGAAACTTCGGTGTCTCCTTCTGGGACGACTTGTACGACGGCCTTTACTTCTCCGCTGCCACCTGGGCAACAATTGACGGTGGCTTGAACCGGCTCCCAGCATCCTTCCACCCGCTAGTGGACAACTACACCACCATGGGCCGCAAGATCGAGCGCGTGGGATGGGACGCCGAGACCCAGCAGGTTAGCCTGCAGTGGCGCGACAACTACACCGACACGGACTTCCAGAGCTCGACATACGACTACACCGTCGTTGCTGTCCCTTTCAGTGTCGTCAAGAACTGGAGGTTGCCGAGCCTTATGTCGACAACCATGACCAACGCTATCAAGCACATGCCCTACGAGCAAGCTTGCAAGGTCGCACTTGAGTTTGAGACCCGCTTCTGGGAGCACCTGGAGAACCCCATCATCGGCTCTTGCTCTACCGACACGGATATACCGGGGATCGGCTCGGTCTGCTACCCATCGTACAACATCAACGGCACTGGCCCCGCAAGCATGCTAGGTAGGCAATCCGTCCCCTGGCCCGGCTACAATGAAACAAAATGCCGATACTTACACTTTCAATAGGCAGCTATATCAGCGGCGGCCAGTGGGGCGAGAGATGGGTTTCTGCCAGCGATGAGGAGCACGTGCAATACGTGCTGCAGGCCATGGCCGAGATCCACGGTGACGTTGTTAACGAGCAGTACACCGGCAACTACGACCGGCGGTGCTGGTCCCTCGATCCGCTCGAGAGCGGGTCTTGGGCGAGTCCCCTCATCGGCCAGCACGAGCTTTACCTGCCCGAGTACTTCAAGACTCACAACAATGTACGTGGCAGAAACTCTCTCCCGCAGCAGAGTGATGCGGGCTGTTCCATACTGACAACGTCTACTAGATGATCTTTGTTGGCGAGCATACCTCATATACGCATGCTTGGATTGCATCGGCCCTGGAGTCGGGAATCCGCGGCAGTGTGCAGTTGATGCTCGAGCTGGGCCTTGTCGATGAGGCCAAGGCTACCGTGGAAAAGTGGATGGCCCGCTGGATTGAAGTGGTGAGTACAGTTCTCCCTTTGAAAGAATTTCAATTGAGATTTCTAATATGATCTGCAGTAAACCTTTATCTTCAACATTGTGACAGGCATCGGTAGCGGTCTCTGCTGGGGGATTTCTCTTCTCTACATGAAGTCTTATATATGATACTTAAAGAATAGTGTTAGGCTAGCAATAGCATGGGTTACGAATAATCATTAGACGTCACCAGATTTCTCCCGACGCGTGATCGGTATTTGCTTGAAAATCCGGATCCTCGCCGGGAACGCGCAGCATGCTGGCGTACAACCCAAACGCATTTCCAACCAGCTTGATATGTTCCCTCTGGCTCCTTTGAAAAATATGGATCATGATCTCTAGGACTCTAATGGCGATACTCGGCAGGTCAGGACGATCGCATGGTTTGCCAAGTTCAACACAGCGTGTCGCTTCCTGGACTACGTCCCCTACAGACTGGATTATCTGCTGCTCGTCCTCTGCAGGGATAACATCAGCACAAGATTTACCCCATGGGACAAAATGCTTACCTGTCAGGGTCTGCTCATGGTCGATACCGGCCATGAGCAGCAGCCACTTGACAAGAAATACCGATAGTCTCACGGCGCAAAGCAATCCCTGAGGATCATCGGCGGCATCCAGTGGACAGTTTCTCATACCAAGACCAGTCGATACCTGCTCTCTCAGTATATGGGCCGCACAATGAAGTGCCGGAAACATGCGATAACTTCGGGCTGGGGGTGGCAAGCTATGAAGCCGTGTGGCTAGCTGTGTGGCATCTTCTGAGGTTGAGGGGCATTGCCCGATAGCCAGGTGCAGTTGCGTGTAAGCTACGCCTGAGAGAGCATGCACCGCGAGACCTTGCGGATAATTTGGAACGGAGTCAGCTCTCGCCAATGAAGACAGACTAGATCTATTTAAGAGGTTTCCAGTCAGTATAATTCAAAACGTGGAAAATACTAGAGTAAGAGGAACGTGGGAAGGACAGAAAATTCTGCAATAGCAACTTACTCTACATTCGTCTGTATATCCTCGGGTATTATGGGAAATACCTGACGGATTGTTTGGATCCTTTGGGAAATAGCGTGAAGGATGGTGAAGTCGCCAAGGGCTGTAGACAGAGCCGCTATATCACCGCCACCGTTGAGCAACGCCTCGACAAGACCGGATAGCAACAACGGCTTGAAATGAGTTCTTTGGCGCACCTGCAGCCACTCATCCGGGCTCGGCGCATCCCATTGCTCAGCCGAGCACGGCACGGCAACATGGAGCTGTTCGAACCGCACAGCGGCCGGAAAATCAAAAGTCAAGCTCACAAGGCTCAGCGCGCAGAATGCGGCATGCTTTACTCGTCGCCTGCTCTCGCACCTCGCCCACTCCGACCATGCTGTGGGGTGGTCGTAGGTTAACTCGTCTTGGCTGTCACAGAGCGACAGGCTTTGACGTAGCTCGTGGGCGAGGACACCTTGAACGGACCACATCACGCGCATCGCGGGAGGGCTACGATTTTGGAGCGCGAAGGCAGTCAGGAGGGTCATTATGCAGAGCACATGCGACGACTCATCGAGCCACGAATCCTCGCCCACCAGAGCTGGCGTCGCAGCTGCCGTGGAGGGGATTTCGTGGCTCGCAATCACCACATCGAGGTCGTTCTGCCGCTGTCCCAGCCGCGCGGGTGAGATCGACACTGAAGACTCAAAGAAATAAAGCGCTGCTTTGGTCTCGAGGCACGAGTCTGCACCGATGGCGAGCAAGGCAAAGGCTAGGTCGGCGGGCAGGTCGGTGAGCGGCGTTGTATGTGTGTGGAACACGGGGTATCGTTCGTGGAAACCGCCCATGAATGCATGGATGTAGCGGGAGAGACTCTGCTCTGACGGCAGAGGTTCTGCGATGCGGCCATGGCGTAGAAGCGGTCGCACCAGGTGATGTCGCATGCCGGCAAGGCCTCGTAGGCCGGGGTTGCACCACGATCCATCTTGAATCACATGCTTGGTATGAAATCCTGCGTCGACTCTCGGTTTCGACGGCGACTGATGGACGAAGGCAGAAATGTCGTCGCTGGAAGTAGCAATGGCGCCTCCGTTATGCGAGAGACGGTCAGCTGGTAATTTGGTATCTTCCAGCAGGCCTTGCAGTATATCATGGAGAGTATTTTCACCATTGCTTGAACGAAAGGCTTCCTCTACTGGCTGTCAATACGGGGCCGTAGAATCTTTTCCGGAAGCTCATCAGTCACCCGGGTTACTGACCGACGTGTCGATACTCTGGAGGAAGAGGGAGGCTGAGAGCTCGTCTGACGGGATCCTGGCCATCCTGGCCAGATAGAGATGCTTCAACTATGACGGTACCATCAGAATGGCCTTCCGAAAAAGCTGGTTGGGCAAGGCTCCCGCTGCTATCCGGAAACGGAGCATCTAAGCCAACACCCGACACGGTTGACGCATTAGTCGGCGGAGGCGGATGGGCGATACGCGAGTGTCGTTTCAAGAGATCGTTACGGGAGAATGAGTCTCCACAGTGGCAAGTAAAAGTCTTCTCCTTCGTATCTGCAGTTTTGTCAATCAGCTTTGCACTCTTACTCTCTCATGCACCCACGACGCGGACTCTGGCTCACAAGGCCCCGAGCCAGATTGCGCCAAGTGCCATGCCTTACGTACGGGTACGATTGTGCCGTTGAAGATGCTCGAGGCGCCTGAACTCCCTGTTGCAGTGGGTGCAAGTGAAGTTTCGTTTGGCAGGGGACTGCTCCATGTAGGCCGGGTCTGCCGATGCATGAGGGATGTGGGATAAAACCCGCGGGTGAGAACTGAATCGACGTTGGACATGAGGATGACTAATCCTTGATGCATGACTGGTGTGGGGCTGCCTCCAAATTCAATGTCCCCGTATTCGCATACACAGACTATACGAACGTACATGCCTCACATGGGATACACACACAACTCATATGCAGTTGTCCACATGTTTCTTCTCAACCTAAGACATCATGGAGTCCTCTTCATCAGCGGCAAAGCCCATTCGGCCTCCTGTAAAGCTTGCCTGTCTTGCCTGGTACGTGAGTTCCGTCCGCGTCACTTTGTCCAGTGCCGAAATGGCTGACTAGTCCACAGCCGCTCGCAAAGAGTCCGCTGCGATGGTCTTGAGACCTGCGAAAGGGTATGTCTCTCCTCCACCATCTGAAAGTTTCCGTACAAGAATGCCATCTACTAGGTATGAGTTTTTATTAACGTGAACGGTGTAGTGTCTGAGGACGGGCAAGCAATGTGTCTACATCCAGAGTCGCCGTGGGAGACGCCTCAAGACTTCGTCACCAGCTTCAATCAAGCCGCTCCGTCCAGATGTTCATGCGCCAGAGGGTACTGCAACATCCAGCAATGCTCCCGCCCAATTTGACCCCGACGTCGACCTTGGCCCGGAGTTCTTGATCGACGACAACGACGCTGTTTTTGATTCCCTGTTATTCAACGCGAGCTACCCCTTCACTCCTTCTCTCGACCTGCTGATGGACAACGAGAACCTCCAGAGACCTGGTGTTCTCCGACAGTATCAATGCGATCACGATATGTGAGTGGCCAAATACGTGACCCCTTCCTGCCCATTTCTTCAATACTCACCAGCCTGCCTGCTCAGCCTGGACGCATACTACGTATGGATCCACCCAACCTTTCCGGCATTACCGGACCCTAAATACAGTCCTTTTGATCGTCCTACCGAGTGGCTCCCCGGGAGCTTCGACGAACTGCCGGCCTATTTGCCGCCAAACCCTCTTATCCTTGCGATCCTCGCCGTAGTGGTTATGATCCCAATGCCTGCAAGGGCCGAGACCAACACTCCGGCCATTCGCCGACAGTTCTCGGCTGCCATTGCCCGCCGCGCATATGAGAGCATTGAATTCGAGGCCCAGTGGTCAGTAGATGGTTCTGGGATTGTTCGTAATCCTGCGCATCCATTGGTACCGCGCGAAATCGAGAGTATTCTGGCTCTGTGCCTTCTAGGTCAATACGAGTATCTTCAGGATGGGAACATGGAAAAGATGCAAAGTTTGACCAGGAAAGCTGTGGAGCGCGCAATGCGGATGCAGCTGCACATTCAGCCATGCAGCAACCAATCCATACATGACGATGCACGCCAAAGAGCTTGGTGGACAGTAGTATGTCGAGATTCCCCGTGTTGTTGTTGGCGTTTGGAATCTGAGCTGATGTGACTGGAATCGCAGTATCTTTGTGCGTGCAACGTAACGATCGTTTCGTGTGTTGTAAGTGTGAAGCTCCCCCTCTCACTCGCTCAAAGTAGTTCTGCGCTCCACGGTCTAAAAGTCACTCAGCCTCCAATCATGCCTTTCAAAGACCCTGTGTACACGGCAGAATATCCAGAAAGTGGAGACTGGAGAATCCAAGTTAATGCGGAGCGAGTTCTCGTTTTGGCAACGCTGTTCTTGGTGAATTTGATTCGCGAGTTCGGAAATCCCGCAGAAATGGAGCTCATACGCAAGAGCATGCAGGCCTTGGATGGAGAGATAGCTCGCTCACTGGCCGAGCTTGACGCCTCCATATCGCCGTGTCGGTCGTCGTTCCATAAAAAGGTCGCATTGATCAGGCTGCACAGGTACGTACTGCGTCCCAGTCTCCAGCTGTCAAGCCCAATTATTCTGACTGACAACTCAAAGTGCGCGTATCAAAGTCCATCGTTACTGCGCACTACTTGACGATGACAGTGCTCCCGGCTCAAATATGGATGATCCGTTCCGCGGAAGCGCACCAGCAACGTCTACAGCCTCGGGTAATATTGTACCCAAGTCGTCGACCAGCATCGCGAGTAGCAGTAGCTCTGGCAGACACTTTCCATTCTCCTCTGCACTCTCGTTGCGCTACTGTCTCGAATCAGCAGGCGTTATTCTTCAGACATTGCCCGATCTGTCACAAGTTAACATGGCCGGCACTGACTACAAGTTCTACACCTTCACTCCTTTTGCCTGCCCAATCATCCTCGCAGGCTACACGTTTCTCATGCTTCGCCAAAAGGTCGACAGTTATGGATCGCCTACAGAACATGAGCCCGGAAGCCGCAGTCTCCTGAGCGAGTGTGAGCATGGGGCGGCCTCGTGCATGGAGGTTCTCGACGGCTTCTCGCAGGCGTGGATGCATCTCGAAGATACTGCCAGTGAGTTGATGAGTCCTTCCTCCTCAATATTCCCGATTTAACACATGAAGTGGATGTTAATTCTTGTCGCAGTGCACATGAAAGAGGCAGCGAAGTCTCTCTAGTTCCTGCGGCGATACAAGTGGGGTACTTGTACTGATATTTCTGGTGCACCGAGAAAGCCATTGAACACCCACTGCGGACGGACTGATGAGCCTTAGTACTTCTCCAATACGCTACGGGGACTTTGGACCCACTGTCGGCGACTTCACGACTCAACGTCATGTTCCCCAACCGATCAGGCGTACCAAGACACCGGTGCCAAGGTATTTAAGCGGTATTGGAATCGAAATATTTTGCTCAATCCAGCAGAACCGAGTTTCATCCTTCAATTTTCCATATATACTTATTCTGTACGCAAACAATTCAAAGTCACCGAATTGAACCACAAACCAACCGGAGTCGCCGCCACTGCTCCGATCACCACCAACGGAGACACCCCCGACAGCCGTTCTCACCACACAATGTCTTCCCTCAACTTCATCAACGAGAAGGGCGCCGGCCAAAAGCACAGCGACCTATGCCACTACTCGCAAGTGGTCCACATCCCAGGGACCCCCATCGTCAAGGCCTCAGGCCAGGGCGGCTGGACCGAGACAGGCGCGCTGGACCCGACCGACATGAAGGGCCAGATCGACCTGGCCTTCCAGAACGTCGACAACGTCCTCCGCGCGGCGGGCCTGCGCGGATGGGAGGACGTCTACATGATCCGGTCCTACTCCGTCTCCATGGAGGCCTCGCGTGATCACCTCATGGCGAAGCTGCGGGAGCGGATGCCCACCCACAGGCCGCTGCACACGGAGCTCTCGGTCCCGCGGCTGGCGTTCCCGGACATGCTTATTGAGATTGAGGTGGAGGCTTACAAGCCGCAGCAGTGATTTCTTTTGCTGGCAGGGCTTTTCGAGGGCGGGGGCCCGAGGAGGGTCGTATACTCCAAAAAGTGAACTTGACGGAAATTAAGCCCAACATGAGCAGAGACTAGGAATAAAGACTTTGTTTAAATATGACGTGGATTGACTGTATTGGTTTCCTGTGCTCTGTGCCTCTAATCTTCCGTCACAGGGGAGATGGAGCTCAGGAGGCGGAACTCAGGTCAGGATCATCTTCGTCACGCTGCGGTATCAGAGCTCTGGATGCTCTGTTCTCACCGCGCGGGTAGTCTTGCAGACACCTCCCCACAGCCCGCGTGATATCTGCGGTCAGTCTCTCGTAGGCGGGCTGATTGACTTTTCCCTCGAGCTTCACCGCGGTGGCCGCTGGAACTCATCTCTTCACCCTCTGCAACTCGTCGTTTCTTCTTTGCGGGAGGCATTTTGTCGATACTTGGCGAGTGGACTAGAGTGTGTCAATGGAGCTGGATATTCGTCTCGTCGAAATCGTGGGGCTGACTTTGGATCAGAGCGGCCGAGTTTAGCCATCAACGACGTTGGGAGCGTGTATCAAGGGCTCGCGTTTGCCGGATTACCTAAGTGGGACTTATTCTCGTAGCCACGATCGGGGACAGGGCCGTCAACCAACGGCCAATTTATCATCTCACATGGACGGGGACATTTGGTCGTTCACCTACGACTGGCACACCCAACAAACAGACGTTCCAGAAGAATGTTTGGCATCGCCGTGATCCGGCCGAAGAATCCAGATCGGCGGCTGTCGGACCCGAGAATGGCATTTTGTCTTGGCAGACCCCGACTAACACCTAGGTACCAATATATTTCTCTCCGGAACACTCACGATGACCATGTCCGGCTTGGTCGCACTGAAGATATTTTTGGAGTCGATATGCTCGGCATGCTGTTGGTATTCTCCGTTATCGTACTTATCAATAACGAGACACAGACAATGCTACCTCAATTTGAACGGCCCAATTTATCCTGCAATATAAATGCATGCACTATTGGACACACAGCATTCTCAATTCGGTACCTGCGGATCATTGCGAGCACGGCCAAGTCTAAATAGAGCCTTCTCACCTTCCCTTCACCCGGTAAATAGGTCTTCACAATTAGCATCCGACCTTCAAAGGCCACATATACATGGTCCCGGATGATTTGGCGTTCTGTGCACCGAGAAGCCGTCGGTGCACGCGGCATCTATCTATTCAGCCCAAATACCCGAGCCAAATTTCGAGGTCCAAACCGGATTGGCCAAGACATACTGCCATCAATATAAAAAATCCAGGGACTTCCGCTGATCATGATGAATAGTTGCAGCTCGATCTCTGCACGCCAGAGCCTACATTTTATGGTCTGCCACCAAAGTCAAGATGCATTGGCTGACTATCGCGAACACGCTTGCAGGACTGCTCCTGCTCGGGCAAGGGGCTGCCTCGGTCATCAACGCTCCCGATCCGCGACCACGGCTAGGCCGGGCTTACAACGGGGTCCTGGACGGCGGCAACTCGACAAGCTTCTCCCTCTTGCGGCGCCAGGGCTCTTCCCCTCAGTGCGGAGCGGCAGCCAACGGGGCGCGGTGCACCAACAACCTCTGCTGCTCGCAATGGGGATACTGCGGCTCCACGGATCTGTACTGCTCCAATATCTCTGGTTGCCAGCCGGCCTATGGAGTATGCGAGGGCTCGATTACTACGACTACTTCTGCGACCACGACCACGACGACCACTAGCTCGTCAACGTCCACGGTGACGACGACAACCTCATCGACGACCGTTACAACCAGCTCCACCACGACCAGCACCAGCAGCAGTAGCAGTAGCAGCAACACTGCAAGCCTAACAGTTGTCCTCCCACCCGGGCAGAGCACCACCCCGGACGGCTCATGTGGCAACAACAAGTCCTGCCTTGGATGGGCCTACGGACAGTGCTGCTCCCAATTCGGCTTTTGCGGCTCTGGGGACACGTACTGTTCCTTGATTGCGGGCTGCCAGGCCGCGTACGGCGTATGCGAGGGATCGTCGTCAACTACTTCCCCCGGCGCGCCATCAACGACGTCTACCTCAACGAGCAGCTCATCGTCCTCGACTGCCACGACAACGACGACCTCGGGGACCACCAGCACCAGCTCTACCAGCAGCAGTGCCAGTGCGAGCCCGACGGCGTCTCTCCCGCCGGGCCAGAGCACGACAACCGACGGAACGTGTGGCAATAACAAGTCGTGTATTGGATGGGCGTATGGACAGTGCTGCTCGCAGTGGGGCTACTGTGGGTCTTCGGACACTTACTGCTCACCTATCTCGCAGTGCCAGCCCAATTATGGCATATGTGATGCTGCCTGAGAGTAGGGATGGTTGCGAGGGTGCCTAATGGCCAGTCATATGGCTGAGGCGTAGCTGGGCAATATTGTGTTTGTATTGTACCTGCTGTGGGTTGTTAGATCTACATTTGTAGCGATCTCGCCATGGTGGCTTGCCAACTTGAATGCCAAAAACCCTGGAGAACATTCCTCACAAAGTTCCCGGGCTACTAGTGACTAGCTTTCCCGAAAGGGTTATAACAATCTGCCTATGTAATCTGTATACGGTATTTTGCCCATAATTACTGGAGTGAACCGCCCGGCTCCTATGGGGCCTAGTGTCCACGTCATCTCACACCCTCTTTGCTACACGTTGTCACCGTATTTGTTGAAGCATTCTGCCAGCTTTGAAAGCACAAAATGCCAGATTGAACACCGAATCCTCCCTGGGTCGAATTAGCAAGATGCAGGAGATACGTCAACTGCTTTGCTCGTAGCCAATAGGTGCTGACCACAAATTCAGGTCTAGCGAAGCTTCACCAGGCATTTACCGAGGCAGAATAGAATGACAACAGTCAAGTTTATAATCAATTTCAAGTCTTTCCCCCACAATGTCTTCCTCACTTGCAGTCACTTGTCAAACGTCGACAAACCCGCTGCTCGAGGTGCTCCATAAGTCTGACCATGTCTCAGGGAGTTCTCGACGCCTACCGAAATCTTCGGCTTGACCCGAGCCGAAAAGACATCAGGGTCCTGAAAATCCTCCCCGGATCACATTATGAGCCGCTTTTCGCTGTCCTTGAGGTCAGGAGCTTGAATGATACAATGAAACGGCCATATGACTGTCTGTCGTATGTCTGGGGAGATGTGAAGGTCACGGAACCCATTATAGTCAATGATCAGGTATTGCACGTTACGAGGAATCTCGTGCGCTGCCTCCGTCATCTGCGCCACCAAAATAAAGGGCTCGTTTTGTGGGTGGACGTTGTTTGCATCAATCAAGGCGACTTGGAAGAGAAATCGACCCAAGTCGCCATGATGGGAGAGATTTACTCGAGATGCTCGACGGTATTTCTCTGGCTGGGAGCGCCGGAGTCTTCGGACGACATTTATGCGGAGTCACGTCCGGACCCCTTTACGGTCCTGAGGCAGCTAGCCAACAACTGTCACCTCTACGAGCTCCCGGGGTTCAGATGTGGCCAGGAGTCCGATCAGATAACATTTCAGGAGGAGGATCCCTCCCTCGACCCCTGGGAGGCCTTCTTTCTCGTCGCTACCAGCCCTTGGTTCAAAAGGTCCTGGACTGTCCAGGAGACGGTGCTCCCACGCACCGCCATCGCCGTACTCGGCCCCTGGCGCATGTCCTTCGAGGATATCACCATCGCCCGGCAGAACCGGAATGCGCATTTATTCGGCTCCCCCTCACACACCTGCCGCTGCCATGAGAGCTTGAAAGTGCTGCCTAGCCACTTGCGGTCGACAATGGACCG
Organism: Diaporthe sp. NJD1; assembly: GCA_013842865.1. Taxonomy (NCBI): domain Eukaryota; kingdom Fungi; phylum Ascomycota; class Sordariomycetes; order Diaporthales; family Diaporthaceae; genus Diaporthe; species Diaporthe sp. NJD1. Next base: position 843,062 of record JACDXY010000014.1, on the reverse strand, counting down.
TCTGTTTTCTCAGGTAGAGGATTTGGAGATGTTCCGCTACATTGAACACCGCGACAATGTTGTCCACGCCCACGAGTACCGGGCGGGTTCCGGCCTCTTCGATAGCTCAGGCAACTGCACGGTACCGTTCTTTGAGCTGGTGCGCACCTTTGCTAGCCGCCAATGCCAGAACCCTCGCGACAAAATTTTCTCCCTCGCCGCCATGGCGAAGGCGCCGGCATACGACACATTTGTCCCAGACTACCGCATCGACACGGTTGCATGCTACATCGGTATATTCCGGCAGATGCTGGAAGAATGTAGATATGACTTCCGCTGTTTTGTCGGCTCATGCTATGGTTCCTCTTCTCCGGAGCTCACCGGCCTCCCGTCGTGGGTTTCTGACTTTTCCAGTGCTATTGTGAGCCCCGTTCAGGAGCTACGACGACTGCAGGTCTACAATCTCTACAATGCATCCGGGGCAAAGAAAGGAGCACCGCGGATCTGCAATGGCATAGAGCTCCACCTCTCCGGTGTTTACGTCGACACTATCAAGCAGGTTGACCAGGGCTTCGAGAACCGCCTCACATGCGTGGACCCGCAGGCCGTATTCTCCAGGTGGATCCGCATGTGTGAGCACGCCATCGGCTCGACCGACCGAGAACGGGTGCGCAGGGCAATGGTCAGCGTCCTCTGCGGCACCGTGGTGGCGGACTGGAGCTTCAGGCGGATGCGGGACAAGGGCGGAGGAGACGAGCCTTGTCTGCTGAATGAGTCCGAGTGGCAAAGGCTCGTCGGGGGTGACGTGCACGGGGTGCCCCTGGAGTGGGAAACGGGATTCGGGATTGCAGTGGACGGAAGATGTTTCTTCATCACGGAACATGGAAAGATGGGCTTCACTGTTAAGGATGCCAGGGAGGGGGACGAGGTCTGGGTTCCTTTCGGTTCAAAAGTTCCATTTGTTCTGAGACGGCTCCCACGGAAGCTGCAAACTGGGAGCAGATTGCGGCTCTGTGGCACCCATTCGTTTGTTGGGGATTGCTTCCTGGAGAATGCCATGGATGGCGAGGCTGTGAATGACGCTGATCATGGAGAAACTATTGTACTTCTCTGACATGCATCTGGTTGTGTAACATGGCGTTCGATAGTCTTCAGGTGCCACGCGGCGGCGAACGTTGATGTCTATGATGACATCCTGCATTCAATAACTCACATTCACTCTATAGGCGTGTTTAATTCCGCCATGGAAACTGATAGGCAAAGCTTTCAGGGGAGAAGAACATGGCCGATCATAATCAAGCTGCAAATTAAGGGAACGGATATTCACGCAGAAGGAAACGGATGGTATACAAATACCTTACATGTCTAGTGCGGGCACACCCAACATTAACACACCTACACACCTACACCTGAGTCCATGAACCCAAGACTGATTGATATTGATATATTCATGGGCCATAAGTGTGTAAATCATGTGTGGGTTTGGGAATTGGGTATGAGTGTTATGCCATAATTACCTGCGGGGATATTACTTAGAAGGTTGACTGTGTACCATCCGTTTTCTGCTGTGCGAAGATCCCTTTTCCAAATTCAAGGAGCCAGAGACTCACGCGTGCTCAACAAAAATATCAGAAAATGGCACGGTCAATCCTGGCATGGGGATTTCATTTCAAGGCACCAGGTGCTGTCTTGGCGTGCAGGATGCTTCTTCGCTAAATGCGAAAGATAGAGATGAGCTGAAAATTGCGGACTTGGCAAGGCGAAGAATCTGATGTGGCGTTTAAAACTGACAGTCATATGGGCAGAAATACCTATTCAAGGTGATTCGAGGCGCTCTTGTGGCGGCCTCCAGATCTTGCTGTCATATTACGGGATGTGCGAAGTGACGAGTGCGTTTGGATATGACACGCATCAAAACTCTCGGCAAGGCGTGTGGGACATACATACCGTCGCTGGGCACCTTTTCGCAACACTTGTACGCGCTTGTCCACTCAAAGTTCCTCGTCCTTGGACACCGGGAGTTTCCTGAGATTGAGTCAGCCCTTCGCCCATCATGACCACAGGACTGGCCGCACAACAAACTCAGCTGCCATCAATTGGACAGCGAGGAGGTCTTGAAAGTTTTGAGTTCATCTGGCCGGGAAGTGGTGTCTCCGTCCAACTGGACGAGACAGTACTCATCTCGTGGAATCAGGCGATCGAGAGTGATGAGATTGGAGCACTTTGGGTCTACCTAGTGGACAACTTCAAGGAATCTCGGGTCAGGATAGGCCGTAAGTATGCTAAGTCTGAGCCATTCCGCCTGTTTTGGGGACAGACTCGAGAGTTCACGTGTTCTGATCTACTTCGCCGAACAGAAAACACCACTGGCAGGTAGCTGATCTGGACTGTACCTTTGGACATTGACTTCTTCGTGGCAGGAAGGTCATATTGGTTTGAACTCCAGGTGCTCCCCAAACAAAGAGTGGCCGTGTCGGAAAAGCTCAAACTCGTCAAGAGCTCCGAGTCCTCTCAGTCGCGGAGTACCTCGACAGCGTCATCCGTCGTCATATCCGAGGGGATCACTTCTACTCAAATTATAACCAGGACCATGGTAAATCCCGAACAACCACCTCAAACTGCTGTAACGACCAGTGGAGATGACGAGGTTTCTGGCATATCGGAATCAGACTACTTAGAAACGTCCAGCCCCGACACACAGACTCTAAGCATGGGAGCTACGGTGGGAGTTGTCACAGGAGCCCTTTTGGGCATCTCTCTGCTTGTGCTGATAGGAGTCCTTGTCTATCGGCGGAAGCGGTCATACAAAGGGCATCACAAGACGTAGGGAGTTCAGGATTCACCCGTCGTGAGCGTCCCAGAACAACACCCGGCCATGAATATACCGGAGACGGAGGCCGTTGGGCCGAAGGGACGCATTGGGGACGACGCGGGTGCGTGCAGTCATATAGCCGCACGTAAAGATTTATATGAGATGGAGTAGCACTAAATGGAGAGCTTTCTATGGAATGGGCATGGAATCTGTCACACCCGGCGAGAAGTTTGGCAATTTGGCAGGCCTGACACGAGGAAAGTGTGTGCGTCTAGGTTTAGTACGCTTTTTAATATGTAATTGGCCACTGTAATATTTAGTGAATAGTCTCTGAGGAACTGATAGCCTATCCTTGCACATGGATCGGCCGAAATCGGCAAATTCTGTCTCCTGTCCCCCGTCATACTCTGTACCTTCTGATTCAGTTGCGGTCCATTGACTGAAAGTCCCACCCTATCCGAAATTGTCGACTGGGCAAGGAACCCTGCTGCAGAGCCCAGTAGTCATCATCTCAACTCCCTCAGTGCCTTCTGTCAGACACAAATCTCATCCAGTTCACTCGCTCCATCCTTGAATTGGATGAATTTCAAGACAGGCCACCATTGTCCGTTTTAATGAGGGATGAGCCACACCTGTCGCGTAAAAAAGCCCGTATTTGGAGGCAGGATAGCGAAGTGCCGCCTGGAGCGCAGTCGCCGCCGTCCTGGCCCCTTCAGGCGTGAAAGGATAAATGTCGCAGTAGTGAAGTTTGCCCCACTTCCTAGGCGTCGCGAAATGCATCGTGCCATTTGCTGCATTGACGCGGTCGACATGCTGACTCAGGGGTGCGATCGACACGGTCTCCCCATAGCCGCGGACGACAGCTCGTAGTGCTTCAATCATGATGGCCATGCCAGTCTTGGAAAAGGCAACCTTGCCTATCATGTCTCCCGGGTGATCAGGGAAGGGAAGAAAAAGATTATGGTTGCCACCATCTGCCACTCGACGCCGCAAGAGTTGCTCGAACGGGCGGTGCTGCCTCATGGCCGCATTGGTGGTGGGAAGGATAATGATGTCTTCAACGGAACTCTGTCTCGGAGGTCGTGTTTCAAGCAACTGCATGATGGCGATCATGTGTGCTGTAGCAGGATCGTCAACGGCAAAGCCAGCGGTAGGCCAGTTTGGTGGGTGCAGGGCCAGCTCGCTCAGAACTATCAGCGCTGATGCCTGTGCTGGTGAATGATCGTCTTGGCTGTCCGCGAAAGTGTCTGCCTGCCTGTTCTTCTCACTATTCTGCTGCTCGATTTGCTGGATCTGGTCGTTCTCTAGTTCCTCGGTGAGATTTTGACCGACGTCGACGGCTTGTGCGACGGCATCAGGATTTTGACTTGCGGAACCATTGATGCTTAAATCGTCAGGGCTCAATCCCGTTTGCGAAGTGTTTGTCGACGACATCTTGACGGCCGTTTGAAGGCTTGAGGTTAGCAAAAGATGATTGGAATGTTTGGCATCTGCGGAAATACCTACCGGTGCAGGAAGTGGCCCTTGTTGCTGGCAGAAATGGGTCGAGTCTTGGTGAAAGGTGAAGGCGAGAAGTTTCCGTGGGAAAGCTGACGAGATGCTGACCCGTTGGTTGAACCATGTACAATCAGTCAACATTGGACTCCAGAACAAGATGATCTAGTGAACTGTGCACATGAAGGCCATGAGATTTTGTGGGAGCTGGGTAATCAGAGAAAGTTATGGTTAGAGAAAGAGAGCGAAGGAGAAGGCCAAAATGGCTGGATGTAAGATCTCAATACTCCATGGGGAGGCAGTCACTTTAAGTGCCAGTGAATGCCACTTTTCACTGTACCACGAATTTGGGATTCAAGAGCCAGCACCTATTTCCCACACACACACACCCACACACCCACAGACCTAACACCTGCACACCTACACACCTAACACCTATACACCCAATACCTATGCACCTAGGGCTAACTAGATGTACTAATGACGTATGTAAATTAAGTTTCAGGTTTGTGAATAAGGCATGAGAATTCAGTGTTGGGTGTGGTTGTTGGGTATGCGGATTCTCATGTGGTTTACTGCTGGCATGCACAGGTGTACCATCTGTTTTTGCAGGTGCGAATCTCTGATTTCTACAACAAATGTTTGACCTGTGCCATATACCTCCGTCTCTCGCTGTACAATACATCTCCAGCCCAGCTTCACTTCAGAAAGTCTCCCTTTGTCCTGGCCAGTATCTCGTCATAATACGGCTGGAAAGCAAGCCAGCCCTTCTCTGGGCCTCCCACACTCTGTGCCGAAAACTTGCACTCATCCTCGTCGATCAGCACCTTGTCATAGCCGCCCGCCGCAGCAGCATCCGCTAGCAGCTGTGCTTGACAGGTGCGGTCCAACGACATGAACCAGAACGCAGCCTCATCAACGCTCTGGCCAACAGTCAAAAGTCCGTGGTTCTGCAGGATGACAGCCTTCCCATTGCCCAAGGCACCCGCGATCCGCGCCCCCTCATCGGCATCCACCACGACGCCGCCAAAATGCCGATAGACGGCATGACTCCCATAAAACCGCAGCGAGTCCTGCGTGATCATCTCCAGCTCCCGCCCAAACGCACTAAACGCCTTCCCATGGACACTATGCGCATGGCAGGCGGCGTGCACATCCGGGCGGCCGCGGTGGATGGCGCTGTGGATGGTGAAGGCGGCCGTGTTGATCGGCTCGTCCCCCTCGACGATTGCGCCGTCCTCGTCGACGAGGATCAGGTCCGACACGCGGATCTGCGAGAAGTGCGCCGACAGCGGGTTCAGCCAGAAGTGGTCCGTCAATATCGGGTCGCGCACCGAGATGTGGCCCGCGACGCCCTCGTCGTAGCCCCGGTCCGCGAAGACGCGGAAGGCCGCTGCGAGGTGCTCCTTGCGGTACTGCCGCTCCTCCTCCGGGGTGGCGAAGCGTGGGTAGCTGCGGATGCGCAGGTCGCGGCCCGTCTTGGTCTTGCCGAGGGACTGGACTGCGGTGGGCGGGGCCCTGTGGGGCGTGGCGGGTGTGGAGTGCTGCTGTTGGATCGAGGCGAGGGGGCGGGTGGTTGAGGTGGTGAGATGGCGCCGGCAGGTTGCTGCCGACGCTGCTCTGATGGAGCTGGGGGGCCTATAAGCTGCTTGGGCTAGAAAGCGATTCATGGCGACTTTCTTGAGACGTTGTGTGAGCAAGACTTGGGTTGGGGTCACCAAGTCGTAGAAGACGGTGGTTGATCGGGAATGTCCCCCACTCGTCCGGCACCTCTTCCGGCTCGGAATTGCGCGATCACCCCGCGTTTTCCACATCGGCACCGGCACGGAAACCCGGGGTACTGGTAATCAAGCTGGATCTATTGGATGAAACGGATCAGGCTTCAAAAGCCACCAGGTCTCAAAATTAGAACCACGTCATGTCTCCGAAACGTCCGACACATTGTCAGTGTTTAATGATACGGGGAGCTCATCGAATATTCTCCTGATATAAGCATGGCATGCCGGAAGACGCTGCCTCCACTATCCGTCTAGCAAGAGGTGCTCCCAAGAGAAGTAATACCACAGAAGACAAGTCCTGAAGGGTGTCGCCACTCTACTTCCGTACAGGCTCCAAGAGGTTCTGGCAGTCCACCACCTTCTGCGTGTCCATCATTTCGAGATCGACCAGCTTCTTCATCACTCTGATGGCCCAGTACTGGCAGTTCTCCTTGACCTCCTTTCTGCTCTTCGCCTGAGGAGGAGGCTCAGCCGTAGCCACCTTCTTGACGATGTCCTCCAGCTCCGGGGTGAGGTTGGGAACCAGGACGAAGTACTGTCGCACCACAGGGTCAGCCAGGGTGTAATCGAAGCAGTGCGATATCGTGCTCGACACGCAGGGTGCATGAGGATGAGTAGCGAGCTCAATGGAATGACTTACGTCCCGAATGTCTGGGTTGCTCAGAGTGGGCACAGGCAGCCCATCCTACTTAAGAATTATTATGTCTTCTCCCTTCGCCCCGGAAGCTCAAGTGGGATGCACAGCTTGAAACTTGGTGCACGAACCTGATTCGGTCGGTAGTCCATGAACTCGGCATCTCCCGAGACCTGGTAGACATTGCCCTCCAGGTCGCCACCCTCGACGTCGGCCGTCTCGAGGCTCCAGTGGAAAGGCTCGCCCTCGGCCTGGTTGTGGCGGACGAGGTAGAGCTGCTTGGTGCGGGAGTCGGGCTGCGTGTTGGCGGGCGGGGCCTCGACCTTCTTCCAGGCTGTCTTGGTACCGTCTGGGTTGATTGTGCGGACGTCTATACCGCTTAGTAAACGAACTGGTTATGGATGACGCCTTGGAAGGCATCGAACTTAGGTATTCGGGCTTACAGGATGTTCCGCTCTTGGTGATGGCAAACTCCTTGCTGAGTCCGACACGCTTCAGGGAGACTGTTGGGTCCTGAGAGTCGACGGAGAGATCGGAACCCGCACTGCTGCGGCGGCGCGACGTCGATGAGTCTGTCATTTTGTAGTGTCGAAATTCGTTGTCGCTTGACTTGTTTGAAGACTCCCTTTTGGTTTTTGACGACGAGATGTGGAGGGAGAGAGGGAAGAGGGAAGGAAGCAAGAGCCTTGCGTCTTGGTGCGGGATTCAGGGAAGCTAGTAGCTGCTGCCAGTTTTGTGTGTCTGAATTATGGCAGGTGAAAGAATGACTTGGGAGTGAATGGTCGAAAACATTGGACGTAAACAGTGTCCAAAACACTTGAGGATTTTGATAGCTGGCCGAATGCCGGGGGCACACTTTAGGATCAGAATGATGGGAGTATTTCAAACAGGCCATAAAATCACTTGAGGACGCGTGCACGTTCATATGGAAAAGCAAACGGTCAGTGTTTGCACGAGGGGCTCATTACATCTCGCTCAGCTCTATCTTGTGAGTCACGGTGTGGCGTAGTCGTGTCTGCTGCAGGCAACCACCAACATCCCCATGGGTCGTAACTCCAGCCATTCCCAACAGCGACAGCATGTGTGGACCCGGCTGTGTCTCACATCAGAACATGCCACCAGACCCCAGAGCTCAAGCGGTACCAATTCGATATCCTGCCACGATATCATCCTCTCCACTGTGACCTATTTGCGAAGATCGTCAGCTCATGGGCTCAATTCCTGAAAGGAGAAGCGTCGTTACCCACATCTTCCTGTCGTGCATCGTTGATGACCCATCAACGCGACTTGTTCGTCTTCGTGGCCGAAGGCCAGCGATATTGCTCGTCTCCCAAATTGTCGATGATGTACAGCATCATCACTCGCTCTGCCGCCCAATCACGGCGCTTCTCCTCGAGCACCTTTCGTGCCTTCCTGGTCGTCGTCTCGGCGTTCTTGATCACAGAGTGGGCCGAGCCAGTCTCTCGTGCCTCCTCCGTTGTCTCCTCGGCGCTCTGGACAATGTCCGCAGCCGATGCGATCTCGGTGTCTGCAATGGAAGTGCGCTCGCAAAGGAGCTTACTCATAGCAGCAATCAGATTCTTGCGTGCCCGTTGTTGACTGAAGATCTCATCGTAACCGGACAAGAAATCAACCTGATCCTCCTCGGTGTCGGCCTGGGGACGTTCAAGTAAAAGTCAGCTACTCTGTATGAAATAATACGACACTCTTGAAGAACTTACGGAGCCAGCCATGGTGTTGCCTTAGATGTCGTGTGTGCTTGGTTGGTTTTGTTATTTTGTGTGTCACCGCTCGCTGGTTGTTGCGGTGCGTTTGGTGTTGTTGTGGTGTGGAAGGGGGAAGGGAAAAGAAAGGTTGCCCTTCCGGCCCACAGAAGCTGAGCTTAAAAAGCCACAGGTACCTGGGTACCAATCCTATCGCTAGCCGGGCAGGCAATGTAAGAGACTACCCATTCACTCAGTCATCCAAACAAACAGAGTTCCAGTCACTGACAGCCAGCCCGTCTGGTTAGCCCGCCATCTGATTTAAAATGCCTAGACAGCTCACATTAAGATCATACAGACGGCGTTGGTCAATGGCAAGATCTCTGGCGGATAGGTCCTCGGGATACAATACAGTGAGACTGGTGATCTCCAGGTCGTGGCTATCTACACCCTTGTGGTGCCTGTCCGTCATTTCTTAGCAATAGTCACATCCCTTCGTTGTTCACTCTAAGGAACTGGTCGAAGACCTCTATCGCTGGGCAATCATGTATACTTCCAATCCACATGATTTGGCTGAGAGTTTCTCGAGCCTGAAGCCAGTTTGAACCTAGGTACTCCGGAATCAGGGGATACAGCTTCTGGCGAAGCCAAGCCTGGTCATGGCCGTGGTACAAAGAAATAGCGCCCACCATCAAGGCCCAGACAAAGTGCCGCTTCTCCGTAATCGTCGTGGGCGAGAAAGAAAGACAGGCCCTTCGAAGTTGTGCAGCCAGATGGGGGTAGTCAAACTTGAGGCCAGGGAAACTCCAGAACACGGTCGTCAAGTAGGCGGTGAGCGCCAACCGCAGAAGCTCTGAAATACTGTTGGCGCTGTCGTCGAACTTCAGCTTGAGGAGGCGGGACTGAACTGATGTCAATAACTCTTCGAGAGCCAGCTGTTGTATTTTGCGGCCGGTTTCGTAGCTGCTGTTGAGCAGCTGCGAGAGGTCTTGGACGTCCTTGAAGATTTTGTACAGCCGCCGGTCTAGGGTGCGCACGAAAGCGCGCGACCTGGAGGGGGAGGAGGCATCTGGTGGCTTGAGCGGACTGAGCCTGGGTAAATGGTCAAAAGCTGAGGAATAGGTCGAAGCTTCGTTGGGAAAGGCTGGCTCGCAACCGGTGCAGATGCTGTAAATCAGCCCAGCTCTTCAAGCATTCTCGTCAGCAAATTCTTAGCGGGAGTAAGAAGGGGGGACGCGACTGACCGGTAAAGCTTGGCTTGCAGGAGAGGCCTACTTCTGTACGCTGTGATGCCGCCACGCAGGTCAATGATTCGTTTCAGGCCTGTAACGTGGATGTGGGCAGATTCCAAGTCTCCAAAGCACGCCGCAATCAAGGCCATTGCCATGACCACTGTGGTGGTGGTGTCGGACAGCGCAGTCTCGGAGTCAGCCAGTTGCTTGTTGAGCTCGCGGATGGTCCTGTACGAGTGGTATTTTGTACTTTCGCTCTTATGCCCCGCCAGAGTGTCATAGAAGAAGGATGTCGTAAAGAGGACCGAGTGTAGGTATGCTAGGTCGACTTGGGTCCAGTGGAACCAGTATGCGTCGGCTGCGTCGGAGAAGGCGTATCTGGCGATCGGGTACATGGTACCTTTGAGATGTGTAAAGTCTACGCCAAAGAATACGTCAGAAGGAGTATAGGCATCACTCCCGGGACGGAGAGACTTACATGTACACAGCATGCCGCGTGCTTTAACATCAATCTCTTCAGGGAACGTGATAAAGGCGAAGGCGCTGGCGGCACGAGGGATCAGACTGGGCTCGCCGTACCAGGTAAGACCATCGGCGCAGGGCATCTCATGTCCATTTTGGGACTCTTGGGACTCTTCGGGCGATGGTTCCTCCCGAATAGGCTCCTCTGGGTTTAGCAGCCCTAGCGCGAGGAGGGTAGCAGCAGAGGCACCCACGGTCAGTCTCCCAAGAGGGCGTCGTTTTCTTGTATTCTTCCCCCTCATTACATGACTTCGTATGAGCTTGCGATCCTCGGTAGCCGGCTGGCCACGTGGGGTTGCTGTCACAAAAGCGAACCTCCTGCCCCCTTCTGGCCACGTTAGCGTTGTCTCGTTAGAGTACATGGCCTCCAGGAACAAGGCCTTTACCTGTTGGCGTGGCTGATGTGGATACAGACATCGCGTTCATAAGCCTGCTTGATGGCGGGAAGTGATCGAGTCACCCTGGGGTTCTACACCTAGATCGCTGGCCTCCTGTTTCCTTCCCGGGGGTTGGCTGGCTCTGAGCGTGTGCCTGTTCTTCTTGTCCAATCGGAGTGGCCTGAAAGAATACGCTGGAGTAGGATATGGGGCATCAGAGGCTGTTTGGTGTGCCGTTAGATAGCCTCACCCGAATTAGGAAAACAATCGAGGAAGACGAGTTGTATATAAAAAGTCGGACTTAAGCGGAAGACGTCCCTTCGGACCATGTGGCTCGAGCACCGGGTCCGGGATTCGAGTCCGAGCTGTGTTACTAAATGCGTGCCAAGACCAGATTGTTTTCCGTTTTCGCTCTAGCGCAAACTCTGTGCGTCTAGAGTTTGAGCCTCTCGACGGGGCTCCACATGCGGGATTACAATGATGGATGGGTAGGGCTGTTGTGGGCTTGGAATCTCACGGTCACGAATGTCTGGGTTTTTGCTGCTTCTGCTAAATGAATATGAACAGGCTAACGTGGCAGCACGCACTTGGTCCAGCTGAGGCCATATTTGATGAGTCTATGATGTCCCCTCTTTGCTCCGGAAGTGCGGGCTACAGCCCGCCATGCTACAGCCCGTCACGCTACCCCCGGTCTCATCAATGCCAAGAAATCGACACTGGTAGCCTGCAATGAAACGCTACCGGGAAAATGTTTAGCAGCTTCATCATCTACGCAGATATAACAGTATGAACAAGCTTCACTTTCCATTTGTGTCTTTCTATCGAGACCTGCCCTGTCCTGCCCTGCCACGCCCTGCCCTAGATTGGTGGATTGCCAATCCCGAGAACAACAACCAGAGCACAACAGCCAGGCCTTCGACTGTAAGCCAGATCACAGGCACGGGCGTGTCTGCAGGTCTCAGGCCCAAGTCACCACGTCACCAATGCAATTGCCCTAGAACGACAGGTTCGACGACTTATCCGCCCACTTGTCCAGCAACTCCAGCGTACCGGTGCACTTGCTCCGGATTCCATCTAGAGCGTCCTCGCCCAGGGCCAGACTGATCGGGATCTCCCCCTTAGCGTCGTCGGATTTGACCACGTCGATGATACGCGCCACTCCCTTGGCAGGGTCACCCGGCTGCTGGTGGTGAGCCCCCCTGAATGTTGCGAACTGGCCGTCCACGAGTGTTTTGTAATCGTCGATCTGCGTGTTAACATAAACCGCGTTCTTCTCGTTGAGGAACTCTGTCCGGAAGAACCCGGGCTCCACAAGGAGCGTCTTGATGCCGAAGGGTTTCGCTTCCACGTCCAAGCTCTCGACCGCGGCTAGGGCCATTGATTAGTGACCGTGACGCTCCATCCGTGTTTTGCGGACTGGTGAAGGTGGGACCAACCTCTCAGGGCTGCCTTGGAGCTGCAGTACGCCCCCAGTGCTGGCAGACCTCCCCACGCGGCAATCGACCCCATAAACACGAACTTCCCGCTTCTCTTGGACCGGAAGTGCGGCATGAAAGCTCGGGCTACCCCCAGAGGCCCGAAGACATGGGTTTGGAACATCTTGTTCCAGTTCTCAAGGCTGAATTCCAGTCAGAAAGTTCGAACTTCGTCAGAGGGAGTTAGGCGTACTCACTTGTCGTCTTCAATAGTACTGAAGTGGGGATATCCAGCATTGTTGACTACAACGTCCACCCCTCCGTAGATACCAATAGCCGTCTCGGCCAGCCTGTCAAACTCACTTTGGCTTGAGGTCAGGTCTAGCTTGAGGACGGTTGCTCCTGCATCTTGGAAATGCTGGATGCTGGAGGTGTTGCGTGCCGTTGCGATCACTCTGTCTCCTGCTGCGAGAAGTGCCTTCACAAATTCGGCACCGAACCCGGTAGAGCTTCCGGTGATCAGCCAGACAAGAGGAGCCATGTTTTGTGATGAATTAATGGACGAGTGAGAGCTTTTACGAATGTTGAGTGTCTTCAGATTGGGGGGAATACTTTATGAGTACTCTGTATGATCAAGCTAGGTTGCTACAGGTTCTTATACTTCGACAGATTCCGATAAACTACATGTTCGTATGCTCTAATTATAATGCATCTTAAATTCGTCATGGCACCGCTTCGTAAGCCACTGATTGTTTCCCCGAAACGGTAAGGCCTAAGTTGTGACAGATGAGGTCCACAGAGACCCGACAAACTCTAATCCCAACCAAGCCATCCCTGACCTGTTTCGGAGTCGCGCGCGGCTCGAGAGATGGGGAGTACGACCTGGAGTGAGGGATGATGATAATCCACTGACGATACTTGTGAATAATTGATCAACTTTGCATTTGGCAAGGCGGAATTAGCGGTGTTTGACTGACACTATGTCCGCCCACATAATCAAAGTACCGCTGCCTGCCCCACTTCACATGTGCGCAATGAAGATTTCAAGGTGATGCTAATCTCTTGATGATAGCTGGTATTTAACGGCTGCTTGCACACCTTCATCATGGCCATGTGGTCTTCCACTTGTCGCCGCCTACCAACTACATGATTTGCCTTATGTGCCCTTGATGTATGCTGAAGTCCGGTGCCACTGGGTAGCATTTCTTTCATTATTATCCCATTCCAAATCTCCTCGTATGGTTGCACAGCTTACGTACCACAGAACGCCGCATTTTGTCGACTAGGCACTAAAGAATACTGTAGTATTCCCGAGTGCTGCTGGCAGAACTTGGCAGCTCGCAAAACAGGACAGACACCAAAGCATCCGGCTTTTCCCACCACCGTTCCTCCTATCCGACACCCGCCCGGATGGTCACCCCAATATACTAGAATTTCTCAGCATTCATTCTCTCCTATCAAGAGTTAAACGAGACCAATGTTTCCCCCTTTGCGTTCTCTTCCTGGTCGGCCAAGGGGTGCCATCGGTACACCAATTCTTCCTGCAGAACAAAATCCGCCGGCTCTCCACCGTGTCAGGGGTTCGTGCAAGCTTGAATAGACATGGTCTGCTCTGGCTATGTCTGGGAGCGATGTTGTGGCGGGATGCCGCCCCTCACATCGTACCGCGCTCGAATATCGGCCATGGTGAGGTTCTCGAGCTCGCCCGCAGGCATGTTCTCCATGCCGATCTCGTAGAATTGACGCAGCTGGTTCTGGTGCCTGATTGCCTCGGCCTTGGTGTACGGCCACATGCCCTCCAACTCCTCCGGCATCTCCCCTCCGTAGAAGGCATAGGAATACGCGATGGCCAATCTGATGAAGCAGAAGTCCTTGGTGTACACCAAAAGAGGAGCCATGCGCCTCCGCTCAACAACGAACTTCCAAAAGAGCAGCTCCAATTGACGCTGTTCCCAGTGAACCGCGAGCTTGGCGCAGACAATCTGCACACTCGGGCCGCCCGAGTCTCGGCTCCTCTGTAAGCCATGAGTCCGCCGCCCGTGTCGATCTTGTGCTCGGGAGCACGAGCAGTTGCAGAATGGGTCAGTGTTTGTGTCGCCGTGCTTCTCCGAAGTGACAAGTGCACACCTGCCAGTGTTGTGGGTTCCGTCACGATGACAGACGTCACAGGTCAAAGGCAGCTGATCAGTTGGCTCGGTCAAGTCGCCATCCCGGGAGCCCCCTCCTGTGTCGCTGACCGCGGCTGCGGCGCCGGGAATCGACGTGTGACTCCCTTCCTCTGCAGCGGAAACCGCTACTGGTGTAGCGACAGAGTGGGAGGGGGTTCCGGTTGGTACATTTTGTGATTCTATGTCTCCAATGATTGCCTTGTGTACACAGAAGACCGAATTCGTGGGGCTGTAGCTCTGTGCTCGTTCGTTTGCCATGTTGTTGGAAAGAAAAGCGAGCAGATTCTGTCTGTTGTAAATATTACCGGTGTACAGCTGCTCCACGGCCATGGCGGTGGGTATTCCAAGTGGCCAATGGCGGTATGGACCAAGGCTCATATTGGACGCATTAAAACCATCGCATCCTGCCATGGTGACACGTGTTGTTGTGTTGGTGGTCGCGTCCTCCTCCACATTCACTCCTCGACCCATTGGCAGCTCAGAAGCCAGTTTCATAATCCGGGAGTGCACTGTCCCTGCTTGTCCGAACAATAAGGGGCTTGAGCTTGCTGATGCTTCACTGCCCAAGGGCCAACCGCGCTGCCCATCTCTTGTGTGGCTAGCATCCCTGACTCCCGGGCGCTCATTGCGTTCATGAGCACCCCGCTGGGTATGGCGGGCGACCTGAGGCGGCATCCCGATTGACCCAGATGGACCATTATCCTGGCTGCGTGATACCATCGAATTGTCGTCCATAGCCTCGCCCACCTGATACGACGACGCGTCGACGTTTCGGGCGCTGTAGCCCAGCTCTCCGTTCATTAAACCCGATAAAAGGCCGCGATCCTCCATCATGTCGCGGCCTTCCATGCGACCGTAGTCTGGCAGGGCTTCTGGATCGCCATCAGACGTAAGTCTCCTACGCTTTCGCGAGTCGCTGTTGCTTGTCATCTCGGCTGTGATTGTCGAATGAAGACGAAAATGGGATCTTCGTTAGATCTAATTGATTTTGATGCCTGAATGGACGCACCGTCCCAAAACTACCCGATGATGGGTATCGTGAGGGTGTTGGCTTACAGGTGTGGTGATGTGTGTTGCGGGGAGGCTGGAAGGAAACGCGAGGTTTCGAAAGGTTTGTACTGCAGCTGTTTTGTGTTCAAGGTTCATCTGTGAGCGAGGGGCAACTGACTGCACTAATTGACAATTTACAGGATCTGCTAGCCTTGAGCCAGCATCTGTACTAACGGCGAGATGTGTTTGCCCGTTTGCTCGTCTCAGCTTATGAGCAACCGCTCGACTTTCCCTACACAACAGCTAGTCCGGCCCACACAGGCGTACACGACATCAACACTGGGTGGGTAATACTCTCCCCCTATTATCATTGGCTTAATTCTCCCACTATGGCGGTCACCGCGTGAACGTGATACCCATCGCCGAAGAAATGCAGTCACAATCGAGGGGCTCGTATGGTTCATTTTGAACAGAGGGGGCAAATTGAATTTCTCTAATCGACTATGTTCTAGGAACATTGGAGTTTGCAAACATTGGAGTTTGCACTATACAGAGTACACGGAATCATCGAGCTCAATTCCTCTGAAGGCAGTCACAATTGTCGCTACTACCAGGGCCTGACAGAACCATCGTACTGCTTTTGGTGGTTTTCCCATCCGGGGACCCTGATCGTCAAGAACTTGCCCGTGTCCTTGACGTCAATCTTGTCAGCCGCCTCTAGAATACCATTGACGGCTTCATCGGGAGTCAGATCGGCATAGTCTTTGCCTCCCAGATCCGTCTTTACCCACTGTGGAAGAATTGTCAGCATAGGAGATTTAGGCGTAGGGAGAGAATGGGGGATGGGGGCGGGGGGGGGGGGACATACACCAGGGCAGACGGCAACGAAAGTGACTCCCTCGTCACGGAATGCCTCGGCATATTGCACCGTCAGCATGTTGAGGGCCGTCTTGGAGACCTTGTACGCTGGTGTGGGCTGTTGTTGGAAATACGGGGACATGGTCAGGGATCCCATGGTCGAGGTTCTGAAGGCGGTGAGTATTGAGTTTCTGGACGTAGGCGTGGCGTCTGACTTGGCTTACATGTTGATGACCTTCTTCAGATTTCCCTTCCTAATCAAGGGCAACAAGGCGGCAATGACGTTGTTCACCCCTACAACGTTGGTGTTCAAGTGTTCGGTCAAGTCGTTCCTGTTCGGCCATCAGTCAGGTGAGGATCATGCGCTAAGGGGGTGTTAGGGTACGGACATATCCACGATTCCGTTCGGGGTTATGTGCATTATGCCGGCGTTGTTGATGAGGTAGTCGAGACCCTGGCCATTGAGAGACTTTTCCACCGTCTGAGCGGCCTCCTCTGCACTCTGCCGGGACGTGACCTCGAGCGGGACGAACTGAACGCGGCCGTCGGAGCCTTCGATGAGCTTCTTCAGGTCATCAGACTGCTTGCGGGCGGCTGCAAACACTTTGGAGACATCTGAGGAGGGTCGGGACGCAAGCGAGGCCGTGAGCTGGAGGCCAATGCCACGCGATGTTCCGGTAATGAAGTAGGACGCCATTGCTTCTTGCAGAGAAAGTGATGTAACTTATTAAGAGGCGATTGCGGGCTGAGGATTTACAACAAGATCAACAGAGAATTTGAGATGTATTCGCCTGTCTTATATGACTTGCTTGCTGGGTTCCAGAATAATTATACATCCGCCCTGGTGACAAATCCTGTTCCTATCTCCTAGCGAAAGGAAGAAAGGCTAAGGAATGACCACACGTAAATATGGGCTCTTCAGATGAAGCTGCGATCAGCCTTTCGGAAGTAAGTCTTAAAACCGAGGGCGAGCCAATTAGTCAGTCAAAGGTTGCCCGGACATGGACTTGTCCGTTTTGTGTCAAACATCGAAATGACCGCGTTGGATGCGTGAATGTTTACTTGCTGTTCATGGAGAAGAGCGGATGGTCGGAGCTCCCGACTCGGGCGTCGGGCGGATTTGCGCGCCGGCGAGAGGTTGCTAGTGGTCAAGGACCAGGAATGCCCCATTTCCTTTCAGCAGCTGAAGTGGGTCGTGTGGACCGCCAAGTTTCCCATGAGGGGTTAACGTTGAAACTTTATCTTCATCACACCCTGCGCAGTCGGACTTTGATGACCAATCTGGCCGAAGTTTTGGACAGCCGGGGCCTTCGTTGACCATTCGAAGGTTCCGCAGCGGATGTTCTGGAGCTTCTGGCATCAGCTCCGGAACCCAAACCGGCCGGCACATTATGACCGACAACTCCGGGTTTATAAATATGTAGGTCGAGTGCACTTGGCGCAGACATGGTAAGCCATCCACCTGGGCACCAATCCCCCGTCCAATCAAGCAAAAGCGCTTTCACCAAAACCAAATTCGAAAATGTCGGCTACTCGGAGGCCGTATTTTGTCATTACTGGCTTGCCAGTCGATGACGAGACCTTGAAGGACTTAGATGTCGAGCAGTTGTTCCACATGAATCCGGAGGAAGTTCGCGGTCAACTCGAAGCGTCGAAGAAGTCGCTCAAGGATAATGGCTTTGACTTTGATTGTAGATACTCACAAACCTTGTGTCCTGAAATGACCAGCTGACTCTCTCCAAGTGGCTCTGGTTTCCCCAAGACGCGGCTACAAGCTAGTCCTTGACAAGCTTGATCAGGCGGAACATGTGGACGGGGTCATCTTCGGCTATGGAATACGTGGCCACCCATCTCCGAGCATTGCCATCTTCATGGAGGAGCTGATCGAGAAGGTGAGGTACCACCCGAAGAATGTCAGAATCCTCTTCAACTGGAGCATCACATCCAGTCTGGATGCCTGCCAGAGAGCCATGAAACTGGAGGCGGAGAGGGAGAAGGAGACTGTCAATTCGGCGTAAAGTAATGGGCGAAGGGAAAGATTGCCAATCGACTCCAAATAGCTTTGAAAAGTTTGTATCGTCTCTATGCACACTCGACCGATGTGCGTGGTGTCCCACTTCCGTTCATCATGGTGGGCCCCGGGAACCGAAATCACACATCGAGGTAACTCCGACTAAATATGAATAGCAAAATAATAAAAAACACACCCATAAGAGGTTTGATAACTAAGGGCCTTAGAATTCCAGACATCAAGCTCGCGCCTTCTGTAAGCCTCCGCGCTGCAAAAATCACATCAACCGCTAATCGTCTTTTGCCTTGCTTTGCTTAGGATGTTAAACTGACAACACCATTCTATAGCAGATGTGCACCTCGCTTCATGAGCCTTTATTTCACGGGCACTCCATGAATGTGATCATCATCACAAGTACAGATCTTATGACAATTCACTCCTATTCCTCTTCATTATACAACATTAATACTGTGGAAATCTATGCCCTCCATCTTTGTCCCTTCACCAGACATAAACCCATGGCAATAGGCCTCGCCCACCAACTCCCACCCTCCCTTGGTCCTGTCTGACGGCCTGAATACATAGGGCACACTCGCCCCGGCTACCAGCATGACGACGTCCCCCTCTACCACTGTCCACGGAGCCGTCCCAAGGTAACCTTTCTCAGTGGAGAACATTCTGCGGTCGGCATAGAATTTCTCAAATACGTCTTCAAACAGCGGGTCCTTGCTGGTCCACAACTTCTGCTCGATCTCGACATCCACCCTGCTCATTCCCTTGAATCGCTCGTGTCTCACCCTGATCGCCTCCCGAAACCCGTAGACGGGCGAGTCGAATGAGGCGAGAAAGCCCCGAATGGCATGGATCTTATAACGGTCCAGCTTCTCCATCTCCTTGTCGCGAAGGAGCTCCCGCAGGCCGAGGCGGTGCCTGTCGTCGGGCTCAGCATCCAGGTCTAGGTCGTTATCATCCTGCTCCTTCAGGATGCCATCGCGCATTTTCATCTCGGAGAGCGTGCATGACTCTTCGGCGAAGACGGCAAACCACTCCACAAAGTGGCTGTCGGTGAGCTCGACTTCCACCTCCGTGTCGGAATCCTCCTCGTTACCACCCGGCTCGTCCATGGTTTTCTCGTCTGGCTCGTCCATGGTTCTCTCGCCTGGCTCGTCCATGATTTTCTCGGCAATCTCGTCCATAGTATCCTCATCCGTGTCGTCCGTGGTGTGCGTTGCCCCGGCTGCAAGCGTTCTCCAGAGCACCGACACTATAGGCTCGCCGGTAGGTAGGTATAGTCCATCAGAGTGACGCGGCAGCTTGAGTAGGAGCCGCAAGAACCGCCAGATGGACCTGAAGAGCCGGGCCGAGCGGCAGTCGCCTGTGGCTGAAATGGTGTCCAGGACAGCAGCTTTGAGCTCCAATACCCTTCCCCTGTTGCCGGTGATGGAGAAGCTGGGCTCAACGGATCCGGCGGCGGCGAATTCGACCGCAGACAACATACATAGGGGCACTGGTCTTGCCGGAGCACTGAGGTCAGGAACCCAGGATGGCAAGTCCGCCACAAATCCCTTCTCCGGCCTGAACTGGTCGATATACTTCGAGTTGAAGGCGTACGCGAGGTCGCAGCCGTGGCGGATTTGGCCCACCAGCGAGAGCAGCGAGAGCCCCGTGTTCCTGCTCCGCAGCAGCGCCGCGGCGCACTCGCAGAAGACGTCCTGGACCGACTTCTGGTAGTCGGCAGCCAGGCCCGCCGCATCCTCCGGGTCGCACAGCGAGAGCACGCCGAACAGGTTGTCGCGCCCGTCCACCGCGCGGCGGTTCCGCGCCTCCGTCACGGCCGCCTCGAGGGTGCAGGCGTTCCCGCTACCCAACAGCTCGTGCGCGGCGCGGGCGAAGTTGAGACCGGCCACGCGGGTGCGCAGCCGCACGAGCATGGGCTCCATGTACGCCAGAGATATGCTTCCGCTGTCGGCGAATCTGCAGTTCAGCAGCTCATCAAAGGGAACCATCTGTGATCCCAGCAAATACACCGTCTCGCGGGCCAGCGCCGCTTCCTGCAGCGTCCAGACACGGCCAAACCAGCCCCGCGACAGGACCCAGTTCAGCGCCTCGTAGGCGACCAGAACAGCGCTCCGGCTGGAGACAGCCGCCCAGTTAGACGATACGTCTTGGGGCAAGATCCCGTCGGTGAAGAAAGGGCGCGCTTTTGCGAGCGCGATCTCGGTGGCGTACGAGGACTTGCCTAACCAGACGACCACACGCTCTGCGGCGCGGAAGATATCGCCCATCATGTTGACCTGCGCGCTCTTCTCCGTGCCATCGCTCTGATTGATGCAGATGGCGTCTATCCAGATGGGCGTGGACGTCCAGCCGAGCTCCTGCAGCTGGAAGAGCGCATTGTGCAGGTTCTTGAAGACGTCAAGCGTCGCGCCGTTGCAAATCACCGTCCTTGACGGGCCGTCGGTGCGAGGCCCAGAGATGTCGCTGTCGATGGCCCATGTGTACGAGAGAGCTTCGTAGGACGGGTTGGTGGCGAGGTCGACCTCGACCAGGGTGCAGTGGATGAGGTAGTCGTCGGTCTTGGGCGAGAGCTTCAGCAGCCGTATCGATGTGGGCTTTTCCAGGGCTGAGTACCGGTACTTTGATGTCCGCCGCTTCTACCCGGTCCATTAGGCGTCACACCCTTCAATATCTCAGTGCCTCGAAAGACGTACAGATAAGGCGCCCGCCACGTGTCTCGCGAGTGACATTTCTCTGTGTTTTGCCTGATATGACCTGCCACTTATGACTCGGAAAACCAGACGCAGTTGGGATGGAAATCGCCGGTGCTGTCTCAGCTACCGCATAGGTCACAATCACTCCTGATGATGATGCAGGGCAGCAACCTAATATACACAGAGATACCGTAAGAGAACCCCCGCCGTAAGCTAAAGTAGATACCTACCATGGCGTGTAAGCTAGCCAAGGCATCCACCAAAGCTTTTGGTAGTGCTTCTAAAAATAGACTCGTTGTATGCAATATCTCATGTCCTTGGCGCTGACCTCAGCTTGACATTTTGACTACTTCAGTAATTATAACAGAAGTTTCCTGGGCGCTGCTAAAGTGGCTCACATAAGCAGCTTTAAGAATCTGCCAAAGAGCTGGGCAAAGAGTAGAAAATCGAAAGGGCGCGCCCCACCGCTTCGCTGGGCGCCCACGAATCGCCTCCGGTTCAACCCCCCCCCCCCGGTTTAACCCCATCGCAGCAAGGGTTGGGTTGACCCTGACCTGTGCCAGGCCTGACAAGGAGCCTATCGCCGACGTGTAAGTATTCCTTAAGCAGGCTAGCATAGCTTCCTAACGCCTACGGCCCGGACAGCGTGGCGGTTCCGGGGATCGCGGAACCAGAAGAGCTAGAATTCTTCAAGCCTTTCTTCAAGCCATATCAATGATAAACTGATAATCGGCTGCGTCTCTGCCATTATCATGTCCAAGGCTAGAACAAGGCGACACTACAAGCGCTATTGCCAGCTCAGATGCATACAAGTCTGACAATCTTGAGGGGTGTCAGAAAGCCAGTTCTCTAGTGAGAGAATAGTTGGTCTACTAATTTCGGGCTGTGAAAGAAATCAGGTAGGCCACTGCGTGAGCGCCACTTTAATCAACTCTGTCATAGTACGCGTATAGGTCATAGCCACAGTAATGCTCTTAGCATTACAACATACTTCTTGAGTTGATGTTGTAGCGCAATAGGCTTTTCTTGTGCCGTGTCCGCAGCTTAAGGTGATGTATCTACCTCAGAAAATGAGAGGGTACTGGAATCTTGAAATGCCTAGAAGATGTAAGAAGCCATTGACCTGGGTAGATTGAAGACGACCTTCGCTATCAGGCTCAATGATATAAAGTGCTTCCTTTCCCGGAATCCGCTGGAGGAGATCTTGGAAAGTAGTTCCACGGTGTCACTGGCCTGAAAGTCGCCGAAGACTAAATCAGGAAGCAAATGAATTGAATAGACGTGATGTGTCGTGAGATCTTGTTATGAAGTCATCAGACCGCGTGCGGCTCCCGCTAAGTAGAGCTTCGATGCGGGGATTCGTCATCGCTGTCTCCAGCTCAACCCAAGGGCTACACCTCTTTCGTCAATTCCATCAAGTTTCAGCCTTGCGACTATAATCCCCCAGAACCTCAAACTTCTTTCGTGCAAGGTGCCGAGCGGTGCACGGGTCTTAGTCACCGGCAGTGACGCCGTGCCTGGATGCCCTAGAGTGATGAGCAGCAAGCCACCCAACTTGCCAACACCCAGGCCGCCAGAGAAGACCACGTTGAGGTTTCCAATGGTGCTGAGACATATACAATGCCACATTTCCAAGCCGTGACCGTACTGTTTTGGGGCAGGTAGTCCAGACTCAAGTAATCATGGATACACAAAGATGTGTCAATTCACTTCTTTGGTAAGGACCCGTGTAAGGCCAACCGATGCCTCGCCATCCCTTCAAGGAGGGCAGCCTCTCCATCCAATTTCTCGCCCAGTATGAGGAGCAGAGTGAGGGTGAAGGTGCATTCGGGCAGATGACGAGGCTCTTATAGACGCTTCTGGCACTGACAGGAAATGGGAAGAAGAACGCCCCCAGCTGTTGTGCACCCCTTTAAAAGGGTGACCGTTGAGGTCCCGCATTTTCCAGGGGCAAGGACCATGAGCGAATTATCCGCAGGCGCAGGTCTCAGAGTCGTGTGTGCCAAGGGGGGCGCATCCGCCCCGGAATATAGGCATTGCCATCGGAAGCTAAAATAATGGAGGCGACCGCACAGCCAGACTTGGCGTTCCATTCTAGAAGCAAAAGGCGGAGCATCACAAGGGGCGATCGTCCCCACTGTTCCCCGGGTGATGGCCGAAGGGTGGCCGTGCCGACAGCCTGACAGGGTGACAGGTCATTTGCAGAAGCACGTCCAGCTGCGAAGGCGACGGCGATCAGCACCTTTGTTGGCATACATTGAATTGCAGCATTACATCCGAGAGATGGGTGCTGCATGAGGAGGAGAGGTTGTGGAATATTGGGATCGGCTTGGTCCGCGAGTTTGACTCGTAGACACAATCTAGAGCATGGACACCACTTAACGGAAGTGGGCCGAGTACACAAGGCGCCGAACTCGGTGCACGGGGCGAACAAGAGTTCATGCTTCTGCATCAACAACAACTGCACGAAGACATCTTCATGTGGAGGGACAGAGTCAAGCTGTCACCAAATCCAGCTCATAACAGGCAGGGGGGATCACAGTTGGTGGTCAGAAGCCTTGCGCACAGAGGAAGTCGGGACAAGGCTGCAGAGCCATCGGTCTCCCCGTGGTCGGAGGCCCAAGGTTCCGAGAACGAAAACTCTTAGCCGTATCTACTATAGTTGGTTGAGGGTGCCTCTGGACCTGACACGGCGGAGGCGGCCGGCCTCTCTTGAATCCCCGAGAGCGAGCTCCTACACACAGCCGATGACTTATTGTACTGGTGAGACCACGAGTCACTCGTTGCTATCGATTCAGCTGGGTCAAGTCGCGCCAGGATGTGGCGAGCTGGTCTTATTCCATTGAATAGTATGTTCTGATGTCACTGAGTGCCACTGTATTGGCATGCACCGAGCATGGTCGTACGGCCCTTTTAACCCTGTTGAAAAGTACGTTGATAGTCCATAGGCTAGGAGATGTAGAAAGGCAGAAGACTACATTTGAATCCAGATCGCGGACCGAATTCGGGCCGGGGGCTTTCAGATCATGGGCAGAAACCGGTCTGAAAAAATACGATGAGGTCAGCCGTATTGTGTTCCAACCTGCGTCAAATTCACCCCGACATCGTTGGGATGGAATGACCTGCTATTAGATCTACGTCATTGGTCGGATGGAATGGGAATTAGGCGTTTGATGGAGGAGTAGTGCTCTGGTCGAGTGTTACCTCCTTGCATGAACATGGGTAATTTGGACCCGGCTGCCTTACTGTTTTACTTTCCTCTGCTATTTTGAGGGCATCTTAGGTGCTGCGTCTAGGTACCCGGGTGTCCTCCTTGCTACAACACTTCTCACTTTGCTTGTCTATGCGGTCAACCTCCTGTCTCGCGACAGGAACTAGCTCTACTGTAGGTCGAGGCATCGAGGCTGTGGACAATGGGCTATGTCAACCAATGACAAACAAAGTTGGACTTTACGTATTCGCTAACCATGTCTAAGCTTAGAAACAGACATCGCGGTTCCGCCGTCATAGGCTCGTATTGGGTCCGGGGCGGGATCCACTTAGGTATGGGGAACCTTGCCACTCCCTCCCCTTTATTTTGACCTCGGTATACCACAGCTGCGAGCTGCGAGACTTTTGAGCCTGCCAAGACGGTTGAAGTCATCCTTAACAAATCAAGCTTCTGCAGCCAAAATGCAAGCATTAGGTCATCCAGACTAACAAGCAGAGCTTCAAGACCATGAGGAAGAGCTTCACGTGGTGTCCCTTTCTTCTTTGCACAATTGGGTATCTACAGTAGAGAGTCCCCCATAGAAAATGAGGCTGCATGTGCATCATGGGAAGGCCGACCCTACTGGGTACCTAACACGAAGGGCGAGGTGCGCTGTTAGGCGAGCGGGGGTACTCTCGGTACTGTTAAGGGGAGAAAAGCTATTTCCTAAAGGACAGTGGAGCTGCTTTGCCGATTTTGGGCATGAGTGGCAAGATTCTCCGTCATAGCTCAGACCCATGTCGGCCAGCGAACAGACAACGGCCGTCGCCTTTTACGTGTATCCACTCTGCCCCATCATTTCTATTTTGATCATGCTCGTATTCCCGATGGCTGCGAGTTGTTGTACACAGGCATGAGATCAACAACCAGCATCTCGAATATATAAACAGCCCCGACTTCCGTAGTTCATCCAATCTTGTTTCTATCATCATCACCATCAATCAGCATCACAACAGTCTCTACACTCCTCACTCACTCAACAACCAACTCACTCTCTTCAACCAACCCAAACAACCTAAACAACCATCAAGATGCAGTTCTCCACTGGTGCCCTCTTCGCCCTCGCCGCCTCGGTGGCCTCTGCCGACCTGGTCTTCCACGTCTCTGACTTCTCGGCCGCCTGCATCCCCCACAGCTCCCAGTGCTCGTAAGCAATACCCGCTTCCATCGAACAACACCCGCCGTTCACTCTCAGCTAACAACATGCCTCCCACAGTTACTCCTTCGGAGTCGTCAAGATCGGCGCCGGCGAGACCACCCCCGTCGAGTGCTCGGCCATGCTGACCTCCAACGGCCAGCTGCCCGAGGTCACCGACGGCACCTGCAAGGACTCGTCCCGCACCTGGACCATCACCAAGTTCTCCAACAACCACGCCAGCGGCTACGAGCTGTCCGTCTCGGAGCAGGTCACCCCCAGCTCCAGCCTCACCGGCCGCTACGACCTCTTCTCCGGCAGCTTCGAGATGCAGCAGACCGGTGCCTCCTCCCAGCAGGTCTACGTCGGCGAGGAGACCGAGTTCGACCTTGCCAACTAAAAAGTGTCTCCGCTGGGACACTTTTCTTTGATATTGCATTTAATGGGCATGCAGGGAAACCTACCTGGAGCGTTGAAAAGTTTCTGAAATAAATGTATATATTTTATCCCATAATCACAATGGACATTTACGGTCTTGTACCGAGACTCGAACAATCCCCTTTCTCATTATTTGCCTGATTTGAACGATTCTGAACAATTAGTGTTCTCACTTCTCGCATTCCCCAACTTCTGTTACCGGTCTTCAACCATGATTCAGCCATTCCCAGGTTGCATTGTTCTAGAGTTTGGAGACGATGATAATTCTGTTGATCAGGCACGATTTAGCCCCACCCACCTTGCACCTGGAATGAGGTCGGGATCATCCAAGATGCCGAGAAACCGTTGAGCTTCAATGTTGGCCTTGTTGGCTCGAGCAAAATCTCCACATCCCTTGCAAACCACGAAATGCTCATATGCACCCTCTTCTGATGCTGATGGTCACCTTTTTTACTCGAAAATTGTCGAGCTCGTGAGCAGGTATTTTGTACTGGCATGCACTCTGTTCCGTCCCTAGACACGGCTCCACGCAGCCTGCAGAGGAGTGGACAATTCCCCATCTCGGCCTGCTGTGCTGTAACCCACCCCAATATGCAAGTCAGCCAACCAACAAACTCTTGCACAGCCAACAGGCTTAGCTGCAGCCCCAAAACCCCTGGGCTCAAACCCCAGAGGCAACCAGTTGGTTACTGCGGTTTAGAAAATTACCACCAGTAGACTACCATTGCCCCAATTTCGTTGTTTCTCCTTTGTCTACCTGTCCTTCACTGCTTCGCCCTACTCTGGATGTAGATATTCTACTACATTGTGGATGATCCTGCACCTCCGTCGCCAGTCATCTCATCCGCTGGACATCTCAGCTCTCCGTCGGCCCACTCATTCTGAGGGGTTCGCTCACCTGTGCAACATCGCCATCTCGAACAAACATGGAGAATCCTGCCGCCTCCGACAATACATTCACGCACGAGCCCCTCCCGGATCCCGCCAAATACATCAGGCTCCTGGAAGTGCTGGACGACAAGTACTCCAAAACCATCAAAGTCCGGTGCCGGCTCACCACTTGGCCTATTGATAGCGCGCCATCGTACCATGCCATCTCCTACATGTGGGGAGATCCCAAGTCCAATACCCTCATTCTTATGAATGGAAAGACCCTGCAAGTGCGCACAAATTGCGAATTTGCCCTGAAAGAAGCCTACTGGTACAAGAGGAGCCAATCCTTCTGGTATAGGAAGTTGCGGTCCCGTTGGTACGAGAAAAACAAGTCTGAGTGGTACAGCAAGAGCCGGTACTTCTGGCTTGATGCCATCTGTATCGACCAGGCGAGCCTGGGAGAAAAGAGCAAGCAAGTTGCCATGATGGGAAGCATCTACAAGAAGGCTTCCCATGTGCTAGCCTGTATTGGAGATCACGCTGATGACAGCCTCTTTCTCTTTCAATCGCTTTATGGGCTCGCTCATTATGTGGTTCGGCCGAAAGACATGCTCAGATACGACAAATTCGGAGCCTTCGGGGTACGTGTCAGGTTCCTTCTGTTCCACCGTTATTCGACAACCCATCGCTTCGTCCTTGCCTTAGCTCGTATGGCTGTGCGGCCATACTTCACTCGCATGTGGATCCTCCAGGAGCTGGTACATGCTCAAAACATCACCATACTGTGCGGCGATTACGTGTTACCGAAAGACGACGCAATATACTTATTTAGGGGAATTTGGGATAGTAGGGCCCGTTCAGATGATCCCGAAACTTTTGAAACTACGCTAAGAAGGATGATCCCGTGGATTTCCTGGTATGCAATGGGTCGTGGCGGCCCCTCTGATCCTGCCACTGTATGGCGCAGGGACTGGATCGATGGGCTAAAAAGACGATGTGAGGCCACACTCGCCATGCTGCAACGAGACTACATGGCTGTCAAGGACCACCCATTCGGCCTGCTTAGCGAGGTTGTGTGCGACTTACAATGCCAGGACCCAAGAGATAAGGTGTATGGAATCATTTCCTTGATCGACTGGGGCAATATTGCGCCCCTAGAACCCGACTATACGTACAGCGACCTCGAGGCCGCTGTCAGATTCATCGAGGCAATTATGAAGCTTGAGGCTCAACGCACTTCTGAGCCCATATGGAGGTACGTCAACATCACCGTGGAGCTTCTAAATCTCAACGCCGGATCTCGAGGCTTGGCCGAGGCACTCGAGGCGCGTCGTGGTGGCCCTCAAGACTGCACCGAGGGCGCATCAATGACCCCAATTGGGGACTCAACTATGCGACTCCGACAGCCCTGTTGGCGTCTTTCGTCTGATGATATCGACAAGAGCAACTCGCATTTACAAAACTTGCAAGCCACGCCTCCGCAATATCCTCGCGATGATGCACTTTTCCTGCCTCGATGGGCCAGAGCAAATGATTGGGTGATCAAGCCCGACATTGCAGACGGCAGACCCTTCTGGTACGATCCTTTTAGGGCCAATTCTAGAAGGGCGACAACCTACAGAACGCTTCTCCTAATGAGGGAGGGGCAGAATGGCCGTCGCAATGCACTGATCGGATATGGCTTCATATTCTCCGCGCCTCTGAAAGGGTCTCAGATTTCCGACTTATTCAAATACGAAGAAGATGCAAATGTCGACATCTGCTTTACCATAGAAGATGCCATTATAGTATACTGGAAGATGCAACAGCTGCATGGGCTACACCCGGACTCAAAAGACCGGATGGTGGGCTTCCTGGACACTGGTGTCTGTATGCAACAGATGCTTGGGTCGTCTTATGCTATATTAGCGCCGGATCTACCAGTCAACAGCAAAACGGCGAGGTACAGGGAGCTATACAACACCGAGTTTGAGGAATCTCTTCTTGATCTCAGACTTCGCAAGTACATTCTCTGGGACACGAAGGACCGCAGGGGCTGGCTAGTTAACGGTACGGTCGCCGCGCTACAACTTCTGCTGGCTTATATCAGGAACACTCCCCAGGGAGAAATTTTCGACTTCACCAGGATCCATCACATTGACAACAAAACCCCGGAGGCGGCATGGGAGATACTCTGTGACGAGGGTAACATGAATATCATCATACACAAAGTTCTCGAAGATGTCGACGAGAAGCCTCGGTCCGCCGAATCCTCTCTAGACCTGGCCAACATCGAACAAAAGTCACTTGGCGAAGTTATGAAAGGCATCTATGACGTTATGAGAGATTTGAAACCCCGTTCTCCCATGCTTTTCAAAGATCGATGGGATCTCATGGGCTGGGACTTCGAGCGCATTTATCGGACCAACAAAGCAAAGCTATACAAGCACAAGTTTGACGAAGAGCCCTCCTGGCTGTCCTTTGCGAAAGACCTAGAGCCAATATTTCTCTTTGGTTCCGACTTTGGCGAGATCATGCAGCCGCGTGAGGGTCATTGTTGTCCTTACTTCAAAACGGTCCCTAAAGGTCAGGACTATCTTGTTATGGATATGCACATGATCAAGAGTTTGATGAGATCATTCAGACACAGGGAGGAAAAGTCTGAGATTGTGGCTAGACTGACACTTGATTTTGCTTGGGAGCATCGTG
This sequence comes from Diaporthe sp. NJD1, assembly GCA_013842865.1. Lineage (NCBI taxonomy): Eukaryota > Fungi > Ascomycota > Sordariomycetes > Diaporthales > Diaporthaceae > Diaporthe > Diaporthe sp. NJD1. The sequence continues at coordinate 813,994 of JACDXY010000014.1, read as the reverse complement.
TGGACCCCTTTCGTCACTCACACGGCCAAGACGACCATCTGGATAAGGTTGACTCAAGTTGCTTTCCTGTTCAGAAAATAGTGAAAACACCGAAGCATGATTGGCAAACACCAGAACGCGAAGAGGCTCTTCTCAAAGAGGGCGAGGGCCGGCGATACTCATGGCAGGATGTTGCAGAGATGACAATGACAGTCAGTGATACGGATGAAGCGGTCGATGAGAATGGAGAGTCACAAAGACCGTCCGAAGGAGAGATGATAGTGGTTCTTGGAAATTACCCCGACCGAGAGAAACTGAGACAGCTTGCCGAAGCTAATCTATGACAAGATCACGATCGATATAGACCACAGAGGGTGAATACAACTCCTAGTTCTGCGCATTTCCTAATCTCCCTGAGGTTATGTCTCTAACTCGGGCTCAAAATCCCGACAAGAACGACTTCAGACCCTACCACACCAATAACGACGTCAATATCTTTTGGACCCAGCGGAGCCGGCTCGAGAGCTACAGATTCCAGCTGACTTCAACCTGTCCACTTCCAACGCGCCATGTCCAATGGTCTTGAGTGTACCATCTCTCCAAGTCAACCAACCTGCAAACATCAAGAGCAGAGCACATTGTCAAATTTTGGGTGTCCTTGGCAACAGATGAAGAGGCCCCCCCCCCTGTTCTTTGGCCTTGGGGCGAGCGTATTTCTGTGGGCATCGTGAAGGTCATGGCCTGCAACCTGCAGTGGCTTTGTTTCAGTCCGAGGGACGCCAGAGCCCAGATCCTCGGGATATCGTAGCAAAGCGACCTTGTTGCGTGGCTTCGAATCCTTACCCCGGATCTTGGTAGGATCGTGGCCGGTGTGGCCCCCGCCAGGGAGATATTCTACTGCAGATGCTCGATTCGCTGTACCTTTATCTTCCCCTGTCCATGCAGCACTGAAGTGACGGAGCCCCTTTGCATTTCTCACGGCCGAGGTGCCTGTGTGGAACAAGTTCTATTAGTCCTTCCTAGTGTTCAACACTTACTAATTGGCTCTATTAGAATGTTCCCTTTGAATTCTCAATACCTGAATTCATATATTTAAGTTGCCTCAAGCTTTCTCTCTCTACAGCCAGACTCGCGTTGTGGTTGTACCAGCTGGCCCCAGATTTTGGAGATGTCTGAACTTTTGAGCTTTATCTCCATAATACAATAGTGCGGGAACACATGGCTTTCATCGACCGGTAGTCAAGACATTAGTAAAAGCTAGCATCAAACTTTCAACATAGAAGCCTGCGCCTGAGTACCGATTACATCTACGACCTTGCCGCGCCGACCCAACTGGTTATTGCACCCATGTGCTCAATGCCTCGCTACCTGGTTCGATTGTATCGTCTGGAGAATAATTGTAACTACTGGATCCATCTAGGTACATATGTAGGTACGGTGACACTCAATATCTTGCTGGTTGATGCAAATAGCATCCACCCAAATCCACCGCGAAGCGCTAGTACACCTAGGTACCGAAAGCTGCGAAGGGCAGCGGCCAATCTGGGCGTGATACGGAAGACTCCATTGCCATCAAAAAGGAAATCTTCGCTGAAGTTCGGCTCCACTGACCCCATGTATATGGCACATGACAATGCCACAAATGGGACAGTTGCTTCATCGATATCTACCACACGAAGGGTCCCTTCAAGAGGTTCGTTCTGGTCGGTGTAGCCCGGGAATTCCAGGAGTCGAATACGATAGGATGTTGGCAGCGGAAGATGTGTGTAGGGTATAGAAGTCGGCATGTTGTTGTTAATTACATTGGACTTCTAGAGTGTCAACTGGTGGAGACGATGACCACTCTGCTGGCTTTGCGCTCAGACACGGTGCAGCTCCACCTTGTGCCTGGATGAGGCCGGGATCATCCGAGACGCCGAGAAACCGTTGAGCTTGGCTTCTGGTGCCTGGAGCAACATTTTCACGTCCCAAACTATGACATGCTGATGTGCACCCACTCTTGGTGCCAATGACCACGTTTTCTCGAGTTTCGTCAAGCTCGTGATGGAGCATCTTGTAACGGCCTGTACTGCAAAACGACACACCCTCTTCCGTCTCTGAACACGGCACAGCAGCTCCCTCCGGCTTGCAGAAAATTCCCCATCTCGGAATCATGTGATGTAACCCACCCTGATGCAAACCAGCCAACCAACAGGCTCATGCACAAACAACAGGCTCATGCACAGCCAACAGGCGTAGCCGCAGCCGCAAGACCCCTGAGATCGAACTATTGAAGCACCCAATTGGGTACTGCTGCGCGATAACTTATTACTAGTAGACTACCATTGCCCCCGTTCCGTTGTCTCGTCTGTCAAGCTGGCTATCACTGCTTCCTCTCAATCCGGCAGTCAACAACATACCATACTGTGGATAATCTTGCACCTTATCACCAGTCATCTCATCCGCTTCACGCCTCAGATTCTCGTGGGTCCACTCATTCTGAGGAATTCTGCTGCAGCAGAGGGAGGGTGATTAGATTAGGTGGAGAAATATTTCGTGATTACCCCTCCAGAACCCCTTTCTTCATACAACACAACGTGTTGTCCCACTTGACTCATCTCGCCTCTGCAAACTACCTAGGTGGTCTTCTCCCATTATCTTGGAAACATTCAGCGTGCGTACCTAAAGCAACTCCGGCTTAAGGGCATTTTGCACACGACACGACACGCCTCTCCCGAACAAGGCTTTACAGAACGCAAACTCGGACTCCGTAAAGCTCATCTATCGAGATCTTCAAACGGTCCGGGGGGGTTTACCAGACTGATCGAACTGAGTTGAGCCGGATAAATATATACGAGTTCTCGCGCCGGCTGTTAGCAATATCACTGCATTCATCGCCACGTCTTCCGCCTGTCACTAGCAACATGAGAGACAGCGCGCACATCCCGGGGATGGGATGGTGGCCACCAAAACTCCGCCTCAAACAGTCTGACCTGTGCTCTGAGTGTACCGCTATCGACTTCACGGCAGTTTTCACCCCGCCTCAGGATTACGAGTCCGAGGAAAAGCCATGGATTCTGCTTGTCGAGCGCGAACAACTGGTCATCGATTCGAATTGCGCCCTTTGTCGATACTTCTCTCATATCTGCTACTCAATCCATGAGAATGGCATCTACTTCATCGCGTTCCATGAACGGCTTCCACCTCTCGATAAAGATTGCAACACTCAACATGGAAACGCATGCCGGTCCCTTGACAAGATTCTCATTTCTGTACTGCGCACGCGCCATATTAACAACGTCCTGGAATGCTTCTCGTTTCATCCATTTGGTGGTCGTTACGACGGTATACTGCGCCAGAAGTCCGGTTTCATAGTATGCCATCTCAACAAGCCGACCCGGGAACCGCGTACACCACAAATAGTCCCCAACGCTTTGGATGTCTCCTTGGCGAAGGCCTGGCTCGACTTATGCACCCGACAGCATGGTGCGTGCAGGTGTGCTATCAATACTCGATTGCATATGCCTAGGACTAAATTGATCGATTGCAAGGCCCGCAAACTCATCAAAGTGGGAGTGTGGCCCTTTCACATGCCACGCTTCGCCGCGCTGAGTTATAGGTGGGGAGTGACACCGGAGCCCCAGATGGAGCAGGACCGAGAGGGCCACTTGTCCAACTTACCTTTGACTATTGAAGACGCAATATCGGTGACCAAAGGCCTTGGCATGCGCTATTTGTGGGTTGATCAATATTGCATTGATCAGAGCAACAGCAAGGAGAAACAGGAACAAATACAGAAAATGGATCGTATATATCAATGTGCTGATGTTACTATCATGGCGACCGCGGGAAATGATTGTCATTACGGCTTGCCTGGCGTGTCGAAACGTGCACGCCAAGTTCTGGATCCTTTCATTCTCGACGATACCCTCACCTTCGGCATTTGTCCTGCGGCAGGGGCACACTGGCAAAATGGTGCGTGGCACGAACGGGGCTGGACTTTCCAGGAGACACACCTCGCAAGGAGGCGCTTGGTTTTCTCCGACACACTTGTCCATTTCGAATGCTCGCACCACAAACCATGGCAAAGGGAAAACAGTGGCGGGTTTGAGACCGTACAGCACAACGCCAAAGAGACACGCAAGCTGAGAGAAGGTTATGCTGCTCTAGCACTAGATATTCGCCAGGCCCTGGACACGTGGGACTTGTGTGAGATTTCGCCCATTATTTCTACGGTTTCGCTCCAAAGGGTCGCCGCATATGTGCACCATGGGAACTTTGAGGCTTGCATAATCGAATGCTATTCGTTCGTCACCCACTACACGATGAGGAAACTGTCCTACACCTCCGACGCCCTTAACGCTTTTCTTGGGTTAGCAAACGCCATGCAGGAGCTCCGTTCCCCCGTCTACAACGTAGTCGGGGTTCCTTTCATGGTGGGCAACAAGCGTACCGGCCGAGACTATTGGGCCGAGTTCACCTTCTCTTACGGACTTGCGTGGTATTCGCGCGAGGGGATGGACAGGTCCGACCAACAAGTTGCTGAAAATGGCGGATTTCCTTCCTGGAGTTGGGGCAATGTCAAGTTATGGCCTGTTCTATTTGATTACCTTGCTATAGATAAGCCGGGTACTCCTAGGCCGCCTCCAAAAGATCCGAAGAACTGTCACATCATATACAATGCCCAACTACGAGACATACAAGTCGAGTTCACCTCCGACGGAAAGAAAGAAATAATTGGACTTGTCAGGTATGCAGAAATGTCCGGGAAAGCGAGAAAGATGAGCCTGCCACAGCCGACGGCTTTGCTTTTCAAGGCGCGCTTTGTGCCGTCTCACGCCATCGGTCTTCGCTCTGAAGATGGCAACACTGAACAGAACGGTACCGGGACGTTCTCCGGAAAGTTCTTCCATGACGCGCATGGAAGCAGTGAAAGTCTTACGATAAGCCTCGTCGAGGATACCTCCAATGAAACCGATTCAAGCGAGAGAGATTCCCAGGCTGAATCACAGCCTCCAGGCTGGGAGTGGAATTTCACTACGTATCCTAGGTATCGCCTACTTGTCCACGACAGACAGTTTCACCATGATATAACTGCTTCAGGATGGAGTCTCTTGCTCCTCCGCTGCTTTTACATGTCGACAGGTATGTTGAACAGTGTACGATTGCTTGTCATTAAGGGCATGGAAGGGAATTCTGCAAGCCGAGTTGGCATTGTTACTGTGCGTCCTGACTCTCACCGGTTTTCTGATAGGCTTGTGGAGGCTATGTTTGTCAAGTGTTTTACATTTGAGAGGGAAGTAAGACTGGTGTGAAAATCATATAGACCGCACTCGAGCTAGCCTTAAAATCACAAGCCTTGCGTATAGTCTACTGTATACGCGCATATGACGTCGAAAGAAAACTCCTTAGCGAAATTTTAAAGGGCTTCTCCAACACTATTCTAGATATCATTGTGAACATGGAATCCAAGAGCTCCAAAAAGCTAATTACAGGCGAAGTTCATCACTTTTTTTATATTAAGATAACGATTGGCACATATCGGAATACAAGTATAAAGGGCTGGGACTTTAATCAGATATACTATATTAACAACGCAGAGGTATACATATATATATTTAAAAAGATACCTACCTAGCATGAGCTTGTAGTTAAAAGACTTTCAATCACCCTTTATATATATATTTAGAAGTGACTTTAGCAATATATTATAAGCGGATATCCACTGCTACCCTTATTTCAAAACCCTTTCTAAAGGCCAGGACTGCCTCGCCATGGCTATGGAGACTATTTAGAAACATATCAAAGATGAGAGTGGCGGCACCCCGGCGCCGCGCAAAGAAAGCATGGCCAGGTCAAGCCGTGCACTTACCTGGAAATATGATGTAAACCCATTCGGTCATATACAGGGTCAAAAGAACCATCTCGAACAAGTCGACTCCAATTGCTTCCCCACTCAGAGCCTAGTGACAGTCTCGATAGTCTTCACATGCGAAGAGAAAAGTAATCTGAGGTGGGAAAAGGGCAGACCATATTCGTGGAAGGAGGTTGATGATATGATAACAGCGCCTGAGGATGAGCCGGTGGAGGATAAGGCGCACAAAAATGGGATGTTAGTGTTTGGAAACAAACAAAGTGAAAGAAAACTGGGACAGCTCGCCGAGGCCAATTTACAAGAAAACCTACCGCCTGGGGGCCACAGACGGTGTGCGCAACCTTCGAATCTACGCGGTCTTCCATTGCGACTGGGAGCCATTTCCTGACCATGGGCTCGTACGAGTCAGCTACAACACCCAAATTCACTTCTGCAGCAGGGGCGAGACACAGAGTCTGGATCTACAAGCGCTGATAGGAGGGCTACATAGTCCAGCTGAGTTCGGCCTGGCCAACTAGACTTGACTACCTAAGCAGCATTGCATTGTATAAATTTGGAGAGGAACCTATATTCTGTCACATTTCTTGACGTTTATACTGTTCCTTTAAATTCTGTAGCTATATTGTGTCACGAGCCCTTGCTGCCACACGTTGTTGTCCTCCCCCGGAGGAAATCGTCAAGGTAGGTACTCGTTGGCATTATCTGATGCGCTATAGCCAAGGTGCTTTAATATGCCACGATGGCCAGTACGGCGAACCTGTGAACTTCAAAGAACCAAAACATATTTTCGAACATTTTGATGCCCTTTGACACAGGCGAAGATGCTTGCACCCTATTGCTTGGCCCTGGGCGAGCATATCTCTGTGGGCGTCGTGAAGGTCATCTGGCCTGCAACCCGCAGTGGCTTTGTTTCGAATGCAGGAACATGGGAGCCCAGCTCCCATAAGGGCCCTGAAAACCCGAACTTGTTGCATGGCCTTTGAATCCTTACGCCGGATCTTGGTAGGATCGTGCCCCAGGTGGCCAATGTGGCCCCCATCAGGGGGATGGGGTGGCCCACAACAGCGACCGCACTGGCGAACATGCTTAAATGAAACCTAGTGTTTATATGTGGCACAGCATTTGGACTTCGGTCCTTCCGTTTCAATTATCACGATATTCACCGGTCAGACCCCTGCCAAGCTGTTCCAAAATTATCGACGCTGGCCTCTGCAGGTGCACTTATGGGGCTATGTTGCAGTCGGCGGCCCATGTTGAGACATCGAAATGTCTTCGGGTGTTCATCACGTCCCATTACTTTGTATGTTCCACTTCCTATACTGTCCTAATTTTATGACTTGGGTTTTTGCTCCTGCTGCAAGTCCCCGATGCTGCTGTGGTCCTCTCCGTGAGGCATACTCTTCCCTTTTGACGATCTCTTGCGACAAATCAATTACATTCAAACAAGCCTCCTTGAAAGATTAATGAATTCTCATTCTTAAAATTTTAATTCTGGTTCATGCTGGTTTTTAAAGCATTCGCAGCCAAACTCCGCTCGTCTTCACGATGAATACACCTAACAAGCCGGCGAATGGCGCCACAAAGGCAACAGCGGCTGCCGAAGGGGGGCCAGAAATCAAAACCGTCATGGTATTGGAAGACATCAAGAAGAAAATAGACTCTGCATTATCACCGGCCAACAATGCATATTTGGTGCCCGGCAGGGATGGAAAACCGCCGAGCTTCCGGGCCGAATTTGCGTTCAAAGTCAACCTGCGCAGATATCTGACTCTCCAGAGCCTGGCCGCCCGAGAGAATCGCACATTGTCGAGAATGATTACCTTCACATCTGCTGGCTCGGATGTAGATACGCTGGCAGTTCCTGCCAGCATGTACGTTCGGGACACCTGGGGCCAGGACGGAACTAAGATCCTCAAAACGGTAGAAAGTGCCATGGCGCGTACTGAAATTCGCGCAGTTCCAGCCAGTAAGCTTGTTGTGGAAATTTCCCTCTCTCGTTCTTTTTCAGTTTCCCAGATCTTCCTCGAAATCCATGTACTCAGGTACTAACACGTGGACCCCGGTAGCACTCGCGCACGATAAGCAAATTTCCATCACTGTTCACAAGGACCATTTGCTTCTCAACATCGAGGGCAGACGAGCCTCTTTTGCGAAGATAATTGAGCAGGTCTGCTGGTTGGTTAGCGTTGCAGGCGACACGCCGACTGCCCGCCTTGCGAATTTCGTCAAGGAAACGAAGCAAGGGACGAGAATACGCGGATATACCGAGACGGTCCACACTGGGGACCCTATTATAGAACCAGGCAAAGGCTGTCGGTTCAATGTCTCATTCAGTGCGGCCCAGGTCAAGAGGTTCACGAATCAAGGCCTCGTCAGGAAATCAGGCCACTGCTGGAAGACTATGACAGAGCTGTCTATCATCGCGAGGGGTTTCGCGATCCCTTCAAGGCCCAGGGCAGGCTCGGGGCTCGAGGCTCCTCTCTTGGTTCTACGACAACTAATCAAACGTGGCTGCCACGGGACGCGGCCTTTGGCCCTGGACAAGCCCATGGTCATGTTTCCTCCTTCGCAAGTTGACAGAGTGGACAAGTCTGGCAAAGCTGTTCAGGTCCACAAACTGAGACTGATCCTGGCCGCGGACTCTGAACGGCCCCTGCGAAGGCGAGGAAATGTTATATACTGGCATTTTGATCCGTCAAAAATCTGTGCCTCGGCGAACTCGATCCAGCAGCTGGAGGATGGAATCAGTGTCGAGCCGTGGGCAATCGATCCGAGTTCACGGCATTTTGTTGGATGGAGCAAGAATGCGGGGCACTTGACAAGTAAGTGGCCTGGACTAATAATAGCTCGAGCTCGAGCCACCCGTGCATGCATGCGAACTGCGGTATTGGTTGGGTGGCCGCCTTCTGGGCCCCCCCTGCCCAGGCGATGATGGCCATATGCAGTGGGTGCCTATTTGCAGGTGGCTGGCTGGCTGGCACGGGTCAGACCTCAAGTTGCAGACGGCGGCCGGCTGGCTCCCTCACTCCCGACCTCAACTCACCTCGCCTCGTCTCAATTCGCTCCACGCTTGAGCTCATCTCCAACCCTAGCTCCTCATCTCCCCGTCTCCCAGTGAGGGCTTCAAGGCTAACTGTTTCATTCATTTCTTGACAGCGGCACCCAAGGATATCCCATTGGGGACTTTTTGTAATCTGACCCCTCGCGGGCACTACGAACTCGTCATCTCAAGCTTCACACCCAACTTCCGGCTACCCGAGGCCGTGGCTTTAAGCCTCACATTTGCTGCGGAAGAAGTCGCTACTTCGTCCGACACAAAAGAGATGTGGGGGAAGCGTAACTCAGCACTTTCGGCTGTCCGGGATTGCGTGTTCGTCCTCTGGGATACAGATTTCAAACGAGGCTGGCTCGTCGGCGGGGACACCGTGGCACTACATCTACTCCGCGTGCACCTCAAAACCGATGAGGACTCAAATGAATTTGACTTCTCCTCGTTGAAGCTCCTTGGGGATGACGGTCGATCGGCCTATTCAGTGCTGGAGAAGTTCAATGACAGGAAGGAGTCGCTGAACCACCTCAAGGATATGGAAGATAAGCCCGAAAATTTCGACATCAAACAACCAGCCGAAAACCGAGAGGAGGCCATCAAAAGGGTGGTTGGCGGTAAACTAGACGGCATCTATGCTGTCTTATTGCAGCTGTCTAAAGATGCACAGACTATCAATAAGCACGGCGGACTCTCGGGCCCAGTTCTGAAGTGGTATGAGAAGAAAGTGGGCACTACCCTGAGGGGATGGGATTTCAATCAACTTGCCGGTCTCAGAAAAGCACAGATATATGTTTACAAGATGGACAAAGACCCAGGCTGGCTACCGCTGGCAAGAGAACTGGATGTGGCGTTTCTATTCGCAAACGGACTGGGCCCAGTCCTAGAGCCGCGCGCCGGTTCGTGTTGCCCTTATTTCCCAACCCTCCCTGCAGGTAAGAACTTTCTCGCCTCTGGTACGGAGCTTCTTGGGAGATTCATCAAGCGGTATGGCGGGGATGAAGAGAGCAATCCACCCGAAAAGACTGTGGCTAGACTAAGCCGCAGCCAAGGCTGGGAACGTCGTCAGGACCCGTTCGCACGGCCAAATTGCCAAGGGGATCATTTAAATGCCTTGGGGCCTAGTTGCTTTCCGGTTCAAGGCACGCATTATGCACCGTACGACAAGGACAGGGAGAAGAGATGGGACAAGGAGCCGAAATTTATAAAAGGCAAGAATCTGTATAGCAAAGGGGAAATCCAAGCCATGCTTGGAAAGAACGCCAAGGGAATCGTGGTGTTTGGACGTCAGCCAGGGTCGGAGGAACTCAAGGATATGTGTCGACAACAGAGCACCTTGCCTAAGTCTGGAACACAACCCACGGTCAATGCAGCTCCGGCCGCTGCACAGCCTTCCAGCAGGCCCTCAAGCCGCGGTGCTACCCCGGGCTTGACTAGGCCGACAGCATCAGCAGCAGACCCGAAACTTCCAATGAAGGCTGGGACCAGCAGCAGATCCAACAACTCGGTCCCGGATGCCAAAGATGCAAGAGCCTCCACGGAGGCTCCTGGAGAGCCCTCAGTTGCCACATCTACAGGGAGAGCACCCAGCGTAGCCAGCATCGGAAGCACCGATTCGAGTCGTCAACGCAAAGCTTCAGGTGCTGATTCTGGTGTTGAACGACCTCGGGCGTCAACCCCTCAAGCCTCTCCAGCTACGGCACAGAGGACGGCCAGCATCAGCAGCGTCAGGAGCACTGCTTCGAACCCTCATCTCAGGGCACCAAGCACTCCCATCGGCGCAGGGCAACCTCGGACGTCAAGCCCTCAAGCCTTGGCGAATTCGATGCATAAGACGGCCAGCAATGCCAGCCTGAGAAGCATCAGTTCGGACACCCGCCCTAGAGCCACAGTCCCTAGCTCTGGCCAGCCTGGTGAATCAACTGCGGAACCCAACGCACGAACAGCAGCGAGGAAGCCCAGCAACTCCAGCGTGAGGACGACAAGTTCGGTCGACTCCAAGGCTACGGGGGGCTCAACCGTCCAGATACCAGCTGCGCAGCCTCCCATCCCGGCTTTGAAGAAGACTACTACCGATTCCTCCGACAGGACGACCAGCTCGCGTACATCAAGGGGCACACAGAGCTCGGCAGCTGGGTCTACATCCGCGAACAGCAACCAGCGGCAACAGCGTCTCGGTCAACTCAGCGCCGCCACGGCAGCGACTGCGATGACGGATGGCCATCATTCCACCTCGTCCGGTCCGGCTCCTACGGCAGGTGGTGGCCAAGACGCTTAATACTAACGATGTGATTCGTTTTCGTATTGGAGCCTGTCCCATCGGAATTTATCCCACTGGAAGTTAGCCCGTTGGATTTTATCCCACATGAGGTTGACCCACAGGATTCACTCCATAGAAGGTTATCCCATGGGAGGTTGTCGGCGGGAGGGTATCTCATAGGAGCCCATCCCGTAGGAGGTCATCCCATTGGAGAGCATGCCAGAGGAGACTATCCCACGGGAGGCTATCCCATGGAAGGCGTCCTGTGGGAGATTGACCCGTGGGAGGCTATCCGATATGGGATTGTCCTATGAGATATCATCCCACGGGGCATTGTCCCACGGATGCTGTCCAAATATCACATCATGAAAAGGTGTCCGCCTGACACTGTCCGGGGGGGAGCGTTAATCATGATTGTATCCCTTTGTGTACTTCTTTTAGCCATGTCCAAGTATCTTATAGCAATTCCATTGAAGCATTCAGTTTCCTGCCGTGTTGAGTATTCAAAATTGGAAGATTCGAACAATGGAGGAATTTCCAACGTTCTCAAATCCTATAGCTACATCTCACGGCATTAGGATTGCTTGAACTTTTATCTTGAGCAATCATCTAGGCCGCACCACAATTTTGGTGTCACTAATGAAAAGTAAGACCGGATAGCCCGCGGATCGAAAAAGACCTCTAGCCTTGTTCGATTCTGAAGAATATGGCAGCAGACATGGCTCTTCCAATTGCACTCTGTGATTTCACTGCCCGATTACGGATCTTCTCATCCAATGTAATAATCGCTAATCTCACTACGTGATTCTTTACATGGCTAGTAACCATGGTTGATCTGGTCTGCCGTGAATTGCGTCAAACAACGGAACTTGCGATACCCGTGGTGCTGTTCCTTCCCGCCAAAGATACTGTTGCAGTTGTAATCACCATCGGGGAATACAATGCAGTTGCCGTAGGTATTACCATCCACTGACCTCCAAGTTAGCCCAGGTCTCAACTGAACCCAAACAGGAAGAGGAGATTATTGCTTACATCCAACCATGGTCCTGCCTCGGTCCTTGTAAAGCGCTGCAATGGCAGATATTTAGCTTGAGGTCCTTTCCCACCTGGCATTGAGTTTGAGCAACAGATACATACTCCAGTGATAAACGGGGCCATTCAGGAAACTGAAGTTCATCTCCAATTGATCGATATTGTCCGCAGGAGGCGTGTAGCCGCAGCCGCTCCCTTTGCACCGCACACCGTTCTTATAACTGACATCTCCGCTATCCCAGAACACGGGGGCGTTCTGGACGTCGATGCAGGATCCAGGCTGAGCCTCAAAGATCTGCCAGCCCTGTGGAAACCATTAGCATGGCTCTTCCGGATGCCTGCATTCAATTGCAACGAGGACAGCACCGATTGGTCATACCCTGCTGTGGGAATTGAAGATGGCATCGTACACATCTACCATGTAGACGTCGAAGTTGGCCGCAACTGGCTGCAGCAGGGCCATATAAGCAGTGATTGAAAGGGCGGAAAATCTCATTTTGATATTGGATCAATCGTTGAGAGGAGGATATTTGAACAACAGAGGTTGATAATGTTTAGTTTGTCAACTACGACCACTTGAGGAGGCTGGACTGCCAACATCTCAAACCACCAAGGCAAAACAGCAGCTTTTATACAGCTAGCTTCACCTGGAATTCTGGATTCCAGGGTATCATTATGGGATGCTGGCCTAATTGACTAGGGCTGTAGAAAATATTGTTGCCTAGGGGCTAGTGAGGCTTTAGACCAGATACCCACATCGTGAAGGATTCCGGAAAAAACATCAAGCTTTTGGATGTCAGCAAGTCTGAGGAGCTCTTCAAGACTATCATGAATCAGGCTAGACCGCGCATGAATAAAAGCCTACGATAGCTTAGACATGTCAGCGGATACAATGCTCCAGGCCCAGGCTTATTCGAATCCAGGACGATTGTGAGCGCTACCTAGGTAGGTATGTGGATCTGGCACAGTCTACATCCACAATCAAATTTCACCATCAAAGCACCCCCCAAATTTGGCTGTTGGGATTCTTGGAGGATCTCTGAGAATTTCAGTGCGCTTCCTAATGATTACCTGGCATGTCGCTGCGCACTCCGCAGCTGTGACTCAATGACACGTCTGAGCTTCGTCCGCGTCGATGGTTGACTGCCGTATAAAGGCTGGAGACGGGATGATCATCAACATCCCCGGTGGAGGTAGTTGAGACAAATCCAGCAGTGCTAGAAGATACAAGGCGATTGAGGACCCGACATTGGTGTAGCGAGAGGAGCCATGCTGCTAGGGAAGATGCAGCGTTACAAGTCTGAGAAGGTATAACAATGGGTTGGTATTGGGAAGGAGAGAAATGAGAAGAAAGAAGAAAGGGTGAAGAATTAAAGATGGTGAAGCCAAGGACTGTGCAGGAGCGACGACAAAAATGCCAAAGGGAGAGGGGCGAGGAGAGACAGAAGATGACCTTGACAACGCACAAGCTAGAGTGATGGACTTGAGCGTATAATTCTGGGGTGTGATCCGGCTCTCACCACCATGACGCTCAGGCTGCAGACCTGCCACTAAGGGAAACGTTTTCAGATTGAGAAGTTGGCAACGAAAGACAGTTAGTGATATACCACATATTCCCGATTCCCGCCAACAGGTAATGGCAAGTCATCATCGCCGTTCCGCCGTTATTCACTCTACCCACACATATCTCTGGTCCCTGCCCAGTTTCCATCATCACTCACCACCCAAGGAACCTTACCAGGCCGGGCAAGTTGGCCCGCAAAGCTTGTCCGCCAAAGCAATCGCCCCCACAATGGCCGCCGACAAGGTGATCCCCATCTCCGCCTCTCCGACCAGGACCCCGAGCAGCACCCCGGGGACCACTATCGCAAGCACCACTGCTGCCGTGACGATGACCAGGCCCATCCGTGTGACCTTGGGCCGAAGCATGATTGCCTTGGGAACTGGGCCAGGTGGGCTTCCTGCTGGGGAGGCCGTGATGCAGGCCGGGGAGATTTCACGTAAGGCCAGGGGAAGACTTGATGAGATGCGGCTCGTAATCTTGACTTCACAGCTATTGGGAAACTGGGCCTCGCTATCGACGACCTTCAGGATCGTTAGCTCTCTCCCCCTTCGTTATGGTCCAGTCTGGCTGCCCTGACTTACACTAGAAATGGTCACAATCTCCGCCACAGGATGGCAAAGCACTCGTGACCAACTGGACTGCTCTTCGTAATAGAGCTGCAAAGCCTGGTCAATGACAGAAGAAGTGGGCTGGTGGACGACGTCGATGCGCAAGTGGTGTAAGTGACATGTGTGCTTGCGCTGGGTGATGATACGACAGAAGTTGTTCCTAACGGCAAGCGACTGTGTATGAGCGGCCATGTTTGGTGTTCATGCAACGAAATGGTTTGTTTGACATATGAGCAATTAAGAATTCTAAGGAGGTAAAACATCAGGAACCAGGACCAGTTGGGTGAGCGGCTATATAATGTAGTCAGCGTGATACTGTCATAGGCTTGGCCAAGAAGGACGATGATTGTTGCAGACCAGACCTAGGCTGCACACAGAAGCAAGTCATATATTGGTGCAGGAATTTGCGAATTCTTGCACCCTGGACCTAGGCCTGGCTACGCCAAGGAATCGTGGGCGGGAATTAATTGGACCAGATCTGAGCCTGGTTACACAAAGGCATATTTGGGCGCGGATTGCTGCAGACGAGAACCTGGGCTGCAGATGCGACGTTGTGTGTGGGCACGAGGTACCTCAGCCTAAGATATGTGCCATCACTGCGTCACTCGATTGATACACAACAGCTGCGGCCCTTATGCATAACCAATAGTTGGCTTGAAATTCATCGAGGATTTATATAATACTCCTCATTGAGCCAGCAAAACTTTACATGCCAAATGTAGGGTGCTGCTCCAGGGAGGTACAGCGTGTGCTTCGGAGAGATCGTGCAACAGATGTTATAAATTCACTTGCACAAAGATCGTGGCGCAATGGAAATACGAATTGGTCCAACGCAAGGAAACGGGTGGAATAGTCTTTTTCTTAGCAGTTGTTGGAGGGTGGTGAATAACTGAAACTTAGTGGTTCCAGTCAGATGGCTGAACATTAGCATCAAAATACATTAATTCTCTCAGCAGCTGCGAAACTACACGACTACTCTATTTTATTACTGACGCATAGCTCAGTATGGCAAGCTATTAGAACGGAACATGTTCCAGAGATCCTGTATTAATGCCTGTAGTTACTCCCAGGTGGCAAAGTGGTAGCCTTTCTCCTGATCCTTTTTAAATATGACGTCGCCTAGCTGCCTGTTCTATATGCGTGGTGGTTTAGTGATTTCTTTTAAGAAGTATAATAACTCTTATAATTTTAATAATATTATTAACAAAAGCCTGCTTAAAAACTATAATATTTAAGTTCCTAAGCTAGATGTTTAGTTTATTTATTAGCTTGGCACTTAGTATCCCCCGCTTAGTCTCTGCTTGCTAGTTATCCTAGGATATCTTATAATAAATAGTTATGCTAGCCGCTGGTTTTATGCGACTATATTAATATAAGCTGAATTATTTATAAGCTTTTTAGTTTATTTATAAGTAGTTGTTTGTTTAGGCGATTAACTTCTTATAGATTTAAGTTAATGATATAATAAGGCAATTTATAAGTATAGCGATAATGATTTAGCATTTTGTTTTAATTATATGACGGTAATAGCTGTTATTATATTAATAGTTTTTTGTAGCTTTTAGGCCCGTTTATTCCTGGGGAGTGTATAGATTTAATATATATATTGGGAGGAACTGAATAAATCTAAGTAGAGATTTGGTTAGTAGAGGTGGAATAGTGAGGATTAATTTGAGATGCAGCGCCAATATTGACTCGGGATGGAGATTGCTGAGGTATGTGGTTATGTACATGCCCTATAAATGTGCGCTACGGCTTTAGTTTCAGGAGAGACTACTTGCAGCTCTGGGTGGGGAGATGAAGGGAACTCACCCAGTCTCCTCCTTGGGCGGCATATCGCTTATATCCCAGGCTCAACATTAGTTTATAGCAGGTATCTGCATACTGTTGCAGCTCTACTGCTTTGTAAAGTTTTGTCTTCTGTCGAGGTTTCATCATAGGTATTGTTGATGTTGACGCAGCTACTGCACTGCTGCTAGCTACCATGTGTGTTTGTTGCTTAGCCATGTCTCTGTGAAGTCATTTTGGGCACGTCTTATAGATATTCCAGTCTGCATCATTCTTTTCCATCACATCATGACACTTAAAGAGCAGATATGATAAGATGGACAAAAAAAGAGGAGCAGAAGATGCCAAGTCCAGGAATTGAACCAGGCACCTTTGAGGTGTCCCTGCATACTATAGCCCAGACAGGATCATGCTAGGGGCCGCAGCCTGAAACAGTTGCACCATAGACACCTTAGCTCAGGAGGTGGAGATTGGATGGGTTTGCCTACCTATAAGGGGGGGGCAGAGTTCGAGCCGTTTGAGGTGGGGGGGGGGGGGGGTTTCAACTGCTTACCAGTGAATTTCAGTCTGATCGTACCGACGTAGCTACGCATGTCAATCTCTTATGGATGCATCTAAACTAACTAGTGGTACAAGTCCTAGAGTGTCTGCCGTTTTGATTTGGGAAGTTACTTTAAAGCAACTGTCTTGGCTAGGAGTACCCTGTGAGGTGGAAGCTCACTATGAGATGCGAGATATCTTTGTCTTGTTCTCCCCACCATGGCTTTGACTTCAATTGGGCTCTCCGAGGTTCGTCACAGCTGTTCTCAAATGCCCGAATGATTTCTCTCCTCGAATCAAAATTCATGACACCGCACATCGTTGAACAGTCGAACGGAACGGAGAGACATAGAGTGCGCTAAGACGATGAAATTGGGTTTCTTTCATTTTGTTGTCGACAAAAGATAACTGCGAACTTTCTCTTAACCAAGGGTCCTCATCCTGGACCCACCATCAGAACCCCCTCGTGGCCCAACATCACAGTGCCAATACCCTCATGACAGACTACTTGTCAAGCTAGAACCTTCGTCTGCGCAGCACAAGCTGGTCCAAGTCGAGCAGTTGTTACACTCCAGAGGGAAAGACCCAGGACCGAGTCCAATTCACCGTTAAATACATCTGCTGTGGCATAGAGTACCCTGGGTAGTATGACCAGGTCACATATTGATAATCCGCAGGCCATCGCTATCCAGCCCCTAGCTGATTGGCAACGTCCACCCTGTATTCAACCTGCTGCGTTATTTGATCCTGCAGAGCCGCACTTGGATACGTAACTACCGCGTATTGGGTATTGCTATGGCCCATCTCTGTGCCTAGCACCGGCTGTTGACTCTCATAAGCGTACAAAGCGGCATAAGTACTAATCTTTTATTCATAATCAGGAAATGGCCCTATCAAGGTGTCGTAGAGTAGATCCATCGACCTCGCCTGCTATCTTTGCAGACGTGACCTTACTCGTTGATAATACATATCTGTTGGCGTCCACTTGAGCTTGGTCTTGCGGGTGGATACTGCAAAGAGTTAAGGGAATGCCGAGAGTACTTAATAAGCGCCCTCCATACTCTTTGTCAACTCCAATCAGATGATCAAATTGCGATCAAGGAATTTCAAGTGTGGTAGAAGGGTGTATCTCAAAGCCTGTGAATGACTGTGTCATAAGCTTACGACGTATACGAGGCAGATCGATTGGTGGAATTACTAGCTGGAAGCAGTCGATGACCGAAACAGTCCACGGCACGGGGATTGAATGCTACCATCACCGCAGGACAGCAGCCCAAATAATTAAGAGGTGGTGCCTTGTTGTAGAAATCATTTGTAGGGATCTGCTTTTTCTGAAAAGAAAAAAAAAATCGAATGTCAGGTTCAGTCGCTGTGTCTACCTCCATCGGTCCGGGTTAGGTACATATGGTTCCTGACTCAAAAGATGTGCGGCCCTAACATCTGGCTCTACAGATGTGTTTGGGTTGCAATTTCCTCAACCCTAGAGTGTGTTTTCTTTCTCTCTAGCAAGCCTAAGGAGTGGCCTTTATAGCAGGTGGAAGCTAAAATGAGGCTCCTCTCTCTCTCCGTTCAGGAATATCGGGCAAATTTGGTCACACACTGGAGTCGACACAGAACGTGGGCAAGATATGAGGATTCGATGCCACCGCTACGCTGGATCAAATTTGGAAAGCCAGGCTCATCTAGAGTCGTTTGGGTCTCGTTTGGTCCGAATAACAGCCTTTGTGTGAATGGAAAACCGCCCCACATATTCTATGCGAAACCGCCAGGTGAACTTGAAAGGTTGTTGCCTTCGACCTCGAAGCTGCACTTCGTCTTAGGCTCCCTTCCCTGTCCTCTCAACAACTCAAACCTGTAAGTCAGCGCCACTGCCCACCTAACCCAATACCTACCATCACCCCCAAGGGACAATATCAGCCTGCTAATGTGATCAGTCGCCTCACCATAAACCGACTCCCTCCATCGATTGACAAACACGGAGTCAACATGTCAACACCACACGGCCAGGGTGGCGGTGGACGCGCCTCGAAGCCTCCCGCATCTGTCGCTCCCATGAACATAGACGATCGTTCCACCGCAAGTCCTGTGCAACAGGCGCACGCGACTGCTCGCAGTGATCCTTCCACTGCCGTCAACCAGACACAAGACCGTTTCATCAATCGCCGCCTCACTGGGCAGGCACACACGGCACGTCCTGCGCGTCAGAACATGTCTTCCTTCGTCGGAGGAAACCCGCCACCGAGCGCACCGAGCGCAATGCGCAAGCGCGGACCTGGCTCCGTCGCGAACCCTCTTGGACAACTCGAGGCAGAACGAGCGGCCAAGAGGCCGGCGAACGCAAGCACGAGATCAGACTTGATGTCTGGTGATGCCGCGTTCACTCACGGCGGCATGATCGTTCGAAACGCGAACGAGGGCCCAGGCAGCTCGGAGGGAGAGCGGCTGGATTCCCTGTCACCTGGTGAAGTGGAGGACGATGCGGCTGGCAATAGCATCGAGCCGGCACATTTCAAGAGTGAGCAGGCATCGGTCGAGATGACGAGGCCCCTGGCTAGCGAGAACTACAAGAACGCGCCTTCGACGAGGGCGCCTGTGACGGATGGACCATGGGCTCGTCCCCGCAGCGAGTCCACGGATCGCAGTGCTCATGGAGGGTACCGGCAGATCCAGGGTGACTTTAACCCGGGAGAGTATGGCAGTATCTGTATACACGAAAGCAGGTAGATAAAAAGAAGTACATCCCCCGCCTACTTCTATCTAAATCTTTCCCCTTTTTCTCTATCTATCATCTCCTACCTATAAGCTATATTTATATTATATTTAAAATTATATATTAAAAATATTTTATATTACTTTATTATATTTATTTTAGCTAAGCTTATTTATTTAAAGTATAATTTTATAAAGCTTATAAGTTTATTTAAATTATATAAACTTTTTATTTATACCTTCCCTTTTTTAATAAATAAATTCTCTATATCTAGGTAAAAATAGAAAAATATTTATTACATATCTTATCTTAATTATTTTTATTAAAAAATATAAAAAAAAAAGAATCCCTTTAATTATAATTTATATTATTAATTTTAATTTATCTTTTTAATATTTATAAATAAATATATAAAATAATAAATTTTAATAATAGCTTTAATAAAATATATATATTATATTCCTTTAATAATATAACTTTAATATTTAATAATCTATTTATAATAAAATTTAATTATTTTTTAAACTTTTTTATATTAATACTTAATTATTTTATAAATAGTAAATTTAAAATAGCCCTCTTTATCTTTTATAATATTTTATTAATAAAATTATTAATATTAATTTTATTTAAAATATCTTTTTTATATAATAAAGATAAGACCTTAATAATATTTAAAATTATTTATTTTTAGCTTAATTTAAATTATAAGATAATAATTAATTTATCTCTTAATTTTAAGGTATAAAAATAAGCTATTTACTTTTATAAGCTTTATTAAGATTAAAAAAAAATTAAATTTTATTAAATAAAGCTAGATTATCACTATATTTTATTAAATATATTTATATTATTATTATGGTTATTAATTAATAATAATAATAACTTATATAAATATTTAGCTATAATTTAAGAATATAATAAGATTTTTTATAAAACTATTTTTTTTAAATTTATTTCTTAAATTTATAAAAGCTATTTTAATATTTATTTTCTTATTTAATTAAAATAAAATAATAATATTTTAAAGGCTTAGAGAATTACCTTAGAAAATAATAATATTATTTTTATTATTTAATACTTTTTTTTAAAGGATTTTAAATTTTAAAGTATTTTTATTAAGATATTTATAAATTATTAAATTATTTTTAATATTTTTTTTAAGGAGTATTATAATAATATTATAATAATAATAAATTTATAATTCTTTTAACTTATATAATAGGAAGTTAAGCATTAATTTTAATAGGTTATTAAGTTTATATTTTATTATTTAATTTTTATTTTTATAAAACCTTTTAAATAAAAAAAATAGATTAATTTTTTAATAAAAGCGGAATATTTTAATAAAATTATAATAAAAAAAAATTTTTTTTTTTTTAAATTAAATTATTAAATAATCCTAAGAGGTTTATAATAACTTTAATTATTAAATTTATTTAAAAATAGATTATAATTATTTATATAAATATATCTTATATAATAGTAATTATTTCTTTAATAAATACTTAAGTAAGGTATTAAAATTCTCTTAATTTTTATTAAAAAAGTTTATATTTATGCTATTAATTAATAAGGGCTTTTATTTAAATATTTTATAACCTTATTTTTATTAAAATCTTTAAATATTTACTTTTTATATAAATTTTATTTTATTATAATAATTAAATAATAAAATATAATTCTTTATATTCTTAATAAATAAAGAATTATTATAAGATTCTCTTAATTCTTTTATTTTTTAAGCTTAAGTAAAAGCTTTTTAAGGCTATTTTAATAAGCTTAGAATTATAATTTATAATATTTTTTATTTTAGTA
The DNA here is from genome assembly GCA_013842865.1 of Diaporthe sp. NJD1. Classification (NCBI taxonomy): domain Eukaryota; kingdom Fungi; phylum Ascomycota; class Sordariomycetes; order Diaporthales; family Diaporthaceae; genus Diaporthe; species Diaporthe sp. NJD1. The sequence continues at coordinate 792,795 of JACDXY010000014.1, read as the reverse complement.
TTATAATTAGATATAATAATAAACTTAAGTTTTTTATTTTATTAAATAACTTTATTTTAGCTTAGAATAACCTTTTAATTTTTTAAAAGGGATTTAATAAGGACCTTTTTCTTAATAAGATCTTTCTTTATAAACTTATTAAGCTATTTATTTACTTTCTTTAGGGTTTAATCCTTAAAAAAAATAAGAGTTTTTAATATATTTATTATCTTTCCTATTTAATTAGTATCTTAATTAATAATAATATTTCTTAAAAATAAGCCTCTTTAAAATATATAGCGTTAAATTATATATTTAATATAATATAGAAAGTAAGCCGTAATGCCTAGCTAATTAAAAGGGATTTAATAGATATATTTTATTTTATATTAATAGCTTATTTATAATAGCAGCTTTTAAGCTTTATATAGCTTAAATAATATTATTATAAAAATTATTTATTTTTTAGCTTATAAATAGCTTTTTTATTATTTAACTTTTTTATAAAAAGCTTATATTAAATCTTTATAATTATTTAAACCCTTAATTTTAATATCTTTATAAAATATTATTTAAATAATTTTATTATTACCTTTTTAATAAATATCTCTTTAACCTTAAAAAGCTTAATTTTTAAATATTAATTAATAATTTTATAATTCTTTAATATAATCTTTAATACTACTAAGGACTAATAAGGTATTATAATAAAAATCCTAAGTATTAAGGTTAATATATTATAAATAAAGGCTTATTTATCTTAAAAGTGCATTAATAAAGCTTTATTTTAAGTTTAAAATATACTAAATTTTAAATCCTTTTTATTATAAGATATTTAAACCTTTAAAGGCTTCCTAAATTTTTATATAATAATTATTTAATTAAGTTATATATTTTTATATTTCCTTTAAGAGTTTTTAATTATATTTATTATATAATTATATTAATAAAAAAGAATTTTATTTATAATTTAAATAGATTTATTTTAATAGCAAGACTTTTTATTAAACTTTAATAATATTATATTATTAAAAGATATATTTCATTAAATCTATCATTTATTTATAAATATATTTAATATAAGCTATAAGGTATTTTAATTTTCTTTTATTTCCTTAATAAATATAAATTAATTTATTTATTTACCTCTTCCTTAGGTATAAATTATTACCTTAATAAGGCTAAAAGATCTTTCCTTTAATAATAATATTAATATTATAAAAACCTTTTATATATTATTAATATTAAATAAATAGCATTATTATTAGCTTTATAATATATTTATTATTTATATTAATAATAAAACTATTTAGGCTATACTTCTTATTAATATAATATAATTGCTTATTATTTTATTTATTTTTTAGGTTTTATTTTATTTTATATTAATAATAAATATTAAGATTTATATTATTTAAATCTTTTTTAATAAGAATATTCTTATTAATATTATTTCTTATTAAAATTAACCTTTAATTATTAACTTATATTTTAATTAATAAAACCCTTTATTATTATCCTTAATATTATTTTTATAATAAAAATAAGTAATTTTATTTTTAATAAAGCTTATATTAAATTAATTTAAATAGGTATTAAACCTTAAATAAAAGGCTTATATAATATAAGCATTTATTTATATTTAAAGATCTATTAGTTATATTAAATCAATTAATTATTCTTAATAATAATTATTAGCTTTATAATTTTTATTATAACCCTTACCTTTAATAAATACTTAATTAAATAAATTAAATATATAATTATTATAAAATATCTTTTAAGTATTTATTTATAATATATAAATATTAATATATTTATAAATATCTTTAGAAATAAATATATTAAGTTTTTACTTTAAGGGGTATTAAATCTTTTTCTAACGCTATTTATTAATAAATAGCAATTAATAAATCTAAATTTTTTATAATAAATACTTAATAATTAAATAATAATAAGTAAAACTTAAAAAATTAATTTTAATTTTAATATTATCTTTATTTTAATCTTTACTGCCTTTTTTTATATAAATAAGTTTATTTAACTAGATAATTATATTTATTCTTAGGATTTTAATTATTTATATTTTATTTAAAAATATATTATATTTCTTATAAATTACCTCTTAATAACTTTATTAATATTTAAAATAAATAAAGGTAATAAAGGAATTATTATTTTTATTATTAAAATTAATAATCCTTTCTACCTCTATATCTATATAAAAGCTTTATTTATATCTTATTTATATAATCTTAAGGCCCCTTTATTTATTATATTAAAAAAGATATTTATATAATAGGTAGTAATTATAGCTATATAATATTATATTACTATATTAAGCTTACCTTTTTATAATTACTTTAATTATAGCTTTTATAAAGATATTATTAAGGCTGCTATAACTATTAATATTCTTAAGGAGGAATATAAAATCTTAAGATAATAAAAAGGCTTTGCTATATAATGATATTTTTAAAATTACTTTAATATTATCTTTATATTATAATAATATATATATTACTTTATTAATTATACTCTTACCCCTTAATTAATTAACTTAATTAATAAATTTAGGCTATTTTTAAGCTATACTTAGCGTAATTAATATAAATTATTATTATATTATACTTTTATTAAAATAAATAACCCTTAGGGATTATTTATTATATAGCTAATTAAGTTAATTTATATCCTTTATAAATATAATGTAATAATTAATAGATAATAGTATTTATATATATAGAAGTAGGTAGATAAAAAGGAGTATATTCCTTATCTATTTTTATTTAAATTTTTTCCCTCTTTCTTTATTTATTATCTTTTATTTATAAGTTATGCTTATATTATATTTAAAGTTATTTATTTATTTATATTTAGAAGGAAGGGAGAAAGGAAAGAAATTTATTTATTTATTTATCTAAATAAATAGGGCCGTCCCTAGGCTATACCTAGCGTAGTTGGTATAAATTATTATTATGCCGTGCCTCTGCTAAGGCAGATGGCCCTTAGGGATTGCCCGCCACGCGGCCAATCAAGTTAATTTATACCCCCTATGAATGCAGTGCAGTGGTCAACAGATGGTGTGAGATGCGGGGCTTGCCGCCGCAGCCGGCTGCATCGGACAAGGGACTGTCATGTTCCCTCCAAGGACGGAACGGTGCCCATCTGCCCGTTTCATGACTGCTCCGTCCTTCATCCCCACGGACCTCAGAGCCACCCTCTAGATGGCCACACGGATTACGACCCGGTGGCCAGGGTGAAGGTTCCATTGTACTGTATCACGGTGCTGAAATACAAACAGGCAGTCCGAGACAATCACGCCGCGAAGATTCGGAGCATGCTCGGTCCCCTTTTTAGGAATCTGGTCATCGATCGGAGGCGCAAGCCATGCTGTCGAGTGGTCAGCAAGGAACTCTGTCCCATCAATCTCACCATCCAGTACGCGCAGATGTTCCGGAACGGTAAAGAGCCCTGGGAGCTGCAAGGAATATGGCCTTACACCACGCGGGATGCTACGAATCCAGAGATACTTGCCAAGCTGGAGCACTTCGACAAGCTGGGCTGGGAGGGCATGCCACCGGGTGAGCTCGAGGCTAAGTCATGGGAGCAAATCAAATTCGAGTACGACAAAGGCATCATTCCGCCCCAGATCCATTCGAAGCAGAGGCCGCTTTATCTGACGCCAACCGCTGATGGGCTGGACGATACTGAAGCTCATATGCAGGCTTCTGGCGCGGGCTTCGAGCCGCAGACTGTCGACGAGGATGGCGACGGCCAGGGCTTTCTCGTGCAAGAGGGTGCAGTCCGGTCTCAGGACCCGGCGAAGATGGATGTCATCATTCAGATGTTGGGCACCATGACTGAAAAGGACGATGCCAACACTGAGAAGCTGGCTGCCCTCTCGGAGCAGGTGGCCGTCCTTTCTATCCTGCCTGAGAAGGTCAATGCCAGCTCTGAGGAGGTAGCTGCCCTCTCTGAGCAGGTAGCTGCCCTCTCTGAGCAGGTAGCTGCCCTTCATCCTCTCATTGAGAAGTCGAATGTCATTTCGGAGCATAAGAAGGAAGCACTGTACAAGTCATTAGATTTCCTGTCTTAGGCGATGGGCATCACCCCGAAAAGCTGAAGCACTTTTGGTGGATGGCGTACGAGGTTCGACGCCATAAAAAGTACAGACGGGCGACAGGCTCACAACCAATCCAGCCCCTATGTTTGGCTCTACTCAGCCTAAACACACCGGCAGCTAGATGTATCGAACGTCACTCCAGTGATGACAGAAGCGAAAAGGGTGGAGGGCACATGCCTTTCGAAGAGGGAAAAACAGAACGGAACACCACATAACATTTCAACGGCCGCCTGAAACATTCTGTCGGCTGGGATAGTCCACAGTCACTTGTGGTTGGGAGAACAACCTCAGCGACTGTAAGGCAAAGGAATCCGTCGAGTCATTCATACGAGAATGGATTGTGTACAGGTTCAGGAGCTCATGGGATGTTTCAGTTATGCCAGGCTTGGCAGGCTGAGGGACATTTGATCAAGGGAGTAGCAACTCTCTCCATGGTCGGCGGTTGGCAAGTGTGGCGTGTAGCCTAGCGGAGGATGGAACACTCGAGTCGATTCCATTTCCGAATGCTCATTCGACTATTTCAACAACAGTCGAGAGACTACCTTCTTCCGCTATCACCGGCTTAATTCAATGAAAATATCTGGCCAAAAGCATGACGGAGTTCGGCCACATGGAGGTGAAAAATGAGACTTTCATGGGAGCCTAGTACTGATTCATGATGGATCATCAATTGAGAATTTGAGAAATAGTAATTCCCCCATGCCCTGCCTCTTATTCGAAATGGTGAGGTCTGCGATTTTACGTCTCTGCCGAGATTCCTGGGTAGGTGTCGGTGAGCGCAGGCTGCATAGGACCCTGCTAGGTCTGGCAAGCCAACGGATCTTTGACACGAGTCTGGCTCATGGCATCAAAAGCAAGCACAGATGCTATTGGTTTTGCAATACGCACACCTGTTCTACTAAGCCGGACGGGCTGCTTAACGTAGGACAATGTGACACGGAGTAAAATCTTGCGGGGCTTGGTCCGGCATATGAGACGGTATCTCGATCTATCATGAGGTCTGCAAGAATCTACTGCGACAGCAAGCTTGAAAGCGCCGACTACACAAGCTTCATAGATTTCCTGGCCGAAAGCTGATTTGTGGTCATGGACCCGGTTTCGGCGCTCGGCCTAACCAGCGCGATCCTGCAGGTCATTGACTTCTCCTCGAAGCTGATTTCTGGGGCTGCGGAAGTCTACTCATCTGCTTCAGGTACGACTGTTAAGTTTGAAGATTCAGACACAGCCATCGAGTCTCTAAGGAACCTCACTCGACGCCTTGATGTCCGCAACACGGGCAGTCCTCTGTCGAGTGAGGAGCGCAGCCTTTTGGAGACGAAGCGCGGCTGCGAGGACTTGTCCCGAGACATCCAGGCCATCATCAATTCTACGAGGTCAAGAGACACCAGGTCCAAGAGAGCAAGCGTTCTGGTCTCGTGGAGAGCCATGAGGCGCAAGGGAAAATTCAAAACACTCGAAGAGCGGCTGGATAGGTACAGGGCACAGGCTCAGGAGTATCTGTTGGCAACAATGAGGTGCAGCATGATTCCTGAATCTCCTGAGAACTAGGACCCACCACTGACATGGCAAATCAGCGATGATCTGTCCAACACAAACAAGTTCTTGGAGGCACTCACACAAGAACAAGCTCAGTATGCGCAGACGACACGCTCCGAGATCCGCCAGATGAAGACGGATATCACGACTGCTGTTCACGAGGCGCAAGTTAGGCAGGGCACACACAGCAACGGCACGTCGCCAGATCAGTTGCCTCTCCTATCCGCGATTCAGCAATCTCTTTCAAAGCTCGTCAGAGCAACACAGGTTGTCAATCAAGAGGATGTCGTCCTCCGGAGATTGTGGTACCCGGAACTTGGCGGTCGGGAACGCACGGTTGAAATGCCACATAAGAAGACTTTCCGGTGGCTTCTGTATGATTCGGAACTTCCAAATTCAGTTTCCAGGATTTCGGAAGGAAACGATGAGTTTATAGAGCCGGAGTAGGGTGGTCTACAGCTGACAGTGTTCACAAACCCCCGCACCTACTACGCCTACCCCATACCTAATATACCTACCCTTTATTGCAAGCAGAAGGTTCTAGGTTCGAATCATACTATAAATACTTTTTATTTTTTATAAATTTATAAATTTATATATAAATATTTTTATTATTATTTTAAAAAAAATTTATATATATAATAAAATAAAATAAAATATATTATATATATATATTATATATATTTATATTTTTAAAATATTAATATATAATTTATTAATAATATTTATATAATTTAATAAAATAAAATATAATTATTTAATAAATATTTATAATAAATATTTAATAATATAATAAATATAATTTTTAAAGATTTAAATCTTTTAAAATAAATTAATAAATTATTTTTTATATTTTATAATTATTTATTTATTTAATATTTATTTATTTATTATATTAATAAAAATTATAAATATATTTTTAAATAATAATAAATTAAAATTTTAATATTTTAATTAAAAATTAATTTTATTTATTATATATTATTTATATATATAATATTTATAAAGATTTAATAAATTAAATATTAATTAATATAAATTTAAAAAATAATATTAATAATAATAATTATAAAATAATAATTATAAAATATTTATTTATAATATATTTATATATTTAATAAATAAATATTATTATTTATTATTTTAATAAAAGTTTATATATTTTATATTATTATTTTATTTTATTATTTAATTTTATTATTTTATTTATTTTAAATATTATTTATAATTTTTTAAATATTTTTATTAAATTAAAATAATAATAATAATTTTAATAAAATAAATAATAATATAAATTATAAATAAATATAATTAAATTATTATATATAGCTTTAAATAATAATTATTTTATTTTTTATAAATTAATATTATATTTAAATTTATTAATTTATATTAAAAGTTTTAATATTAAATTATATTATATTTTAATATTATTAAATTATTATAAATAATATTATTTTTAATTATTAATTTAATTTAATTTAATATTATTATTATATAATTTAAATAAAAATAAAATATTTAAAATATATAATATAAAATTATATTTTTTTAAATTAAAAATATAATTATATTTTAAATATATAATAATTATAATCTTATATTTTTATATTATAAATATATTTAAAAATAAATATTTAATTTATATAAATAAAATAAATTATTAAATTTAATATAAATAATTATAAAAATAAATATTAAATATAATAAATAAATATATTTTAAAATAAAAATAATTTTAAATAATAATTTAAATTTATATAATAATATAATTTTATAAAATATTTATATATTATTATTTAATTTAATATTAATTAAAGATTTTATTTTTTTAATTAAATAAGTTTTTATTAATAATAAAATTATAATAATTTAATATTATTTAAAATATTTAATATATTTATAATTATATTTAATATTTAAAATATTAATTAAAATATTATAAATTTCTTTATAAATATTAAAATAAAGATTATAAATAAAAATATAAATATTAAAAGCTTAAAAAAATTAATTAAATCTTTTATATAATATAAAATAATTAATATAAATTTAATAAATTATTAAATTTTATTTATATATAATAAATAAAATAATTATAATTTAATAAATATAATTAAAAAATATAATTATATATATTTAATTATATTTATATTTAAAAAGAAATTAATAATTATATAAATAATTTTAATATTAAATTATATTCTTTAATATTAATATTATTAAATATTATATTTAAATATATTTATTATATTATTAATTTAATATTTTTATATAAATTATTTATTATTAAATAAAGAGGTTAATTAAATATATATTAATTATAATTATAATATTAAAAAAAAAGTTATAATTAAAGATTATAATTTATAAAAATTTAATTATAAATTAATAAAATAATTAAATAATTATTAATTAATAATTAATTAATAATTAGCTATTAATAATTATTAATAAAATTAATTTAAATTATATATCTTTAAATCTTTATAATATATATTATATATATAATATATAAATATATTATATTAATTATTATTCTTATATTAATAATTTTTTTATATATATATATATATATATACTTTAAAATTATATTTTCCTTTAAATTATTTAATTAATTAAATTATTTAATTATTAAGATATTAAATTATTACTTAAATTATTTAAATTAATATAAATTAATATAAATTAATAAAATATTTAAATTATTTAAAATATATATTTATAAATTATATAATTATTAATATTAAATAATTAAAATATTATATTTAAATTAATTAAATTAAAAATTTAAATAATAATTATTTATTTAATTATTAAAATAATTATTATAAATATTATTATTTAATATTAAATTATTATTTACCTTTTTATAATTATAATCTTTTTTATTAAATATATAATTATTTTAAATAATTTCTTTCTTTTTTTAGCTTAATAATATAAAGTTATTATTAATAATAAATAATTTAATAATAATAAATTTATTAATTTTAATAATATATTTTTTAATAATTAATTTTAAAGATTTATTAATAATTAACTTTTTTTTAAGCTTCTTTTTAATTTATTTTTTAAGTTTCTTTTATTATTTAAATATTTATAATTATATATTAAGAATTATTATTAAGAGCTTATTATTTAATTAATTAAAAAAATTTAATTATTTATTTTTATTAAAATAAAGTAATTAATTAAGATTATTTAATATTTATATTATTAATTTATAATTATTATTAATATAAATATTATAATAATAAAGATATTATTATAATCTTTAAAAAATCTTTTAATTAATATTTTAAAAGCTTCTTTAATTTTTAAAAAAATCTTTAAAATTAAAAAAAAAGTTATTATTATAATTATATAATTTATTAAGCTATAAAAAAATATCTTAAATTTTAAAAAAGGAAGTATTAAGAGAGGAAATATTAAAATTATTATTATTATTAATATTAATATTATTTATTAATTTATTATAATAAATATTTAAAATATATACCTTTAATTTATATTTTAATTTAAAAAATAAATTATATTATTAATAAATAATATTTTCTTTATATTATATATTTATAACTTTTATAAATAACTTTATTATTATAATAATTTAAAAATTATAAATATTTATAAATAATATTTAAAGAAAATAATTACTTTTAAAGAATTTTTAAAAAAAAAATTAAATAATTAAATAAATAATAATTTTATAATTAATAATAAATATTAATTTTATAATTAATAATAAATATATTATTATTAAGGTTATTATTATTATTATTAAAATAAATTTTATAATAATTATTAATTATAAAAAAAAAAAATTTTTATATTATATTTATAAATTAATAATTAATTTATAAATTATTTATTTATAAATAATAATAATTAAATATTATTATTATTTAATAAATTAATCTTTATTAATTTTAAAATAATTTATATTTAAAATCTTATTAAAAGGTATTAAAAAAAAAAAAGAATAATAAGAATATTAAAAAAAAAGAAAAAAAAAATATAATTCTTAATTAAATTAATTAATATTAATTATAAAATTAATATAAAAAAATTAAATTAAGTTATTTATATAATTAAATTATTAAAAATCTTAATTAACTTTTTTAATAATTTTAAATTAATTAATTTAATAAAAAGATTATAATAATTATTTATTTATTTAAATATAAATTAATATAAATTAATTAATTATATTATTAATATATAAAAGCTTTTAATAATTTAAAAATATATTAATTATAAATAAAGCTTTTAATAATTTAAAAATATTATAAAAAAAAGTTTTTAATAATTTAATATAATTATATTTATTTAAAAAAATTCTAAAGGCTTAAGAATATTATAAAGAGGCTTTTAATAATTTAAAATAATTATATTTATTTAAAAAAATTATATTTATTTAAAGGTATTATAAAAAAAGGCTTTTAATATAATATTTTTAAATATATTTATTAAAAAAGTTAAAAATTATTATTTTTATATTTATAAATATTTATAAATAGCTTTTTTATAAGAATTTTATATTTATAAATATTTATAAATAGCTTCTTTTTATTAATAAAAAGTTATATTTTTTATAAATATTTATAAATAACTTTTAATTTAATTATTTATAATTATTAAAATAATTATTAATTAATATTAATTTAATATTTTTATATAAATTATTTATTATTAAATAAAGGAATTAATTAAATATATTTTAATTATAATTATAATATTAAGAAAACAATTATAATTAAAAAATATAGCTTATAAAAGTTTAATTATAAATTAATAAAGTAATTAAATAATTATTAATAAATTTAATTTAAATTATATACCTTTAAATCTTTATAATATATATTATATATATAATATATAAATATATTATATTAATTATTATTCTTATATATATAATTTAAATTTTTAAATTATTTTAAAAAAATAAAATAAAATTATTTATTTTTAAAATCTTATATAATATATATATATAAATATTATTTTTAATTTTAATATATATTTAATTATTATTTATAAAATATATTTATAATAAATATTAAAAAATATATTTAATAAAATAAATATATTTTAATATTTTAAATATAAATAAAATAAATATTTTTTAAAATAAAAATAATTTTAAAATTTAATTTAAATTTAATATTATTAAAATTAATTAATATATTTATAATTATATATAAAAAATAAAATTATTATTTTAAATATATATTAAATTAAAAATAAATATATTTAATAAAAGAATTTAAAATAATTAAAATAAATAAAAAATAATTAAATAAATTAATAAAGTATTATATATTATTAATAAATAATTAAAATATTAATTAAAATTTAAATAATATAATTAAAAATTATAATTATATATATTTAATTATTTTTATATTTATAAAATTAAATATAACTTTAATAAATAATAAATAATAAATAATAAATATATTTAAAATAAAATTATATTAAAATTATAAATTTAATTATATATAAATATTTTTATAAAGCTTATTTAATAAATTTATTTAATTAATTTATTTAATTAATTTATTTAATTAATTTATTTAATTTTAAAAATATTAATAATTTAATTTTTAAATATTTAATTTAAATAATTTTAATTATAAATAAATTAATATTTTTAATTTAATTTTATTTTTAATATTATTTTAATAAAATAAATAAATAATATTTTATTTATAAAAATATTATTTTATAATATAAATTATTTAAAATATAAATAAATATTATTTTTATAATATTAAATATTTTATTTTTATTTTTTATATCTTTTTATTATTTATTTTAAAAATAATTAATTAATATTAAATTAAATATAATTAATTAAATATAAATTTATAAATTTAAATAATAACCTTTTATATATTTTAAAAAGAATATTATTTAATTAATAAAATAATTAAATTAATTATATTTTAATTATATTTAATATATATATTAAAAGTTTAAAAATATTATATATATTTTTAAAATATAATTAATATTTATAATAAATATAATAAAATTTAAATAAATTAATTAAATTAAGTTTTAATAATTAATATTATAAAAACTTTTTTAAAAGAATTTATTATTTATTATTTTAAAATATTTATTTTATAAATTATAATTTAAATAATATAAATTATTTATTATTTATTATTTAATATTATTATATTATAACTTTTATTTATTTATTAAAAAGAATTAAAAATATATAAAAATAAAATTATTTTAATTTAATATATAACTTTATTATTATTTTTAAATAATTTTAAAAAAAATATTATTTAATTATATAATTAAATATATTTTAAAAGATTTTAAATATATTTATTAAAAAAAATTATAAAATAAAAAATATTTAATAAGAAAATAATAATAAATTATAAAGTTAATTAAAAATATTATATATCTTTTATTTATTAATTATTTAATAAATTAAAAAGCTTTTTTAATAATAAAAATATAAATATATTTTTATAAATATATAATAAATATTATTAAAATATATATTTATATTTTTTATTTATAAAATTAAATAATAATTTAATATAATATTTATTATATTATTTTATTTAAGTTTTTAATTATATTTTAATTTTATATAATAAAACTTAATTTTAAAAATTAAGATTTATTAATAAAATAATATTTAAATTTTAAAAATATATTATTATATTAATTTATTTATTTTTAATATATATATATATATATAATTAATTATTTAATATAAATATTATATTTATTAAAAGCTTTATTTAATATTTTATATTTTTTTAAAAATAAATTAATATAAATAATTATATAATTAAAATTTATATTATTAAAAATTATATTTATTTATAAATATATTAAATTTATTTATTTAATAATAATAATATTTTATATTAAAATATAAATTAATATATATTATATTATTTAATATTTATAATTTATAAAATTAATTATTATAAGTTTTTATTTATTTATTTATTTATTTATTTATTTATTTATTTATTTATTTATTTATTTATTTATTTATTTATTTATTTATTTATTTATTTATTTATTTATTTATTTATTTATTTATTTATTTATTTATTTATTTATTTATTTATTTATTTATTTATTTATTTATTTATTTATTTATTTATATAAATAAAATTATAAAAAGTGCTTATAGTATGATTCGAACCTGCAGCTTGTAGGCCTTAGGGTGGATGTGGAATCTAGGGGTGGGCGTAGTGACCAATTTGAGGTTTGTGAACACTGTCAGCTCGAGACCGCCGTACCGGAGAATGCCGGAGTTCCAAGTTCTGGTCGGAACTCTTCCCCCGACCAGAGTGCTGGCTCTATTGACGACCATGACGCCATGAGCTTCCACACAGCGCCTGATGGGGGAGAGAATGGCATGTATGATTCCTTTGGAGATTCCGAGGCCGAGTCAGGGTCGTCCATCTCGGAGTGTAGCACCACTCCTAGCATTCTGAAGGGATCAAACAAAAGCCGCAGGGTGTGGCGTGAGCAAAGGGAATGGCGCAAGCAGAAACGGGAGTGCTTCCTGAGCTGGCTCCGGACCGGGGACCGAATATTCTACTGCTCTGGAAAGGCAGGTTCGGGAAAGTCCACCCTTATGAAATTCTTGGCCCACGAAAGCCGGACTCGAGATGAGCTGTCCTTTTGGTCCCGAAGCCAGGGGAACACTCTCGTCCTTTCACACTTTTTCTTCTGGAGTTCCGGCACGCCTTTGCAGAGGAGTCTCGAGGGCCTGTACAGAGGCATCATATGGGACGTTCTACGAAAATGCCCGAGTCTGATTCCTTTGGTGTTCCCTGCTGCTTGGTCATCCATAGGAGTCGGAAACATACCGGTGACATCTCAGCCATTCACAATGGATGAGCTAGAGTCCGCAATGGACCGCCTGTTCCGTGAAAAGGCAGTCGCTTCATCACACAGCATCTGCCTTCTTCTTGATGGGCTTGACGAGTATGAAGGTGATTACTGGAAGTTTGCCAAAGCTATCACTCACTGGGTCGCGTCTTCCAAGAACGTCAAATTCTGCCTGTCTAGCCGTCCATACAGTGCTTTCCTACGGCATTTTGCATTGGATGAGGCTAGGCATATGAGGCTCCATGAACTCACGATTACCGACATGTATATGTTCATATCTGACCAGTTTCGGGAAGACGAGAGGTATACTACAATCGAGGACAACATCCGCCGGGAGTTCGACTTGCTTAGCGCTATAGTGGACAGGGCGGACGGTGTCTTTCTGTGGGTTCGTCTGGTCACCGTGGAATTGCTCAGTGGCATGGGGGACCACTGTTCAATCCCGCAACTCATCAAGAGACTGGAAACTATCCCTCTTGGTCTTACAAACATGTTTCAGAAGATGCTAGACTCGATCGATAGAACGGAGCGACAGCGAGCCGCCCAGATGTTCTTGACCATGACGCATGGCTCGTATCTCAGGTCAACTGTCAGCACGATGGTATTCGTTCAGGCCATATTAGACGACATAGCAGATTATCCAGGACTTGCCGTTCAGTTGCTGTCTGGAAATATTGGACCTTACCTCAGCTCAGCCGACTGCATCGAAAAGTGTCACACCGCGGGCCCTCGTGCGGTAGCAAGGTGCAAGGGGCTAATAGAAGTGACACATAGCAACTGGCAATTTCCACATTGCCATCAGCTCAGCTTTGTACATCGCACAGTCGGCGATTTCTTCAAAGACGAAGAAATCCGACTCAGCCTGAAGTCTGCGGCGGGCAACTTTTGCCATCACCGGGGTCTTGCCCAAGCCATTCTTGCGTGTATCAAATTCATCAACCCGCACGAGTCGATTGAATGCCCTCGATACGGTTCTAGCGGAATGTCGACCGCGGCCAGTGATTCTGAGTCTTCCCAACCCATCGTGTTCATAGACCCGGGTTTCCGAACGCAGGCGTTCCTAAACATAATACGAGGTGCTGAATTGGATGGAATCTTGCCCATGACAGCAGAGGTAGAATCCATGATGTCGATGATGCGACAAACGATCGAGCAAGACTCCAAAGATGAACCTGCCTGTGAATTCCCCATGCCTCTTTTTGACCTCAATGTCATAACAGACGGGTGGTGGGGACCCATCTCTACACGAGGCGTGCAGTCAGCTGTCGTTAGCTACAGCATATGTGTTGAGGGGATGGCTGAGACTGCTTTCGAGTTAGTGTCCAGGCACCCAGATCTTTTGGTGCTCTCTCCTGGGAAACACCACGTTTTTCTCTCGGCAGCGTTGAGGGATCTCTATGATGCCTATGGTTTTGGAAAGGATATCAGCAGAACACACGTTTTGATCGAGCGGGCTTCATCCACAATAAATGTTGACTGTTCAGGGAGATGCAAGATTAGCGAAAAGAACAAGGGTTTTGCCAGGCGTAAGACTCTAGGTCTCCAGTTCAGCACCTGGACTACCTTCCTGTTGGCTTTATCTCAGCTGATGATACATGGCAAGCCTGAATACCCGAGCAATTTTACAGGGATCTCTACACTGCTGGAACTCTTCTTGCGGCACGGAGCGGATCCGCATGTCGTTCTCATAGGATACAGCTTCGCAACACAAACAGACGACGTTGGCCCAGTGCAACCAAAGGGACCATTATACATGGATCTCTTGGGCATGATGTCGATTTGGAGGCTTGTACCCATGAAGTTTACCGAGAATGTGCTCAATGTTGCTCTCCAGAAGCAGCGTCGGGGTTGGCTCCGTCGATCGTTGGGTGAGCTCCCATGGGTGGGTCGACAGACACAAAATGTTTTCGAGAAAATGGCACGATTTGACGAAAACATGGGCGGTTATTTTATTCCGTTGTCGATTACCCCTTATGGTAGTTTGGCATCTGTTTCCTGGGAAGCTCTGCGAGAGACTGCGGATTGGATCTCTGAATATGGCAGCAACAATTTCACATTCAGCTTTGATGTATGAAACACGATACTCCTTGGAAGACAATGGAGTAATTATTGAGGCAGTGTGGCACAGGGAAACAGTCGGATATTTCAAATATTTTACTTCTCTTCCGGCTGATGCACCGGGCTATGGAAAAGTGGGCTGAACCGCATTCAATTGTTAACAAGCCGTTGGACGAGGGGACCGTCCCATCTCTGTATAGGATGCAGCAGGCTGCATAGAATCATTTCACCTCAACTCTCATGGCTCTTCTAAGTCTCGCAATTCTTTGATTCGAGGTGTTCAAATATGCCGCCATATTCACAAGCATGCATGTGATCTCAGCCCTTAGCACACGTGGATGAGCATTCATCTCCCGTTATCTAAAGTCTCAGTGATCAGGACAGGTGGCCTCCCATGATGTAGCCTTGAATATCGCATTGCACGAAGGACGTCATAGTGTTTCTCACGCCATATGTCAGTTCTCCTCGGACTAGAACAATCTCACACTCCCAGAGCTATTTGAACCCCTCAGCAGACACAGCATCACACATACTAACTCTCACCGTTTAATGCCTGACATAGGTTACAGTCACACTGGCTCACGCAAATACGCGGTGTGAGTCTTCCTAGGTTCCAACATTAGAGGTCATTGAAGCGGGGATGGATTTCGAGAGCCTGACGCGAGACTCTGCTGTTGATAGGCCAGCGGCGCAGCGCGATCGGCTCACGGAATACACAATTACCCAAAAAGGAAGTAAATTCCCGACTGGGCACGGCCCGAAATGGCTTACAACGACACACTCACAATGTTCGGCGCAGCATCTGCCCAGATTTGGACTTTTGGATCTCCGGGTGATATCTTTGTTCGGAAAAGATGAATTTCTTGAGGCAAATAAAGTTGGCATGGTCCGCTTCGTGGTTCCAATAACCATAACTTACACCCGGTTCTATCTTCAAGCACCGGCTGCTTGCGCTCCATCTCTCTTCTGGACTTATAATTCGGCTGTGCAAGCTGTCAGAGTTAGGCAGTTGCACTCGTGCCGCGAAAGCCCATTCCGCTCGAAGCAGGGGGCTTCATCATGGAACAAAACGAACGCACCGCCTCGGACTCCCCATTCCACCCACCCTCTTCTGCTGAGAATGTTGGCGAGAAACAGGACAAAACTGCGTCGGGGACCAAGGAAGCTGACGCCCTGGAACAAGCCTCCCCGCGAGAAATCCATGGGCTGAAATGGGCCTTCTCGTGTGCAGCCCTGCTCTCCTCCATCTTCCTGTACGCCTTCGACTGCACGGTCGTCGCCGACATCCAGTCCAGCATCATCGCCGAGTGGGGCGCCATAGACAAGCTGCCATGGCTCAGCAACGGCCTCGTCATGCCGGCCACCGCCTTCGTGATGCCGTGGGGCCGGCTCTACGGCCAGTTCAACGCCAAGATCCTGTACCTGACCTGCGTGCTTCTCTTTGAGGTCGGCTCGGCCCTTTGTGGCGCCGCTCCTAATGTTGGCGCCCTGATCGTCGGCCGGGCCATTGCCGGTGTGGGAGGCGCGGGTATATACATGGGCGTCATGACACTTATTGCTGCGACCACTACTATGCGGGAGCGGCCCTTGTACGTTGGTCTTACTGGCCTCACTTGGGGAATCGGTATTGTGCTCGGTCCTGTCATCGGAGGCGCCTTCAGTATATCCACCGTCGGATGGCGCTGGGCCTTCTACGTCAACCTCCTCGTCGCCGTTCCCGCGGTGCCAGCCTACATCTTCCTCCTGCCCAACCACATCGACCCCCGACCGGAGATAACCTCGTTGCGTGCTCGCTTCGCAGAGATAGACTACATCGGCAACGTCCTCCTCATCGGTGGCCTAGTCAGTTTCATCCTCGCCATAAACTGGGGCGGCGTCGTCTACCCCTGGAACTCGGGACAAGTGATCGGGTGCTTCTGTGCATCCGGCACGCTGTTCATCCTCCTCGCTGCCCAACAGGTCCGCACCATCGCCACGACCCCAGCCCGTCGCATAATTCCCGTACAGATCCTCAGCAACCGCACCGTCCTGAAGCTCGTCGCCTGCTGCGCGTCTGCCGGCGCCGCCGCCTTCGTGCCGATCTACTTTATCCCGACCTTCTTCCAGTTCACAAGGGGTGACTCGCCGCTAGACGCAGGCGTGCGTCTCCTCCCATTCATTGTGGTCATGGTCGTCTTTATCATCTTCAACGGCAGTCTGATGGGTAGGCTTGGGTATTATACGCCCTGGTTCACGGCCGGCGGCCTACTCGCTTTGACCGGTGCCGCGCTCATGTACACGGTGCGCGCGAATACCTCCCTGGCACAGATCTATGGGTACACGGTCGTCCTCGGATCCGGGGTCGGCATGTGGCTGCAGGCTTCGCTGTCCGTTGCACAGGCGGTCGTGGCGCCGGGGGATGTCCCTGCTGCCGTCGGCCTGGTGATGCTGGGCCAGTTCGTCGGCATCTGCGTTTCTCTTGCCATTGCTAATACTGTCTTTCTCAACGACGCGCGGCGTGCAATCCAGGCCATCCTGCCCGATGTTCCATCTCAGACGATCGGCTCCGCTATTCAGGGGTCCACGAGTGGGTTCCTGGATACTCTGGAGCCGGGAGTGAAGACGCTTGTGTTGGATGCGATTATCCTAGCCATGGATAAGGTGTATATCTTGGTCATTGTGGCGGGCAGCGTTACGGCTGTGCTTAGTTTGCTTATGAAGAGGATCAGGCTGTTTGGGGGTGGCGGCATGCAGGCTGCGTAGCCGAATACTGGACTTTCTCTGCAAATACATTGTAAAATAATCTGCAGAAAGGGCACGACTAACTCTAAGCCATATTGACTTTGAAACTCCTACTCCACAGTCCCTGCTTCTTCTAGTGTGTCTAAGATGTTGTGCAAGTTTTCCCTGGAACTCCCAATGACGGCCTCCAAATAGTCGATATTCACCCTCCCCAGCCGACATCCCGGGTCCAACTGCCTCAGCATATCCTGCCCTCTCGCACTGATCAAGTCTAGTAGACGATGGGCCCGCCTCACCAACTGAGTCACCAGCAGCCTCCTCCACTCCCGAGCGTCCTGATCATCCGCCCCAACTTCAGTGTCGTACGAGCCCATGCTGACTTTGATGGCTCCGTCAATGTCACCCTTGGCTACGTACTCAAAGCACCCATCCACCTCCTGGAAGACAGCCATAATGCAGATCAGGTCGGTGCAGTTGACGCTACAGTCCCCACAGCCAACAATGCCCTCGCATCGCCGGAGCACGTCGCTCGTCATAAGGAACACCCCGTCCAGCCGCCCCTTCTGTAGCGCCGCCCTGGCATTCGGGATGAGCTGGGCGAGCCCCCCGCGGCACTGGCAGCCCTGCGACGCGAGCTGGTCCTGCCAGGGGAGTTGGTCTGCGGTGGTGCCGGTCACGATGGGGAAGAGGCCTAGGCTCTGGAGGGAGGGCTGCTGCTGGGAAGCGGGAGTGGGAGCGCTTGGGGGTGTACTGGATAGGTCGAGCATCACAGTCGGGTCTACCGTGCTCCAGTCCATGAACTGTTGATGCTGCTCTAGATCAATGCTCGGATGGTCTATGTTGGGCCAGGCTGCTGAAGTGATAAGGGTTTTCTGAACGGAGGAGGTATTTTCGCCTGCCAGCTCATGCGTATTATCGGCCATGAAGTCGGCGTCCCGAATCTCGTCCGGCGTTGTCCTCCGGTCCGGATCCGAATTATTCGGAGTGGCAATTGGACCAGGAGAGGGATCCGATTGAGCGTATCTGCAAGGGAGTCCCCGACTGGTGCATCGGTCACATTCGTTCTGCCCGTCTCCATGACACCTGACTTTGGCTGTGCGGCACCTCTCGCAAGCTGTCTTTGGCCGCCGGACCTGTGGTCTTGCGGCCCGTCGCGGCGAGCTCTGCCATTTCTGGACCAAGTTCGCGGGGATCTCTTGTCTGCGGGGACCATCAGGGTTGCGGATAGTCTGCAGTGACATTTTCGCTTTCAGGTGAGCGGCACAAGACAGACCTTTGGTGCGGATGGGTCGAGCAAGGTGAGATATAGGCATGAGGTGATCTGATTTGTAAGCCTTGCACCCCACGTTATATCGAGCCCCATTCACTTGCCTAAGACAACCAGCAACATAAGCCAACAGGGACTCAACGTCCAAATGAATGGCTCTTTAAGCGCAGAAGAATTTCAGTCTAGATTTACTTTCATAACAAGTAAATTCGCAACAAGAGCAATCCGGCTTCGCGTAGCCAGCCCATTTTCAAAAATGCATTATGCTCATTTATCAGACCAGACTCCTCTGTCGATGCAAAACATGGTGTGATGTTTGTGGGATTCCATCTGCCCGCTCTTGCGGCAGCGGCCGGTCTTGTCCAGCCTGGATATAACCCACGAGTCTGAGCAGTGGCGGTCTAATTAGAATGTCACAGGCGGATTGTCGCTCGCCACTGTCGACCATTATAACCCATCGCTCGCGTGTGATTCTTTCACGTTTTGGGCCGCTATACTATAAGGACAAAAGTGACGCCACACTTCACAGTATAGCCGGGTCCTTATATACGCGACAGATTCTCATTTCCAGCATCCCAAAATCCAATGGTCTCCAACCATGATCGAGTCGAGTCCCTCGGACCGATCTCCTCACATGAACAACCGCCACATCGTAAGACCAAGGACCACTGCCAATCCAACCATCCCATCACCCACAACTGCATCCCTGGCAGCGGCAGACACGTGAAAAATATTCGGCTTGACAGTGGAGTTCTTGTAAGTGGCGGAAGTCGACACGCAGAGCTGGAAGTCTTCCAACAGCATGTCCATGTCGGTCGTCTGGTTGGTGTACCTGGGCGGCAGGTCGCACCACTGCCAGCAGGCGCCGGTCACGCTGTTGCTGGCCAGCTTCGCGGGGCTGGGCTCGCAGCAGCTGACCATCCAGAGGTCGGGGGTGTCGCTGGCGGTGGTGTTGGCGCGCGGCATGACGGCGTAGAGGGAATTGCTGTCGATGTCGAGGTCGGCGTCCTCGGGTATTGCGTTGGTCGGACAGCTTGTGAACGACATGGTCGCACTAGTATGGTGGACAGGAAGATGTCGTTTGAGAGGTGATTGTGGTGAGTAGCCAGGTAAAAATGGTGACTCTGCGGAGATTTATGCTGCGTCTTCGACAGATCAGGAAAGTCGACAATGTTGGACAGGAAGTTTTGGAAGTGTTCGTCAGTCGGAAAGGTGAGCGAGAGTCTGTGGAATTGACAGGTCAGAAGGGGGCCGGGTAGGAGGAGCTGTTGCCTCGAAGGGACGAATCCACTCCTTTCCAAATTTCGTTGGACAAGCCCAGGTGTGGCGGACGGATGTCAGGTTGCTGACTGAAAATAGCCAGTCGCTAAATCTGTTTTCCCATGGTTCCACATCCAACAGTGCCCGACTTATGTACGTAAGTGGCGGCTTATTTTGTGCGAGGCTTAGCGGCTTGGCTTGCTCCTTCACTCATACGGCAGACTATCACAGAGCCTAAATGGCTATGATTTCCCAGGGAGTACCCGCACAGCGATGTGTCCTAGCCGTTCCAGGAGGAATACATTCATGATTCTGCAAATGAAGAGAGTGTAGTCATTGCGGGTTCGAAGTCGAATATGTTCATTCATGACCTACAGATCTCCATGGTCGGGCCAAGATACAATGGTCTGAGCCTGAAGAGAGCAATACTCTAGACTCTAGGAACTCAGACCAACAATACTAGTACCCCCTTTTTCGTGTTACTCTCTCTTCACGCCTGAACTTTTTAGCCTACTTTCTGATGTACGTCTGTACTCATGGTCTTGGCTCTCTAGTTCAATACATGAAAGTTTAAATGAGAGTGATATCTTGTTCCTTGATGCCAAGTTGCTCAATCTCTCCGTACATCATACCGTGGACAAATGCCTCGCCGACGAGCTGATATACCTCACCGCCATGATGACCGTTGTCTTTTCGCCGTATGAGGTGCGCTGTCGTGGAACCGTCAAATATGCACAACGCATCACCCTCCTCAACCGATTCACGCCCGTAGCCGAATCGTCCGGATGTTGTGGTAAAAGGTCGATGATCCGAAAGACGCGCCTCGATAGCTTGTATGATAGAGATATAGGGACTACTTTCCATTGTCAGGAAGCGTTGTACTTCTGCCTCATCGGGTGTCGAGGGCGGTCGGCATTCCCTTCTATCAATCAATGTGCCGTCTTCGAGTCTGATAAGAGTTAGTGTTTTCATATCCCTCTGGGAAGAAGTGCGAATACCAGTCTTCACTCTACCTTTCAATGCTTCCCGTTCTATCAAGGAGATCACGAAGCCGCCGAAGCCCGAGTTGGAAGTCGAGAAAGTCCCGTCGCGTGAAAGACGGAAATCCAACCAATCCGTTTCCAATCAGCGTTTCCCAATAAGCTTCGAATATGTTTGAGGGCATTGCATCCCCCGTCTGTGCTTCGGCTACTCGAGTCGCCAACTCACTTTCCCAAAGTGCCACGCCGTAAAAGAAAACGGGCATGGTCGCTCGTGTCCTCGGCCCCCCAGACGTAAACCACAGCATGTCCGGGGTCCACGGGTGGGCAGAATGGATGGACAGAACTGAATCAAAGAGCCTTCCTCTGAGGTGGATCTGTGACCAATTTAGTCCTCTCTCCATCCTGATCGGTCGTTCTGCTCCTGCCTTGAAGCGGGGCTGACACATTTGGCCATATGTAGATATTGCCCCGTCATATGGTTTGTATCTATCCTCGACGTGTTGCTGGAGGTCAGGACACCAACTGGGCAGCGAACTTCGTTTTCCGGCTTGGGTGGCGCGTTGGAGAGTCGGCCACCAATGTACTGCTGTCATGCCCGAATATAACGCCGATTCGAGGAGCAAGTACCTACAGAATGTCGAATAAAGCTCGTCTAAGCCCATCTCATGGGACAGAGAGAACTCAGAAGGCAGTTCCTCGCCAAAAAAGCCAAAGGTCCCGAACACCCGGTCACGGGGATCAAAACAATCTTGGGATCCCGTCATCAGCCACACAATCTCCAGGACTGAGAAAGCGACGAACTGCCTCTCGGCAGGTTGGCTTTGAATTTCGGCAGAGTCTCTTCCGATGCTCCAGTCCGTCATCATGAGGAAATTGGAGGTTGTGGACGCTCGGCGAACGTCAAGTCCTAGGCCAAGAGCCATGTCCATTTGCAAAGCTTCTGACATGGAAGGAGGCTGATGCATCACGTCTTTGAAAGCAGCTGCGAGATCGCTCACTCCAGCTGCGTGGAAACGTTCCCTAATGTCGTGTACAAAGGCCAAAAGTCTGTCTGGACTTGGTATAGAAAACGATGAGTCCATCACAATGCCCCACAAGCCCTGTGCCATGAAGGCTCTTAGGTCGTTTATTTCAGAAACTGGCAGGTAGTCTGGCACAGAGATTGGCGGATCGTCTAATGCGGAGGCGGAACTGTCGTCCGGTACAGAGATTGGGGGGTCGTCAAATTCAGAAAATGGTGGATCATCCCAGAGAGGGCCTGAAGACACATCTGGTTCGGAAACTGACGCATCATAGAAAGGAACAAGCGCCGGGTCTGGTGAGCCTTCCCCGAATGACGTTGGTGAGTCAGAGCCCAGGATACCTCCCAATGCACTTGGTGGAAGGCGATTCGGCATAGCCGACCAAGGCTCATGTCGTCGTAGGCGTCCAGGCATCAGAAAACGCAGTAAATCCTCCACAAGGGTGTCCTCATTGCCGTCCACCGAAGCCCAATACCTCTGCCACAGCGGCCCCAAATCATCCGGCAGGAAACCTGGCGTCCATTTTAGAAGCTCGCGAATGTCATCCGATTGCAACATGGGCAGATATTTTGGTAGATCGTACGAGAAAAGTGCTGATCGGTCGTTCTGTAGAAAGGCGGATAGGCATACTACTAAGAAGGGGGACTCAGTGTCATGATCCCTATTGCCTGCAGGCCCGGTTCTGATGCAAGCTTGTGGGTCATCCCGGAAAAAGGTCAGTCGGATCAGCTCGGCTGCCATCTCGGTGAGCATATTCCAGTCAATTTGATGACTTCCACGTATAACCTTGACTTCTCTGGCTAAAGCCGCCTCCTGGAATTGCAAGTGGAATTAGAATGATATAATGTTGAGGGTCTCAAAGTGAATTGTAGTTTTCAATGGATCGAACACATTACACAAAGGAAAAGGTGATTCCCAAATGGAACAATATACTTTGACGTACCTGAACTACCCACACACGTCCAAACCACCCATTACATACAATTCCTATCACTTCGCTCCACAGCGGATCACGACTACTAGGTAACCCCATCGATTGAAAGGTCGGTCGCACGAAATTCTCGTCTATGTACTCGAGGACATTTTTCAAGCGTGGCAAGAAGGAGATTGCTCTCTGAGTTTGCTCCGTCGCGCATCCAAACCAGACCCAGACTTGTTTTGCTCGACGATACACCCGATACATGAGCTTGATCTGACTGGTCTTTTCGACCTCGTCTTTCTGGTTGATGCAGAGCGCATCGATCCAGATGGGCCGGGGAGAATCTCTCTCGGCAAGGTATGGAAGCGCAGTTTTGAGATTGTGATGGATGTGGAGCTCCTGGTTGTTGCAAATGAATGGAAAGGTGCGGGATTGGTCTCCCCAGACGTAGGACAGTGCATCGAAGGGCTCGTCATCGGCGTTTTCGTCTATCCCGAGCTGGATAGCATCCATGGTCCAGGCAATTTCGCCATTAAGCCCAATAGCCGGACGCAGGACCCTAATATGGCCCGGCTGGAGTGGCAAGTAGCTGAACGCAGTCTCGGACTGGTGAGACATTCCGGCTATATGTGTATAGTGTTACTGATCAAGACCTGGGGTAATGGCAAGGGAAGCTTGCAATAGACGCTGGAAAGACCGGCACAGTGCTGTATTATAAAGCGTCAAGGCCTGGTAGCAAAAGGGAGGAGCTCGGAAGCAAAGGATCGACCAGAACCCCGCCCTGTCAGCCTGAACCCGAGAGACCCCGAGATGGATGTGTTGCACAGCAGCGTGGGTGACAGAGCCTTGCTGCAGGCCATGTTTCTACGACTGCCTTGCTATGGGAGGCCTCTGCCCTCTTCCCAGCGTTTGACTTATCACATTCCCAAGCATTGCCACACTCGGGAAGTGCCTGACTTATGATAACTCATTCAAACGGTTCCGAGTTCTCTCTAAATGTTTATTATTATATGAACGAGCAAAGGCTGGACTTCGAACTTCAGACAGAACAAGCACACTCCTCTCCCATCTTTTCACAATTCATTTCGTTTCTGTATCTCGATAACACGTGCTCTTCAGCTCTACTTGAGTACACACAGACGATGTCATGTAAGGCGTTCGATGAACTGGCGTTCGTCTCTTCTATTGAAGTGCTTTGTTATAAAGCTGTTTGATATATATCGCGCAGCTCGTATTCACGCATTTCATCACTTGCTTATTCTTGGCAGTATCGAGAGGTTCAAAAGCATCGACATTCAGATGATGGATTCGTTTTAACGTCCGCAAACTCCATCAAGTGTGTGTCGACATTCTCTCCAGCAATCTCCGCGCTCTATTCCCTTCTTCTCGTATCCTTCTCGACCTCTCCTGTACTGCTACGACTCTTCTATCCCAATCTTCCGGACTGAAATATATTGGGCCCCGCACTAGGTCACTGGCATCTTGTTTCCCCTTCAATACGCCATGTTGGCTTTGTTTGGTCAAGTCTGCAACCATTCGTAAAACTGCTGTGCTTGTGTTTCGGGTTGTCGGATTGCTGGACGTGGGCACTTTTTCAGCCGAGGAGAAGAATTTCGTGATCTCAGTTTCCGCCCACCCTTTCTTTCTAAACATCGCAGCAATGCTAGTCTTAAGGACGGCATGTGCCCTCCGGCGACGATTGCGCGTAGGCGTCAGCGCCTGCGTCATGACTTGCCGCCTCGATTGTGGTTGCGTAGTGTCAAGTGCGTAACTCAGGACAGATTGAACGTTGCTGCTGACGGCCGTGGCCATATCCAATGCTTTCGGATGGAATAGGATGGCGTGAAGCGCGGGTAGATGAGAGACGAACAGGAATTTCAATTCTTCAAACGAGTGCTTCGACGGATTTGATGGTAGTATCTTGTCTGGCCAGGGTGACTTTTCCAGCAGTAATTCGAGTTCACGATGCGTTGTTTGGATAAGCGAAGTAGTGAGGGCCTCGATAGCAAACTGGGACGGGCGATCAAGGGCATCGTTGCTAGTGGATCCTGCCGCCGTTCCCCATAGCAGGTCCACTCTGTGGTGTAACGCAATAGATTCCACGACCATGTAAGCTTCAGCAGCGGGAATGCCATCCGTTCGTGCCATCTCAGCGATTAATCCTGAAGGGGGTCTTTGCTCTGAAGCAGTGATGGAGTTGTGAAATGGGACACCGATGGTGACCATGACGTCTGGAGGACAGCCCCTAGAATGCTCATGTGTTTCCAGTCCTGGAGCATCTTCGCCGACTATCCCAGTTGAGGGATGCTGTGATACGCTCGGTCCATGATAGACAATGATAAATCTGGTTGTGGGAAGCGTTCGCCGAAGCTGCATTGCGACTTTCTTTGCCTTAGTCTTGGGCTTTGAAGGACCTGCTTGATACCACTTCTTGGGGATAGTGATGGCAAACCTCGCATGCGTTAGACTATGATGCTGCCTCTGCTGTGTGAGGGATGTGACAAAGTCTGGTATACTGTGGAAGCGATGCGACTGGCTGATCTTTGCTTCCAAATCAAAAGTGGATTGGCCGGGCCAGAAAACCATCTCATTGACGAGTTTCGCATGGGGCTTGAAATCCGGCGTGTCGAGAAATAGAAAGTTGGTATCGTGGGCAGCAGCAACAACAAGAGCTTCTAGGTCGATAAGGTCGAAAATGTTCTTCGTACCCTGGCCAAAGAAATCAAACCGATTGCCGAAGAATATGACAGTTTTCCCATGATACCTAACCACGACATTCTTCAACGCATCCGAATCGTGGTCTCTGTAGTCGAGGCCGGCGTACAGGGACACATTCCACGTATCGACTTCCATTCCAAGGGAATTGTTGATAAATCGACATGTTGACTGAGATCTTTCTCTTCCGATTTCAGAATTGGTGACCAAAAGGAAAGACGCGCCAGGATTGTAATGATAGTGTTCAGAGACCTGTATCATGATCTCGACTTTATGGGCGAGGCTGACCTTGTCTTGACCTTCAAGTCCCAGCTGCGTTGGTCTCCCCAGATAGAGCTTGAATACAGCCACGACATGCTGGTGACTCTGCGCATCGCTGTGGATGCGGAGCTGTCGCTCCAGTGACAGGCTCTCTCTGCTCCGGATCTCAGGTGGAGTGACAGTAATCGTATCTTCCCATTGTCCTAGTCCGGATTCTAGCGACCCAAAGGGTGCAGGAAATGAGACGTCAATCTCGACAATCCGCTGGTTAAATCCTTGCGGTCCGATCGATAGATTTCCATGATTGTAGACCTTTTTTATGTAAGTAAACATAACTCAGGACCACAATGAACGTAATGTACACACCTCAAACGACAGTTTGCTCAGTGATTCTTGAGCCACCGTGGCTAAAGCTTCGATCTTCCTGAGCTCACAGGGATACCTGATTGTAATATTCTTATTGAAATCGAATTTCGGAATTCTTCTTTCTATCCAGGGCATGGTCGCAAGGAGGTGGATGGTGTCCCGCTGAAGGAATATAGCGCCCGTATGTGGGGTTTCGTATTCTTCTTGTTCTCGAATTCGGACTTTGATAGATCTGCCGATGGTGACTGACGAACCCTCCCTTATCGAGGGTAGAACGGTACGTCCATCATCCCCGTCGATCGGCTTAAACCAATTTGATTCTATCATGCTCAGTTGTATGGGGCGTCTGGGAGATGGCATCCCTCCTATAGGCGGCAATGTGTCAGTATCCAAGGCGACCACAACGACACCCTAATACATACCAGAGTTCCTAACAGTAATTCTTCGAATGAATAAGTGTTCACCAGGTTCGAAAATCCCATCGCCGTTCTCATCCTCGACGTCGAAGTCCATGAGCTCAAGAGAATACAAAGAGCTGTACTCTTGCTGACTTCCATCCGACCTGTGTACGACAATTTTCACATCACCTCGAAGACCATCTACGCCGCTGTGGCGTTCGATTGAACATGGCGCGCCGGAATGGCCATCCTCACCATCCAGACCTTCGACACGCTTGAATCTTCGAATGACGGGCTCGCTGTCGCATCCCGTACAGTGACCCTGCCCACCATGACATTTGCATATCCCAGGGCTCCCCGCTGTATTGCGCAAAGCATTGAATCTTGTTGCAGCCTGGGCAATTATCATGGCCATGTTACCCCCAGTCACCACCTGAGCGCCGGCTCGTGCGAGGGCTAAACTACTATATCGAGCGGTCAGAACAAGTGAGAGACTCTCTTCAGCGGTGCTGTTATGGCTTACTGTTCTCTGTTCGCTACCGACTCGTGACGAACCACACTGCTGGAGTTGTTGGTCGCATCGGGCCCAATACAACGATCGGTACAGCTGTAGACATAGCCAACACGTGCTTCCCTATGGGCAATGACCATGAGTGTTTCATTCCCAGAAGTATTGAGGAGTAAACATACCACTCGTATCCTTTTCCCCCTTTTCCTTTCCTCCCGCCCTGACCAGGATGGCCATGTTGGCCAGATTTGCCCCCTTTGCCGCCACCAACATCCCACTTTACTGCCATGAGAAGATGGACTTGGTCCTCATGCACGACAATCTCTATGGTTCCGCCATTTCCACCATCTGCGCCGTCGCCGCCATGTCCCGCACTGGCTGAGTGGTTAGCTAATCACCGTCATCCCAGAATGTTAGGGAGAACGCACTTTCCGCCACGGCCTCCGTTAGAACCTGCCTTTCATGTCATCAGTTGAGTAACAGAATTACACGAAGGATTGTTCGTACCGTGGCATCTGAGGTCTCGGACGCATCTGCTCCATTGACACCGTCCCGCCCGTTGCCTCCGTCTCCGCCATTCATGCCGTCCTCACCCTTGCCACCGATTGCGGTAAGGAGCAAGTTTTGGCCTACTGGGACCTCGACAGATGAAGGAAATTCATTCAAACTTTGGGATGCAAGTACTGTTGCAAGTATTCCGCCCCTTACTGTGGGAGACTCAACAAGCTGAACGGAAAGGTGGCCAGCCACGGATCCAGGTATCGACCGTGGTGCATCCACACCAGGCCGCCCATCTCGCTCATATTCTATTCTCTGCGTATGTCAGAACACTAGATCCAGACCTCCAGCTTCCAGTCTCAAAGTTTTGTTCTGGGGGCAAGGTCTACTGTATATGGACAGCGTCTAGAGTCATGACATACCGGATCATAGAGTTGAAGTTGACCAGCGGCATGGGTCTGAATGTCTCGTCGCCCGGTGCTCTGAGCTATTAAACTGCCATCTTGACCATCAACTGAGATTTTCACACTCATCTTTACCACAAATTTTGAGTATGCGTAGCATGTGAGAACGGGAGAACTTGAGAACGGAAGAACTTGAGACGGGAGAACTTGAGAACAGGAGAACTTCCATTGTGGCTATTGATAATTGATCATGTAGAACACAATCGAGCCGACAGATGACTGTCTGTCGTCGCTCCCAACCTTCTGTTAGAGGAGGGTGCCACCGAGACGCCCGATGAAGGTGTGCAGGGGTCCATATGGTCAGTCCTGTCCGAGTTGGCCCTGGATGACTGCTAGTGCTTACATCTGCAATGCAATACTTTTAGCGGACCAAGTCCGGAAGACAGCTTTCGCTAGCGCTATTGGCCTGTGACACCCACCTAGGGGATAAAGTGGAATAACTGTGACGCCCGGTGAGGCTGTCGATGTATCCAGGGCATCTTGTGGCGAGGAACCTGCCAAAACAGGAGCGCTCCTCAGTGCTTGGGGCTGTAAATAACGGCCGCAATCCGATACGTGCTTTGAAAAAGCTTGTCATTGGCCTGATCGCCTGCAGTATGCATCTCGGAGGATTCGTGCACCTCGGGTGACCTGCCTCATATATCGCCGATTCCTGGCCGGGCGAGGCTCGGAATATAACAAATTTCCCCTCATGTGTCTCCTAACATCATCATGATGGTCGGATGTCAAGCCATTCGTCCACAAAATGCTCACGAGTATCGAAGACAGAGTCGGTCAACGTTCCTGGGATCTGATCCAACGCAGGGCAGGACCGCCAGAAAAAGTGCCGAATGTTCAGAAGCTTCTGCATTCCCCCTGCAGCTCGTATTATCTCGAAACACATACGAACGGATCGCAGCGGCGAAGCGGGCACAAGATGAGGTGGTAGAACAAGCAAAAGCAGAAGCTGTAGCGGTGCAACACTCTCAATTTGAAGAGTTGAGAGCGTTTCAAAAATTACGGGAATTATCTGCAGCAGGAGAACGAGAACGAGAGGAGAGCCTACGTCAGCAGCGATTGGAAGACATTCAGCAGAGAGTCTTAGCGTTCCAGATTGATCAAGCGATAAAGGAAGAAGAAAGGAATGCTGAGATAGCACGAAGAATAGAGGCCGAGACACAAGCCAGATGTGAAGCTATACGGCGGATACAAGCAGAACAGGATCGAATACTCGCCGAGCATATAGCAGAAGAGGATGCCAGGCTTGAAGAGGAGCGAAGACGCATACAAGAGGCGGAAGAGAGAGAGCGTATCCGTAGGGAACGTCTCCGGGAATGTGCAGCCTGCATGGAAGAAGACGACATGGATTCCATGACCCAAGCACCCTGCACGCATTGGTATTGCCATGAACATCTTCAAGGCAAGTTTCATCAAATTCCTGTAGAATAGAATCGTCGCTGACATTACATACAAGCCGCCTTCCAAAATGCCCTAGATGGACGGCAGGCGTTCCGTTGCTGCGTGCAAGAAGTTCCGATAGATCTTTGCTCCACCGCAACACCGGACTTTCAGGAGAGGTATAGGCTTATGCTTTTGGAACTGGCAACTCCGAACCCTCTGTACTGCTCGAACCGGGTCTGCGGCGTATTTTTGCCGCCGACGCAGTACCAAGGACCTGATGAGGCGGGTTGTCGCGCATGCGGATTTACAACATGCAGAATGTGTCGGAGTACCACTCACGTCGGGGTCTGCCCGCAGGATGTTGGCGTGCAGCAAGCAGTCACTCTAGCCCAGAGAAACGGGTGGAGATCATGCCCCAGATGCAACAACATGGTTGAGAGGAGATCGGGATGCGAACACATGACATGTAGGTGCGGCGGACAGTTTTGCTATGTCTGTGGCAGCGCCTGGGGGCATTGTCCTCATTCCACCTGGGCAACCGTTGCCGAGTGAAACATGCGAATGATGGCGAAGCCTTGATGAGCTGATAAAGGTTAGCTGGCTCGAACTTGCGCCAAGATAATAAATGGCATCGCGAGACCCAGTCACTAGATGTTTGCCACGTGCAGTAGAAAAGCCACATCATAACATATAACCGTGCGAAATTAGGAGAGTGAGTTTGATGTTTTCAATTGCCTGCTGGTGTGATGCCAACCGGACTTGAATTGTGAAGGCAAACCTCCGGCTATGCTGCTTGAGGTTCAGTCCAAGGGGGTACCGTTGGGTTGGGCATTCCTTCTGGCGATTGCCTGTGTCCCTCCCCCATCTATGCGAAATTCCAAGAAAATTACCTTGCAACGCCCGACACCGCCGCCCCTGCATTGGGGTTATCGACAAGCACCACCGTAGACTATGCTTTCCAAATTTCCATCGCCATGCTCCAAATCCAACGTTTCCCTAACTCCGTCGCCACTACACGTGTCACTTGCATCGTCAGTCAGACACATTAAAAAACAATTTGTCCCATCATGGAGCTCTTACCTCTACTAGTACCAGTCGAAGCAGATAATGCACGGGGTGAAGATGATTTCCACCAGCTGCAGCACCAGACCAATAACGATGACCACCATGCTCATAATGAGTTCGAAGGCGATGAGGATCGGGCCGAAGATGAATCCGAGGATGACGGTGCCCGTAAAGAAGGCGGCTTTTCCTGCCATCCTGCCGAGCTTCTTCAGTGACTCCCGCATTGCCGCCCACTTCGCTCGCCGGGCGTCCCGTCTTGCCTTCTTGGCTTCAGCCTTGTTGGTTTTCTCGGCGTCGACGGCGGGTTCGCCCTCGTGTGTCGGCTCTTTGAAGGCATTGGGCGACGAGGTTCGCAAGGATGCTTGCTTCTCGCTCTGTTCGCCGACCGCCTTTGATTTGCTCACTCGTGACCTCAGATTCTGGAGCTTCTGATCGAATTTCGAGGAGGCTTTCTTCAAAGGGTTGGTGATCTGGGAGATCTTGGACGGCTTGGTTCTGGTCGATTCGGCGTGATTCATGGTGGGATGCTCCTCCAGTGTCACGGGTTTAGTGACTTGCGATACGGCGGACGAGGCAGATGTGGTCGATCCTGATCGCTGCGTGATGGTTGTTGAGGGAAGGAGAAGTGGGCTTGCTGAATCGATAGAAATGCCTTGACAGGGCGATATGGCTGATTATGATGAGCCTGGTACACGAAAAGAGTTGTTTCCGTAGTCTTCCTGAATGTTTCTCTGACACAACCAATATACGACAGCAGATTGAGAGTATCGAAAATGCGGAAAGGAAAAAGGTAAGGAGATTGGCGTGGTTGCAAGCCTATGTATTTATGTCTGCCAGGCCAACACGCCACCCTTCTGGCCGGCAGAAAGGCTTTCGGGAACAAGTGAATTGTTCTGGGTGACAAAGGATAAGCGAACGTAACAAGGTGAAGTTGGTTTCTCGGTCTGGACGAACCAACACGGGCGGCCCCGCGAGCCAACACGGCAACCAAGAGAAAAAAGGGGGCACTGCCTGGCCGCAAAGCCACTATCAGTATTGTCCTGCCCCTCCCCGCCCATTCTATATTGTCAGAGCATCACAACGGCACTCATGGATGGTTGACGCTTCTGGGTTGTTGGTGCACGCCGTAACAAAAGTCCACCTACGCAAGACGAATGAGCCTTTCCGGGCTACCTCATCCGAATTGCAACTTTCGATCAATTCCTTGGGTACCGTACGCTCTTTTCATAGACCAAACATGCTCAGCATTGCTACCTCATTTCAAGTGTCCCGTGCCATCTGGCACTCCACCTCTTATCCCCGGCTGCCTGAGTCTTGGCCTTTGAACCACGTGCCCTTGACCCAAGCGAGTTTCGAGCTCCGTGCATGGTAAGATTGTGGAGTTGAGGCCCCACTCCTTCTCGTCGCCT
Source organism: Diaporthe sp. NJD1 (assembly GCA_013842865.1). Classification (NCBI taxonomy): domain Eukaryota; kingdom Fungi; phylum Ascomycota; class Sordariomycetes; order Diaporthales; family Diaporthaceae; genus Diaporthe; species Diaporthe sp. NJD1. The sequence goes on along the minus strand of JACDXY010000014.1, from coordinate 759,979 downwards.
CAAATTGGGGGCCCTCTCGTTCAATTCCAACGCAGCGGTGTCTGCTGCGGCTAGATGTCAGCAGGAGTTCCCGAAAATCGTCGACCAGCGTCCCATTGACTATCTAATACTATAGTAGGATACACTTAATAAATGGCTGACGCAAGCATGCGAAGAGGCTCGCCGCCAGCTTGTCCACCCACAAAGTGAGATAAATGACCAGTCACACCGGGCATAAAGCGGCTCTGCAACAGTGTGCATTCCTCTAGTTGTTGCAAGTGCGGACCCGCTCGGGTACACCGAACACTATGGCAACCGGTTTTCCGAGTACCTTGGCTTCCTTCTTGGTCTTCTATCTGAATGACGTTCGTGGTGCTGCCGACTGTGTCTTCCTCGCGTGCTATTTGGCCTCCTCCTGCTGCTCCTTGGCTGAGGTGGGGCTTTGTGTTGGTTTTCGTCGATTCCAACCTCCTCGACCGTCTCCAGCCCCGAGGCGGCCGTACACTTTTCGTCATTCTTCTCTGATGTCTTTGTGGTGGTGTCATAATTATTGCCATTCTTTGCATGAAGCGCGTGTTGTAGTGGCATACTTTCCGTCTTGCTGCCCAGTGGCCTTCGTTGTGGTGCGATGATTCTCGCGTCTCAGCTGTGCTGATGTGTCGCAGCTTCAGCTTGAGCTTCTGCACCAAGTTTCGCTGAGAGATGCTTTTGATGAGATGACGTGGAAGGGACGTAGGGAAGAAGCCAGTTGACGCTGTCATAGGTCTGTTCAGTATTTCCCTGACGCCCTCCCCCAAATTAGTACAGTTGGGTTATCCTGGAAAACTATTGAAAGTCCCGCGAGTACGCCGTGGGCTCAGCCGTTCTCGCACAGCAGGTCAATGTTCACATCAATATGAAATTCTGATCCATTTCTTCCGACTTCTTACTGTATTGTGTAGCAAGATGTGAAAGAAGTATCTACCTAGAGGCCTCAGTTACTAAGCTATCGCTGATTACGCAAATATGTGTCTGATTTGCATAAGCGCCTCCAGGTTTTCAAGGAGCGGATTGCTCGACGCTTCCTTGAATGGCCCTGTGATGTTTGCAGGGGTGTCACTATCCTGAAAACTTTACTTCCTTGCCCCCATCGTCCCAACGATCCAAATCGGCCCCCTTCCATGCCAGTCTCCTCTGCTCCAACCCCAGGGTGTGTCAAGCCACGACTATGATGTAGTCGGGCCATTTGTGAACCATGCCGACCTCGATCTAAGGCGCGGTGGTTATTGTTTGTTCGCGACAGAGAGTGTTTTTCTGTATCATCGACGTGTTAGCAGTGCTCCAAACTATCATTGGAAACCCCATCACCGGCGGTGGCGGGCTCACCTTCACTTCCTACTCGCATAGCACACCAAGACCGGTCCGCAGCAAAGCAGATCCAGGATCTTCATCACCAGCCAGACCACGATCTTCACCACAGCGAGGATGACGTCCACCACCAAGATGACGGGAGCAAAGATGATGCCGCCGATGACCGCTACTGGGAGGAAGAGCGCCTCAGCGACCTTCTTGGACTTGCTCTTGAAGGCGGTGCGTCTGGCTGCCCACTTGGCCCTCCGGGCCTCCCGTCTGGCCTGCTTCTTTGCCTGCTTCTTTGCGGCCTTCTGTTGTTTGTTTGTTGTGTCGCAGCGGGAGGGCTGATCCATCTCGTTTTCGTCCTCGCTGGTCTGCTCGGGGACGACGGTGGTCACTGTCTCCTGAATGTCTTCCTTGCTGCGAGTGGACTCGACGGTGAGTTGGGGTTTGTCGCCGGTAGCCTTGGTCTTGTGAACTCGGCACTTGACCTTCTCGAGCTTGGTGTTGACCTTGGCGGTGAGGGTCTTGAAGGTGGAATACGGAGCCATGGCAGATGAGGTTTGTCTCTGGTGAGAAGAGGATGTGCTTTTCAGGCTGTGGGTGTTTACGTAGGCTGGGATTGTGATGGCAGATTCCGCAGTCGATGGGTTGTTCTGAAGGGAAGGTTAGAGACTCTTCGGATCGAAAGCCAACAAGAGTTTGCTCACTGGTTACCCTGCCCGGTCAGGTGCGTGATGTATTGTTTTGCCAAAGTGTGCAGTGGGCTGGTGTCTCTGACGGAATGATTCTGCTCTGAGGTAGAGGTGCAATGAGGATCGTAAGTCAAGGGACGAAGCAGAGATCAAATCTCGAGATGTTGTGTCGAAGATCCTGATGGCAAGATACGCACGACAACGACTCAATGATGCAAAGTCGAATGGGTTGTTGAAGGAAGAAAGGAAACGAGTTGAAGTTGTCGGGAGGCACACGTATTTAAGCATTCCTGCCTTCGCCGTCGGCCAGCCGGCAGGAAATTGGAAACAAGTGAATTATAACTAAAAAATTGAAACAAGTGAATAGAAGAAGTGAATTGAGCTTATTGCCCGTTTAGGAAAAAGTGATGTCGTTGATGGTGGGGCATCGTGCACTGTGGCAAGTGGTGTGCCCAGCCACCACAACGCCGGCGGCAACAACCACGGCCAAGGGCCCAGCTAATTCACTTCATACTGTGTGGCTCCGTCCTACCTGTTCATCGAGTGACTCACCAGGGTGGTGAGGCCCTGAGGCAGGCAGCTTGGTGGTGACAGATTGTGGTGACGACCTGATACGGGCGAGACGAGTGGGTTGATGTGGCTGATATAGCGAGAGAGGACACGACATTTACATCATTATTGCAGCAACACACTTTCAGATATCAACTCATTACGATCAATCAAGGAAGTGAGTCACGATTGGCGTTTGCCATGGCCCTGGGAAACTTGACCATCTTGAGGGCCAGCCCAAGCCCAGCAAACTACCCAAGACAAGCATGTCAAGCAAATGGAGCAGAGGAGCTGTACAAATAGTTTTTGATTCTTGTGTACATGATTGCCGTCTGTATACCATTGAATTCATGACTTCGGGTTCCCCCAAACCTGCTGAGTGTCAAGTCTGCTGTTCCATGCCTTTCAGTGGTTCGCGAGGAAGTCCTTGAGAGACTCCGCCTTCCCATTTCCCTGTGCTTGAGCAGACCATCGCTTCAGGAGGCGAAGCAGTGTCGGCAACTTTTGGCGTACCACATCTGCAACATGTCCCTGAGTCTGGCTCTGAAGAACCCACAATCCGACGTGCAAGAAAGCGTCCAATTCTTCGGTGTGCAGTCGGATAGGGTACCATCGTCTGCCGAGCAGCCGGAAGACGTCGTGGATGTCTTTGCCGAGCAGCAGCCACGCCTTCTCCTTGGGGATTTTCACTTCGAACATCCAGCCACGGTGAACAGAATCTGGATCTGCCTTTATACTGGGATCCATCCACCAGATCTCGTTCATGAGGCCGAAGTTCATGCTGCGATATGCTGTGGTGGTCAAAGGGACCCCTGACCATGGCACATCCGTGCGATTCGTGCCGCGGGACGCTGAAGGCACTCTCTGCCCGTCATTGCCGCGGCTATGCTTGCGTGTGGTGGCGTCGGGCTCGTCATTCTGTCTCTTCCCGAGGATTGAAGTATTGTCTGGCGACCGTGGTTCCACTTTCACCCGCTGCGCCAGCGTGTTGATGAGTGCGGCAGGGGCGTTTGGGGATCCCGGCGGTGAGGTCTCTGTCTTCACAAAGGCCGGAATGGTGTGCAGCGCCAGCTCGGTACCCTCCTCGAGGTTCTCCTCCTTCTTGATCATTCCTAGAACCTCTGCCTCGGTCTTGCCAATCGCCTCCAGAAACTCCGTCGAGAGTGGCCCTCCAACTACAGGCGCGGTGAAATGGTAAGGGAAGGGTATGTCATCTGATGAAACCACGTCAGCTTGCCGTCGAAATCAAATAGAAGAACTCGATGCGGGGGGTGCAGGTGTGTGAGGAGAGAATGGTACTAACCATCGTCTGTCAATCCATCCCAAACCAATTCAGCAAACCACTGAACAAACTGCTCAGCAGAACAAGGCCGCCGGCTCTCCTCCCAATTCCCAAGTGCCGTTTTGATTACACTGCACTTCGCCTCTGTCTCATAGTTCTTCAGGATGGTACGAGCCTCCTCGTCAGATCTCCCTCTCCCCTGGAGGAACCCACGTGCATGGGCCATGAATAGCTGCACCGCCTTCTTGGTCTCCTTAGAGACCTTGTCGTAAGAGGCCGGCAGCATTTTCTTGACACCGAGTGATAACGAAGTGAAACAATTTGTCGAAGCAAGAAAGGAAAAGGGGACGATCGATAACTAAGTCTGGACACACAATGGTTTGAGTGCCGACGCTGGTTGTTGCTGTTGTCATGGCTGTCGCTTTCCCGTCGGAGGGTAAAAGTTTCAGAAGCGCGACCTCGAAATACACAAAAGGTCGGGGCTCGGGCTGCAAACAAAAGTAGCTCCAGATACTATCTAATCTTAGACCAGATAAGCAAATCTCGGAGAAATCGGATGATCCAGTAAGTAGAGGGGTGATCATTGGGTTGTCATTTGGATGTCATGCGAGGCAACGGGGCAAACCTCCTCGATGTCCCATGAGAGCACGTACCAGCTATTTCAGGGCCATCTTCTCTTTTCTCAGGACTTAAGTGGCCTTTTTTGGCCTTGAAACCCTCGGACATCAAACCTAGACCTATGGTCGGGCTGCTGTTCCGTCAGAATTTCCCAGCTGTGACCAGCGAAGCAACTCGGCCGTCATGATAATCACATTGACCGATACTCTTTCACCGCTACTGGATCTTCAATAGCTTGCGTATACGTCTACGCTACCGCAGATTCTATTTGATTGGGACATATGAGAACGGATCTAGTGTCCCAGGAGAGGCGGGTAGATGAGCAGATACACGATACTTGTGCCGCGTGGTTTTCGAGACTGAAATCAACAACGTATCGTCATGCTATACTTTAATATCTGCCTTGGAGCTCCCCACAATAATCGCGACAGAAATGGCTAATTGGACTCACTACCTAACAGGTCACCGTACTCAGAAAGAATTCTGAAGACAAGATTGTGACACACTGGTGGGTCACTGGACCAGAGGCAGATCAGGAGCGATATGCAGAGTCTTCTGTATTTGGTCAAATGAATTGGACTGGAGTTGAAATGAACTGAACTCTGCCACCTTCCCAACAGCCTAGCACACCACTCTTGTCAGCTACTAATGTTTGGAAGCCTTCATGCCCTAATGTCTCCAACCCATCATCGGTTCTCCTCAAGGCCTTGTCGGAGAACGAAAGATGACAATGTAGAACATGAGAAACTGTTTGGATTCCAGGGTTGCATAACTTGTTTGCGCAGCTTAGGCAAGAGATGTTGTAGGGATCCAAGTAGAAATCACTATCATGCGAGCAAATATACCAGTTGACATCACCATTTCCATGGCAACAAATCCCATGAAGTATTTGGCATCTCATCTTGGGTCTCTTGGGGAGAGAGGGCGCTCATGAGTGGGAGCTTTTGAATTTGTACAAGAGTATGAAAGAAGACGTTTCATGACATGGTCCACGGGTCCTGTCAGAGCCGGCGAAGCAGCAGGAAACAGCGCCAAAGCGCGCCAGCCCCAAGAGTGGTGTCGAGAAGAGATTGATGTTGGGGGCAGATGCCGTCAACGGTGTATGCTGACTTGGCTGCAAGCTGAGAAAGTGTCAATCTTGTAGCCGTGGCATCGAGAGTGATTACCAGGCTGCCCACTTGAGCAAACTTATAGTGACACGCTCCGGAGATGCCCATCCTCCTCTAAGGCGCGAGATCAAGGACCTTGGAGAGGAGGTCGATCTTCTTGTCGAGGACATCCTCCTTCTCAGACAAGGCGGCCACCTTTTCGGACAGAGCATCCATCTTCTCGTCCAGAACATCCATCATGTCGTACAGGACATACATCTTGAAGGACCGCTTCATTGTTTGAAGGCCGTCGTCGATCCGTATCTTCTCAGGCGCACGGATCTTTGCACGTTGTTTCTGTTGACAGATAGAAGTCAGCTGTTTGTTATGCAGAGATGTAGTGCTCGTTGATGGCTTACAGAGTCAGCCATGATGTCTTCGTTGCTGTAATGGGTAGATGTGGCTGTTTTGGTTGGTAGGTAATGGGTTGAGTTGCTGGTGTTTGGATCGAGGGCAGGTGGCGACGAATTTGCAGGGTTTAAATAGTGCACGAATTGACCGTTTGTCGGATGCACAGTACGGAAGCAAACAGGATGAGGGGCACAGCACAGATCGCGGCTCCAGAGTCGATGGCACCTTCACTTGGGCTTGGCTCCTTGCAAACGGAAAATCTAGGGCATTCCACCAGGACCCAAACACTTCCACTCTGCCCAGGCGAGACCAGACCAGCACCTGTATTGGGCGTGTAGCAGTGACACCAGCACGTCTTCGGTTGTCCTATGTCTGATTTAAACTACGTATGACGGCCACTACCTGGAGGAGACTCCAAACCTTCGTCACTTAGGGGAGCTGGAACATCTACGTTCACAGTCACAGAGATGCAACGGAGAATGGTACATTTGTGTCATTAAGTATCAAGTACTGCCTGAATTCTCACCCTCCAGCCCCGCATGAATTAACATGATTTCCATGTACTCAAAGTACTGTCGACGGCGGATCGCATGCTGGAGACGGTGATAAAGCGTAAGCTCGAATTAGAATCGCCGATGACGGCTGAAAAGCGATGAAGGGCTGTCGATACCCGATGCCTGGGCAGGTTCGGTATGGGAATGCCGATGACCAATTTCGGGATGAGAGCACGTGTCGTATGTGAGTGAAGCTCCTAGGCGCTTTCTCGGGTGGAAGAGGCTTCATGGGCCATGATCTGTTGGTCTAATTTGTCGATCGACTCCTGGTACGCCTGGATCTCTGCATCCTTCTCGGAGCGTCTCTCGCGCTTCTCCTCTTCCATCGCGGAGATTCCCTTCTCGTAGAGACTCTGGATTGAACTCAGTTCGGCATGACACCAATTATGGTGCTCCACTGCCTGTCTGACCGCCTGCTTGGCCGACCGGATCTTCTCCTCGGCCGACTGGATCTTCGCCAAGGACTTGGTACGGGCATCGTGCTGTCTTGCTCGGAGCTCGTCGATCTCTACTTGAGCTGCATTATCCAGTGTATCGGCTCGGCCTTTCATGTCACGGAGCCGGTGCTCCATCAGCGCCTTCTTTTGCCCGGGCGGCAGGAGGCGGTTCAACATCTCTCGCCTTTGATCTGCACGTTCGTCCTCCTGATAGAAAAAGGTCAGTTACTTGGAATGTGAAGACATGGTACCGCCATCAACTTACAGAGTCAGCCATGACGTTTTCGTTGTGGTGGTGTGTTGTTGGTTTGGTTATTTTGGTTGCTACTGCTGGGTTGCGATGGAGGTTGACAGTGTTGCAGTGTGGGTGGAAAGAAAGAAGGATTCCCCCCTCAACTTAAAGGGCTTCATGGAAGGGGTCCAGGTACCTAGGTACCGATCTTGTGAAAGGTTGACAGTTAATGAGATGATCCATTCACTCAGGCGTTTCCACAAACAGGTCTTGAGTCCAGATGTCCACTACGTGACCAGGCCACCGACCAGCAGTAATCCCAAACAACATCCAGTAGGATGACTTACGAGAATGACACCCCATGAGAAATCAGCTGCAAGATAATTAGCCGTCCATGACAAGATTTCTCAACAAGACAACACTCATACCTGTCTCCATGTGCGTCCTCAAAACCTTGATCCAAAGCACGCAAACGTTAGCAAGAGCAAGTCCTAGTAAAATGTCCATATTCATTCATGCGTGTAGGCGTCGTGTACCCGCCATAAGGGCATTCATCCAAAAGGGTATGTAAAAGGCTCCAAAGTATAAACACGAAACCCGAAAAGAACGAAGAGCAGAAAAGGACACGCACACACAAGAACTCCAGGGCCCCTTTCCTCGTCGCGGTCCCAATCCGGCCGTACATCAGTTTTAGTTTCTCGACTCAGTGACTCCGACATGGTAGGCAGACGGACTCAAGTGTTGTGAACCCATCAAGAGTGTCGGTCAGACCATGAGGAGCACGAGGCAGAATCCTCCAAGTCGCACCAAAACAGTCCTATCCAGTATGAGAAAAAGAGCAGTCAAGCTCAAGCCGCCGCCCACCCGCGCTCACTGAACCCGCCTGAATTTGAAACGTCCAAGTGAATGGCAAAAGCAGCATAAAAAAAAGGGGCCAGTTGGTCTAGATCTAGAAGGAATATCCAAAGGTGCCATCCCGTTTCGTCCGCTAAGCCCCACGCGGAGAGTGCATATGAGAAAATAAAAATCAAGCATTGCTCCCGATCCGCCCGCCCGTGCGTACCGAAATCTCATCCCAAAGAGTGGCGCTCATATACCCCTCTCGTTTTACTGCCGTACCCGAAGAGAGTCGTCCCATCCAAAAGCGTAACAACATCGTGGTATCTCAGAAATAGGAAAAAAGCAAGCAAAGATCTGTTGGTGGGCCATCCCGGTTGATCGTGGAGGGGCCCCACCCAGTCACGTATTAGGATTGTAGTCAGGCCGGCTGTGTTGACAGCTTGAAGCGATTGACGTCAAGGCGCTGCGGGCTAACCACCGGCAATGTTCATATAGCCTTTCCAGCCCACTCCATCAGTCCTTCTCCTCGGCAATGCTCGTCATGCTCATGCTATGTCCGTGCACGCCGGCGCCGCCTTCGAGAAGAGGCTGGCTAGGAGGCGGCATCATTACTTTCATTGCTGTCGCACTTGCCCCGGCTGAGCTGGTGTTGCTTGCAGAATTGGCGTTGGTGGCGGGAGTATTCTGCGCGCTTGCCGAGCTGGGCGACCGAGTCGTCTTGCTGCCGTTGCCGGTACTTTCCACAGCACCTCCTTGGTGAGGCCGAGAGCTGGCCACGGCATCCACGGTGTTGGGGACCTCACGATGAAGAGGAGAAGATTGTTGTGGTGAGCTGGACTTCTTGGAGAGTGAATCGCCGTTGCCGCCCCGGGACGAATTGCGAGGCGAGACTCTGCCGGTCTGTGAAGGGTCAAGTCAGTAACTGCTGCGAGGGCGAGGAGGGGGGAAAGGGTAAGAGGGCACTGCCGGGGTGCAGACGCAAGACCGTTCTTACCTGCTTAGCGTATCGCAGACCACAGCTGTTGCACAAGTCTCGCTGTCCACTTGGCCCTCTGCGCCACTCGGGGGTGTTTCGGGTGTGGCAATTCGCGCAGTCCCGAACCACGTTTCCCACGCCTTTCCTCCGCTTCCTCTTCTTCTTGTTACTTAACAGTTGGCCAAGCTCCTCTGCTAGCAGCCTGTTGACCTTCTCCATCTGGCGGAGCTCATATTGCCACGAGGAGCAACGAGTCGTCTTGAGCTCGTCAAAGATGTTATCATCACTGGCAAGAGCGGCATCCTGGTTACCGAGAACTAAGCCACCGCCGTGGGCTTGGGAAATAATACCCTGGTCTGCCCCAGATGCCGACCGTGCTCGATTGGGCGAGGCGAGGGAGCCGTGTGATGGCTGGTGGGCGTCCTCGGGTGGCCCGGCGCTGATGAGAGATGGGGCTTTGCCCCCGGACGAGGCGGGTGCCAGGGCCCTACTTGATGCCTTCAGAAGCTTTGTCTGGGCCAGAAGGAAGGTCGGCTTTTGCCCCTCAGCTGCATCTCCGGGGTACAGGATAGTCTGGGCCTGCAGGATTTGACCCCTCTTGTTTTGGATCTCATGTTTGCACTTGACGATCTTTCCCTTCCGGGCCTTCTCTATTGACCGGCCGAATTCAGGCCTCGTCTCCTTTCGCATCTGATCTTGGATGCTGGTTCCAACAAGGTCGTGTGGTTGCAGGTCCAGTAATGATCGACAGTTGGAGGACACAAACAAGTACATCCCGGAGGTCGAGAGTTTCGACCAGAGCTCGCCGTCGCCGATGCCGCCGTTGTTCTCGATGTTACTCCTGCTTAGCGCGAAGACGGGTCGTTTTCGTCCCACCAGGATGATGCATTTCTTGCCTTTTCCTTGCTCCACAAACAGGGATCCGTGGCTCTCAAACCAAGTATAGCCACTCTCTTTCCTCCGTATTCGAAAGACAATGTTGACGTGATTGCCCACTGCCGTGTCCTTAAGCTCCCGGGTGACAGGTACGATGTCGGATGGGTGACAGATGGAGGAGAGCTGGTTGCCGATGAGTTCCTTGGTGTCGTACTCCAAGACCCTCTTACACGATGGTGATAGGTACATGAATAGCCCCTTGAGTGACAAGACGTGTACGACATCATCGGCGTTCTCCAGGAGCATCTTATCCCAAGATTGCTTGTGCCAGTCGCCCAGGTTGGTTCCTCCGGGTTTCAGTTGCTGCAGGAGTGTCGACACATCGTCGGCAGAGAGTGTCTGGCCAGCGTCCGGCTCGACTCGATCGCCCTCGGGAGGGTTCCAAATATACTGTCCAATATCGCTGTGCTTGTAGTTGACCGCAACCTTGCCCAGCTCCTGACCTGCGATGGCATCGGGGCACTCGACCAAGTCAATCTGGAACCCGATGAAGTATCGAATTTCTTTGGTGTCCCAGGGGATAGGAATCATTGTGAGCAGGTTGAGGAAAGGCTTACCGCCTTTCCGGTAGTTGATCAAGCTCTGCTGGACCTCCTTGCCCTCTTGTATCTTCTGCTTTAGGTTGAGAACGGCGTCATTTGCGACGAATTCTCTTTTCGTGCCGGCCTCGACCTTGCCATCAGGAGCCTGGAGGAATCGACAGTTCTGGCCCATGATATCATGACGACTGTACCCAGTCAGGTTTTGGAAGTTATCTGATATATAGATGATAGGACAATCGTTCATTGTAACATCGCAGACGACAAATGCACAGGACAGGTCCACGGCTCCCAGCTGAATCTCCGGGTTCGGCCTGGTGGCGATATAATACAACGCTCGGACCAGATCGAAGCCACTCTTGGAGTATATGTTCTTTGATTCTGACTTGACCTCGGCACTCCCCGGTGTTGCGACTGCTGATTCGGCCTGAGCCGGCATGGGGGTCTCTGGCACGATACTGCCCCTGGCGTTGCTAAGACCCGGTGAGACGGGTGACTGGTTGAAGGAATTTGCGTTGGACACCTCTCGTGACAGCGCCGGGGTCATATTGTAGGCTGGCATGGCCCCGCCGGTCCCCTGAGCAGCCTGAGGGGTGCCTGAGCTGTTGCTCCCAAAATGGTTGTTTCCGACCATCAACTCGTCGTCGCCGTCGTCTGCCAAGGCCGACCCCGATGCATTGGCCGTGGCGACGTTCAAGGGGTTCTCTGGGTTCATGTCCATTGCAAAGTCGGGCGAAACTGGCTCCATGCCGGTGTTTCCGAATTGGGGGCTCATGTTTGGGTTGCTGAAGAGGCCCATGCCGCTCGGGTCTGACTGCATCTGCCCCATGCTGAGGTTGGAGAAGCCCATCATATTGTTCATGACGTCCGGCGACATGGCCGAGAACTCAAAGTTGCCAGTATGAGGGGGGATGGCGATGGACGAGGTCATGTTGGGCATATTGCTGTACGAAGTAAGGCCGTCTGCCATTGAGGAGGGCGGGGCTGCGGTGGTCAGTGGGCTGTCGAACTGGAAGCCTCTGTAATGGTCATTGCTGCTACCAAATTCCAGATTCATGGACATCCTCCTGTCCGGTTCGTCATGGGGGGTGGGCTGGTTGGGCGAGAATGGATGCGGCACGCTCCTTCTCCTCCGGGTAGCGATGTTCTGGTTGATGATCTCGTCGAGCGAGTCACCGCCCATCATGGTCGTGTCCGGTGACATGGTGGGCATCATGGGCTGCTGCATGGTGGGCGAGCCGCGGCTTGCTTGGCCTCCTGTGTTGACGTTGGGCGGCATCATCATGTTGGCGGGCCGGCCGGGGTGCTGCCGCCGCTGCTGTGCAGCAGCGGCCTGGGCCAGCTGGTTCTGGTAGTATTCGTTCATGTTGGGGACGGCATTGAGGTGAGTTCTAACTGTGGCCGGTGCCGCGGGAGGGCAAGATGGTTAGGCTATTTTGGTGGGTCTGGAGTCGAGTCGGGATCGAAGTATCGAGTCGGGATCGAGAAGTAGAGTGGGTCTATTCTCGCGGGCAAGAATCGAAGGGTCGAGGTGGTGGAAGCATGGGCTTCGGCTGACTGGGCCACAGGACGGGCATGAGCCCTTTTGGTGAACGACCTCGGCGCTGTCAGAGGGCGTGCACACGCGCAGTTAGGTCGGCGACGTGAGGCAGAGTGCAGCAGTCGACGGGGCGGAGGCTGCTCGGGACGGCTGCGATATTGGATTTGGAGGTTGGCTGGGCGGTTGGGCCGAAGCAGTTCGGGGCTTGGGCGTCAGAAGGGGTCGACAGAGGTGATGACGAAAGCGACTGTGGACGGTTGGCGGAGGCCGTGGAGTGGCTGCTGGGAGGGGCAGACAGGTGGCACACAGGGGAGACGGGGTTTCGAGTCGATGTGGTGATATCGTGGTACGGAGGTGAAGCATGCAGTCGGTCTGACGGGCGGTGCGATGTGAAGGGTCGAATGGGATCCAAGGCATGCGGTGCGGTTCGAAAGTGGGACTCTGGCACTTTGGCTCTGGCCCGTGGCCGTGGACGCACGCTCCAGTCTCCGCGGCATGGAGAAGAATCATCAAGGGTGGGTCCTCATGTGCAGAGATACCTGCCCATCTTGCGCACGGGTACCGGTGCTGGTGGAGAGATTTGCTGTGTTGTGAGTGGGCATGGCTGCTGCTCGACATGTACCTGGGTACATCGGGGCGTCGGGGTATCGAGTACCTTTGGCCGGCCAAGAAACGGAGCATGACGCGTACGGATTGGGGCAAGCGCGGAAGGTATACGGAACCTTCCTACCTGGGTGCTTCGGCAGCAGGGAGGCAGGGAGGAAGGCGCGGGGAGGAAGCCACAGGAAGGCAGGAGGAGCAACAGTCCCGTCGTAACTATGTACCCGGGGTCCTATGCCCTGTGTCCCGCGTCCTGTATCCTGCGCCCTGCACCTTTGAGACATACCACCGTGACCGTATATGGTACAACCCCATAGTCCACATTTCCACTATCAACTGTTGCACTCTCACAAGCTGCAAAAGCAAGCACGGTCAATCAATCAATCATCAGCAGTCAGTCTTCAGCCCACGGCACACGGCAGGTCCCGACCGTGCCACCCGCCTACTCTCACGCGCCGTACTGATCGATACCTGTCTACCTGTCAGTGTCAATCCTAGTCAACCAATGTCCCTGGTGTCACCGTTGCACAAGCAGAACCTGCTGCATTGTGGGAGAATCCGATCCTGCCCCAGCCAGACCAGTCGAAATCCCATCCATACACCATCCGAGCTGCTCTGTCAGCCGGAACTGCTCTCACCAAAGTCCGATCCTATTGGTCTCGCCACAATGTGGTCAAGCCTCCTGGTGTCTTCGGATGGCCAACAGCTCTCTCATATGCCTTCAGCCCGAAAAGCATATCCGCAGTCGCCACAGGTAGTCTACCATGCCCAAACCTTCGTTGATTTACCCGATCTGCTGTCGAGCGTCGCTGGAGGCGCCCAAACATGACCGTTATGGCACGAAAGAAGCTCAGACATAATGGTCATGAAGCTTGCCACGAGCTGTGCATGCCACTCCGCGCACGCTGCCGTCCTGGCCCTTTCATCACGCACGCAGAGCTCCCAACATCTTGTGCACAGGATGCAGCACGATGTCTGGATGCGTGGCATGTAACATCAGTCACCGTCATCACTCTGTGGCCCAGTCTAGGTTCAATCCGAAGATGATACCTTGCCGAGGACCAGGTGCAGCAGCCGGGAATAGGTCGGAGCGCGGGGTGAAGCTCAGGAAGCTCCAGCCAGCATGGCTCGCTCGGCTGTGCGCGCCGGCGGGGGAGTTCCATCCGCCAGATACCACTACTGCCGACTGTCGTCGATCACTCCAAGTCCACCAAACAGCAGAGCACGAAACCAGCGAGATAGTTTCACCACTTGCCGCTCGCTTTGCACAATGGTCCCCCACCAACCCGGGTCACAGACCGCCGTCTGACAACCTACCAATCTATTTAGAGGCTCAAATCACGAACCCGTCTTATCACGCGCTGTCCAAGCCGAGGTGGCGATTTGCGGCTCTTAAAATGCCCCTCGAGTCCTCGGCGGCGGCTCTAAAGCTTACTTCATCCCAAATCCTCTCCAGCACACATGCAAATGCAGCCAAGAATGTTTTCCCTTCACCTTGATGTAAACTGCCTGTGCGCACGCCCCGGCGCCGATTCGACAGCCTTGAAGCCTATCGTCACCAGCATGACCCTCCGCAGATGCCTAGCTTGAAACCTCCAGTCTGGGCAATGGTATCCGCTCGCATTCGGCTTGGCAGACAGTCAATGTCGCGGCTCACGAGTCACAAGTCCAATGAGAAATCATGCTGCATTGCTGGGACGCCTCCTATCAGCCCAGTGTTGTCTCAGACAAGCCTGGTATGATGGAAGGACCGTCCAGGCTTCTGATGGCAGGTATTCGACACCACTCAGCCAAGGACATTTTCACCAGAGAAAAGCTACACAAGCTCGATCGCTCACTGGAGAAGTAAAAAGGAAAGAATTGCCGGTAACAATTGTTGTCATGACAAAGCTGAGTGTTCATTAGCTCATTCCTCACTCATCAAGAAGTGCCATCCATCTACTTTGCTATCCATGCAGTTGTGCTGCTCAAAATCAACACATCTGAACCACGAAGCTCAATATCCGGATCCAGCACACTAGTGAAGACCTAGAGTCCAACACCACCGTCATCTTCAGTCTTTCCCATCAGCTTGTGAGCTCGGATGCGCATCGCGGCAAGCGTCTCTAAGATCGCCATCGTCACCTTTGCCGGAGCGGGATCCTTGACTGCTGCAGTCTTTTCGTTCGTCTCACTTCCACCAGTCGATGAGGTGTCGGGGACGCCCGGGCCACCGAACTTACCAGCAACGAGCAGCGAGCTCTTGACCAGGTTCTTGATCTCGCGGCCGTTGAGATTGTATTCCCGTGCGAGTTGCTGGACCTGCTGCTCGGTGAGGTCGAAGACCTCCGTCCCGCCCGACTTGTTGATGAAGTTGATCCAGACCTGATGGCGTGCCTCGTCGGTGAGGTCGCCGTAGGGCAGGATTATGTCAATGCGGGACTGAAAGGCGTCGTCGATGTTCTCGATCTTGTTGGTCGTAAGGAACATGGTCCCTTGATAATACTCGAGCCGGCGGAGGAAGACTGCGGTATGATTGTCAGCATGCGAGCTCAACCTCGCGGAGATACCCGGTGTCTCTGCTATGCCACAAGGGGACATAAATGGGCCACTGCCGACGTAATTCAGGGGGGGGGGGGCTTACTCGAAACCAGCTCGTTGCGCTCGATGCTCGTGTTGCCGCCACTGAGTCTCTTACCAAGGAACACATCGGCCTCGTCCAGAAGCAGCATGGCCTTCCAACGCCGGCAGAGACCAAGGGCTTTGTCTAGAGCCTGCTCCACTTGACTCGAGACCGAGCCTAGCTCGCCTGCACTGATCATGTACAGAGGCACCTTGGCCATTTCGGCAATCGCCTCCGCCGTGTAGGTTTTTCCAACGCCAGGGGAGCCGCAGAGAAGCATGACGAGGCCCTTTCCCTTGTCCGTCACAAAATCATCAAATGCCGTACCGCGGTCGGAGTCGGATGCATCCAGCAGAAGGTTCTTGCTCTCGACAAATGCCCAAGCCATCTTCTTCTCGCCGGGTGGCAGCACAAGCTTGTCGTATGCAAGGTTGTTGAAGGTGATATCGCTGATTCCATCAACAGGGAACAGGCCTATGAAAAATGGTCAGCAAACTCGGCGGCCGTGACCTTAGACCTGGGCTACACTTACACCAGTCTTTGATCTTCAAATCGAAACCACAAACTACTCCTGATGCCAGCAAGCACTGCTCGTCAGACAGTTGGATAGACTGGACGCTGTCTCCCATATCATCGACATCAGGTTCCGCCGCCAATGACTGCAAGACAGGTTTCTGCCACCATCCATTTGGATTGTTGTCATAGAAAGCCGCGGTATCGATCATGATTCTTCCACTAGCCTGTGCCCGCCATTTCTTGTTAGCAGACTACGATATGAAGTGAGTCGGGCAACTCGTATCGATGGCAGGCACTCACCTCTATGGGGACTTGGGTACTGGTTGGGACCTTTTTGCCTGCAAACTGCTTGTAGTCGACATCCTTCATGGAGCTCCAGCGTCGGCCGCGCGCAATCAGCTTGGTGCGGAGCTCTTCCTCCGACGGACAGAAGTCAAGAGGTATAGTTTTCAGGTCCGACTCCCTGACCTTCTTGTGACCGGCGTACTCTGGGATGTCCAGCGTTTTGGTGCGCAGCCCGTGCGTCTCGCCATCCCAGTCAACGTACTCGAGCTTGAGTCTGTGGACTTGCTGATGGATTCTCGGGTCGAAGAAGGGGATTCCTTCCTGCACACGGACGACGGATTGGACCGCGCCAGGCTCCTCAACGAGGATCAGCTCACCCGGGGGGAAAATCAAGTGAAGGTCTTTCCAAAGGATCAGGCCCGTGTCTCTGATTCGCTTGATCGAATCTAGGGTAGGTTGGACGACGGGGGTCATGGCCGCAACGAGCGCGACCCAAGCGGCCTTCTCCGCAGCAAATGGAGTCTGCAATTTGTACTCCCGGAGTTGGACCCAGCGGCCAACGAATATGTCAAAGGGCTCGTTGAAGACCCAGGCGCTGTTCTCTGGCAAGAGCGACGCATGGAAACCCGGGTATCCGTCAAAGACGTTGCTCAGGATGCTCTTCATGTGCTTGTTCTGGACGTCCACCCGAACGGTCTTATTGTCGTGCTTGGGGTCGATCCGCTTGACGATACCGTGCTCGTTCTCCACCTTTGCGATGTGCGCCTTCTCAGCCTCGGGGCTGGGCAGGGTGGACCATCGCGGCTTGCACGAGGTGCAAGACTTGGGGCAGTGTGCGTCGCACGTGTCCATGAGGTAGAGGCAGAGCTCGCTAGCGCTGCTCATGGCCTCGGCGCTGGTCACGGTTGTCGCGCTGGTAACGGCCTTCATGCTGTCGCCGGTGACCTGGTTGGGGAGTTGGAGCCAGGCGTGCGCGAGCGAGGCTTTCGCGGCCTCTTCTTCCCGTCGTAGTTCCTCGCGATACTGGGACTCTTCGTCATAGGGGCCGACAAAATTACGCTGTCTCTCGAGCAGAGCCAAAACCTCCTCTTCCTCGTCGAAACCGATGTCATCAGCGCGACGGGAAGCTCGCGTGGGTCGAGGCATCTCGGGTCGGTTTCTTTCGTGATCACTGACGCCGCGACGAGTGTGAGGATCGAGTAGCGCTGGTGATGCTACTTTCTGTTCCTGGTGCTGGTGTTCTTTAGGAGATGGGACGAAGACGGCAGAGAATCTCCAGGGATTTCATACGCAAACAGTTTATCGATGAGATGGTCGGGACATCCCAACTGCTCAAGTAATGCTGTTCGGCCGACTTATAACCCCAGATCCTGTCGCATCTGCAACCTGGCGCTTCTTTCTCCCCTGGATGTCCACCAAGGGGACTGAGGCATCTTTCAGGAAGCGAAGTCTCCAATAATCTCGCATCAAAGCTCGGTCTGAACGAGTTTGGTTGGGCCTGCGTCGGAAATCCTGTGCCTGTTCCTTGTTCCTGCCCGGGCAAGTGTCTGTTCAGGTGCATGTTCTCTAACGTCTATCAAGTTGCCTGTCTCTAGTGACAAACAAGACAGTGTCTTGTTTGTTTGCCATTCCAACATCTGGGAGGAGTCTGATGTGGGTTCTCATTGTGCCTGCCTAGGCAAGTGCCTTGTAAAAGCACAAGCCTCTTTGGTATCTTGCAGTTTTGTCATCAGTCATGATGATGTGAAAGGGAAGAAAGATATCGACTATTCAAATTTTCCAGCTCGATGAATATTCTCAACGCCCTGCGTTGGAGCATTTGGAAATGCCTCAGCTTCAGTGTCAATTTGAAAAAGACTCACGAGCCAACGAGACCGAGTGGACTGAGGTGGTTGTTCGCGAGGCAGGCCAAGGGCACTTTGTGCTTCAGATGTCTCAAGTTCATGCTATTTGCATTGGATGTTCCAACTCAAGGTTTACAGCAGTTGGGATTTTCTTCAACAGGATCGAACAGGGGTGGTTGACGGCGGGAGCTAACCACTCTGGCATCCCGCGCGGCTCTCATGAGCCTCTCCGCACGTGTGTGCTTGGCTTTGGCTGCACCTGCCAAACCAGATCACTCCTCCAAGGTTTCTTTCAGCTCCATACTGCTTCGAGTGTTGAACTTGGGCTTTCGCTTGTCAATGGCAATCGGGCAATTGCTCCCCACTCGGAATTATAGCCTGTTTCTCGGATATTGCGGAACTTGGTCAAATCCGGTTTCTCGGCCTCGTGTCTAGTTAAGGCCGACTTGATCATGGGCAGTCCCGTGGTCGCCTTCCCGGGTGTGGCAGCCCGGGAGCTTCTCCGAATTCTATTTTTCCTTGCTTCCGCCGCTATCATTGGTCGGCCACACTTTCCGATGGGCACATGTCACCTTAATAGGGTTTATGTGACGGCTACGTAAGCTGTTGGCAGTACCGAGCTGGCATACACATGTCTAGTAATACTGTGCGAACTGTATACAGCTGGTCAGGTATATAAGCAAGTGTCACAGCACTTCTTCGAGCCGAACACGACATTTTGAGGAGACACAGACAATTGTGTAAGCCTGAACCTGAAATAAATATATAAAACACCATGGCATCCAAGCAAGACATCGACATTCTTCTTGAGCGACTCTACAAGGTGGCCAGCCAGAGCGATGAATCTCGCAACGAGCTGCTTGACGGCTTGCACAGTCTCCAGCTGCGACTCGAGACACCAGAAGACCTCAACCTCCGTTTCGTGAACCTACAGATCCAGCTCACAGGAGCCCAGGTTGCGGAAGACCTCAAGTTGTTCCAAATACTTGCGGAGAGCACAAATCCCCTGACAGTGGACGAAATGTCTAGCAAGACCGGCGTCGAGGCCTCTTTATTGCGTAAGTCCGGTCGACCTGAACTCGCAGGTGATTGAATGAGTGAATGAAACACTAAAACACCCACAGGCCGAATCCTACGTTATCTTGCATCAGTCGACCAGATCCAAGAAACCAGCCAGGATACCTTTGCCGCGAACAAGACCACCGAGACACTGGCCCGTCCCGAATACGGCGGGCTCATCTACCACTCCTTCCACTCGGTCGGAGGCCTGCTGCAAGTCTTCCCCGAAGTGCTCGCCTCGGCAGGATACCGCGACGTGGAGCAAGTTCCCCACACGGCCGTCAAGAAGGCCTTCTCGACCGACCTGACGGGGTTCGAGTGGCTGCGGTCGAACCCCCGGCAGTTCAAGGCCTTCCAGCAGGCCATGTCGGTCAACCCGCAGGCCCGCGTGCCGTGGTTCACCGTGTTTCCCCTCGAGGCAGAGCTGGGCAGCTTCCTGAAGGAGGGTTCGGCCCCGGCGTTCGTCGACATCGGCGGCGGCTTCGGGCACCAGTGCGCCGCGCTGGCGTCCGCGTTCCCCTCGCTCAAGGGCCGCCTCGTCCTCCAGGATATGGCGCACACGATGGCGATCGCCCCGCCGCTGGACGGGGTGGAGGCCATGGCGCACGACTTCTTTTGCGCGCAGCCGGTGCGGGGCGCGAGGTTCTACTACCTGCGCAACGTGCTGCACGACTGGCCGCGCGAAAAGGCCGTGGCGATCCTGTCGCGGGTGCGGGAGGCGATGGGGCCCGGGTCGCAGGTGCTGGTGGACGAGATCGTGCTGCCGACAAGTGGGGCGCACTGGCATGCTACGTGTATGGACATGGTTATGATGACCAGTGTTGGGGCGAGGGAGCGGACTGTTGACGAGTGGGGGGAGCTGCTTGATGAGGCTGGGTTGAGGATCGTCAAGATTCACACTTACCTGCCTCGGCACCAGGACTCGATTATTCAAGCTGTTGCAAAGTAGGCGGGGGAAGGTGTAGTCTTTCGTCTTTTTGCATTGGCAGTTTACTCAACTTCGGGTCTATTGGGGAGTAGTTCGTCAGGACTGGTCTACCAATCCGGTCATACGGGGCTGGGTGGTGGTAGCACTCAGTTGGCTTTTCCCGTTGGGCGTTCAACACGCCAATGCAGATGATCAATTGAGGGGTGGTGCAAAGATATCCTTCCGCTGGCAAAACCAATCTCGGGCACATTTTGTACCAGACCCGTGATGAGGTTGTGTGAGTCCGTCGCGGGATTACCCGTCCCATGGTCGGTTGAGGACGGCTTAGAAGACAGAGATCTCCTCGTTGGAATGGATGAGACAGAGCCACTAAGAATGGGAGGTTCCGTTCATGACTCTGGAATACGAGCAACCGTCAGTCTGAATTGGGGCTTGCACAGTGGTCATCCGTCAACCTGTGAAGGGAGGAGGGGCGCAAACAGCCTCGGCCTGGAACCCCTTCCCCCCGGGCCTCAGCCACTCGTACTTCCGCCTCTCGCAGCTCTGTCTTACCTGGTCACTTGGGCTGTTGAGTTGTCTGAGTCAAGAGAAAGCTTGGCTTGTGCTGTTGACTTACCTAGGCGGAGGGGAACAACTCACTTTGCCAACATTCGCAAACAATTCCCGAAGAGGTGCGAAGCAGGGAAATGAATGTGTAGATTAGTGGCCATCTAATCTGGTTATGGTACCGTTGATCCTCTCATTCAAAACGAATATCACATAATGAGTGTATAGAATATTGAAACCACACATGCAGCTGACCCGGCAGCAGACATTGCCAGACCTTGGAATCCGAGGACCTGGGCAAGTGCCTGAAAACACGAGACTCGATTCATACTCTGAGTCTCTAGACCTCAAGCCAGGCAAAAGGCCCCGATGGCAACCTCGAACTGGGTATCGACCTGGTCGGTGAGCACACCGATCAGATTTTCATACGAAATGTCAACTGTGTGGATGTTGTGAGCAAGAACATCTCCACAGATCTCACGGAGATCGGCATTCATCCAGACTCACAAACAGCTTCGACGGTCTCGAGCAATAGTTCAACCTCAACCAACAAGGACTCTAGGGAAGCACAGACGACGCCTCCGAAACCACTGGCAGCGATCGGGGCAGACTACAATTACCAAGGCATACCACATTAGCCTCGACACATGATCCAAAGTGAGATCCATCAGAGAATGTCCACAGCCTCAACTCACCTTTGCCTGAACGCCACCAACAGCACGCGACAGTGAGGTAGTAAACAACGCAACATCCGGGTACACGGTCGCCGAGTCGGCAACATTCAGCAGCCCAGACACGAGGACGGTCTGCGAGACGGAGTTGACGGAGATTCCGAGGCGGCTGAAGGAGGTGAGGAAGGCGAGCGAGTTCTCCGGTGTGGTGCCGTCGAAGGCTGCCACGGCGTCGCTGAAGGCGGTGACCTCGCCACTTGCCGTGGCAATGGCAGCCTCGATGCCCGCTACGTCAGCGATGCGCATCTCGATGGAGGAGACTTGTTCCTGCTGGCGACGCTGGGGTGGGATTGGTGCCTTGCTGGCGAGGGTGAAGCCGAGGAGGCTGAAGATTGCGATGGATGGGAAGCGCATTTTGTGTGTGAAAGTGAGTATACTGCGAGTTGAGTTTAGTGATGGGCTCGAGGATCTGTGATTTGAACGACTGGATGGGTTTGGTGTGCAAGACTCGAGGATCACCCGTCTTCATCAGTGGATGGTCTTGAGTCTGTTTTATAGACGTTCTCACCAACATGATGGAGCCGGCCTCGGGAATTGTTGTTCATAGATCGCATGCATCGTGCAAACTGTTGATCTTCTGCAGCTGAAGCCATGATATTTCCATAGCTCCAAGGCCGGCTCGACAGAGACTATTGAAAGTGTAAAATGCCCAGGACAAGATTTCTTGAAATAACCACCATTCAATCACTTGGACTCTGCAAGTACAATACGATGCTACTTCTCGTCCGGCACTTCGGGAGACGACAGCGTCCCCAAATGAGACTCAAGTTGACCAGAATGGTGCGTCCTTGAGTCGAGGGCTCTCGGCCGCTGCAACGTCGGGTGTCTTCACAACGGTTGGCATCCGCACGTGCAGGTGGGAGCAGACTTTGGTGTGGAGTACAGCTGCGACTTCGCACTCCTTGGCCTTTGTCTCCATCAGCTGTCTCGATCGCCCGAGCATCTACACAGCCTCTGGGATGAAGCTGACCTAACAAGCTTTTGGTTTCCCGATGCCGTCGTCCCCGTAGATCGCATCCCGGAACTTTACGCTATGGAGCATCCACAAGACTCCGATGCAAGCCGGATCCGATTGGGACTAATTTCAACGAGCCGTGATTTTGTTACTGACCCAATGAGAAGTCCTCACATGCATTTCGAATAGCTAGCATCCAGCCAAGAATTGTCGTCCTAATTTTAGACGGACTTTTAGTGATGGAAGCTAAGCTCGTAGCTGTCTCCCTTTCTTTGTAAGGCGGCTGTTGCCAAGTCGAAATGCTTACCGGCCGGTGAGACAAGTGTGCTGCTGTTGACTCTTAGGAACACTGCCAAGTGGCTGAGTGATACATCCATCTCGAAGATCGACGTCCTTTGAGAGCACATATTTGGCAATATACGGACCCCAAAGAAACTTGGCGATGGTAGCACAACCCGTCAGCATTGTCTGCGAAATGCCTTCTCCGGTTTGTTTCTCGTATTGCAACCCGTCAGCTGATGGGAAGGAAGGGGTCTTTTGTCTTGCTCTTGGTCAATCGGATGAATGTTTGATTTTACACCTCGACCTCTCAGTGAATAAGAGGCAGGAGCTCCAGGTGAGTGATTCATTCCCTGTTTCCACGCCAACTCGGACCCACATACCTGAGCAGCCTTCCCTCCCACAGCTTCCTTCCCACATAACCCTCCCACATAGCCCTGCTTCCTGCAACTTGCAAGGAAAGTACAACCTTCCCAACTCAACAAATCCTGGTCACTCCACAAGCACAACGACAAGATGCAGCTCAAGACCGGCTTCTACTTCATCTCCACCATCGTCACCAGCCCCTGGGGCGAGCACTGGGTCCAGCGCGACTCGGCCGAGGACAAGGCGTACCTCCCCAAGCCCGTCAACATCCAGGTCGACGAGGCGGGAGCAGCTGAGGTACCTGCCCAAACTACATCCCCAAACCCACACACCCTTCCGAGTCCATGCTGCTGCTAACACAGAAAAATGCTGCAGTGGTACATCGAGCAGATCGACGACACCAAGGTCTTCAAGCTCTCGGCCGGCTCCATCAACCTCGACCCGGCCCCGACCGTCGACCAGGATGGCAAGCTCGTCGCCGACGTCAGCGGCCAGTCCGCGACGAACTGGACCCTGACTGAGTGCGGCGAGACCTGCGATGAGGGTGTCTTCATGTAGGTCGTTTTTACCATGCCGCTCACTTGGATCAATACTAACACCTTCCTCCAAAGCATCACCGATGACGAGGGAAATGCGTGGCAGACTCCGCAGACCAACGACACCGATCCCCAGGTGCGTCAATCACGTCGAAAGCAATGCCTCTTTAGAGGAAGTTGCGAAGAAAGTTTTGCTAATGCATGCCTCCGGTCTTATAGATCCTGCTCCAGTATCTGGTCATCCCGCTCATCTACCCTCCCCAGTACCCGACTTATGCCCAGTTCAAGTTCGCCTCTGTCGACGATGTCGACTAGGAGGGAAGCGCATTTTTTTTGGGCAAGGCCACGCTCGCGCTTGAGAGGAAGGAGGTCATTTCCAGCGTGTCAGACACTGATTCTGACCACTCGTCGGTCAACCAGTCGGACTTGACCACAACATAGTGCAGCAATGAACCCATTGGAGACTTAGGACTTGCATAGTCCTCTCCAGATGTTTTTGACAGAGATCATCCACTTGAATCGCGGCTTCTCCCAGTTCTGTGTGAAAACATCGCTGTTGATT
Organism: Diaporthe sp. NJD1; assembly: GCA_013842865.1. NCBI lineage: Eukaryota > Fungi > Ascomycota > Sordariomycetes > Diaporthales > Diaporthaceae > Diaporthe > Diaporthe sp. NJD1. Next base: position 736,162 of record JACDXY010000014.1, on the reverse strand, counting down.
TGATACCGAGTCTCAAACCTACTCAACACTGTCATTGCCAGGTTTGAAACGGCCCACTTCCGACCCCTAAAATACAAACACACCTCAACCTCCTGAAGACATGACACCTGTGCAAACTGCAACAGGGCCCCTCCTTCTGAACTCCAGGCCCTCAGAGCTTGGAGTAATTCAGCTCAGTCCACACCGACTTGAGAACTGTGTAAGGCCGGTCCTTCACCGTGCCATCCGTCTCCTCTGAGTGGTAGAGGTTCTCAGGGCTTGTCGCCACCCACTTCGCCCGAGCCTCGACGGGTGCGACCACGGCGCTGCTCTGCGGTCCGACATTCCCTGCACTGTCCACGGGCCCTCCGGTCTTGGGAACTTCCTCATACCCACCATAGCTTTCATCAAAAGGCATGTCCTCGGAAAACAGAATTTCCTCGCCCTCATCATAGTACTCCGGAAACTCCATGTCGTAACCGCCTTCATACCCGCCGGTAGAAGACATGTTTTGACCTAGGTACCCAGAAGCGTAGGTCGTATCTCCACCATCTCCGTATCCCCCAGAAAAGAGCATCTCCTGTGGATATGCCGTGTTCTGAGGATATCATATGTTCTGGGAATATCCTGTGCCCAGAGTGCCAGGAACTCCTGCCATGTTTTGCGAACCTGTAGCATACGCCATACCCTCGTTGCCGGGCACCCCTTGAGCGAAGGGCACATGCTGTGCCGGTGGAGGTGGCACACCCGGGGCCGGTACAGGCTGGCCGAACGGACCAGGCACTGTGTTGCCACCACTGGCACCTGCCCCCTGCTGTGACACTGGTTGTTCTGCCTCGGCCGCGGGGGCTTGTGTCGAGCTCGGGCCAGCAGCAGCCTCCTCTCCTCGTGTCTCCTGGTGCTGCTCCGCCTGCTGGGACTGCGCTGCCTGGTCTGGCTGGGGCGGCGGTGGCTCGGCCTTGGCTGCCTCCTGGATCTCGTCCCCATCCGGAGGGGCCTTGAATTGCCTCAGGAACGCGCGGGCGTCTTCCTTGCGGCATTTCTGCCAGGACACCGTCCGGAGATGGCCGTCAGCGCATTGTATATCCCCCGAGCTCTTCCATTTACAGTCGCCGTGGTTGCTCTTGCAGGGGAAACGTATCTCGATCGCAGGGGGGAGCTTGGGCCTTTTGAGAAGACCTTCGGTGCTTTTGAGAGGGCTCGTGGTGCCTGCGAGGAGGTTCGACTTGTCTTCCCTTGCCCTTGGACGTTCCACCCTGGGAAAGTAACGTATTAGCTTCTGGGCCGGATTTTGGTCAATACTTGTGTCATACAGCCATGGCTTCTGAGAAATAATTTTTGTTTTGATGTTTGGTTCGATAGCTGAGTGAATTTTGCGCAACTTCTGTTGGTGTTGTGTTGCCTGTGGATTTCCAACAGTTTCGAAAGTGGGCCACCACTGTCCTGGGGCGAGGTTTTTATACTCCTTAATTCTACGCATCACTTTTCTTTGTGACAATCTTTACCTAGTAAGTAAAAGATAGGAAAGACTGACTCTGTCTCACAGGACCTTAATTTTAGGGAATAGACACTCGTGTCACCTGTGAGCATTGCCAGCAGCCATCGGTTGGTGAGGCGCACAATCTTGTGACAATTCAAAACCTCTTGTCATTAGGGGCTAGTGTGATCTTCTCAAAACAGTTGGTCACTGAAATGGGGCTCACTATATGTAAGTAAGGTGCCATTGATTCAAAAGGAACTCTCTTTTCCCCTATGTGCTTCTACTGCATGCAAAAGACCTTCCAAAAACAAGCGAGGCCCGCCCAAGCAGGTTCACAGAGCGGTTCTAGGGCTCCACGGCATCCAACTCAGACTCAATTAGGCTCTGGTCATGAGTCTCCGGCCCGCAAACTTCCAAAACACCCACCAAGTCCCAAACCTGGAGATGCGCCGTGCCGCTTTGCGGTATTACTTGCTACGACTAAAACCAAAAAAAATACCATCATGGTCCATCCTCTCACCGAGCCCTAGGGGTGCACGAACATGGTCTCAAAACTTCTTTCCAAAAAAGAAACGGAATATGTCCTCAGGAGGACTGAGCCGTGTGCTTAATCCAGCGCCCCTGGATACAAGGGCGGCGAGGGCGCCGGAGGAGGCGGGGCGGCCGCAAGATCCATGGACGCCGGTGTACCCGGACTCGTGCCAGGAAACGGAGGCATCGACGCGGGAGGCGGCTGCATACTGGGATTCGGAGGCATTCTCGGAGCTGCTGAAACCGCTCCCGGAGCCGGCCGCAGCGCCATCGATTGGCTCCCAGGCGTCCGAGCAGTCCCAGCGGCCCGAGACAACATCCCCGGTTTGGTCGGCTGTGGTCTTGGCTGTCGCAGAGGTGGATTCTGTGGCGAAGGCCCGGACGGTCCCGCAACGGTGGTGATCCCCCCAGCTTGAGGCGCCGCCATGGGCGATAACTGCATCTCTGGAGGTCCATACATTCCAACGGTTGGGGGAGCCGGCGACATCCCCGGGACCGGCTGCTGTCCCGGGCGTGGGCCTATGTTCTGGGTGGTCGAACGCGCAGTCATTGTCGCCTTTGTCGGTGATGGGCGCGTTAGTCGTACCCGGAGTGGTAAATATGCCCTCGGCCTGAGGCGGTCCCATCGGTAGCTGCATTCTTGGCCGCCCAGACATCTCCAAGACCGCCTGCCCTGCCGGGGACAAGGCGATATTCTGAGTCGAAGTGACAGGATTTGTCGGAGGCGGCATAGACGTGCCAGGACGCGGAGGACGCAGCGGCATTCTCGGGACCTGCTGCGGTCCCTGGCGCATGGGCATATTCTGTGTCGGAGGCGCAGACGTCATTTGATTCATCCGTACATGCATATTATACATGCTCAGGTCAGTTACCATGCCCCCGGCCCGAAAGTCCTCCCGAGGCGCAGACCTTGCTTCTTCAGCCATGACCGCCATGCACTCACGCATCGTGGGGGGCGGGGTCATGTCTACAGGCGATGGCGGGTTCTGTTGGTGACTGGAGTGGACGCTGGGTCTCCGGCGGTGGCGCTGATGTTGTCCGCTGTGTGCGACCTGAGCCGAAGGCACTACCGGAGGCACAGGCACCCCCCTAGGCGAGTCCATACGCGGAGGCATCATCGGTGGGTCCGGCGCCATAGTCGTGTGCGGTGGCGTGTCCTGTCCGGGCTCATGCTCAGGCTCACGGGTCGAATTGTGGCGGCGGCGTCTGTGTCCTTGTCTTTCGGATGGAGCCTGAGGCGGATACATTACCGGAGGCGAGGCCGGGGCCGGGACCGGGGCTGGCGTCGGCGGCATAGTTGCGGACGGCTGCGGGCCCTGTTCGTGGTTGGTGTCTTGCCTCGACCTGTGGCGTTGGTTTTTATGTCCATGTCCACTGTGATCGGGCTTGGGCCCATTGCGCGAGCTGTGGTGCCGGCGCTGTGGTTGTTGTTGACCGGGTGTATCCTGAGGCGAAGGCATCACCGGAGCCCCGGCCATGTTCTGAGCCCCAGCCATGCCCCGAGGCGGCGCCATGTCCTGGTCAAAGGCCATGCCCGGATTCGGGACCATGCCCTCATGCGAGACTCTGCTCTGATCTGAAGGCATTGTCATCTCCGGGGCCTCGTGCCCAGCCACCCACGCTTCTACCCTTGGGTTATTGACATGCTGGCCCCTAGAATCCTGCTGGAGCATGTGCAGAAGCCTGGCTCCGTGCGCGTCAGAGACCCTAGGCGGCTGCGCCCGGTGCTGTTGATTCCGGTGATGTTGATTCTGGTGGTGTTGATTCGGGTGACGATCGGCCGCTCGCGCCTGTTTGTGGTGTGTTCCACTGGCCACCTTTGCAGGCTTGCATTTTTGAGTCTCTCTCGGATCGCCAGGATAGACGAACCTGTACAAATGAGGGTGCTTCTTTCTGCTGTACTTCCTCATGGGCTTGGTGCCATTTCCATTGGGAGAATCTGGATTATATGTGTGTCCATGCTCCGTCTTCATGAACTCGATAGCCTCCACCAGGCGGCATGCTGCCCACTTGACCTTCCATTCATAACCATATTCACGGCTTGTATTGCGATATATGGTCCATACCCCGTTGCATTCATCGTGCTTGGGCCTGCGCAGGCAAGGAAATTTGCGGTAGATCTTCTTTTTGATGACTTTCTCGGCTTCGTGCTTGGTGTCACCTCTCCGGATTTTCTTCTTGGACGACATGCTGGACTCGGCTCCGGACGGTGTCTCGAGTGCGTCGGCTAGGCAATACGTATCAGCATCATGTCAGCTGTAGGCGACCAGCAGCGGCATACATGTTAGAAATCTGCGAGACCAATGTTGTCGACTTTTCTGGTCCTTGTGAATCCCATTTGAGATCAATCTTGGAGATTATTGTGAGGTTTTGGAACAAGCTCGCAAGGCTTCGAATCCAGAAGCGACGTATTTATATTCCCGGATGGCATCCATAACATGTTTCTGTGACAAGCCTTGCCAGCGCGAGTCGAAGACGAGATGTGACTGTGATGCTACTGAATCACTTGCTTCCATAGAGACACTCGAGACGTTGAGTTGCGACGCTGTCAATGAATCATTCTCGCGTCCACGAGACTTTGAATTGTAGTACGACAAACAGTCTCACAATTTCCAGCATGTCAAAACCCTCTGCCTCCCGTCTTTCGACAACAATTTGTCTTGTGCTAGCGATCCCCTCGAGCGTGATAGATATAACCTTTGCCTTTGACACGAGTAGACTGCCCCTGCGATTGATCGAAGATAGTCGGCATGCCGGGCATGTTGAAAACCAAAGTCTTGGCATTGCTGTCGTTTGTATGTTTCGTTGGCTAAAGCGGCGCGGACCCAAAGAGAGTCAGCACAAGCTCTCTTTGCACCATTGGTGTACCGTCATCTATTAAGCATGTCGAGCTGTTAGATCGATCTACTAGGTTCACGGATGGCCGTAGGAGGTATTGAAGCTGGGTGGGATATGAATTGGTCATTACAAACATTCCAAAGCCACGATGCCGACAAGACGACATCCTGCGTGCCAGCCCCCCAGCAAGTGGCGGCGCGACTCCAACCCGGACCGTAAGAGATTCAGATACGCCTCAGGCTGGCCCAGGAGAACTGTATGGACATGTTGAAAACCACGGCGAGCGTCCTAATCGAGCTGTATTCGGGGTCATTGTTAGAAGCCATGGATTTCGAATGCGAAGTTAGTAAACTGGAAATTCTTGTCTAACGAGACCCAGGCTTTGTCCGGATATCTCGGCAATCTGCTTCGACGGGACCACGGCCGTTGTGCGGGAATTTGCCTCTGGTCGAGTTATCTTGGGGGCCTCATGAGCTAAACAAACCTCCCTGAAAGTAAAAGTGCTTAAGAGGAAGGGCAGTGCTTTCTGACATGCCGCTCTGGAACATGAACCATAGGGCGGTGCATCTCGAACCTGCCTCTTGCGTGTTGCGAGACTCGGTTGGACGGCTCGGGCGCTTCCACAGCATCTGGGTCTGAGTAAGAACGCAAATAGACTCCCGTCCGCCCCCACCCACGCAGGCCTGCCTTGGAACGGGAGAGGATATCAAGTCCGAGGAGAAGCTGCCCGGCGGCGCATGTCCTACGCGATAGGCTGCAAAGGGTGCCTCCACCGATGGGAAATTGGGCATCCGCGACACCGTGGAGCAAGGCCACGGCCAGCTTCGACGCAGCCTGGAATAACACCCAGGACCTGTTTTCGTCGCGAGTCGGTCGAGACCGCTGGCAAAGGTACAATGGGGTACTTGTGCACTTCGAATGTCATGTACCCAAATGGATATCCACGCACAGTGTGCTCTGTAGGGGGGGTTTGCGCCCAACATGTCAAGGACCGGCAGTAACAATTATCATGCCGGTTGCGTCGCACCTTGTTGAATATCCTGCTGCCTGTCCTGCCGGCAGCATCTCAGCGTAGCAATTGGCCGGTGCCGTGTTTGACGACCTGCACGCCGCATGAAACTTTACACAGCGCGAACGGATATGGGTCCCGTGTCTCGTTACATTTTGAGGACGGCTGGAGACGACGAGGAGATAGATGAGGTAACAATTATTGCTTGAGAATTCATGGACGGTCAGGGGCACTACCAGGTCATGCCTCTCGCCATTCGCTAACGCGTGGCTCGCTGGAATGACATTAGTTGAGAGATAGGGATGTCTGCGCACTGCCGAGGACATCAAAGACGAACCACCCCCAATCTAGGCCATCAGGAAGCTTGTCGCGCGGCTGGACGGCCTCGAAGAGCCTGGGCCGATCGCATAAAACCACCACTCTCAGCCTCCACAGGCACTCTCTCAAGGCAGCGAGATTAAAGATCAGGCATCTCGTCCCCTTCATTCAAGTCGGCCCGTTCCTCGGCCAGGTGATCTCGGGGCAGCCGAGCGACTGGAGATATGCAGAGACGTGTAATGTGGGCGGGCAAAAAGGGGACATGGCCAATGTGTAGCTCCTTCCCCCACGATGTGGACGACTTGGTGGTTCTCGTCAATTCCTCCCGAGGCCCTTGCAAGGCGACCAAACAAAAGTCCGCGTCGTTAGTCGAGCGCGCTACCGGGCGGGAAGGATTCCTCAAGGGCAATCTACACTACTTTCCTCTTCTCCTTTGCCCCGATGGCACCCAGATCGATCCCAGGAGATGAACTAGCCAGGAGATTTGAGGACGGCACCGCCCAAGCCTCTCTTTCTCTCAGGAATCCTTACTGTCATGCACAACGGGCCGAACACATCGGCCTTGACTACCAAAGACGGCACTGACATGGTCATCATTGAATGTCCTTTTAGGAATCTGTTGACGTATCTTGACATTTTACCCCGGACCTTAAAACTTAGCGAAGGGGATAAATACCGAAGTGACGCGAGATTGGCATGGCACCGCATAGCACGGCAGCTTGGCCGGGCAGGCGGAGATATGCTGCTAAATTAAGACGTCTTGTGGACAGTCAGTCCCGCGGCTACCTGGCTGTCTGTGTGCTCAGCTCTGATGTTGAACACCGCATATGATGGCTTCGCCGCGGTGAGGCTAGGGCTACGTGAGTTGTTTCAACTACGGGGGACGAGCGAGTGGGCAGTGGTACATAGACCAGTGACACCAGATACGTCCTCAGGGTTCAGGAGCAATATGGTTGCCAAGCACCAAAACATGACAGGTCTTTCTACTCTGCTTCGAGTCCCACGTCGGGGACCTTTGACAGCATATGCGTCTCCACAGACAAAAGAACACCAGAAAGCACAGGCGACCCATCCATCCGGGGACTATCTCCGCGCCAATCCCGCCTCTTTTCGAATTTCGAATTGCCGAATAATTCCCTCAGTCCACATTCATAACCAGAAAGACCCAATTCTCAAATAGGAACACGCAGGAGAGAAAAAAAGCGAGACAAGAGAAAGATAGACGAGCGGTCAAAATTCCAATGCAAGGCAAGCAGGCATGTGGGCGGGTTTGGAGGTCTGGAGCGGCCCCCGTCCGGCACGCGTTCGCCCACTCACGGCGCCGAGAATTCTGTTGCCTGGAGCCGGGAGCCGGGGGTGGCAAGGGGGAGGGGGTGGTCGCAAGCCACTCTGGTGCCACGGCGGGTCTCAAAACTCTTTTGGCGGGACGGGTGATGGGTGACACAGGGGACATTGAGCCACTATTGCTGCGACGCTGGGGGGAAAGGTCAATGCTTGGGCCTTGTTTCTAGAAGTGAAAGGGGACATCGATGCAGTGGTAGACCAAGGCATGAGTTGTCGTCGTGGTCTTGGTCGTGGTCGTTGTCGTGGTTGGTGGAGATGATGCGAGTAGACCCCCCTCCCCTGTCCTTTTTGAATAACGTCCTCTATGCAAGATTCCTTTTTTCATTTTTTTCAAAATTCAGCTTCCACAATGGTTACAGGCTAGCCTTGGTCATGGTCTCAAGGCTAACGATTCCTCATGGCCCGGTCCGTTTTACGTACACCGAGAAGGGTATTATCGCCAGGCATTGGCTGACCTTTCACACGTTAGGTCATCATGGTCTGCACCCATTAACAACACGGAGGATCTGCTCGGTATCGCGACACACACCCGAACACCACGTATGATCTTCCCCTGGCATGCCCTTCCAAGAAATGCAGATGCCTAGAAAGATGATCTAAGCACCCATCATGTCTCTCCTGCAGTAACTAAACAGCAGGCCAGGAGCTCCGTGGGGTTGGACCGCCCAAACAAGAACCCAGTTGTGAAACAATTATCCACGCGCCCTACCCCCAGAGGCGCACGCGTCAAGCAGCCATGAAGCCATTGATTTCGTCCGTGGGTTAATACTCTCCATTTACACAAAATTCAAATCCGGCAAGCCTCAGTCTAAGAAACCATATCAACAGCCCATCACACAGACAGACACAACATCAGAAAGCTTTCTGTGAATTGTGTTCCAAAAATAGCAAATGCCCCACCCCACCAGTCAGTGCTCAGATGAGCCTCCGTGCAACCCCTACCCGGCAGTGCCCATGCCGTGCATAACATAGTCCTAGACTACAAGCCAACAGCCACGCCCGCGCGTTTCCGAGGAGCGAGCCGCTCTGCCGCATATGACCAGATTCGACAGCAATGCCCTGCCAGGCTTTTTGCGACGAGAATAAGGAATATTGTCTCTCCATTCGGTCGTCCTAAAGTCTGACCGGCAGCAATGTACCAGCTTTTCAGCAGCATTCGCATGGTGGGAGCTAGCTCTTCCGGGAAGCTTGCTTACACGCCCAGCCGAGGCGATTGACTTTGAATATCATTGTGGTCTCGGAAGGACAGAAAGAAAAGAAGATACAAGACTCGCCACTTCCATACCAACGGTCAATTGACCTACACTAGACAAATCCTGCCAGGCATTGGGAAACAATGTCGAGTAGGACATCGTGTAGATCACATGGCAGTGCACAGAGCGATCTCCCACATGGCGGTGGAAAAGCAAGAACAAAACCCAGAAAGGGAAAGAGCTCTACCGTCGCATGGGACACACACACACACACACACTCAGAGACTTACTTCCATTACCATCCAGCGGCAAAAAGAAAACAAAAGCCACAATCTCGCCTCCGCGGCGGTCAAAAACCTTGTTATCAGTCCACCTCAGCCTGCCTAGGCCCCCAACAACAATCCACTCACCAGACGGGTAGATATCTCACAGGAAGATGCCGTGGCGCCCCACGCCATTCCTCGCGTCTTGACGCCATAAACGACGATGGCTGACGCCTCAGACACTTTTAAAAAGAGCCAACTAGTCCTTGCCGAGGAGACGGTTACTACATGAGTTTCTCAAACTCGCAACCAATAAATCCATATATTAGAGAGGATCTCCTGATGTTCCAAGTCCAAAGCGGGACACAACGAAGCAGTCAGGCAAAGTAAAATTGGTCCGACGTGGCCGGAAGCGGAAACCAACAATATCTACCTATCTTGACACCGACGCATAGTACAAGGTTTTTTAATGAAACCACCTGAGAATCCATGGACCCATGGACCCATGAAACCACACACATTGCAGATCCCAACCGCTACGTTTCACAAAACCCCAGAGACGGGGGGAAAGTAGCAGTGTGTGTAGGTGAATGTATGTGAGTGTGTAAGCACAGACGAGAGCGGTACCGCCCGTGGCTGTGTGTGTGTGTGTGTGGTGCCCGTTATTCGCCCCCCCCCCCTCTCTCCCTGTGTACATACAGCCAGTCACTTAGTCAGTCAATACATATAATTCAGTTTCACGTGCGCCACTGCACTGCGTTGTGTGTACATGCATGTGCGTGTGTGTGTATGTGCCACGCGCTGGGTGTATTTCAGGGAGGAGGGTTCACAAAAGGTCCTGCCTCGTGCACCGACACCATGCGCACCATGCATATTTAATTCTGCTGCCTGTGTCGATCTCATGTGGTGTTGTGGAGACTTGTCCTGCACGTACTCCCAAGGCGGGATGGGCCCTGTGTGGAAATAGGACTAGACTCTGGACGAGCGGGACGGGCAAAGGGCGCTTGGCAGACTTGGACGGCACGAGTGGTCTGCTTGTACAAGGGAATGCTGATACATTCCATTAAAGATACATTCCATTAGAGATAAGGGGGAAAACTGGCCGTGGGCCATCAAGTACCCTCCCTCGAGCTATATGTCGTAGCGATCGCTTTACTGGATATATCCCCCAATAGACACCCAAAAAAGCCAATCAATACTGTAGGTCTTGCCTCCTCTGTAGAGTACAAACCATCCTTGGTCAAGTCCTTTTTTTGATTTACTCGTACAATGGTAGCTAGCACGTGTCGAGCACTGCGAGCACGCTCCGCTCCTCCAATTGCAAGATAGCTCGCTCCTCATGATCCCGTAGTACACCCCTGCAACGCCGGAAACTCTTGAGACTCATCATTACACATTATGCGTATCTCCCACCGGTGAACCAAAGCTCGTCCGACCGTGTAGACAGAGTCCTACTTAGCCCGGGCTGTACATCGGGCCCGCTGTAGCTGGACACGGGCGAAACCACCACGTTGTTGAGAGTGGCGGTGCCAGGCTCCCCGCTGACGACGGAGACCGCTCCTCCAGTGGTGCTTTCTGGCGGCACGTGTGCCATAGCCCAGCCCAGCGCCAACTGTTCCCGCACGTGGTCGCGTGTCGTCGGCGGAGGATACAGGGCGGTCGGCATGGGTTGCCGCTCCCCACTGTTCCACCACTGGTTTTCGAAGCCATTGTCCACTGTCATCATTGCTGAGCCCAGTGCCTCTAGCTCGCGGACCCGCTCCGGGTCTTCTCTTCGATACCGGGGTGACTCGATGGGCGACTCGATTTTAACGACCGTAGGGCTGGTTGGTTCCTCTTCTGGAGGCTGTGGCACCGCCTGGCTGTGTTGAGGATCAGGCGAAGCATGCGAAGACGGCGGCTGGAGGAGAGGATCCGGCTCCATGAATGGCTCCCAGCCCATGGGAAATGTCCACGACTCCCAGGGCATCCCTTCTTCTCCAAGCCGAAAGCGTGACGGCACCTCCGGCAAGTCTTTCCACACGTCCGAGTCTGGCCGGTCGGCGGTGGCATAGGCCATTGAGGAGCCCACTGGGTTGTCAGCCATCAGGTTAGAGTGGACAACGTCCCAGTTGTTGTCGCTGAGGGGCGGTGGTGCCGAACGTCCTCGCTCGTGCCGTTCGGAAGATCCCCTCCTCTCGTCACGAGATGTCCGTTGATCTTGCTGGTGGTCCTCCGGCGCCGGGGCAAAATCAACCTGTCTGGAACGGCTCCGCTGGTGTTCCTGCCGCGGTTGGCCTTGTTGGCGTGCCTGTTCAGGATGTGGTGGCCTCTGCCGTGGTCTTGATGGCTCTTGCGACCTTTGGTCGTAGAATTGAGGGACTTGAGCCTGTTGGAATTGTTGTATTGACGTGGCGGCGAGATAATTAGTCGTCGGCGCCGGTACGTGTCGTGGAAAGTAGGGGGCTCTCTCTCGGAGCGCGCGTGACCTATATTGGAAGCCACGAGGTCGGGGAGCGTGCTGAGGGGACCACGACACGCCGAACTCGACTTTGACAAAGACTTGTGGCCTCTGAAGGCTCTGGGCACTCGGCCTTGTCAAGGGATTGTCCATGATGGATTCTGTCCTCCAGTGCGTGACCATTGGGGAATGCGAGGGGAGATATAGGAGAGCTCTAGCCGTTGGGGATGGCGGTGGTACCGATCGGATCTGGCAGTAACACTAAGCCAGCGGTAAGCAAGAGGTGGCACTGAGGTACCAAGTAGAGTGACTGTTGTCCGAGGTGGAGGCCGAAGTATGCGAGTAGATGCAGATCTTGGGTAGCTCTGCGTTCCACAGTAAGGTTGGTTACACGAGTGGACCGGTGTTAGACGGAGTGGGTGGCAGTCGTATCTTGATGTCACCTTGGGCAGATGTTGTATGCGCGTACGCAGTGCTTCCGAGGTGCTTCAGGGGTCAAGGGCAGCTCTCGGGGGGCGAGTAGAAGTAGGCAGACGTTTAGGATGTACCCACGTCGAATTTACGGGGAATACTCGCCAGTACCGGGACCGAGTAGATCTGAAGTACCCCTGATGGTGACAGGTCAGGAGGAAGGGTGGCAGTGGCTCTGTAAATGGCAGGCTTGCGAGATGTGGTCGCTGCCGGGGGCCGCCGTTGTGGATGTATCTTCCCAGGAGGTCGGAACAGGGTGGGCGGAGCGGTGACGGCCAGATCAACAGTGAGTAGACGGCCCAGAAAGGTAACCAGAATCAGAATGGGTAAAATCCTGAACAGGCTTGACAGGGAAGACCCGATCTGAAAGGGACGAAGGTGCTCCTTCGCTCACCCGGGGTCTGCAGTAAGCGGGGCTGGTGCTCTAGTCGCTTCCTTTCAGAATGTGGTAACCCGGGCGATTCGACACGGCTTGTATCCAGGCGTGGGTAGCTCCGAAGCCACGGCTTGAACCCGAAGAAGAATTGAGTGTTGCCTGGGTGTGAGATGAGGATTGTAATGCAAGATGGTGATCTCTGACGTGCGTAGCCTCAGCTTGTACCTGTCTGTTATGCCAGGGCTAGACTACGCCATGCCCGTGGCTTGCGCAGCGTCAAGACAGTTTACTGAATTGCGTTGCTTGTTATTCATTGTCTCTGCGGAACATCGAACGATAAACAGCGACCTACCACCCTGGTATGTCTTCCACTGCTTCTTGGAAGCAGTGACGAACCGGCTGTCTGGGCTGGCAGACCGGGAAGTGCGAGCCTGAGGATTGAGAACGCTGGCCGGTCGTGGGGCTGTGTTCCTCTGAAAGAGCCAACTCATCAATGGAGCGCCACATGCAAGGTCAGCACAGGCAGGAGGTTTGCTGCTTATTGATCCTTCACGCGTCTCATGCGTCCAAGGGGTGAAGTTCCGATGCGAAGGAAGGTCGACGGAGGCGGGGCGGGAATGACAGGTTGCGGCGGAATGACGAGGGAGCGGAGGGGATTCTAGGCGAGGTAAGGCGAGGTGAGGCGAGGGTGGACTAATAAGGCTAATTTGCAAGACGGGACGGATGTCACGTCGTGTGATTTCTGATATGGGCATTGGGTTCTGCCAGTTTGTTGAATCTAGCCCCTTGCTTGGCTTGAGTGACGGCGCGCGAGCTGCAGCTGGTGTGATGTGTTGCTCGAGGTGGCCGTTTCACATACAGTCAGTCGTACGTGCCGGAAGCGAGCATAAACGGCTCGATATGTCTGGAAATGTAAATGAGACAGCCGCCTTGGCTTGAATCGGCCAGAGCGTGACGTCCCGTCAAGTCCTTGGTGCGGAGGCAAGCGTGACGATATCTGCTTGTGGGCCAGCCACACACAGACTAGATCCCAGGTGCTTTGGCGTGTGGCGGGCGATGGCCGACCGCGCCGAGGCGGGACTGATCCACGTAGATGGCGTGTTGCCTTGGATTAACTGCAGCAATCCGCTGGTTGAATTTCCTGGCCGGATCTCTTGTGCCCGTGCTGTGGCGTTCCATTCATCACACAGTCAAGTCGAGTCGAGTCAACTCGAGGGCGAGTGCGCTGTCTGGTGGCGGGTCTCGCCACATGAATTCGTATCGTGCAGTAGGACAAGACACAGGTGACCCGTTGTTCTGGTACGACGCTGGTGTCAATGGGGATGCTGTCGCCGTGATGGCCTCATCGAGACTGGCACTTGAATTGAGTCTCGAATTTGGTCGTGGACGAGTTTCAACCGTTGAGCTTGTCTGGGTTTGAGTGCAGCATGAATGCCTGACCAGACCGGCTTCTCACCAACCAACTGGATGCACAATTGGGGCGAGGCACATGACCGAGAGGAGGGGTTGTCCGTTGTCCGTTTGCTGTTTCCGCTCCCGCTGCCGCTGTCACAATTGACAGGCGCAGACCCTCACGCTGAACACTGCACACTGCACCCTGCACACAGCCCATGGGCCTGCTCTGGGCAAGCATGACCCAGCCTGACAGACCGACCAGTGGCAGACCAGTGACAGACCAAGGAAGCGGCGACCGCCACAAGAGAGCACCGTCCGGGGCACGGGCCAGTCCCACCGGATCACGGCTGCTCGATGAGGCTAGCGCCGAAATACAAGGGTACACGGACTCAACCATCGTTCTATTTTTATTGACAGCATCTACTGTGTACACTGCGCCACCACTCCCACATTCTCTTCACAATAAGTCGATTTGATCTTCTGCTCACTCTCACCAGCTGACACCCTCGCCATCACAGCCGTCATACCTTCAGGCAAGGCAGCAGAGTAATATGAGAAACCGAGGCAGCAGCAACACAGCAGCATAGCAGCAAGCAGCACAGATCCTCACACCCCAGGTCATCGACCAAACCTCGCCTGGCTGTCAGTCAGTCGCCATCAGGCCTAGACAACTCAGCCGCCATCCGCGCCTGATCCCAAGGCCTGTGTGCAATATTCTTAGATTTTGTCTTTATGTTCACTTTATTCTCCTACAATACTGTAACCCTCCGTTGCGACACACTCGTTACGACGCCGTACATCGTCCAACGTGTTGTGGGGAACATCCAGAAATGCCTGCAACTCGTGCACCCGTCTTCTAATTGAGACCAACATGGGTATCCTGCAAACGAAACAAGTACAAATGAAGTCCAAAATAACATGCCCAACACCTGCAGCCAACTACCAACAGACGGGGCTGAGACCACCAACCAAAGGAAACCCCACTCCCAAGCTGACCAGACTGTCGTTGGTCTTGACAGAATAACACCAGCCACTTTTCCGTGCCACACATTGATCTCGACACGTGCAACGTCACTCCGTGTCCAATATGTCCAGAGCTGATGACTCGTCAGGGTGTACTGCCGTCGCTTCATCCTCGCCCAAACGAAAATAAAGAAACTCAAGCAGTCTCGTGGCCAACCGACTTGGCCTCGCCCTTGGCTCCAGCCACCTCGCGCTCGCCCTGGTGGTCGCCGCCCTCCCAGAACCGGTCCTTCTTGTCACGGCCCGTCACGAGCCCGTACCAGTCAAACGGGTCCAGCAGGGTCGCGACGAACGACCTGCTGTCCTTGTAGCCGGGGCCCTCGACCTCGGTCACGCCGTCGTGCGGGCTGAGGAACACCTTGGTGTCGGCGGGGAGGTACTTCCTCGAGTGGCGGACGTTCCACAGCAACGCGTTGGCGAGCATGAGCATGGCCTCGAACACGTAGAAGAACCACTCGTACCGGTACTCGGGCGGCAGCTCGCCCAGGTCCATGCCCTTGTGGAAGCGCACGCCCGCGAGGCCAAAGTACTCGACGGTGCGGTAGATGGTGCGCGCCTCGATGAGCGCCGTGCTGATGTACAGCGTGAGCAGTGGGCCGTTGACGCTGCGGTTGTTGATCCCGGCCTTGAGGCACCGCCGGTGGAACGTCACGGCGAGCACCACGAACGTGTTGACGATGACCAGCTGCAGGATCAGCGCCGCCTTCATGAGGGCCTTGCCCGTGTCCTGCATCGAGGCCGGCAGGGACACGTTGGCCGAGTACGACGCGCCCACGCCGCTCAGGGACTCGACCACCGCCGCGAGCATCGCGAACGTCGTCCACACGCGGCCCGGGTGGATCGGGGAGTGGTAGGGTACGTAGAAGAGCACACGGCCCAGGATGTGGTAGTTGGCCGCCTCGTACAGTGGTCTGGTTGGTTGTCAGCACAGATCCTCCGAGTCCGCTCTCATCTGTCTGTCTGTTTGTCTGGAGTGGTCGACTTACGGTGCTGCGTATACCAGGCATTGACTTGCTATGTACACGGGGAGACTATCGCGGTGGAACGCCCCAATCTCCCTGGTGATGAAGCCAGCCGTAAATATGGCCGCGCACGAAGCGTAATGCCATGTCACATGCCAGCACTTGTAGTAGCTGTCGTTGGAGAGGAGGTAAATGTCAGTCACGAGGCTTCCTTGCCCACAGAGTCGACCTTTTCAGAAGTATTTTGTACTCACTGGCCTTGCCATAGCTGCCAGAGCCCCGAAAATGCAAAGGCGACGGCGAAGAACACGGGTGCGCCCTTGTTTGGCTCGTAAATCCAGTAGTTGATACTGTCTATTCGCCGCGTCAGTGATTGTTATTTTGGTGATGGCAGCGTGGGCATGAGAAGGAGGGAAAGTGCGGACGTACCACTTTCGCCGTTTTCGCTCATCTTGGCGGGTGTTGCTCGATGTGCCAGTTATTGCAGGCTGAATTCGCAAGTTCGCGGTGTATGTAGGTGAAAGGTATCGCTCGTAATTTGTGTTGTCGACCAAGGCGTGTCTGCACTTAAGCACTTCAAGAATCTCTGCAAAACAACAACCGCCTCCGTCGCTCATCAGCCAAGATGCCACGAGCCATCTTTATATCAAAACTCCCAGTCAGCCAGAAGCACACAACAACCTACATCTCAGCCCAGAAATGACGCTGCGCAACAAACAAAGGGACCACCACCCACCGCAGCGCTCATCCCGCATGCCATAAGCAGCCACATCAGGACTAGCCAGACGGGCAACCACCAATCGCGTTGCACGCCCAGAATACGGCGCGGACACAGCCTACGCCCGAATCGGCCTGATGGGACAGAGGATGAGCCATCAGCCCTTTCTAGACGGAAGCGACGCCGATCAGTTTTGGCTGGTTCTGCTGCGCACGTATTCCTCGTTTAACTGATGAACCCCCGTCCGGTCCCCAGCCCCGGAGCCGGGCATAAAGGGCCCAAATGGCTCACTTGCTTCGACACTCGGGAGGCCCGAACACCACCCGCCCAGCCTGACCACACAATGCAGATCGTCTGCTCCCGCCGTGTGCGCCTTGCTGGGAGCCCCGCTCATCCCCGGCCTTTCTCCTCCGCGCCGGCGCTGCTTAGTCTACATGGGTTTTTCATGTAACATATGCAGGCTATGTTGGTCTTGGTATCTGAGTCATCCCTGAGATGGTGGTAATCATATGCGGTGACGATTTGGCAATGCACTGAGGCAGGATTTCCTCGCTCAGCTCTTTTTCCCTGCCGGCAATATGCGATGGTGAGCGGGCGGATGAGCCATAATGAGTCGGGCGGGACTACTTCCCCAGGTCGAAAGTACCACACATCTTGGCAGAGCCGGGCACTGGCTAGCTGACTACCTAGATATCAGCACTCAGCCAAAAGCCAAAACAACACCTTGGTCGACTGACTACACGCACGCACACACGATCTTAAATCACTCACTCATAAGGCGAGGCCATAAGGCGGGACCATAAGGCGAGACCTTGAACCTGACAAGCCCAGTGAAAAGAGCAAGAGAGAGAAAAAGGATAACCAAAGAATCGAGATAAGAAAAAAGAAAGGTAGAAATAGTGGTTTTGGTATCTTCAGAAATCTAACTACTGTCTTTCACACCCCTCCTCTCCTCCCTCCTCTCCTCCGGCCCCTCGACCAATTCCCTATCCATTCCATCCCATCCATCCAACCAGGGGCACACTCGAGGGCCTGGTGAATTCCATGTTCCTGTTGTTTTCTTTTCTTTCATCTTGTAATCTGCTTGGACCGTTTCCTTATCGGGTGTGAAAGTGAAAGAGAAGCCATGGCCGCGCACCCATTTCTCACATAACGTCGCGTGGCAGGCCGCGTGGGAGGATATTCCCCGCTGTCCCTGCCGTCTAGGGGCCCATATCCGTGGGCGTCCTCAGCTTTTCCGATTCCCATGCTCGCCTTTCGATCACCATTCAACTCGCAGCGAGGTATTATTTCCTGCAGCCGGGTCCTACTACATGCCCAACACGGTGAAAGCCACGGCCGAGTTGTTGGTTTTTGCTCGCCGCCCCGGGTCGGACGCCGGCGCCGCATTGGGATGGCCGACTGTCAACCCCTAGTTGAAGAAGGCCATGATCACCTGCTGCGCGTCGGGCGTGAACTGCTGGAGCAGCGGCGTCGGGTCCGTGTTGGTCGCCTGGAGCAGGACCTTGGTGGCTGTGCACACGCGGTTTGCGGTCTGCGACGTCAGGGTCTGCGACTCAAGGCCCTGTGCGATGTAGAGGAAGATCTTATCAGGTTGTTGGCCGACGGCGGGGTGTTGCCTGGAGGACTGATGTTAGTGCCAATATTCCAACATGGACAAGTATCTTTTGGAAGAGGGATCTTGAGCCGACTTGGACTCGACCACACGCTTGGACGGACAGGCATGGCAGGAGTGACCCTTGACGGTCTAGACTCTCCCGCGCGAACAGAGCAGGATATTTACTTACTTGTCAATCAACTCAGCCAGGTAAGCATATGCATATGGAGCAGCCTCTTCATCATTCGTCACGGGGAGGGTGTTGATCCACTGCGCAATGACTTCGTCTTGGTTGGGCACATGGCTCGCGTTGAAGTGCAGGATCTTGGCAATGGCCGCGCATGCGTTCTCGGTGGCGTAGACGTTGTCTTCGCTCCTCGCGTCGGGCACCTGTGTCGCCTGGAACAGGGCGGGGACCGAACCACCAAGGAACTGTGCCCATGCCTGTCCACCCTTCTGTGCCGCGACTCCAATACCGTACGCGGCAGCTTGACGGATGGCAGGCGATGCATCACGGCACCCCTCGATGAGCGGTGTCATAATGTAGTTGGCATAATGGATGGACTCAGGGCCACAGTACTCGAGCACGTCGTCCATAATACACAAACCCCAC
Organism: Diaporthe sp. NJD1; assembly: GCA_013842865.1. Taxonomy (NCBI): domain Eukaryota; kingdom Fungi; phylum Ascomycota; class Sordariomycetes; order Diaporthales; family Diaporthaceae; genus Diaporthe; species Diaporthe sp. NJD1. The sequence continues at coordinate 717,612 of JACDXY010000014.1, read as the reverse complement.
TGACGTTGCGTCGGGTCCCTCCCGTTGTTGAGGAAAGCCTCGTACGTCGACATGAGGCGCTCCCAAGGGCGCAGGAAGGCAGAGCCGTGGTACTTGAAGATGGAGTGGAACGCCTTGTTCATATCCGACAACAGGGTCTGGTCGTCCTCGATCGCCATGAGCGTCTCTTCGGCCTCGTCTTCAACGTCTTCGGGGTTAGCGCCGTCGTTCTCCTCGAGGCGTTCCTGCACACGGTCCTTGTAGTCGTCCAGAGCGGTCTTGACCGATTCGATGAACTTGTCCATGTGCTGAGCGGTCAGACAATCCCTGCCCAGGCACTCGACAGACTCGTAGAAGCACTGGTACATCTCCGCCAGGGTGTCAATAGCAGGTTCGGCGGTCAGCACTTCTAGGAGCTTGTCGACGGTGCCAGCCCAGAGGCCACGAAGCTCGTTTGATGGGTTGCCGTAGGCCTTCTTGAACGAGTTGAGGAGCTGAGGGACCAGCTTGGCGGACATGTACCTCACGGGGTCGTGGAAGAAGAAGGCAAGGCCGGGCAGGGCGATCTTCTCCATGACTTCTGCAACGTACGGCGCAAAGTTGCCCTCGAGAACCTGTGCGTATACAACAAGGAGCTCGATGGCCATGTGCTTGTCGTCCATGGTGCTGGTCTTGATGCCGATCATCTTGCCCTTGAGAGGGACAAGCTCCCAACCATCCTCCTGCTGCAGGGCCTCGACCTGCTCGTCGTCGTCCAGGAGCTGGATGTCGGCGTTCGCCTTGGCGAGCTCCAACAGCGGCGGCATGACGTTGGGCAGGAACGGCAAGAACTCGGTGCCCATGACACGGCACATGCGGCCCCAGCAGTGCATCAGGTACTGTGCCTGAGGGTCGTCGGCGTCGGTGACACTGGTCTGAATATGGGCCAGGATCTGGACCAGCTTCATGGCATCCCCGGCCAGGCGGTCCTTCCCGACGGCGAGGCCGATGAGTGTCGCACACTCCATCGCCTTGGCCTTGAGCAGGCGGGTGTCCTTGTCCATTGGCGATTGCAGGACGTTGAAGAGCAGCGGCATCAAGGAATCATAGTACTTGCTGAACGCTGCCTCAGCGGCATCGGCAATGGTTGCGATGGTGGAGAGGGCCTGTTCCTGCACGTATCTCTTGTCGTTCTGGAGCAGCCGGAAGAGCGACGAAAGCAGGTCGTCCAGGTACGGCTCGAGGACCGACTTCTCGGCCTCCTCGCAAAAGTTGACCAGGGCGGCAGCGGCGTGGGACTTGACACGTGGTTCGGGCGAATCGAGAACCGGAACGATAGCCTTGAGAATCGCGTCGTAGAAATCCTTCTGCATGGTGGGCGCGAAATCGGTGCTCATCTGGCCGAGCGCATTGCACCCAGCCCACCGGACGCGGGGGTGGGGGTCCTTGAGGGCTGGCACGACGAGGTCGAGGACCTGGCGCAGCTCTCCGAGCATCTGCTCCCGGCAGCCTTCCGAGATGGCCGAGATGGCCATCAGGGCGGCATGCTTATCCTTCCACGACATGGACTGCATCATACGCGGCAGCCAGTTGAAGGTTGGGGCGAGAATTGTGAGGCCGCCAAGCTTGTTAGCCAGCCGGTCCATGCATTGCTCACCCGCGACATGGTTCTGATCGCTCTCCTCTTGGTCAAGCTGCGCGATGTTAGCAATATCCTAGAATCCTCTCCTTCTTTTGTCATTTGTCTCTCTCGGGTTGGACGTACGTCGTCAGCGTCGAGCCAGTCCTGGACGTCCTCATCCTCGCCAAGATCCGTCATCAGGCTCAGGCACTGTGTGATCATGTCGTTTGTGAAGGAGCTGTCCTTCTTGCACATCGATGGCGCGTAGTCGGCAAATGTAGCCATAAGTTCCAGGGCGTTCTGGCGGCAGATATCGCTGAGCTCCTTGTCCTGGATGACGGATATGCTGAACTGGACCAGGTTGTGGAACAGGAGCTTAAACATCTTGGGGGCGGATTCAGCCAGGTCGATAAGGGCGACCAGAGCCTTGCTGAGGTCCTCGGAGTCCTGGGAGTCCTTGATGGGTGGGAGGATGTTGAGGACCTCGGGGATCAGCGGGTAGTACTGTTGTTGGCTCTTCTTGTTCAGGCTCCTGAAGAAGGAAGCGAAGGCCTCCATGGCGGCGAGGCGGACCTGTGACTAATATCAGCACTGCCTCGTGTAATCTAGATCGCGAGGTATAAACATACACCGACAGACTCGTCCTTAAAACCCTTCGTGAAGGCCTGTCCGACCGCCTCATGGTGCTGTTTCTCGATGATGCCAGGCGTGGTGTTGAAGACGCGGAAGGCTGATTCCCGCTTGCCAGGATCTTCGGCTATGCTCAGCTGGAAGAGCACGGTGAGCAGCTCAGGCCACGGCTCATCTGTACCTTGTTTAGCAAACCCGGCGGGCAACACAAATCCGGCGCGATGGAGGTAGACACGTACTCGCATCTGAATATTGCCTTCCGACCTCTGCGACGCTGTCGCTGATCTTGTTCCTGACCTGCTTGTCGGACTCGTTGACGAGGGTCTCGAGGAGTTTTTGCCTGACGACGAGGGCCTGCTCTTTGGCCAGGGAGATGAAGACATCGACAACCTGGCCCTGTTCGTTCTTGCGTGTCTTTGAGGCTATTCTCCGGAAGATGACGGCGGCGAAGGAGCGGACCTGGACGTCCTGCGACCCGGCAATATGCTCGGCCAAGCCCATCAGTAGGACTTCTGGACGCGTGCTGGTCCAGTTGTTGGCCAGCGCCTCCTCGGCCTGGGACCGGATGGAGTTATCCGGGGACTGAAGGCCTTGGATGAGCTGGCCCAGCTCGGCCGTAATCTCGGGAGGTAGGATAGACATGTCGGCGGTATATGGATCGAGGAGAGGAGGGGGAGAAGGTCGCGCGGGGGCCGATGGCTAGGCAAGGCGCCGCAGCGCGCACGCGGTGGAGAGGCTGTGAGTCGAGAAAGGGCGCGTGTGACAGCGAGGTCTGTGGGCGCAAGCGTCGGGACTCAGGACGCGATTGTTATCTGCGGAAAAGGGGTGGATTGGTCGGGAGACTTGGGGGAGAAGTCTGTTTGTGTTTGTGGTGGTTGCTGTGTTGACGATGGATGGATTGCCCCGCGGTGGGACGAGACAAGAAATGGGGGACAAGGGGGGAATGTCCACAACAGGTCGATGGCCCGTGCTGAGGCAGGCGGGCAGAGTGAATATTTAGAGCAGCAAAGCAAGTCAGACTGGAAGGCGACAGCACGCATTCAGCAGTCAAGGAAGGAAAGGTAAGGTATGAAAATGGTAGACTATCGTCAACGGGAGTGGAAACGGATGGATTGGGAAATTTGTGTGTCTAGGAAACAAGCAGAGATAGTGCTGCAGCCAGCCTGCCCAGCCCGGCCCAGTCCCAGGTGAAAGTTTGACGTGGCTGTGGAAGGGTTCCGCCCCAGTAGCCTAGGTACTTTTGGTATGTGCAGATAGCAGCAGAACTGAGGGGAAGAAATTTGGGCGGAACACCATGACCAGTGGTTGCGTGTGGGTTTGGGTGGGTGCCACTGGCGTTGGTGTGGGTTTTGGAGGGGCAGAGGAGTAGTGCGCATAAGATCAGCACCCAGTAGAATTATGAAGTTCAAGGATTTCTCTACACTTTCTTTCGTTCGTTCGCTCTCTTTCTCTCTCTTCCTCTCGCTACCTTTTCCAGAATTTGTCTCTCTGTTCTCATTGTGATACTGCAATGAGAAATTGCAAACACCCATACGGTGGCAAATCGGGCGTACGTTCATGAGCATCAAGAGCATGAAAACAGAAGAGGAGGAGCCCTCTTTGCGTGTCTGACATCTATAAATGGAGATTGGCGATACTGCATGGAGAGAGCCCTGCAGGAGGAGGAATGCGACGGAATGGCCTTTGCTCTCATCCTCTCTTTTCTGTCGACTGCTTCCGTCTGTGGGTATAATCCTGCAGGGTTGCCGCATGCAAACACTTCTTCTCGGCCAGACCTGACCACATGTTCTCTCCAGCGCTATCCTCCCTTGGAAGATGCATGTCCCTGGGACAAAAGAAAGAAAATTAAAAACTAATAAGAAATAGGCAGGGTCTCGCAATGGCACGAGCTGGACTGTTGGCGGATGGGATTCTTCTGGAACCGCATGAGAGGGAGCGGTTTTAGGTAGGGATGAGCCATGCAGGGTCTCGTCCCAGAGCACGGGCAAACGAATTAGACTACTGGTGCTCCCAGACTCTCAGACCCTCATCAGTCCACGTCCGACGTTGCTGCGATCGAGCGTCAGGGCCTGTCACTGATCTGGCTTGGCGACGACATGCGACGATCGCGTCACTTCTGGCCCATACATTCTTCTCTTGTTCCACGTAGTATCTGCAGTATACCAGATACTGGATCTCGTCCTGGCCATCCTGCCTGATTCTGCCTCGTTCGTACATTTCTTTCCTCGGGGTGTCAGTTTTATTGCATGGCGATCAGTCATATTCGAAAGTTGAGATGCCCTATGCAATATTTGAATGGGTGCATGCGATGGTGTTTGATCTTGACCTGTCTTGAGGGAACACATGCCTGAGTCAGATCATGACGATCCATCTCGAGGGTCAATCGACCCTGTTGGGGCTTCCCCTCCCCCAAGACTACAAGAACGGACTATCGCGAGCTTGGGAGCTCTAGCAGCTTGTGCTGTTAGGTCGGTCCGTCTGTATAGAGGTAGGTACCTATCCATCGGCATGATCCGTTGGCTTCATGGTCGGAGCTCCAGCTCTTTCCTGCTTCATCAATATCTTGGGGCTTAGCTGTAGAGCTTTCCTTCCTATAGCAACATCAAAATCCGTTTATCCAAATCCCGAGAGGCAGGCAGACAGGCAGACAGACAAGACGCAGGACGTTTGCTAATCGAGCTAACCCTACTGGCAGCTGATAAGGGAAGGGGAAGGAGAGAGACGAGGGAGGAAGAAAAAAAAAAGAAGAGAAAAGAAACGGCAGCCCCTCTTCTGGGAGCTCGGTCAGAGGCATTCTGGAGCTCCGTCGTCACTTCTGTTTATTCCCCCGCCAGAAACGGCCAATGAGCCTGGCTCGGCTGCACACCTCGACCCTCGATACTCCACCGTCAACCCCGGACCACGACCCACGAACCACGAACCACCTCCGCGAACCTGGCCTGTGTGCAAGTGCGGTGCATCGCATCCATCCCACTTGTCGACAAGCTTGGCCTCACCCTTCGCTGCCTTGGTCAACCTCACCACCCGCATCTCCTCTCCCGACTGCCCTTCGCTGTGCGACCTGCGCCACCACGCGATTCTGTGCGACAGTCTCCTGATCTCACCTGTGCACGGGATATATCGCAGCAGCTTCGCCTCACGTCTGCCTCCTAGATAAGGTACCTACTGACTGCCATCACCACCACAAGCACCATCACCATCACACCGATCCTCAAGATGGACCAACAACAGCAACAGGGCAGGCAGCCGTCGCCAGCAGCCTCTGGCACCGGCCTCGACAAGCTCGCCCACCCGAACCTCTACTCGACCTCTCCCGGCCAGCACCCGGGCCTCCCTCAGCGATCGCCGTCCAGCTCGTCCCTGCACAAGTCCGTCCACTCGCACGCCCACCGCTCCAGCTTCGCCGAGAACCTGCGCAACCACCATGCCCCGCCCTCGCCCCGCGCCTCCCGCCACCCCTCCTTCACCCAGGCCGCCGTCCAGGACCTCATCAACCACCCGCCCTCGTCCCGCCAGCCCAACCCAAAGTTCGCCGGCCGCGACTGGCGCGAGGTCCAGGTCGGCGAGCTCGTCGCCCTCAACACTGATGAGGTGCGCTGGGTCGACCTGGACAGCAGCGTCGAGGAGGCCACCATGGCACTGGTCAAGGGAAACGCCGCGGGCAACTGTGTGCTGGTCAAGGACGGCCCACAGAAGAAGGCCGTCTCCACCTTCGACTACAGGGACCTCAATGCCTACCTGCTCGCCGTCGTCGGGCTGGCCAGGCCCGAGGACGAACACGTCGCCCTGTACGACACCATCGCCACGCGCGCCAGAGAGAGGGAGGCCATCCCGCTCAAGGACATTCAGCCCATCTGCCGCCCCGAGCAGCTGCTGTCGCTGCCCCCCGAGACCTTCCTCCCCGGCGCCATCGAGGTCTTTGGGAGCGGTATCCACCGCCTCCTGATCACCAGCGACGAGGGCGAGGTCACCGGTATCCTATCCCAGCTCAAGTTGCTCGAGTTCTTCTGGAATGAGGGCATCAACTTCCCCGTCATCGAGAGGCTGTACCCCGTGCTTCTGAGAGACCTGCAGATTGGGTCGCAGCAGATCATCTCCATTAAGTACGTCTCTCCATCAACAACTTTCTGACTATCCTAAAGCTAACAATTCTCCCTCCTCTCCTACAGTGCCGACGCACCCCTCGCAGAAGCCTTGATGCTCATGTCTAACGAGGGCCTCACCTCGATCGCCGTCATCGACAACGCTTCCAACGTCGTCGGCAACATCTCCAGCGCCGACGTGCGCCTGCTCACCTCCGCCGCCTCCCTCCCGCTCCTCCAGTCCACCTGCATGCACTTCATCACCGTCATCCTCTCGGAGCGCGGCATGGAGAAGGGCCGCGACTCCGTCCCCGTCTTCTACGTCAACCCCTACCAGACCCTCGCAGCCACAGTCGCCAAGCTCGTCGCAACCCGCTCTCACAGGATGTGGGTCGTCGAGAGCGCAAGCCCCAGCCCCAGCGCCCCGGCTACGCCCCTTCTCGGCCCGGTCGGCACCAACACCAACACCTGGAGCGCTGGCGGCAACGCGGCCGCCACGCAGAGCACAAGCGGGCCCACCACCGCCGTCGCCGGCGCAGCGGCGGGCAACAGCAATACCAACAGCACATCAGCCTCCCCTTCCGTATCCGCGACAGCCATCAACACCCAGACCCAATATCAGAACCAGAACCAGGCGTCGGCGCCGCCGTCGCCCCTGCCCATGTCCTCCTCCGTCTTCTCGCCCAACACCCCGGGGCCGGGCTCGTCATCCATACCCGCCGCGGCGCTCCCCGGCGCCCACCTGTCGGGCCGCTTGACGGGCGTCATCTCGCTGACCGACATCCTGAACCTCTTCGCGCGGTCTTCCGGGCTCAACCCGGCGGACCCGGGCGAGCAGCGCGCCATGCGGCGGCGGAGCTCCAGCGCGTCGGTGAGACCGAGCTTGGACGGGGACAGGAGCAGGGGGAGTCTGGATTTCCGAAGGTGAGGGTCGGCGGTGGTGGAACGAGGGTCTGGGATAATGCATTGGGGAGGGGCGGTGGTTGTTGAATATGGCGTGGCAGACTGATGATAGGCTGGGATAGGCTGGTCTTGGCCAGTCTTGTCTTGCTTGAAAGGGGCAGATTACGGGCACAGCAGAGCGCGGGCGGCCGGTCAGGTGAGAGAGGGCCCCGTAGGCCGGATGGTCATTTTGGGATGGCTTTTGGTGTGGACGGTCAAATGGGAATGGATCAATGCATATCGAAACGGCGTTTCGGGGTTACCGCGATGGATTCACAAGCTTCATTTTCCTCTACTTTTCTTCTCTATTCTCCAGCCAGGTGAGGAAACTTCCCCTTCCGTTACATACAATACGGACCTGGGCTGTTCCCTGTTTCCCGCTCTTCTTCTTCTTCCGACGAATCACTTAACCTTGACCTGACATGACGCCGTATCGTGAGGGAGCTGGGGTTCAGACACGTCTCTGGTCTCTCGGGGGGTTGATATACAGAATGTGTGTTTGCAACGGAGGGAGGCGAGGTACACATTATATATATCTAGACGAGACACAAAGCAGGGAAAGTTGACTGCCCAAAATTTGTTGCACGTTACGGCGCCCGGCTTTCAACAATTCCAATGAGAAGCAAGGAACCCAGTGACGAAGCCACCTCGATGCCCGTCTATATCTGGACAACATTGACAACGAGAACCGTCACGCCTAAATCACCGCCGTGGCAAAGATGATAGGTCTAGATGATCATTACTCTTATTCGTCCACCGTGGTCGCGGGCTACGTCAGCCCGTGTAGAAACCACCTGACGACCTGTCAACTACTACTTCCTACACATCAAGGAGAAGGCTCCAAATCTGCTCAGATGGCAGGCCAGGCTCTCCAATACATAAAAACGCCGGCCATGCATGCTCGTGGTATCTTCCTTACACCTAGGTCCAAAATCCTCCTCCGCTTAATCCTATTCTTGCTGTCACACTTCGTCTCATTGGCAAACCCCAAGCGTTTTTGCCCCACTAGTCGACACCCCAGCTGCGGCTCGGATCCTCATCCTCGTCGTCCCAGGGATCCTGGTACGCAATAGCCTTTCCGGGGGCTCTCGCGGGCCTCGAAAGGTCCGCGGCGGCAAAGCTGGCCCTCATCTTGCGGCCGCGGGACTGTGAGTGCGCCCCCTGGCGGGTGATGGCCGCCTGCCTGCGCGCGTCGTCGCCAAAGTCGAAGTCAGACTCGTCCCAGCCCTCGAGCGCGGCGCCCTCGTCGATGTCGCTGTGCTCGTCGCTCCAGTCCCAGCGCACGTCGACCACCTCGCCGCCCTCGCCCATCCCGAAGACAAACCCGCGGAACTCACCCGCTGCAATGCGCGCCGCAACCTTGAGCATCAGGTTGATGAGGTGCGTTGGCGGGCCGAGGATCATCTCGCACGTCTTGTTGAGGATGGCGCTCGGTATGCGCCGGATCGTCTTGACGGCAGTGGAGGCGCGGACCGAAAGTTCGGCAGTGGACGGGAGTCGTCGAAGGCCTTGTCGGGGCGTGAAGAGATTGGCGGGCGGAGGCAGGGGAGACAGGGCGCGCGGGCTGGTGTGAGAGATGGAGACTGAGGTTGTCGCTGCGCGATGGCGCATGGCGGTGTTTGATCCTGGGGACGAGGTCCGAGATGCAGCGGATGACCATGAAGTTGAGAGGGAGTCGGTGTCTGCGGCTGCGGTGTTTTCCGAGCTTTGTTCTTGTACTGTAGCCTTGTTTATGGGGATAGCTTGAGTGGGGTTTTCAGGCTCGTCCGATGGCTTCACGTCATCCTTATTCTCTCCCTCAGCATCCCCATTGTGATCGTTGTAAAACGGGGTGATGGGTGTCCCAGCGCCGCTCCCCGCAACCGCACCTGTCGAGCTCTTCTCCCATATTGATACAGTAGGTGTGGCTGCGGACTCTGACCCATCACCTGTTTTCGCCAAGGGGATGTTCTCATGTGGATAAGGGTATGCTCGCCTGGGGGACATGGGTGGCGAAGGCGGCGCAAGAGGTGAGTGCCACGACTGGGTGCTGTGGAACGAATCCGACGACTCAGCTGGTGAGCTTGGCTCGGGCACTTCCTCAGGCGTCTCTCGCGGTAGATTCAAGGCTGGCGTTGATGTTCGAACCCTCAGTGAAGGCGCCGTTGCGGCTCGCCTGGATGCGAAGGCTGCTACCCTGGTCCGTCTCAACCGCATCTGTCCAGCACCTTCTATCGAACCAGCCTCTTCGGAGTCGGAGCCTCTCGAATCTCTCCGATTCGTACTATCTGCCACCGGTGACGAATCTTGGTCTGCGCTAACCTCAGATGATGCAGTCTTATCAGTGTCCGCCATGTTTCCAACTTGGCCGTTTGAGGCCGTTGGTGCTATTGGCCCTACTGAATGAGCCTTTGGTGGCGCTGGCCGTTGCACCCTCCTAGGCTTAGCAGATGGCTTCTTCGATATCCAGATGGGTTCGCGCTTCTTCGGCACAGATAGAGCTCTCTGGGATTCAGGGGCTTTTGGACTTGCTTCAAGGTCTTCTGCCAACTTTACCTCTGTTCTCAAAGGTACTGGTCCTTCTGAACTGGGCTCGACAGGCTTTCTGGCAAGCTCCGGCGGGATCGCGGTAAGTGGTGGTGTAAGTGGCTCTGGTTCCTCCAGGACCGATCTGAATTTGATACCAAACTCCGGTTTCGCCTCCTCAGAACTGACCTCCTCCGGGATTGTCTCCTGCCGGGGCGTCTCCATCGTCTCCAACAGCCTGCGCGATGGCGGCCTCGTCGGTGTACCAAATCTCGCTGATCCGTCCCCGGGCTTTCCCTCCACCTTTGCTTCAGGTGTCTCAGGCGTGGCGCTGCTTTTGGACAGATCCAGGCCGAAATCAGAATGCCTCCGCGCATTTGGGTTGTAGAACCTCGTCCGAGTCGCAAATTCAGGAGGCGGCGTGACCGGCTGTGGGGGCCAATTCATCGAAACCGTCCGGACCGGAGGAGTCCATGGTCGCTTCTTGACAGGCGTCGTCGGTCTCTCAGGCAGCTGCACAGTGAAGTCCCGCTCGAAAGGGCATGGAGTCTTCTCGAATTGTAGTATTTTATCCAGAATTTCGCGTAATACGGCCGCCCTCCGCGTGTCTTCGTCATCGCTCAAGGGCACTTCGATTCTCCAATAATTCGGTCGCCGGATCTGCAGAGCGAATTTGCTTGAGTTCTCGTCCAGGGTCCAGCATTGGCTCTTTGGCAGGATAGGCTGTAGGGCTGAGCCACATCGTAAGAAGGCGACCGATCCGGGGGCTCGGTAAATCTGGAAAGCACCTTGAAAGACTTTAGCGAGGAGCGTTCAAAATGACGGCACGGTGTTCGCACGTACCGACAGCCAGGGTCCTCTCAAACTGTGAGGAGGAGGGCAGTGAGCCGGGCTTATCCTCGAAGCCAGGGCTGGGCCGGTCGAACGCGGATTTCCCGGCAGAGAAGGCCACTATCCTGACGGAGGGATGGTTAAAGAGGGTCTCGACGGAGCCGTTACTGGAGATAGAGTTCGAAGGCGGGCGCGAGGGTGCTGGCTGGAAAGAGGTTGGGACGGTGGAATGCCGTCGCGGGGCGGGAAAAGGCATGCTGTCACCGGGTGGTCGTAGTTGGTCCATGACTATGGGCAGTGTGATGGCGTGGGACGCGGTCGAGATTAGCAAAGTCTTGTCAGACAATCACGTCTACAGCAGACGAGGGGCGGCGATAGTCGACATGGCAAGAAGAACGGGCGTGTGGAGGGGTTGGACGAGTCGAATTACAAGACCCAAATATTGGTCGCAGATTGGAGGAGAATCAGTTCATCAAGAAGCACTTGAGACACGAGTCGAACGATGTTGCGAACTGACGCTGCGAGCAACAGCTTTGACCAAGCCCGAGCTGCAAGAGATCAGGCTCTGTTTAGTTCAAGGACTCGAGGAACAGAGTCGTGTCCAATGGCGGGCTCATGGGCAGGCCGAGGGATGAAGATTGGATGAAGGGTCGAGGCGAGGGAATTATCAGGTAGCCTACAACTTTTCGATGTCGAGTCGAGTCGAGTCGGCTGCCAGCCTAGACCCCGGGCGTACTCAGGTACAGCAGAGGAGCACCCGCAGTCTTGCAGGCGTCTTGCAGCAGTCCGGCAGGGGTTGAGATTGGAAGCGAGTAACGGTAACCCACTTCTGCCACTGTAGGTACAATATTACTAGTAGTCACCCCCACTCATTCGCAATTCAGCTTGCATTCCACGGTTGGGAGGGGTCCCATCGTCCCTCCCCATCTTTGCAGTCATCAATCCGACGGTGACATTGGCCATTGCATCTGGTGGGAAGGCGGCGTGACGCCCAGAATCTCATGACAAATGATGGCTGGCTGGCCGGGCGCACATTCTCTGACAGCGAGTGGCATGTTGAATGTTTATGCTTGTTTCTTTGTAGCAAGATATCATCTGATGGACTGATTGATCGTCATCTCCCCGGCCATAGCTTCAGGACCTGGGCATGCTGTGCAGCTTGTCTCCCTGTCTGATGGGGCATTAATTGAGAGCAACCTGGGAATAGCGATCCGTTTTGGGAGCTTGACGGTCACTGACAGCCCAGCAAAGATCCAGGGACCTTGGGAGCACCTGGGGAAACCTTGGAAGGCAGGAGCTGCAGCTCCAGGTGGCCCTGTTGTTGTGCAAGGCTGTCCAGACCCTGTCCGTTTCCGACCAGGTCTGCCGTTCCACCGTTCCGCCATCTGCCGTCTGCGTCTACGCCTGTGCGTCGCGCCGTTCTGGAGCTGGAGCTGGAGCTGGAGCTGACATCATCTCTCGGCTCTCCAAGCCGAGCACATCCAAGCCACACACAGCCCACTAGACCACCTGGTATCCATCCGCCTCGTCAGCTTTGCACATCGTGACTGTTGAGGCCTCAACAGCCGTGGTCCCAAGATTCTTTGCCACGCCTAGGCCTGGAAACACAGCGATTCGTAGTCACGACCTCTGCTGCCGTCCAAACTGATCCTGCAACCCCATCTCTCGGATCAACAGCGTCACCGTCGTCATCACCATGGCGGCCCGCGAGAGGAGACCGTCTGGCCAGCAGCAAGCCCAGCAGCAGTCTTCGCCCGTGGAAATTGACAAGGAGAAGCTCAAGAAAGCATTCGACATCTCCCACTTCGATATAAACGCCATCCTGCGAGGCGTCCAGCTCACCTTAGTTGGAGGTACGATATTACACCCTCCTTCTGGCCAATATTGGTCCTTGGCGCTGACAGAGACCAACAGCTCATCGGGCACTCCAGAATCCTGCCCTATTCAGCTCCGAGCACTATCGTCAGGCCGCAATCGCCGTGGCAGCTGGTATAGCCATCCGTCTTGCCATCTATATCCCAGTAAGTGCTCGATATTCCATGCACGCCGTGACACGTGCTCACATGCCGTTCTCAGATCCTCGGCGTGCGGGTCTTCCTCTGGTTCCTGTCTCTCATCTTCCGCCTTGATTCTGTCACCTGGGACGATAAAATTCTTGAAGGGCTCGACTTCATCGCGAACTATGTCTTGCAGGTGCCGCTATTTCTCATGACTCTGATGCGTTATGCCACGCCAACTTTGGACAACCTGTGAGTCCAGCCCCTGGAAACCGACCTGATCTTATGACTTGGAATCTGACGAGAGACAGCTTCATGGAGTCACTGAGGTGGGTCGACGTGACTTATGTCCAGAAGCATAAACATGATGACCCCAAGGAACTCCGGGATATGTACTATCCCAACCTGAGGCAGTACTCTACCCGTGACGGCAGCACTCACACGACCAGCACCGCCGAGGCCATCTCCATGTTCCTGTACAGGTTCGCCCGCAAGGCCTCCATCTCTCTGGCCGTCTACTTGATGTCCTACCTGCCCGTGGTTGGTCGCTTCGTCCTGCCCGCCGCCAGTTTCTACACCTTCAACAAGGCAGTCGGCCTCGGCCCAGCCTCCGTCATCTTCGGCACGGGGATCTTCCTCCCGCGGAGATATCTGGTCATCTTCCTTCAGACCTACTTCTCATCCCGCAGCCTTATGCGCGAACTGCTCGAGCCCTACTTCGCCCGCATCCGCTTCAACAAGCAGGAGAAGCGTAACTGGTTCCGCAGTCGCGAGGGGCTACTGTTCGGGTTCGGCATCGGCTTTTACATCTTGCTCCGCGTGCCGCTCCTGGGTGTGCTGATATACGGCGTTGCTGAGGCGTCGACTGCGTACCTGATCACCAAGGTTACGGATCCTCCGCCGCCGTCGACCAGGGCCGATGGTTTCGCATCGAGCCAACAGGAGTGGAGAAATAAGCAGAAGTTTCTCAGTCTGCCTCTGTCAAGTCTGGATAAGATCCATGACGAGCCACCTTCGTACTCAGAAGTGGATCCTCATCCCGAAGCTCGGCCGGTTGAGCTCTAGCCCCTGCATGACAATGATAAACACATGCTCAGTAGCAGTCAATTGAAGCAAGACCGATATGATGCATTGCCCAAATGATAATAAGAAATTTGTTTGTTGACTATCCCACATGATGGGCTCTCGGGGTTTGTTATGGAGAGCGGATATTCGCACCGGTCAAAATGGATGATATACCTGTACTTATAGCCCAGCCTACCTATGCCTACACCCTAATTTACACAGCCGCCCATAACTGCCCACACCCACACCCACACCCAATTCATATACCCAATTCACGTTAAATATATAAGTATTAGGTATATGGGTATTGAGCGTATGGGTGTTTGGTATATGGGTGTTTGGTATATGGGTGTTTGGTATATGGGTGTTTGGTATATGGGTGTTTGGTATATGGGTGTTTGGTATATGGGTGTTTGGTATATGGGTGTTGGGTGTGTGGGTGTTGGGTGTGTGGGTGTTGGGTGTGTGGGTGTTGGGTATGTGGGTGTTGGGTATGTGGGTGTTGGGCGTGGGTGTTGGTGACATACTGGTGTATCATCCGTTTTGACCAGTGCGAATATCCGCTCTCTTGTTATGAGACGGGCTCTGCATTCCAAATCACCTACCGACAAAGACTCCGGCGGTCTTATCTGCGGAGAGGTGGAGACAAGGAGGCCGATCCGGGCGGATGGGTGCGGCCAAGCTCGGGATTGGGTGAGTCGCCCTAGATAAGGGCTGGGATTGGTTTCGAGCCGTCAACTTGCCAACTCCTCCGATAACGACCATCCTAATCTGTATAGTCAGATTTCATTACGTCGTCCAAGCAAGAACTCATCTCAGGGACAGACCGTATGCTTGTGCGGGGTAGTTCGTGAGATGTGCTATAACTACAGACAGACCTGCCGTATGGCGGGCGAGGGAGGATATCTAGGTATTACCTCACGCATCCCATAAATTTATCCCTACAGACACTCCCATTCGGAATCGTCCAGATCGATCAAGATGCCTGGTGAAATTCGGACTGTCTGCAAGGTCGACCTTGACAAGCCTGCTAGTGAGCAGCCTCAGCTTCATGTAAGTCGCGTAACGTCCACTAGAGCCGCTTCGGTCCTAGGACTAACGGGCGAGCAGAATAGATGGCACCCAGACAGTGAGGAGACCATCAAAAGTTCCTGGACAATGCTCTGGATGAGGGCTAATGATGCTTCAAGTCCCCTTCGCGGGCAAGATCAAAAATGGCGAGACCGTTAAGATCGAGTGTGTCGACTGGTATGCGGCCAGGTCTCCCCCAAATAAAACACGCGCCCATCTCTAACACATATGTGTCATGAAGGACCGGCGGCCAGATCAAGAACAATGACTCTGCAGACGACATGAGGAACGTGGACTTGACCAAGATCCACTACCTCTCCGGGCCCTTTGAGATCGAGGGCGCACAGCCGGGCGATGTCCTTCTCGTAGAGATAATGGATGTGCAGCCCTTCCAGGACCAGCCGTGGGGCTTCACGGGAGTGTTTGACAAGGGCAACGGCGGCGGGTTCCTGGACGAGATCTATCCATCAGCGTAAGCCACCAACCCATGCAGTCAGCCAGCATGTATGCCCCGTCCCCATGGCTGCTTTCCCTCCTCAACAGGACTACCAAGCTCATACTACGCAGCGCAAAAGCCATCTGGGACTTCGAGGGCATCTACTGCACCTCCCGGCATATCCCCCACGTCAAGTTCGCCGGGCTCATCCACCCGGGCATCCTGGGCTGCGCGCCGTCACCCGAGGTCCTGGCGACATGGAACGAGCGCGAGGGCCAGCTCATCGCCAGCTCCAAGCTCGAGGGCCGAGACGTCGCGCTGCCTCCGCTGCCCCATAATTGCCACCCCGGCGGCGTCAGCACGTCCGAGGTGGACCTCGCCGAGAAGATCGGGCGCGAGGGGGCGCGCACCGTGCCCGGACGGCCGGAGCACGGGGGCAACTGTGATATCAAGAACCTGTCTCGTATGTTTTGGCTCTTTATACTTGCTGAGTTTCTGTGGGGTATTCAAGCTAATACACACACTCCTACGACCAGGTGGCAGCAAGGTGTACCTCCCCGTGCACGTCGACGGCGCCAAGTTCAGCGTCGGCGACCTGCACTTCAGCCAGGGCGATGGTGAGATCAGCTTCTGCGGCGCGATCGAGATGGCGGGCGTCATCACCATCAACTTCAAGGTCCTCAAGAACGGGCTCGCGGACCTGGGCATGAAGAGCCCCATCTACGTGCCTGGCCCCGTCGAGCCCCAGTTCGGCCCGGGCAGGTACATTTACTTTGAGGGCTTCAGCGTCGACCAGCACGGGAAGCAGCATTATCTTGACGTTGCTGTTGCTTATCGGCAAACTACGCTGCGTGAGTGTTCTCTTCGTTTCGTGTGGCGAGTTTATATATAGCTCTCTCCCACTCCTCGGCCTGACTGGCAAATTAATTGACTGTTTTATAGGTGTGATCGAATATCTCCGCCGCTTTGGCTACAGTGACTATCAGATCTACCTCCTGCTGTCGTGCGCGCCGGTCCAGGGCCACGTGGCGGGCATCGTGGATATCCCCAACGCATGCACCACCATCGGCCTGCCGATCGATATCTTCGACTTCGATATTTCGCCAAGCGGGCCGGCGAAGAAGCTGGACATGGGTACGTGTGCGTTCGAGACTGGTGTGAAGGAGGGCAAGGTCACGGCCGGCGGGGAGAACAGCGAGCACAGCTACGGCGGCGGCCTCACGTACAAGTCGTGAGGATCGGCGAGCCACCTTTCGTAATTGTTTAGGATCAGCTGGCATTTTAGTCTCATGCAAAAACGACCGTCTATGTAGATATGGCTGCGCTGAATCACTGTGTGCTACCGGCCCAAGAAGTTCTATCACGCTGCGATGTATCACCCACGCCATGCCGCCAAAGTTCAAAATACCGTAGCAAATCCAATACTACAGCCAAGCAATGCCAACACATCACCCCCGCCACCCAGCCGTGGGAAGCCTCTAAGTGATCTGCATCTCGCTCAGGGCCGAGTGGCCCGTCTCCTTCATGTGCTTGCTCGCCTCGGCGGCGCCGGCGCCGATCCAGCCGCAGCCGGGCACGTCGCACTTGAGGACGAAGTCCGTCGTGTCGGTGTAGTAGTGCGCCTCCTTGAGCTGCCTCGCGAGCCTCTGCGCCATCTCGACCACGGCGTCGTTGCCCGTGTCCCACTTGGTCTCGTCAAAGTCAACCGGCAGACTGAGGTCCATGGTGAAGGCTATGCGGTCGTAGTGGATGCCCGAGAACAGCAGAAGACAGCGGGTCGCCTTGCCCTCTCCGAAGCGGTCTACGCGTTGTGACTGTGTGATGTGTTAGACTCATCCTGACATGGCTTGTCCCCATTCGGGTGTTCGCATACCTTGACGTCCACGGAGCAGATCTCGATGTCGTAGATGTCCGACAGGATGGACAGCTCGATGGCGCCGCCCCAGACCTGCGGGGAGAGCATCTTCTGCGCGTACCGTTGCGGCTCCATCTCCAGCACGACACTGTTGAACTTGTCCGGGTGCGCCAGGATGTACTCGCCCACCTCCCTCCGCAGCGTTGGCGCCGGGTCCGCCCTCTGCAGGACACCACCAAACGCCGTGAACATGCACGAGTTGTCGTCGGGCATCACGCGCAGCGCGAGGAAGCCGTCCTTCTCGGGCCACTCTATGACCGTGTGGTCGGGCTCCACCGCCTTGGGCTTGAAGTCTGGTTTCGTGGCCGTGGGGACCTCGGGCGCCGCGGCTTCCTCCTTTGGCACGAACGTGATGGCCTCGCCTTTCAGGTTCAGGGGCTCGATCGTTGCGCTGGTGTTGCTGAGGTCGATGTTCTTGAGGGGGTAGCCGTACTTGAGGGCCGACGGTTGGGCACCCTGCTTCTCCCTCAGGTGGTCTAGTAGCTTCTGGATCGTCCAGTCTGGTGTTGCTGTCACCGTCTCGACCCAGCCCGGGCCGCGGACTCTGAACCGTATCTCTGCCATGATTTTCCCAGCTGGAATAATGTGTCTCCTCCGTGTTGGGTCTGCTGAATGGTTGCCAGTGTATGGTGGTGTGAGATTTGCGTCTGTGTCGGTTCTCCCTAGACTATCCAAAAAGCCTAGGCCTCGGACTTGTCTTCGTGAAAGGCTTGTGGAGTGACCCCTCAACTGCTATGCACATAAAAGAACGGCGGCGAGAGATATGCGAGTAGCAACAGGTCACTAGGCCCGTCTTCCAAGCTCGGAGTCTGATCGTGAAGTCGGCTCAAGCCCGTAGACTGATCCAACCTGCCAGGCCCGAGTAGTTGGTCTTTTGCTGCTTTTGTTTTCAGGCGTCTTGAACCAACTCCCTCCCCCACAACAAAGAAATCAGCAGGCAGTGATCGATTGCAAGCCACCCCCAAAGTGAGTCCTGCGTCCAGTTTCCTTTCTCAGTGGCGACACCCTGGCAGTAGTCGAGGGCCTCTTTCCAGTCGATCTTTAGCGAGTGTCGTCTGTCACTTGGTATAGTTGGCTGCTGTACATGAAGCAGATGCGATTTGATCAGGCCGGAAAGGGAAACTGATTGGGAATGACAAGAGATGGCAAAGGGAGAACTGAATCGCCAATTCCATGCATTTGCCATCTCACTGATATGGGCCATCCCATCACTGACTGACAAAGCAGGTCACCCAGCGCCAATCACTGCAGTTGAAGTCAGTGACGCTCGGACCATAAAACCCGCTTCATCCCGCACCTCCCATTCACACGCCCAGGCGTGATTTTATTCACTCCGAACCCTAGCAGGCCGGCACCCCCTCCCAGCCAAAGATGGCCCCAAGCAGCCAGTGGGCCCATACTGCTGCCGCCGGCCCCCCATCCCGGGCCCTAGCGCCACCTGGGGGGAGGCGCGCCGTTGACGAGCTGGGAGAGCTGGGGAACGGTCTCGATCGCGGAGACCAGGACGGCTTGCCCCCTCTGCGTTCGGACAACCCACTGCACATCTCCCAGGACCTGGACCAATTCCTACCTCCCGCCTCCCGCCTGCAGCTCGAACAGCAGTCAGCAAACCTTCGCGAGGCACGCAACCAAGAGGACACTCGAAGGGTGAGTCGCCCATTGTATTCCCGTTCTCCCCGCTGCAGCTTGAGCTGCCTGTTTTGTTGCGGTCGCCTTTCTGTTCTCGTCTGCGCGGTGGACAGAAAACACGAGATACGGAGCGCATCGCGTCTCTGCGCCGGTGTGGAGGAGGCGTGTCATTGACGTGACGCGACGCGACGGCGGGAGACGATCGCCACTCGAATTCCATGGTGTTTTGGGAACTCGCGGGAAAGCTGACATGCACTTAGCCACGACGAGTCAACCCCGACAGCAGCTCCTTCAGGGTCGAGGACTCCGGCAGCGAACTCGATAACGACGACAACGACCTGCCCGCCGAGCCAGTCCAACCCGCCCAACAAGACCAGCCCGCCCAACCCGACCGGCCCGTCCTCCAAAACGAGCACTTGTTAGCGGCCTTGGACGTCTTCCTTGCCGGAGATTTATCACCTGCGGAGCTCGCAGCCATTTTCTCGGTTGAGCCGCACTGGAATCGTGTCGTTATCGACTTACTTAGCCGGTTGATCGCGGCCGCGCAGGCCGACCGGGCCCAACTCCTCGCAGTGATCCAAGAAATCCAAAACATCACACTCGCAGCAAATTCACTGGGTCAAGAAATCCAAGAGACTCAAGGCGCTGGAGAGGTCGAAGAGGTCGAAAAGACAGAAGAGGCTGAGGAGTCTGAGGAGTCTGACGAAGGGGCCACGGATTCACGGGACCATCCTAGAAACGACGACGACGACGGAAGCGAAGGTCAAGGGGAAGGTGGCACTGGAAACGGTCAAGACACTCACGACAACGCCGAGGGAGAGGGTGGTTCCGAGCAAAACGACGGTCAGACAGACAACAGGAAGCAAGAACCAGACCAGGGCACGAGCAGCCGAACACAAGGCGCAGGTGGGTCTGAACAAAGAGACCAGGAGCAGGAGGGTTCGGATCGAGACCCGTCGGCCAATCTCGACGGTGACAGACGGACCATGGCGCCACGATCTGCAGACGAGATTATGGTTCACGACTCTATCGAGGCAAAGGGTGACCAGGACGTCGATATGGAAGACGCCCCTGCCGACACCAACGGTGGAGATGCCGCGACTGCCGGGCCTACCGTGAACGCAGGCGGAGACGCCAATGGCGACGCGGATGCCGAGGGCGAAATTGACGCGGACGCAGATGCCGATGCTGATGCCGACGCCGACGCCGACGCAGATGCTGATGCGGATGCCGATCCAGACGCGGACGGCGAGGCGGACAGTGCCGAACCTCCTGATTCTTCGAAGGGCCGGCGCGGAAGGGGGAGGTGGCGAAACGTCGATGACCCTAACAAGGAGTTGCGCCAACTCATCGATGACACGCAAAAGTACCTCAGCAGTTACACAGAAGAGTGAGCGACCGAATGACTCGACTATTTCTGTAAGCTTATACTAATGGTTTGTTTGTCATAGCGACGAGGAAATTTGTGAGCCGTTCCAGCGCATTCCGCGAAAGAACATCTTCCCAGATTACCACGAAGTTATCTCAAATCCCATTGCGTTCAGCACAGTGCGGGTGAGTTGTCCCAGAAAAGTCGCATTCACAGGCAGTGGGCTAACAAAAAGGCGCAGGGTAAACTTCTCAAAAAGGAATACACAGAGTTCTCGCAGTTTGTCTTCGACGTGGCTCAGATATTTCGCAACGCGCAGATCTACAACCGTCCCAGTTCCGACATCTTCAAGTACTCCGTTCGATTGTTGGAGGTCTTCAAGGAGAAGCTCCAAGAGCTGATCAACAACGGCTCCATCTCCGCCGAGGATGCCGTGCTGCCTGACTTTGGCGAGCTACCTCCCGTGGACCCCTCCCCAGAGCCTGGATCGGAGGACGAGCTCGAGGAGGAAGACGAAGAGGAAGAGGAAGAGGATGAAGATGAGGACGACGATGATTCCGACGATGAAGGTGGCCGCCGCCGTGGCCGCCGCCGTGGCCGTGTTTCGAAGAAGGACGCCGATGACGATGATGACTACCACAAGAAACGTGGTCGTCCGCCTAAGGTGTTTACTCCAACGGAAGCACGTATTAATGCAGTCCTTAAAGGCCTGCGCAAGCCAAAGGACGACGACGGCAACCTCCGAATTCTCGATTTCGAGAGACTGCCTGACAAGCAGCTGAACAAGGAGTACTACCAGGTGGTGGCGAACCCTATCGCTCTTGATCAGGTCAAAAGGAACGCGAAGCGCAAGAAGTACCGAAACGTGGACGAGTGCCTTGCTGATCTCGAGATCATGTTTCAAAATGCGATGCAATACAATGCACCAGAGAGTCAGATCCACGAGGATGCCGTTGAGCTGTTGAAGGAGGCCCAAAGGTTGGTCGAGCAGGAGAAAGCAAAGCCAGATGACGCCTTCCGTGATGAGGAGGGTAAACTGCCGCTTTCAGAGGTCCAGCATAATGGCGAGACGTGGAGAGTTGGTAAGTCTAAGAACAGAAACAAGCAAAACGCGCTGACAACTGCACAACATTGGTGCTGACATTGTGTCTTTTCTACAGGCGACTGGGTTCACATCCGCAACATGAACGACCTGGAGAAGCCCATTGTGGCGCAGATCTATCGGCTCTGGCAGGACGAGGCGGGAAAGAAGTGGATCAACGCCTGCTGGTACTACCGACCAGAGCAGACTATCCACCGCGTGACGAAGCGCTTCTACAGGCACGAGGTCATGAAGACGGGCCAGTACCGCGACCACCGGATCGACGACATCGTGGACCGCTGCTTTGTCATGTTCCACACTCGCTACCACAAAGGCCGGCCCCGAGGCCTGCCGCTGGGCAAGGAGGTGTACGTCTGCGAGGCGCGGTACAACGAGGAGAAGTTCACATTCAACCGCATCAAAACGTGGACCAGCTGCCTGCCCGACGAGGTGCGGGAGAGGGACTACGAGATGGACCTGTATGACGTGCCTCGCAAGATCAAGAAGGAGCCGACTCCAATTGCGCACTTGCTCAACGAGAACGCAAAGGAGACCGACTCGATGCCAAAGCCGAATTGGGGACACAAGGACGCGCCGCCCATAATTGGAGGAGTCCATATCCGACCTCGAGAGCCAAATGTAAGTCACGTTCCAGATTCTATATTCATTTTTTCCTTTCTTGCTTCGCACTTTGCACACTGCTCTGGGTTCAAAATTCACCTGCAACAAAGACGTCATCAGCGCCGAGTCCGAGTCGTGGCTCTTGCATCTTTATCTTGTGTGTCTCGGACAAGTAGACGGGCCAAGTCGTCTGTCTCGAGGCTCTTGGGTCCAGCCACAATTTCCTTATCGTGTCAGACTCGCTTAATCTGGCTCTTCACACACCCCCGTACACCCCTCCCTTGCACAACAAACTTTTCCCGAGTCATCCCTGCCCTTGGACAAGCACAACAAGGCTTGAGTACACGTCTCGCGAGCTGGCACGTTCCGCAAGCAGAACGGAGCAAGCAAGCGTCTTTGGACAAGCGAGAGACTAACCGCAGGATCCCTGCACAAACAGGATTCTCCTTCGCCAGAGCCGACCCCAGAGCCGCCATCGGTCCCACCGCCCTCGATGGCTGCTGTTGACCCGATTCGTCGACAATCTGTCCCGATGGGCCCTGGGTCGACCGCCTTTCATCCCGGCGTACCGGGCCCGATCCCTTCCCCTTCTCCTGCACATGCACATGCGCATGCAAATCACTACCAGCAGCCGCACTTCATCCCACCACGCCCGGTCGCGACCACGCCTAGCGCCATCCCGGTCCAGTCTACTCATCACCAGTACCAACATCAGCAGCACCACCACGCGGCCGCTTCGCCCGTGCACCACCACGCCCCGGCTCACAGTCCCCATTTTGCTCCACAGCACCCAGGTTACAGCCACCACCCGCAGCAGCACCAGCCTCCGCCGCCGCAGCATCAGCAGCATTACGTCCCCAGCCCTGCATCTGTGGGTCATCACCACCACATGCCCAACTCCGGCAGCTTCTCAAGCCAACCACCAACCCCCTACGCCGCTCCGGTCCAGCACCACCAGTCGCGCATGCCCATGGCTCCCACCCCGAGCAACACGGCGATCCCGCATGCCAATGCCAATGCAACAATGCACGCAGCGCCGCGCTACGACTCCTGGGTTCTGTACGACGACGTCGACGCCTCGTTCCCACGCGAGGTTCGAGACCAGTACCAGACGGACGACAAGGGCCATGTGCTGTTCTTTACTGCGCCGCCCCAGAACCGGCCCGGCCATGGTGTCGCGGAGGAGAACGCGACGCTGGGCCACAGCGTGCGGTATCTGAGCGACATCCAGCAGCACCGGGCGGAGCGGGAGCGCAAGCGCAAGGAGCGCGACGAGGCGCTGCGGCAGCAGGAGGCCGACCGGGCGGCCCGCGACAGGGAGCTCAAGCAGCAGGCGGAGCGGCAGATGAGCGCCGCGGCGGGCAGGCACATCGGCGACTGGATCCTCGGCATGCAGCGCGAGAACGAAGAGATGGAGAAGGAGCTGGCGCCCGTGCGGGCCCAGAAGGCTGCGTGGCTGGCTGAGAGGGACGCCCTCAAGGCGCAGCAGTGAGCGAGTGCGACTGACGAATACGGCCATGGACTATTCCCGCCATCTCGCATCTGTCGACTTACTTGACGACTCACCACTTGTCACACTTGCCGCGACACCCATCATCTTGCTTTTCGACCGCAGAGGACAGAGCTGGGACCGAAGCACACAGGACGGTCCCCAGCTTACGACTTTGACTTTGCCCACGAACGGCACATTATACCCAGGCGTTGCACGCGACAGTCTGAGGTTTTCCGTTTTATTCAGCCCCTCCCTGACTTGATAGTGGGGGGTTGTTTGCACTTTGTACTGTACGAAATTACTGTAAGGAGTTTGGGGATACGTCAAAAAGAACTCCTGGGGGTTAGGGGAACGGATGATGCTTGATGTGAAAGCTATCTGAGGGTTGCTCGGATTTTACTTTATGGGAGCACCTCTGAATCTCTTGCTGTTGACGACGCCTTGCCGTCTGATTGAGTGGCAATGGGGATGGAGCTGCATGAGCTTTGTGGTACTGTGGGAGTAGATAGCCCTGCAGATACTCACTCAATATTTGTTATATTATTGTAGCCTCGATCCCTTGGGCAGGTGAGTGAAGGCCTTGCTGTGTGGTTTCTGTTT
The DNA here is from genome assembly GCA_013842865.1 of Diaporthe sp. NJD1. Lineage (NCBI taxonomy): Eukaryota > Fungi > Ascomycota > Sordariomycetes > Diaporthales > Diaporthaceae > Diaporthe > Diaporthe sp. NJD1. The sequence continues at coordinate 693,767 of JACDXY010000014.1, read as the reverse complement.
GAGAGCTGCTTGCTTCTTTTGGCTCTTGTGCTGTCCGATCAATTCTCAAGAAGCTCAACATATTGAAATGCACAGAGGCCACGTGGAACACAGAACGAGAGAGTAATACTGTTTTCTGCTAAATCGAGAGAGTCTTCTTTCTCATGAGCAACGAGATGCTCCGCACTGGCGACTCATCCTTCAGCGCGCCAGTTTTACCTGGTCAGGCGCAGAGCTCCAGCTGCACCAGGACCGAAGTCTGTGAGGGGTTTACCAGCAGGCAGGCGAAAAGTCCGAAACTGGGTGGCTGGTGGGAAACATGGTCAGAAAGCGAGAAAATTGTTCTCAATTTTGGATCTGAAAAGGCCTTTGGGTGCGCATGCCATATTAAATGTTTCGATTGCAGCGAAAGTGAGAGTTAGATGCATCTCGAGATCAGCGGCCAATCAACTGCGGTTTTCCCACGAAACCGCCCCACTTTGCGCCCGCAGCCGAAAACCGCCACTCTGTCTGGCGCAACTCAAGTCGATTGGATCATTGACCTCGTCGCCGGCCTCGAGTCACCACCTCTTTCCCTTCGGACCTCCCCCAGCTCGACTCTTTTCCAACAAGCTGCACCCCATCCTTTCCTTCAAGAAGCGTATCTTTTCACCCACAAACTGTACATCTTGGAACGAACCTCACAGCAATCATCTTCGAGCAGGAATCGTGCTCTTTCGACGGGCTTGATCAGCCTCATTCTCAGTCTCTCTCAGTCACCTTTCGTTACTGAATTGCCACCCAACCTCACCCTGTTTGCGACTTTGCGATATCACTCACCATCGTCGCCCTTACCCTTACCTCGTCACAAAAACCCACACACGAGTCTTTTGAATGGCCCAGCGCCTGTTCCACGGCTTTCGAAACCCCTTGTCTTTCATCTTTTCCCCTTAGCCACCATCTTGTCTAATACCACTGAAACATCGACTTGACCATGGCTCTCTCTGTTCTGGCATCAGCCAAGACGGCCTCAGGCGTTGACCGTCGAGCTCGCCGCACCGGCCCTCGCCCCAGGTCCCCCAAACTGGGCAACTTTGCACGCCTCTACCAGACCATTTCCAACTCCAGCTCCGACGAGTCCGACAGCGACAAGGCCAATTCGCCCTTCCGCAGCCCCATCTCCACGGTCAGCGGCCATGCCACCGTGGTCGGCCCCACATCCTCCCCTCTTCTGGGTATGGGCCTCACCAGCATTACCGACGACTTGGCTCGCCTCGAGATTCTAGGCCCCAACAATGCGGCAATTGACGGCGCGATTACCGACGACGACAGCCCTGCCAGAGACACTCCCATGTCTGCTGACATCGCCGGTTTCAGCCGCGACACCACCCCGACCTCTGCGAGTCCGGTCACCCCGGCCGATGCCGAGCTGAGCCCAAAGTTCACCATCAAATCCCTCCTGGTCGGCTCCACCCCCGACCCCGAGTTCTACCCGTCGGACGACTCCGCGGACCCCTTCTGCGACCAGAGTCACACAGTCCACGCGCAGGAGAAGCACGCCGAGTTCCAGAAGTTTGTCTTCCCGGCTGCTGCCCCACTCAAGATCCTCAACCCCAACGACAAGCATCTTGGTAAGCTCCAGCACAACGAGCGCATCGCCCTCGCGCAGCTCGCCACCAAGCAGCTCATCTCCCCCGTTGCTGAGCCTCTCATCCTTCCTTGGGACATCAATGGCAACTTCCTGCCTGGTCACTACCAGCCTACTGTCAACAGTCCCTGGGCTCCCCAGAAGCCTGGTTACGTTCACCTGAAGACCGTCTCCAGAAACTCAATTGACCCGCTCTATCGCGTTGATAAGGCGACTCAGCTCAACATCCTGAAGGCCAAGCTTGACGAGCGCTTCGCCGAGGACAGCGCCCTGCGATCGCACCCCCAGATTCTCCAGTCTCAGGAGCCCATTCATGTCTTTGTCGATCTGTCCAACATCGTCATCGGCTACTACGACTGCATGAAGGCGAAGCGAGGAGTCTCGAACAACTACCGAGTCCAGGCTCCTCCCTTCTTCTTCGAGGCATTTTCCCTCGTCCTGGAGCGCTACCGCCCCTGCGCCAAGCGCGCCGTCGTGGGCTCGCTCAAGCCGGCGAGCCAGCACCCCGACTACATGATGGAGGCCGAGCTGTGCGGCTACGACATGAACATCCTGCAGCGCGTCACCGGCCCCAAGCCAAAGGCCTCCAACCCCCACATCACCAAGATGCCGATGCCCGCCTCCGGCGCGCTCGACGAGGAGTCCGACGACTACGGCCCCTGGTGCCCTCCCATCCAGGTCGCCATGAAGCACCGCGAGCAGGGCGTCGACGAGATCCTCCACCTGAAGATGGTCCAGAGCATCCTCGACGCGCCAAGGCCTGGAACAATGGTCCTGGCGACGGGCGACGCCGCCGAGGCCGAGTTCTCGGACGGCTTCCTCAGCAACGTGGAGCGGGCCCTCGAGCGCGGCTGGAACGTCGAGCTCGTCGGCTGGCGGCGCAACATCTCCGGCGCCTGGCGCAACGAGGCATTCCGGGCCAAGTGGGCCGTGGGCCAGTTCCGCCTCATCGAGCTCGACGACTTTGCCGAGGAGCTGCTTGGTTTCTGGCTGCGCCCTGGCCAGCGGGGATCCCTCTAAATCAACACAACCAACTGTACAGCTGCTGCCACTGGCCTCCACTCGCCTCTGCTGCAGCGGTTTTGACTGAGCGATTGCTCGGTCTTTTGTGGCACATTTGCACCTTTTCGGTCCAGTCGTGTCACAACGAATACACCATTTGACCTGCATGTCAAAGTTGTATCGGATACAAAACACACCAAACATTTCCAACCGCAGATTGTCCCATGGCAGACTATCCTACTATCCCATGGCGGGTTATCACAAAGGAGGGAGTCAATGTCCTGACGGTCCTGACGGCCCACACATGCTGCCATAGGCACGATCGCAATCTACGCGCTTTCTCATGCGCCTTCCCCGGATTTGGCTCCTTTTGCTCAGCATTTCTGTAATCTCGTTTCGAGTTTTTCTTTTCTTTTTCTCTTTCTTCCCTCTTATTCGACTCACCGCATTCAGTCTTTACTACATTTTCATCACAGACATCGGAACATTCTTTTCAGCATCGGCGTTTGCACCTTCTTCCCGACGGGGCATGATTTCGCATCTCATCAGCGCCTTCTGTCATGGAGTCAAAGGGTGTATCAGGAAGGAACACTTGATTTGGTACTACCGCGTAACGGACGACGGCGTGCATCAGGGAAGGGCGACTAAGAAACATCTTCCACTTTTTCGGATTCTCTCGGCATTGGTTCTTTCCTCATCGCCTTCAACGAAGACTTGATACGGTTGGATCGACATGATTGACTAAAGACGGCGGACATGGTCACGACTTTTTCCCTCACGTTGCATAGCGATACCCACAACTTGGCTCTTGTCGTCCCATTTCGACGCGGGCAACCACAACTTGTTGCATACGGCAGGCGTTTTCGAAAGGAAGGAATGGACTGGACAGGAAGGCACAGGGAGGCAATGGATGAAAGCCTTCCACATTTGAATGATGGACAGGAAGCAGCACATTGGTTCCATCTCGGCCCAGCACGGAAGTCACGATGGTGGTTGTCTTTGCGACTTTTGGATTCCTGGCAGGATTCAATTTGTCCAATTGGACGTACCTTCCTGCGACTCTGGCGGTCGTCACGGCTGTGGTTACCTGTTCACAACACAGCACTGGAGGAACGACACCCATATTCTGAACATCAAAAACAACAAAACAGAAAGAGAAAAAAAAGAAAACAAATGGTAGCGCATGTCTCGCGCTAGGAGGATGGAACAAGACGGAAGGTATTTCTCAACGGACACGCTTCGAGGGCCGACTTTGCACTGCAGCATCGTAAGAGTCCTCTGTGAGTCTTCAAATACAACGTGGTTCCATCTGTAATTTTGAATCATCTGTCTTGTCCCTTGTGATTGCCGTGTCTTGCTTCTGATCTTGGTGTGTGTGTTCTGTTGATCCCGGACACCTGCGGACACCTGCTGCCACGCTTGACCAGCCCACACTCCCACGCTTCCTACTCTCATGCTCCCATACTCCTAGCTCCCATAATATCTACTCACATGCTCTCAGTCTCCCAGTCCAACAAACACACTCCCAGACTCCCACTCCTACGTTCCCATACTCCCGGTCCTACAGTCCGACAGTCCGACAGTCCCATAGTCCCAGTCCCACACTCCCACAGGGCAAGTCTACCGAAGCTGTCCTGCAATGGTGATGCCCTCGTAGCCTCGGAGCACTTGAGCGGGCTCAGGCGCGTCTCTGGACCTTTACCCGTTCTGGGGTGGGAAGTGCCATATCGTCTGCCATCTGCAGGCCTTGAACCCTACGCTTGTAAGTACCCCGAGCCGTCAGGGTACCTCTGCTGCTTTTCTGGGCGGAGAGTCCGATATGGCAAAACATTTGTATGAGGCCAGGCCCACGTCTCAGTCACACTTGATCGCCAGCGTTTGACACAGTCCTCTTCACCTCGCCACAGCCTGCATCTCATTCTTGAAAGTACCTCGCCATGTCCGAGTACAACAGTCTCTTTGAACTTGGCGCCTATGAGTCCAGCTCGGACGCAGTGGACTCCGGGTACCCTCCTCTCTTCCCTGGCATGAGCCAGTCAGGGGTCTGGACCGCACCTCCCCCACCCTCGGTTGGCTTCACGGGGGGTGGCACAGCGGCACAGCTGCAGACCGATGTGGATTTTGAGCCCTCTGTGGTTGCAGAATCCCTCGGGTAGGTTTTTTTTTTCCACCTCTGCTAACCGTCATTGGTCGTTTTCAGCGACCGCATGCATTCCCGCATGGTCGATGGGGTGGCCAAGCACGTCTGCACTGTCTGCCTCGCCCCCTTCCAGACAGATTTCGCCCTACACCAGCACGCCAAGGACACTGGACACCAAGCCTACAAGTGTAAGTGTGGCACGGGCTTTAACAAACACTCGGCTCTTAAGCGCCACATCGACACCAAGGACGCGCCGAAGTCCTTCGCCTGCACTCTTTGCTACGACAAGTTCACTCGCAAGGACAAGCTGAAGGATCATTGCCGCCACTACCACAAGGTCACGGACGAGGGCTTGCGAAACCTGTTTAACTCACAGGAAGCAAGACCTCGTGCTGCTGTGCTTCGTCGCCATCGGGCTCCTGTGCCGTTGGCCGCAGCCTCGCCTGCATCTGCTCCGAGGCTGGCACCCGCTCTGCCTCCAGTTCTTGCTCCTGCTACTGCCGGGTCGCCTCTTTGGTCGTTCGCAGCTTCGACTGGACAGCAGTACGCCAGTTTGCCGGCTGGTCCATTCGTCCCAGCTGATGCACTGGCTACGACCACTTCATTCGTTCCGGTCACCTCGTTCGATTCGGCTGCAGACCTCTTCACTGCCGCTCTCGGCCCCAGTGAGGAGATTTCAGGCTTGGCTGGTGGTTTCCTCGTGGATGAGACCTGGGCCACGGGCTTCGACGAGACCACCTTTTGAACATTTGCTTTCCTCGCGACCTTACCGTTTTCCACGCATTTGAGTTTCTGCCTTTGTACCTTACCCAGATCACAACAGCCCCCCCCCCCCCCACTTCATGACACAAATTTCTTCTAATGACTGCTGGATTTGGCCGTGATGTCTCTCACTGCGACTACATCGACGCATACTGTTGGTTTGATCGCTGTGAGGTGGGATGCGGGCGTGTAAGAATAGAAGGTTAAGTGTGTATATATTAAGTAGTCTATTCGAAGGGGGCAGGGCCCTCTAATTATAGATGTCTATCGGCTATAGCTTCGGCTAACCTTTGGTTAATTGAAGAGCTTACTTTTCTATTTAATTTAGCTAGTATAGCTGAGATCTCGTATTAAGTATTAGTTTATACGCTATAAGAGTTATGTTTTTATAGTCTTCTAGAAGCTAGTTTTATAATATATTTTATTTTATTAAATAGCTTCTTTAAAAGCATTATTTAATATAGATCTTATATATATATATTATTAAGGAAAACCTTTATAATAAGGAAAAAGCCTTAATAATTATTAAAATATTTAAAATATTATTTTATTTTATTTACTTAGAGTAAAAACTTAAAAAATTTGTTTATTGTATGAATCGAACTCGCTGCTATAAGTGTATTACGCAATATATAATTATATTTAAAGGATTTGGTATATTATTATAGTGTTATATTCTTATATGGGTATTATTATTATGGTGGAGGTATAATTTTAAATATTTATATTGACGCTATATATTATTATATTATTTATACTATAAATTACGGAATATATATGATATTGCTTGCTTATAAGTGTAGTGTGTGTGTAGTAGCGGTATATTGTGTATATATATATGTCCTGTGTAAGTGGTGTATATATAAAAGAAAAATTTTTAAGTTATTTAGTTAAAAATTATAGGTATATTTTTTATATATTTTTATTAAATATGGAAAAAATAGCTGTTTATAAGAGAATAAAATATGTATTTAGAGCTTAATTATTTGTGTAAAAAACTTCTTTTTTATAAGGAAAATAATCTTATTTATAGTATTTATAGTATTTATTTATATACCCTTTATATTATTAATATTTATTTAATTATATTTTATAAGATTATACCTTTCTTTAGATGATTTAAAATCTTGTTTAATTATAGGCTTAGTTAGCTAGTTTGATAAATTATCTTTTGTATTTATTTAAGTTATTTTAATTAGATTTTCTTGTATAGTATATTTATTAAAGTGATATATTATATTAATATGTTTAGTATGTTTATGAAACGTTTGATTTTTAGTTAATTCTATAGCTGTATTATTATCTTTATATATTTCTGGTTTATATAAATTATATTTTAAAGTTAAATTATTATTAAAATATTTAGTTAAATTATATAAATATATTCCTTCTTTAATAGCTTCTTTTAAAGCTATATATTCAGCTTCGTAAGTGTTTAAAGCTGGTGTTTTTTGCTGTTGAGAGGATTAATTTATAGGGTTAAATACCTTTTTATTTCCTATAGAAATAGAGAATATATATTTAGAGGTAGATTTAGTATTATTAATATTATTACCTTAGGAAGAATTATAATGTCCTATAATATATAGGTTATTATTATTAGAATAGGTATATTTTTTAGATATATGTGGGAATTTTAATAAATATCTTTATATTTTATTTAATTCTTTAAAGTGTTTTGGGCTTGGATTAGATATATATCTAGCTAATTCTGATATAGAATATATTATATCTAGTTTAATCTTTAAATTAGTATATAATAGTAACCTTATTTGTTGTTGAAATCTCTTTATTTTTTTAGTAGAAGCTATATTATCGTTTTTATATAATATATGTTTTGGAGTATATGGTGTTAATTCTGGCTTTATTTTATAATTATTTATAATATTACTATTAAAGATATTAAATTTATTTAAAAGTTTATTTATATATTGATTTTGATTTATAATTATTTCTTTATTTTCTTTATTAAGATTTATATTATTCCCTAGGAAATCTTTTAATTCGCCTTGAAAATTAAGTTCTATATTTATAGAAATATTATTTATTATTTTATTAATTTCCTTTTTATTTTTACCTAAGATTATTATATTATTTATATAGTAAATAAATATTATTTGTTTATTTTTATTTATATATACCCCTTTATTATAAGGGTAAATATTAAATCTAATTTTTATTAATATATTAGTTAGATGTTTATATTATAATAATAGTGATTGTTTAAGATTATATATAGCTTTATTTAATTTTATTAATAATCCCTGATATTTAGATTTTTTATATATTAAATCAGGTAATTTTATATATATTTTATAATTTATATTAGAATGTAAAAAGGTATTTTTTATGTTATAATTATATATAAATTAGCCTTTATTTATAGCTAATATTAATAATATATTATAGGTTTCTGGCCGGTAGATGGTAGAAAAAGTTTCTAGAAAATCTATTCTAAATCTTTATTTATAGCTATGGATTACTTATTTAGCTTTATATTGAATAGTTTTTTCTTTATTTATTATCTAATTATTCTTTATAATATTTGGATTATTTATATATTTCTTTTTTAAGACCTACCTTCTTGATAAGGCTATTTTATTTTTAGGTAAATTTATTATATTATAAGTCTTTTAATTTCCTAAGCTATTTACTTCATTAAGTATAGCTTTTAGCTATAGGTTTTTTTCTAGAGAATTTAATATTTCTTTTATATTAGAGGGTTTTTCTATAGTTGAGGCTGTAAGAATAATATTAGAATTATTAAATTTATTTATTATATTGCTTATAGAGGTATTTATAGCTGAATATATTTCCTCAGAGCCTTTAATTATTATTTTATTTTTTATAGGTGTCTCTTCCCTATTTAAAGATTTATTATTATTATTATTATTATTAAATTCCTTATTATTATTATCTTATAATTATTTATTATTTAAAATATTATTTTTTTTAAGGAATTTTCTTTTTAATATTTGAATATCTCGTACTAGAGTAGGTTTTTTATTTTCTATATCCTATACTTTATATATATAGGTTTTAGGAATAAAATTTATTAAAATATCCTTTTTATTTCTTAGTTTTAATTTTATTTTATATTTATTATCATTATAATATATTATAGAACCTTAAGTTTTTATATTATTTATATAAGGGTTTTTATTATTTTTTTTATTATATAATGTTTATAAGTTTAAAGCTATATAGGGGGTAATATTATATAAATATATAATTATTTAAAAGGCTTCTCCCTATAATATATATAGCATATTTAAGGCTATTAATAAACTTTAAATCTTATTTATTATAGTTAAATTTATTCTTTTTATAAACCTATTAAGCTCTTTTATATATATAGGAGTAATATAGTAATATATACTGTATTTTCTTAATAAAGTTTTAAATCTTTTATTTATATATTTAAATTCATTATTTATAAATATTTCTTTTATTTTTATTTTTTTATTATTTAAAGTATTATTTTCCTCTTTATTAATAAAATCTTTAAAAATATTAATAGCTTTATCTTTATTTTTAAGTAAATACCTATATAAATAGCGAGTTTATTTATTAAGAAATAATATATAATATTTATATTTATTAAAGGTAGGTGTAAGTAGGCTACCTATATTACTATATATCCTTTTAAGTATATTATATTTTTTAGTATTTAAACTTTTCTTATTTTATTTAATTATATATTTAGCTTATAAGTATATATTATATTTAAAAGTCTTTAATATTTTAAAGGATATTTTTATATTTATTTTATTTTCTTTTAATATTTTTATTAAAGGTATTAACCTTATATACCTTAAACGATAATATTATTTATATATTTCTTAAAGTATATTTATCTCTTTAAACTTAGATATAGTTATATTAATTATATTTAAATTCTTTTTATTTATAAAAGTCTTTATATAATATAGGCTATTTCTCTTATATCTTATAGCTATAAGTTTATATAATTTCTTAGAATATAGTTTAATAAAATCACTATTTAATTCTATTTTTATTATATAATTTATAATATTATAGCTTAAAATATTTATACTTAAAGTAAGTATATAATATATATTCTTTATATTTAATTAAAAGTTATTTTTAGAGAATAATATAATGCTTTCCCCTATATATTTAACATATATAAAGCTTACTTTTCCTTATTTTATTTATTTATTTACTTATTTTATAGTAGAAAATAAGTATATATTATAAAGATTAACTATATTTACTCTACTATTTATTATAAATTTAACTAAATAGTCCTTTTCCTAACTTATATTATTTATTTTTATATTAATTATTATATATATATAGGGTATATAAGTATTATTTACCTCTATAAGGTTTAATAGGTTTATTTCTTTAGTATTTTTAATTAAATTTAAATTTATAAAAGAATTTTCCTTAGGATTTATAATAGTAGTAATTTTTTTGGAATTTTCTTCCTATTTTTTTAAATTATCTTTAAAATCTTTAAGATTTATAAGGATTGAGAGTAGTTTTTCTTAGAGTTTTTCTTACTTATATCTTAATATATTCGGTTTATATATATAAGTATTTTCTCTCTTATTTTTCTTTATTTTTTAAGAATTTAGTGCTTTTTTTAAAAAAAGAAAATAATAATTTTCTTATATATAGTCCTTTATTTTATAATTAGAATATTATTTATATTTAAAAAGATATTTATTTTTTTACTTATTTCTTTTTAATATAAGAGCTTTTATAATAGTTTTTTCTTTTCTTTTAAATTTATTTAATAAATTAATAAATAAAGTATTAGCTATATAGCTATTTAGGTTTTTTCTAAGATTCTAAATTATATTTTATATAAATTCTTTATAATTTTTATTAAAAGAATTTAAAACCTAAGTTATAATAATTTATTTTAAAAAGGTTATATTATTTATAGCTAAATCTTTAATTAATTATTTAACTTTATTTAAATATTCTTTTATAATATTAAATTTTTTAAAAATAATATTAAAAAATTTTTTAAGAATTAAATATTCTATAATAAATTTACTAAGTTTATATAAATCTTTTAAAATTTCTTAGGTTTTAAAAGCTATATTTTTATCCTTTATATATATAAAAGGATCTTCCTTATATATAAGAATTATAAAGAATTTAGCTTTATTATTATTTATAATTAAAATATTAAGAAAATCTTAATTATTTTTAGCTATTTCTTTTTTTATAAGAAAAACTATAGCTTTTATACTTTAATATAGGTAGTTTTTAATTTTAAAAAGCTAAGAGATATTAAATTTATTAGGAGTAGTTATAAGGAGAGTATAGAAGTTAAGGAAATATTAATATTTATTAAAAAAGGATTTAAAGGCATAAAAGGTAGAATTATTTTAATAATTGAATAATTAAGAAATCATAATTAAAAATAATATAATTAAAAAGATTTCTTTAAGGGCTTTCAAATAGTATAGGTTTTAAAAGAATTAAGTTATTATTAAAGGAGATATAATTAAGTATTTTAAGTAGATATAAGGGGGTATAGTTATTATATTTAGTTTATAAGATAGGTCTAATGAGATATTATTAAATAAAGGGATTTAGTTAATTAAGGGCTTATTAATATACTTAATTAAGTAATTAATGATAAGGTGCTTTTTAATAGGTTAGTAAAAGCATTATAAAGTTAAGTTATTGAGATAAGATATAGTAATAATAAAGGTAGTTATATAATATAGGTTTTCTTAAATAAATAATTAAGGTTTAATTTTATTGCTTTAATTAAATAAATACCTAGGCTTATAACCTATAAGAATAAAAGGTTAAGTGTATATATATTAAGTAGTTTATTTAAAGGGGGTAGGGCCCTTTAATTATAAATGTTTATTAGCTATAGTTTTAGCTAACCTTTGGTTAATTGAAGAGCTTACTTTTCTACTTAATTTAGCTAGTATAGCTGAGATCTCGTATTAAGTATTAGTTTATATGCTATAAGAGTTATGTTTTTATAGGGCGGTCGGTAATAGACAACAAGGGATGTCACGTATATTAGTTTGCAATTTACTTTGAATTTCTCCCAGGACTTATTCTTCAATGTGAGCTGCGTAACCTTGCACAGATAAATTGCTACACTTGGCCGTCACTGATCATGAAGCATATAACGTGGCCACCTCATAGCTCCCCCTCCCCTTGTCCGCGCTCCTTGGCCATCAGAATTGATGTGCCTGCGGTCCTGCGTTCCCCGAAACAGACTCGGTTTGCTGGCTTGCTGGGGATGACCTCTTTTGGGTAATCAGGGGAGGCAACAGTCCATTTGGTCAGCGGCAGAGTTCCCCTGCAGCAGCGTCTTCTGGTCCAATAACCAGCAAACCTGAGCAGAGCCTGCAGCACCTTGCATATTTGCACCCTACGGTAGGGAGCCAAGTACCAAGACAGTTAGATACTTGCCGCGGGATCTACAATGAGAGGCTCACATGCCAAAAAAGACAAATGCAGGAGAGGTCCCCACTTCAGCCAGCCCGTGAAAGCACACCAAAATCAGGATCGCTCAACCCATCGCACAACCTCCACGACCACGCAAACGGTACCCGTCATGTCTCAGTACAACGGCCAGCCCGACTCCACCGCTGACAATGCAGCCTCGGAAGCCTTTGCCCCCGAACTAGCACCCTTTCTTCCTACGACGGACCAGTCAGAAGGCTGGAGCCGGCCCATCCAGGCTGGAACAGGGCAACGGGTCGGAAATACGGCGGCTCTGCCTCCCGATGTTGAATTCGTGTCCTTGCATGCCAAGGCCGAATTCACTGGGTAGGTGTTTTTTTTTTTACTTTCTAATGATTATTTACGCAGAGCCGGATTCCCATCGCACACATGTACCGCATGCTCCACCCACTTTCCAAACAACTATCAGTTGGAGCAACATGCGAACAGGAGCAAGCACAAGGCCTATTTCTGCACCTGCAGGAAGGGTTTCTCCAAGCTCTCTGCCTTGAGACGTCACATCGAAGAGTCCACACAGGCTCGCGAGCACCAGTGCCCACTGTGTGACAATGAGTTCAAGCGGCCGGGCCACGTCGAACAGCACCTCCGTCTCGTTCACAAGAAGCCGAATGACGTGATCAAGGACCTTCTCAGCGCCCAGAAATCGCAGCCGCCTCAGGAACCCATGCAGGCTAACTATCCAATCGCCAATCCCGGCGGACATTGGACCGGGCCGATCGGCTTCTCCACCACGGCCCCGGCCGATCATCCTGGTTCTCGGCCCATTCAATCCTCGGCCTTGATCTTGGATTTCTCGGCTCCGGGTCCGGGGCACATGACCGAGGCTCCTACATTCGCATCTCAGGGTTTCATGACGCAGGCCCCGAATATCCTTGCTCCCCTTGCTTATCCGGCCAGCGCCGTGGCTGCCCAGCCCGGGTTCCCTGCCGATCCTGCCCCGGATTTCGTTGGCTGCCCGGCCGCACACTCGGAGGGAAATCTCGATCTTTTCAATATGGACCCGGCATCGATCTCCGCGAACCCATTTGATGTCTTTGAGATGCTAGCCTTAGGGAATGATTTCATGTGGGACCTTTTTGGCTCCGACTTCAACACCTTTGATCTCTAGTTCATTGCCTGTGTTGAGAAAAATTTCTTTTGGGTCACGAGTCTGTTTTGTATTTCTCTCCTTTGTTTTCCCTTCATTACGATTTGACGAACTGATGAAGGAGACATTTTTGGATATGATGTATACGATGCGCTTTAGCAGTAGAAGGTAGTAGGAGGCATACACGCCCTCGAGAATACATTGTTTCATGTGTCGCTGCTTGGCCTCGAATCAAATGTTAACCTGCTGGTCTTTGAGCTGGCCCTGGCACATTTTCCTGAGTCACTTAGGCCCTATCTGCCTCAACTAGCTAGTCCGACCAAACAAGCCGACGTTCTGCAGCTCGTGCAACGTTGTCATGGCCATCATGTGTATCGCAGGAGCCCGGATGGCAGACGGCGTGATAATCTCCATGCTGCACGCCTTCAACGTCGACCAGGACGGCAGGGGCCAAAGCGCATGTCCTCCGAACGCAGTACCAGCATGCAACGCTGGGCGGCAAGGCTCCCGCTGCAGCCACGCTGAGCCCTCACTACGCCGCTGGAGTGCTTGCCGCATCGCAGATCGTGGCGACCAATGTCAGCCATGACCAGAGCAAGCTGAAAGCGTGCGCTTACCCGCATGTCTCGATATTCAGGAATCGCCCCCACGCAGTCGAGCGCCAGGTATACAAATTCCCATCGGCACTGGTCTTGCTGAACTGTTCGTTGCTCCTGATCTCCTTCCCTGATCAAACCCATGTCTGCTATGCGTCTGCTGTGTAACTTGAACGATTGGGCAGCAAATCGCCACATCAATTCACAGAGGCTGGTAGCTGAGCTGATGTTTTTATATTTTGCTAGGTTGGTCCCGCCAAGAGCCACCTGAGGATGCCACTCGGTGGTCAGGCAAAGTTGAATGCCTTGGCTTGCTGGAGTCAAATCGAGCGCTGACGTCGACACGTGCAGTTTAAGCCCGATGTGCGAATTCAGCAATGACAGATGCTCGCCATGAAGAGCTGAAAATGATAAATCTCAATAAAACATTTCGTCAGTTTTCTTCCGCTCTTCCTTCAGCAGATTACCACTCTGTCTCCATTTCCACAACTATCAATCTCAACGTTTTCTTTTAAAAAGAGTATTCCTTCCAAAAAGAGAAACAGTGTTGTGGCTCAAGCTGCGGAGCAAGACTGCCCAACATGACCACTCAGCGGAACCACATCTACAGTGGAACATGCAACTACGACATGTTCAACAACAAGTGCAGCACCTCGGCCGCCGGCGACGACCCCACGCTTGCCAAGACCCCAGTAGGAGTCTACGCGGTCGCCATCTACCTGGACGCCAACGGCCAGAAACCACTGAGCAGGATCGAGGTCGGATCGGTGGACGTGAAAATTGGCGGTGTTTCTATGGGAGATGTAAAGGTGGATGGCAACACGATCACGTTTTTCAATGGGGTCGAGGGGTACAACAAGAAGTTTCATCTCGAGTATACAGACCCGGAGATGAATATTGACGGAGACCTTCGCTTTGACGTCTATCAAATGTATTGAAAATAGGAAAGAGCGAACTCCAGCAGCTATAAGACAAATATGCCGAGTAGGCAGCCAATTGACAGGTGTGGATTCCGGGAGTACCCTTGTGTTCATTCCCTCAGCATACCCCCTACCATTGTCACAAAAGGATGAGACACCTGTCTCAACGTGGGACCCTTGAGAAGGCACTTCACGAACGGTACGTTGTATTGTTGCCCGGCTGAGAACACCACCAGTTGTCAGCGGCCTGGATCATGTAAAGTCAGCTCACAGAATTTCTTACACGAGATTCTAAGAAAATTCGAGCTTACTGTGGAGCTGCCCGGGCTTGCGTTGGATTCAACCGAGGAGGCATCCGGCGCTGTGTCTGGGGCCGAAAGGAACCCATTGAACATCGGCACAGGTCCGAAGCCAGGTGCCACAGGATAGGCCTGCCGGGGATCCTCAGCCTGCAGGGGAGGGTTACGGCCGGGCGGTTGCGGGTCGGAGCTACTGCATGGATTACCGCCTTTGTATTGGTTGAAGGCCTTGACTCCCAGTCTATGCCAGCGTCGTAGGTGGTCACCCAGCTTGTCCAGTCGAGGGAAGGACTTGTCGTCACATAGGCCACAAGGGAAGCTAGGCCCAATCTTGGAATTGATGTGGCGCGTCAGGCAGTAGGATCTGGCGAACTGCGCTCCACAGATGCAAGGGAAAGATGAGTGCCCGGCATCCAAGGCATGCTGTTCAAGATCCGATTTGTTTGAAGAGATGAATGGACAGTCAGCACAGATGTTGTGGAGGAAGTCCACCTTGCCGTGCGCAGGGGGGCCGGGAATGACCGAGTCTGATTGGCCAAGATGCTCCTGGTAGAACGCTCTGCAATGACACATACGGTTAGACAAGGCGTACAATGGAAAGGGTGGCTTGGGGTAAAGGCACTTTGTAAGTTTTGATAGATTCACGGTGGTCTCTGGATATAAAGAGGGCAACTGAGTGAGCCAAAAGCACGGGCACGTGGAGGGATGTGAATATCATGATGTACCAATGCGAAGACGTCGGCCTTGTCCTTGGCGTTAAACTAGCTTACTGGTTTGAGAAGGTAGGGCTGGCAAGAGCCATCCTGTCAGGCTGGGTGATGTGACTGAAATTATCCATGTAGGGTTTGATGTGAAGGTACCTAGGTCATTAGCATGAAAGTGGACCACAAGTGTGTTTGGGCTTGAGGGCGATATTTTCTTCGGTGGGGTCCCGCAGTTACTTTTAACCTACCTTACGATGGCGCGCGGATTGGTACCTCCAGAGATACATGTAGAGTAGGGTACCTGACGTTTATTTGCCTAAGTACCCAGTAGGTCGAGCGAGTCTGGTTGCCTTAATGCGAACCACGGTTCGCATGATTCGCCTGGCGGCCTGCGAAGATCAAGACCTAGAATCTTGCCCTCCGGCGTCTACAGAATGTTAATGATTTCTGGACTAGACGTTGCGACTGCAATTACCTAGCGATATCCTTAGATACAACCGATTTTTACTCTACTCGAGACTGACAACTGGAATCTACCAAAGTTCTAGGACTTGCAGTACAGCACCGCAGGCACTTTGTCGAGGCCCTACGGCAGGGTCCCCATGCCCTGTAAATAAATGGACCTGTATAGAGAGGGTCCTGCTAGATACTGGGGGAGGAGTGATGGCGTATGCTGTAGGTGCCTCATGCTGTAGTGAAAGGGCCGACGGGCAAGCCTCGAGCGAGATGCCCTAATGTTGACATAAGCAGATGCTTATGGAGCCTCTATCCCATCTGCAGCAAATTGTGACTTTTCCTAGATTGGGAGATTCTCGGTGTACTGCTGAGATGGCGCAGGCAACTGCTGCATCAATGCCCAATAAAGAGGGTGCGTGCAACGTCAGGTAAAAAATGGTCCAGTGAGGCAGCCAATCACAGCCCCAACGGGGGTCCTTAGGCGCCCGGAGTTGTGCTTGGCTACTCAAAAACAGGGTGCAAAATGGGGTGCAAAAGAGGGTGCTGGCTGGAACACGAACCGCATTGGAAGCAGGCGATATCTCTACGACAAGGCAACACACGGCCTGCGAGCTGGACCGCAGCCGGGCTGAGCTCAAGGCATATAACGCAGGATATCTACTTTCCCATGGCCTTCGAAAAAAGCGTCGCACACAAGAAGCGGGCTACGCGTAAGAGTCAGAGCTTCGCAAGAGGCCAGGAGAGGCTCCGTCTCACCACATGCAAAATGTGCTCTTCTTCCTGCAGGGTGCTGACCCCAGGCCACATTCTGGCGAGGCGAGGGTGCCCAACCCCTTCAGATGAGGCGCTGCTACGGTATTGAAAAGGGTGCTTCGGCAGCTCATCTTTGGTGCTGTGTCGCCTTGGGTCCAGTCTGGTCGCGGCCCCAAATGGAGAGGGCCATGGGCGTGATCTCCCCTTGCTTCTCTTATCGGATAGTAGCTACAGCTGCGAGTGAGGCATCGATATTGAGGCGCCGAACCTAGTTACCTACCCAATTAGTGGTTCAGAGCTTAGGCGTGGTCCACGGCCCGTGTCCGGCCAGCCCCTGATGTCTTCGCCTTTCCATCAGCTCTCCGCACGTGGGTGCGTGGGCGTCCATCGCCGGCGAAATTGTTCTTCAGCATCTTTACGGTTTGCAGAGACCCATTGAGTTGGATCTATATGGCACTTGATGTCAGTCGATGGCCTAACGCGAGATCATCCCACATGAAGTGCTCATCCGGAAGGTGATTCAATCTTGAATACGCCGTGTCTCCAGAGTCTATAAGATCGAACTTCCGTGCTTAACTGAATATCTTCTTTACTTTCCCCATTCTAGAATCTGTAGTGCGCGCTAGCCGATTGACATCAACGTAGCTAGGTGAACTCTTCCATATGAGATTGAAACTGCAATCATTACGCTGAGACTGTCATTATTTTACTGCTGTTTGCCCCATGTGTCGACGCGTTGACGTACTACCGACATGAGACCCGAGTGCAAAACGCCATGGCAGACCATGGTGCCTCCAGACGGGACGGCATTTGAGATAGGAAAGTAAAGTGACACTGATGGGTCCTGTGTTGGCCTTTTAGATAAGAGAAGAATGCACCTAGGAAAGACTACCACCGCCAGAAATAGAGAAACGAATTCAGAAGGCCTCCGTGTGCGCTCCAACGATAATGAAACTGATGGCGTTGGATGCCACCAGAACCAGGTTTTAAAGTGAAGTTAAAAGGGGTAAGGTTCTGTGAAATTCTGGGTACCATCAAGTCAGCAATGGACTGGTTGGCAAAGGCCCTGTAGAAATCCGACACTGTAGTCAAAAGTGAACTTACTGTAAATTGGGCAGTATCCATACTATGAAGACTCGATGGAGCCACATTCACGGTATGGCGCCCAGCCATCCCGTTCATCTGCCCGGCAGAGGACCAAGAAGGCCCGAACCCGCCGGGTGGCGCAACCTGGGTGGTGGCAACGGGGGCCGGGGCCAGGGCCGGCTTGATGGGCCGCGACGACTTCCTGGCACGGCCCAATGCCTTATTTCTGTGCTGGTCCAGCACCGTCGGGCTGACCTTGTGGCCGTCCCGCAGGTGGTCGTATAGCTTGTCGATACGGGGCAGGGTCCTGTCCCCGCACAGCTCACACTGGTACCCGGGTCCCGTGTTGGCATTGATGTGCCTTGCAAGGGTGGAAAGCCTGCGGAAGGCCGTGTCGCAGGCACACAGGAAGGCCGAGTGCCCGGCGTCTTTTGCGTGGCCCTCCAGCCCGGAGTTGGTCTGGAACGAAACGTTGCAGACCAGGCAGGTGTTCGGGGTGGGTCCTTCCAGTCTGGTGTGCTCCAAGAAGCTAGCTGGAGACAGTAGGGCCGGGTCTAGGGTCCGGGGTTTCTCGGTGGGAGTTTTCCTTGGGAGAGTCGTGGTTAGTAAAGTCGGCTGGGCCTGGGCAGAAAACCGATCCAAGTTTGGAGGGTCCCCGACAAGGCAGTGAAAAAAGGCAAGGCATGGGGTCGAGTTTCTGGGTCGCCTGAAGGCAAGGTGTACAACGAGTCTTCCACGAGTCTTCCCTGGTCCTAGTCCATGCGGGGGAAAAAGGGAACAAAATGGCAGATACCCCATCCGGCTGATGCTCCTGGCACGAGAAGAGACTGACAGTCCGGGAAGGTGCGATAATTTCTCATCAGAGAAGCACTGCCTCTCGGTCGATGGCCAGGTTCAGCACTGGCTGGCTCCTTCTCAGAGACTTGGACAGCTATGACGATCGCGGTACAGAAAAGGCAAAAAAAAAAAAAGAAGAAGGCGGACTGGTGACGATGATTTCGCTCCGAGACGGGACAGGGCAATCTGGGACAAATTCTGCCAAGAACGGTATGGGAGTTGGCTTTGGTCAACGGGCTTGCCAAAGTCGTGCGCACAATCTGTCTGGTTTCACAGATTTCCATTATGGGTTGCTTTGCAGCATTTTGCTGGGCTTCAGAAGCCAATGGGTAGCAGAAGAGTCCTGTGGGATATGTCCGTGGTTCGCTTAATGTCCATCGGGGTGTCCGACATGCCAAGTTCAGTCTCATGGCAGAAGTCACAGCAACGGAAAGTGGTCTGGTTCCACAAGTGTTCAGAAGGTCCTTTCCCGGCTGTCCACGGCTTGCATACAGACAAGAAAGAGGCTCCAAGGGGGAAGAAAATCCAAAGTGTGTGGCCGTGGAAGGTGGCTGCCCAGAAGAACCAAAAACAGCCATGCCCGGCAAGGTCCGAGGTAGTCAATCCTGGAGTGTCCAATCCAGGGAGTTCAAGCCTGGTGGGGAGAGATCCAAATGGATGGTTGCCCCTGGGTAAGGTAACAGTCCTTGTGTGGATATCCAGTGGGTGGCCCACTCCATACTCCTCTAGGCCTTAGAGTGTAGGCTTTGCTCAAAGAGGAACGTCAAGTACGAAGGCCAAATCACGACCTCCTGGATGTAGGTCTGAACAAGTAGTATCCGGTCGGTCCCTGTGTAAATGTAGCCCGTTGGCATCTTAAACAGTTCACAGAAGCCTATGAAACGTCCAGGGACAGCCGAATTATTGTGAAGCCGCGATAAGTGCGACTTGTGCCTTTAGTTCCTGCCCCCAACATACCACGGTTGACAAGCTGACAGCGGCAGTCATGGAATACCAAGTACAATGAAAAGAACGAACCAAATTAAAACAGAAAATCAACGCGAACAGAACCATCGATATGTTGTGCAGAGAGTGCAGTGGCCAAAATGAACTGTATACTTACAGCTCCTGCGTGGCCGGTGACTTGGGGTCCCGGCCAGGGCTGCCGAAGTTGGTACCGGTATTCGTGCCAGGCTGACGAGGATAACTTGCTGGCGAAGTCACCACACCGTTGGTCGTGGCGTTTCTCTGGTAATACCATTCGACCCGCTGGGCTGTGGGTGGAGTGGAGCCGACACCACCACCATAGCCTGACAGGTTGTTGTTTCCGAAGTTCTGGCCATGTCCGCCGTGGTCAAGCCTGAGGAGGCGCGCCTGATCGCGTGGGTCCATCTTTGTTGGGTCTCTTTGGGTCTCCTCGGACGAGATATTTCACAAGTGAACGAATTCTGTGAAAGAGCCACAACATGTCTCCTGCCACGGGCGTCATCCCACTAAATAGTGACAAGCGTGGGTAGTGAGAAGCGTGGGTGCCCAACCCCGCCATCTCGGGGGACGGGCAGGCGTCAGCTCAGGGCGAGACGGGTGCGAGAGGATATAAGGCGCCGGGGTGCTCGTACGGGGTGCTCAAGAGAGAGACTCAATTGATTGAGCAATCGGGCCTGTGTTGACCTGCACAGTAGTATAAAAAGACCAGGGCCAGTAGAATTGGAGGCTGGAAGCCATTCATCGCGATGCAATGGCTTGCTGTGAGCGGCATTCGGCCACGTTTCCACCTGGCGACGTCATGGCCGGGGAGCAAGACACGGGCTATGACAGCAACGGAAGGGTCGCGCCCCGGCGGACTTGGCTGTTAACAGAACGAGACGCCTCGAGGGAGAGGGTGCTGCACACACGCGCCTGCGTTGTTCCAGTATCCAGATAAGGCGGCGGCTCAGGAGGCCTCGTTGCCTTGGAAGTCTGGCAGGGTGCGAATTGTGCAGGAGCTGCCTGGCTGGCCGTGTGTTGGGCGAGTCCAGAGTAGTCCGGAGTAAGCAGAGCGCTGGACATGTGGTCCAATCATGGGCACTTGGTAGCGCCTCTCGGACCAGGGTGCGATGCAGGGCGCAAGGGCGGTAGCCAACAATTCGAGGTGAGAGGACGAACGGTCGTCGCGAGTGATTGTGGTGATGTCTGTTTCGTCGACGAGTGTCAAGCTAACGTAGCTCCAGGTAGGGAGATGAAAATGGAAACCGTTGTCTGCGCTGTGGCAATCGCGCTGTCCTGAGTGGCCTGAGTGGAAGGTGCGTGGGTGTGAAAACCGACGCGACGGGCTGCGGATACAGCCGGCCAACCACGACTTAAAGCGCTAAGACACGCTCGACCACCAATTAACTCTGTCACGGCTGAGTCTCCCACGGTGTGTTATTCGAAGACGGACTTTTGATGTCTTGGTGAGAATTGGAGATTGGCTAAATTTCTCCTGTATTTCCGGTCCAGACGGCATGGATGTACAGTTAGACGGCATCCGTACGCTACCTCCGAAATCTCAGATTACTAGATTGAACAGGGGATTCCTCAACATATTTCGAGACTCGTTGTTGATAAAGGTGAACGATGGCTGGCTAGGACGAGACTCGGGACATGCCCAGGGAAGCTGCTCGAGTGATGTTAGGGACGGGTCCACCATGCCGTCAATCCCAGGATTTAATTCAAAACATTAAACTTATCCTCGTTCGCCTGCTTAGTTTCTAATCCCTCAAAGCCAAAAAAAATGCATCCAGATCCCACCGTTCCAGTCCCTCTGCAGCCTGAGAATCAAACACGGCCGGTTCTGAGGCAAAACCCTCAGTGCTCATTCTCTCGGCCACTTCTCTAAGACCCAAAGTAGATTGATCACCTCCAGGATAACCGCTTGTTTTCAATATCTGCCATGATCTCGTCCCCTTAGTGATTCCCATCATTCCCAGTCTGCAAGTGGTAGTCAGGCTCTACTTCTCTTATGCTCTTCAAGATCAGAGCTCGCAGATCATCCGGGGCTTTCGATAGGCATCGTTTCTGCTCTGGTACATCTACCTTTTGTGTTGCTAGGAGCAAGCGCGCCGTATTCAGAAGACCTTCTGAGAGCCATAATTCCTTTTCTGCACCTTTGAGCGTCTTCTTGTATTCTACATTCCATTCGGCATCAATATCACCAAATTCCAACGGCCAGGTGCCGTAGAGAGAAATGATGAGGTCTAGTGGGCTTCGCCCGTCGCTGGTTTCCAAATTGACATCCAAAGCACTGGACTTGAAGAAAGCAACAGCCAGGCTATTGATGAATTTATGGAAGGGATGCCGGATTAAATGTTCCAAGATGGTGCGACTCGAGTGGTCTCGTGAATTGACATCCACATGAGGAAACTTCAACAAGGAAATACCCTTGTTCTCAGCTGCCGCGTAACGACTTTGGTAATGCAATGCACCAAGGGGGCTCCGAAAACACCATGATAGAGCTGTTCGGCCAAGGCTATCACGAGCATCAATGTTGGTGAATAGTGTCTCTCCGATAAGTTGCATGGAAAACTCGATGGAAATCCAAGGCACAGCCACCCAGGGATACCGATGATCGTTGCATATGGAGCCAGTTTTTGTCTTTGCCCCAGCCTTGACGAAGACCTCCAGGGCCTTCCCGTACCCTAAACTTCCTAGAAACACGTCCCCATGCCAGAGGGCATTTAGAAGGTTGTCAAGAGCAGTGTAACCATCTCTGTCCACGGAAGCCCCGAGATTTGGACTCTTGGAGAGCAGGTACTGCATAACAGAGCACATATCTCTTTGTTGCTCAATTGAACCAAATTGGAGGCATCTTGCTGTAGCCATCTTGTGGAGAACCGTCCGACCAGACTCGTCTTGATGGTCCAGAATTGCGCCACGAGAATGGGCCTCCTTCACGGCATCAAGCCACCCAACCATTGCAGCACGTACAATGCATTCGTTGAGCGTAGCTAGACCCCGTGATCTCACGAGCTCGAAATAGAGAGAGATTAGTGGGGGAAAGCGCTTCTCAGCCGCGTAGTCAAGCATGCACTGCCCATCCCACACAGTCTCGGTCAGGAGTTGGGGTTTTTTGTCAATCGCCCGGCGAATAGAAAATAGGTCCGACGTAGCGGAAACGCTCTCATCACCATCGGCGCCATTCTGGGCGTTTCCTTCCGCGGTTTCAGAACTTGGCAACATCGAATGCTCAAAGAGACAATCGATCATGGCCACTGACCTGCATTCGTACAGGATGGTACAATGCCGACTCACACTGTTGGACCAAGGCGCATCTTGCTGCAAATATGCCACACCAAGGTCTCGTATGACTTTGCGAAGTATTTCAACATCGCCAGCATCAAGGATTGCTCTGAGCAACGTCTTACGGCAGCCAGAGAGCCTTAATTTACGCTCATGGAGCCTTGGAGGACGGTCTTCAGGGTCGAGCCCAACCAGAATCCACGCAGCATCGAGATTCCCACTGTATATGGCATTATGGAGGGATGTTTGACACTGCTCGTTCTTGTACAGGGTCGCGTAGTTCCGTGGGTCCGTCAAAAGTCGAATTAAATCGTTGAGTCCATGGCCCGCCAGTATGTATAACATAGGAGTCTCCGATCCAGCAAAGCGTTTCGAGTGGGCCTTCTCGAACAAATTGTGCAAGGGCACCCAAAGATGACGGGGGAAGGAGTCTAGAAAGGGTCTTTGCGGGATTCCTTGCGCGGCAGCGGCATTTGCATGAGAAAGGACGTATTGCGTTGAGTACTCCAAGAATGGGAAAATCTGACTAACTTGCCCTTGGAATTCCTCACGCTGACTAGCGGTAACATCCTTGTCCTGTTCGTTTCGATATCTCGTCCACGTACGGTAATCTGCAAGAAGTTCGAAGTGTTCTTGCACTGAATCTAGTGCCTTGATCTGGTCGAGGCAGCTGATTTTCAGGATCTCATTCCCATCACCTTGCATTGACTGTTCGGAAATTATTGACAGACCGCCATCGCGGAGGAACTCCCGGACTGTCTCGTGAATGAATTGGACTGTGGGCTCTTTGGCCTTGGTTACCTCAGCAAGTCCCTTGGAGATTGCCAGTATATGCTTCGATAATATGTTGGCTCCGACCTTCTCGGCATCAAATGGCTTATGATAGGACTCATAAAGAGCAACAAATGCCTCTTGTGGGCGGAAGGGTCTTTTTGCGCAAAAGATGAGCTGCGTGAGTCGAACCAGGTCAGGGATATTCTTCGTGTCTTTCATAATAACGTCTTGGAACAATCCATATAGTGGTAGATCCCCATGGGATAACGGTATCTCCTTGGCAGCTCTTGGGATTTCCTCCAGGCGTTCCCATACAGCATCCATACGACCGTCATTGTCGAAGACGTCATTCAACTGACGGACGACAAGACTAACCCACAGAAAGATGCCAGCAGATCTTTGGAATATCGCATCTCGTAATTCGTCCACTTCCGTCTGATCGGTGTGGTCATCAAATCTGAGCTCTGATCCGATGTAGGTCTTTATGTCGTTGTTGTGGTTTGCTTCATGCTCAAGAGTGATTGTGAGCCTACATGTAGGATGACATGCACATGTTAGCTGGATCAGACGCGGATTTGGGATAACCTGCTGTATAGCAGCCTGGAAGTGAAGTAAGCATACTGACTTGGTTTTGATACTGATCCGAGGATAATGCCTGCTTGAAAAGCAGACCCGAATTTTGTGCGAGTTTTCTTCGGCCATGAGGTCCTCGAAATACCTCACCATATCCCGGATTTGATTTTCCGGACACTCGTCCAGGGCATCCACGTAACAGTAAAGACTTTTCTTGCGTGCCGCAAGAAGATTGATAGCATTCTCGAAAAGTTGTTGTAATAACGGCTCGTGCCTTTGCTCCCACTCTCCAGACAAGATGCCGATGTATTGGCCCCTTGAGCAGTCATCGAGGGCCTCCAGAAGACTCGGATCTGATGATAGTAGGCCAAATAGTAGTGAGCGATAGAGGCCCAAAGTTGACTTTTCAAGGTCACTTCCGCGAGCATTAAAGAAGAACGACAGAACCAGTTGATCGTGGCTTCTCTTTAGCTTGTGTTGCATTTTCTGGAACAAGAACTTCATAGCAATCGACTTTCCTGTGCCTGGGTTGCCACGAATCCAGAATAAGCCATCTTGGGCCTGAAAGTCCTTCGAGTCCACGTCCATCCATTCCTGGTAGTCTTTGCGTCGCAACAGCCACTCGCACGTTCGTCTTCCAGCCCTTCTCAAGTTCGTCAGGCGGGCATCCAATTGGGGAAAGTGGAGCTTCTCAAGCAACTCTTTCTTCTCCGAGTCAGACAATACGCTAGAAACATTGTGATAGGTATCCGGATCGTTCGCAGCTGAATCACCTGGTGTACTGCGTGAATTGTAGTAGTTCGTGACGTTGCCGTGATATACGTGGCCGCTGACAGTGCCATTGAGCATGCGCGATGAGCCTGATGCTTCTGCACGAGAGACTGAAAGTTGCGCAGGGCTCTGTGATTGACGAGGTCTGAACTCATGGAGGGCTGCGTCGTTGGGGCGCTTGTGACCGCCCGTGGGCAGCCTTGTCTGCCACTCCATAGCGAATGCGCAGTCCGGCGGACAGTCCAGTCAACTGGAAAATAAGACAACGAGAATGCAAATCTAATAGGTCTGCTTATTTCAAGAGCGAACAGGGTCTGGTATGAGCAAGCGAACTGGTATGTGCTCTGGCATCCGTCGGCTGAGTCCAACGTTGAGAAAGAAAAGAGTACTGAACTAGGTTTCGGAGGCCGAGAGACCTCACATCAGGCTCCAATTGACACGCGGACAGAACCTTCAGGCGAAATGGATAAACTGCCCCCAACAGACCGTCCGTTTGCTTCAGGTAGCTTGCGAATCGGAAGGCACTTCCCTCCCCAGCTGCGCCTCCTCTACGCCCGACGTTGCCCATGCTTAGGTCCCTGGGCACTGGTCCACCAATGAGGCCCGGATTCATTTCTGCGGTCAGCATTCCGAGAAGCTACGGCGCGTGCATCCCTGACTCTTTCTTCTCATGTCCATTGAACTGCCTGTAGACGTATAGTCGGATGCTGTGTAACTAGTATGCGGGGCCTCCGACACCGAGTGACTTTCTTTAAGTGTACTAACAGTAGTATGCCCAGTTACAAGTGCCCATGCTGCCCAGAAGGCTCCCAGTGCCTGGTGCGCCTCAAGGAAATCAATCTAGTGTGTGCAAATGACACAGCGTTCCTCTACCTTTGATAATTCCAGCCCGATTCCCGAAAGATAACATTTGACCCTATACTGGTCATTACCTTGCCACAGCATCCGTGGTCTTCCAAAGCATGCCTATTGAGCCCCTCAGCATCACAGCAGCCGTCATCGGCGTTGCTCGGTTGACTTACGACAGCTGCAAATCTCTGAACGAGAAGCTGAAAGGCATCAAGCACGCCCCGGAAAAACTGGAAGGCCTTCATCGCGACCTCGACGCGTTCCAGGCGATTCTCAACTCTCAAGCCGAGGCAAGCTTTAGTGGTCTCGAGGATGTCGCTCTCTCATCAGACCAGCAAGCGAGTCTAAAGGCACTGCTCACAGTCATGGAAGGTTGTCGAACGGCCTGTGAAGCTTTCGAGAAGAAGCTCAGCCATCTTACATCACACTCTGACGAGAACCGGATCGCTCTGCGCGATCGAATACGCCTCCACTTCAACGACAGCGAGATTGGGCTGCTAAAAGAGAACCTGGCACAGAGCCAGAGGACTTTGAATGACGCTTTGGGGTTCGCAAACCTGTGCGTATCTTCCTCCACTTCCGCTGAGGCCCCACTAATCATGGCTGTATCACACCCTGCAGGAGCACGACACGCAAAAGCCAACAAGTCATCGACGAGCTCGCATCCACCTACGCGCAATCGACCAGTGATATTGGCGGGCGAATACAGGGCCTAGAGGTCGCAATGCAGGCATTGTCTGTGAATACTACTAGTGTCGCCAGCGAAGACGTGGCAAAGGTGGTCTCGATCCTGGAAAGACATGAACAGATGTTGAAGACGTGCCTCCGGGTTTACCAGCCGGCCCTCAAAGAGACCAGCACACTCGCTGGCACAACGGTGAAATATCAGAAAACATATGATAGTGCGAGGTTAATGACTGGTGACATTGACTATACAGGAGAGGCAACACCTGTCTCTGTTGGGAACGCAGAAGCAAGGGGCCAGTCTCGTATGTTCACGGGGCACATGTCTAGTCAGGCTGCAGAGAACTTTTGGAAGTAACACAAGTGAAGCTATCTCCCTTCCTAAGTTTTCCATCTACCACTAAAGGGTAATGGGTGATTGAGAGCATGAAAAACTAAGAAAATGAGCTGGGCTACATAGACAATCTCAAGCCAAAGGTTCAGGTCGGTGCATGAAGCTGACTGCACGGTTCGGCGTCCTTGTTAGATCCCACCCTCCCCATTCTTCGCGTATCATTCATGAGGCTGCAAATAAACGAGACAATATGCCATCCGTTTTTACTTGCTAAGTCTTCCTAATACTGGCGTTGGCAGTATCCTTCCTGCCCTCATCTGGCACTCCCGGCACTCTATCTATGCCTGCATGGCACATCCCTTCTTTCCTACTAGGGATCATTCAGACCCACACCGGGATACACAGCATGAGCAATGTTGGATTAGCAGCTCCGCTCATCAAAACGGTCATGAGAACTGATTAAAGTATGCCCGTTTCCACGACGTTCATCATTGTCAGGTTCTCCAAGTGCCATGGGGAATCTGGTTCAGCAGAAGCCGTCTTGTGCCGCCGAGGCGGAACAACCCAGCAGACACGATAACCCCAAAAGTCATCAAGCCCGATCATAAGGTCAGACTGTCTACGTGAGGCATGATGTCCTGGAGTGGTGATTAGCGATGACGGAAATCTGGCCGAGGTGTAGAACGCAGCGGGAGCGGGAGCGGTGTTAGCCCTATTTAGCGGGGGGTTTCTCTTGCGGTAGGTCATCTCATCTTTGGATCGGAGTTGCCGTCATTTTGTTGCTAGGTAGGTACATAGTTGTCCCGCATGCAGCTCAGTAAGGAAGCCTCAGTCACACAGAGGAATATGAATTGTGTCTGCCCCGCCGTTTGTTTGAGTAGGTCTGGAACAACCCGTGTGGAACAAGTGGCGGGCAAGTTGCTGGGGATGCTGAGCAGTTCCGGGTGGCCATTGATGGTGAACCGACGTGATGAAAAGTGAGGTATGGATTCACTCGCCTGCCTACTTGTTAATACAGTCTGCTGAGATAAGGGGGGAAATTAATACGTACTAGAGTGACTGCAATATGTGACAATGATGACTTATGTTGGATACTCGCAACAAGAAATTGGCATCGACGTAGCCTCAAGGGGACCGTAGTCTGGCTGGTAGTAGGTCGTCAATATTGCAGGGCACACCGCCATTCACAGTATTGGTGTCTACGGCAGCTTTGATGGCAGTAACAAAGGCATGTCTCCGGCGACGCCTGAAAGCCTCCTCGTCTGCTTGTCCGTTGTAAAGGCTGAGAACGGGAGTTTCGGCAAAGATCAAGGACAACATCTCCGCGTAGGTGACAGCAGCAACGAAGGCCGGGTAGGAGCGCGATGTGGAGGCAGCGGCAGCGACGGCCTGGAGAGCGCAGGCGGCAACCATCGCACGGCCAGATTCGCGTGTGGCTCTGAACAACCCGAGTTCGACACTGTCCGCGGCAGCTATGCAGTCCCCCAGGAGCGTGCCCGTTGGCTGGGGCCGGCGGTCGGAAAATTGACGACGTGGTCGGTTCCGGCTGCGAAGTGTGTCGAGGTTTTCTGTGCTTGGTGAAGGTGATCGCGCGTATGCTGGAGGTGATTCGAGCTGGTACGGTGGCGGAGGATCAAGCTGTCTGTTGCGAGACTCTTGTCGTGGAAGTGAATTTGTATCGGCTTGTACGGCTCTTTCGTGACAGCGCCGCATCCGATCTCTGAAGCGGCACAGTAGCCTCGCCATTGGGTCGAAGTGGGCTGCTGGCTATTCTACGTGGGATCTTCTCGAGGGGTGCTGGAGTGCGACGGAGGTCGGTCGCGGCTGGGAGATATGCAGGGGTATGCAAATCAAAGCGAGTCGGAGAGCAGCTCGGTCATCGGATGGGGAAGATGGTGGGCAATTTCAAGCCTCTCAGCGGGAGTCCGGGTGGGTCGACCAACACTGTGTGCCTGTGTATGTGTGTGGGTGTAGGTGAGTAGGTGTAGGTGTGTTAAATGTTGTTGATGATGGGATGGGAAATGAATGGAGTGAGTCTCTCTCCAATGAATATAAGGCCGGTTACTGCGTGTATTCTTTTCAATTTAATCCTCCAATAACTTGACCAAAAACCCCATTCCTGGCCAATACCGGTAGTGCCGTCAAGGTCCCACCGTACCTTCTGAGGCTAAGCCCATAACGCCTCATTGGTCCCGTACTTGCCCTTCAAGTGCATCTTACTACCAGAACTTATATCCAAGACCATTAGTAATGAGAGATTTTAGGTCCATTGTGTCTGGTGTCAGGCTGCTGTCGCCGGTATGGGTCTACTGGTCTTAGTGAAAGGCGGTCCGGCCCGGCATACGTCTACTAGGCTTGGTGTGCGTCCAAGAAGGAAATTATGTTCTAAAATTCTTTTTGATGTACTCGACAAAGCCATCAAAGGCTTATATACATGAGTCGCTATTACGGGAAACTCAGCACGCGGACTGGAACGACGCTCATCGAAGGATGGAGGTCGCCACACACTGCTGACCTGACCAAACAGAAACCATGATCAGTTCTCGTCACAGGACCAGGAGCGACATTAGGTGCAAGGCGCATTTTAACTGAAGCTTTGAGCTTATCTACGTGGGAGTTTTGGTTGAGCTGCCACTGCGAGGTGTACTTGATGCCACTGCCATCTCCCAAGAATGAGTTCTGAAGTTCACCAACGACTCCGAAGTTTTGT
Source organism: Diaporthe sp. NJD1 (assembly GCA_013842865.1). Taxonomy (NCBI): domain Eukaryota; kingdom Fungi; phylum Ascomycota; class Sordariomycetes; order Diaporthales; family Diaporthaceae; genus Diaporthe; species Diaporthe sp. NJD1. Next base: position 664,111 of record JACDXY010000014.1, on the reverse strand, counting down.
AGATCCATGAATAAAACTTTGAACCAGCCTCTTTTGGGTGGGTGTGCACAAGTATAAACTAAGCTTGGGAAATGGCAACAGACTTAGCCACATTTGCAATGCCTATTTCTTGAGTTGATGCTAATGAAGGCAGCTAGAGCTACCAGGAGAACGTCCTTGTGAATCACCTATGGAAGAATTTCCTGAAGCTCAACTTGGAGCGCACGAATCCATGCCCAGGTGCTCACAACATCAAGATAGGGGTTTTACTCTCGGTCGCCGGCTCAACCTCAGAGAAACCTGGGCCCCAAGCACTCATATCGAGGCAGTGCCATATGGTGCGACTTCTATGTGCACCCATCTCCTGGCAGCAGAGCGCTTTCGTGGCCGACAGTCAATCCCCATTCGAGGCTTCATTGAACGGGGAAAGTGTCGGCACCTTGCTCGGCGACGAGGGGTTCCCTGGCTCCGGCCCATCATACCTATCCAATATGCAGGCCAAGAATTGGCACCCTGTGTGACATGAATGTACCTCAAGCCTCAAGTACTTCCACTCTGCCAGAGCAGAAGAGGCCTGTTGGCAGAAAACATATGTTGGAGGCTACCCCCAGCACCGCGGTTCTGGCACACTTTCGCAGGTCATGCCACTGTACACTTCACTCGACGAAGTACCCATCATGGCTAACTACCAACCGCCACACAACTTCACCCCCAATCATCGGGGTGAGAACAATATCAGCGCCCAGTCAATGGGCTCGTCTCACCCTGAGCAGGCTGCACAGGGTGCGATGGACGGCACACCGGCGCATCCACTGCACACCCACACTCCAGTGGCCAGTGAGGTTGATGGAATCGCAGGGTGAGATGCCTTTTTTTTTTTCGTGCTAATACCTGCAGATTCCACCCACCCACACCACAGCATGCACGATTCAACTTCGAACTAACCCACACCTGTGCCACCTGCAAGGTGACATGCTCGAACAACTATTGCCTGGAGAAGCATGCCGCCAAGGAACACCACAAGGCATTCATGTGCACTTGCACCACCAAGTTCGTCAGGCTGGCCACCTTGAACCGCCACATCGCAGCACAGGTTGGGCCAAAGCACAACTGCATCTACTGCGACGGCAATAGAGGCTTTGCGCGAGAGGACAAACTCATCGACCATCTCCGCGCCAGCCACAAGTTCGGGGAGGAATATATCGCCCAAGTTCGCAGCCAGGCACGTGCCCAGCCCAAAGGGAATGGGCATGCTTCTCCAACGGTCGCAGCGACTGGCACTGCCCTGCCCGTTTCGACTGCGGCTGCATATGACACAGCTCCGGGCGGTATCGCTTTGGGCGGTGCTGGGTATTCCGCCGGCCCCTCAACCGTACCATCCGGCATCTTCGATGGTGGTGTCACCGGCTTTCCCATGTTCAGTGCCGCTGACCTTCAGCCTTTCGGATCCGTCGAGGACTACTCCTGGCTCGGCGCTACCGAGGACTTCATGGACTTCGACTTCAGTGGTATCGACTTTGCTGGCGTCGACGGGGACGTGGACATGTCCGGCATGGCCGGCGACCTATGAGACGCTCATCAACAGGCCCCTTGTCTCTTTTGTTTCCGCCATGTTGTTGCTTTCCTTCTTAGTGAGATATGACTTCCTTCCACCAATCTCCACTCTCACCAACCCTTTGCTTTCCACTGCCCACGCTCTCTTCCCTTGGCACTGTCACGCCCGTGATGGCGGCGTCTCACACCGTCCAGGGGGGCGTGACGGGTAGATAGTCTGTTAATTGAATTAGTGATTTCATCAAAGTTGTCAGAATCGAATGTGCAGTAGCTTCGAGCTCGTGAAAACCACGACGTTACACGTTGACGCCGGCGCCGCATCTCCCGACCGGGGCCAACCAAAGCCTGGAGCTGAACAGGTAACGCCTCGTGGCCCAGGTGTCTGTATCCTGACACCATGTGCACTCTGGTCGCGCATTGCTTAGGATGTGATGCTACTGAGAGCACGGTGGTATCGACGGCCTTTCGAGGGGCCGTCCAAGGGACACGCCAAAGTCCAATCCAGCCCAGGCCCGCGCCACAGGTGACATGAATAAATGGGCTTGTCGCTTGAAGGCTGCCGATGGATTCCCTGCAGTACAATGATAACGTCTGGTAGGCTAAATTCTCGATGCCAGATTCACTCTCGGTGAAAAGGGTGGATCGTCTTGGACGACATGTCGTTGACGTTCGTGACCCCTTCGTTCCCCGCTTACGTAAACTCAGGACAAGAGGACCAAAAAGCCGAGCACAACAGCCTGACGACTCGGCACAGGCTTCGCAAGTGGAGTAACAAGAGACCATTATCGTCATTGAACCCATATCTTGAGCTGCTCAGACCCCGAGCACATGCCTGTGAAGAATGCCGTCGGAAGACCACAGTAGTTTACATGACCTCCACGCGCCGCGCTGTCGGACCCATCCACTCATCATCCCCACTCAGTCAGTAACACGCGGTGTCACCACGACTTGAGCAAGTAACCATCAAAGATATCAGTCAGGAGCGATCATTCGAAAGAAGTAGCAAGCAGACGAATAAAGCAGCAGTCCGCCGCAGAAGACCAATTCAATCTCTACCCTGGATATCTAACCGTTTCCAAATCCCATATAACGCCGTGTATGGACAACCGTGACGCTCCCGCCATCTCTGTATACTCCAGAAGCAAGACCCAACCAAGGCCAAAGCCAAATTACCACTGGCTCTTCATCGCCGTCCCCTGTATCATATTCAAGATATTCAGCCGTGCGCTCCACATGACATTCTCAGTACTGCCCTTCTCCCGAATCACGGGCGGCTTCTCCTCCTCGCCCTCGCCGCCGACGTTCTGGATGTCGCTGTCGCCGTGGATGTTCCCCTTTGCCTTGTGGTGGAAGAAGACGGGTGGTGTCACGCTCAGGCACTTTGCGTCTAGGCCGCGGTCACCCAGCTTGCCCTCGCGGTCCTGCGGGTCCCCTGCGGCTGCCAGGGCGGCCAGCTTGCTCCACCCGCCCACGGCGCGGCGGCACAGCCAGGCCAGGGCGTTGTCGAAAGGGCCCGACAGGCGGTCGACGGAGAGGTCGTACAGTATCTTCTGTGCGCCGCGGTTGGAGACGGCATAGGCGAATGTGCAGATCGGAGCGGCGGTGACGTGGACCCAGCGCGTGCGCTCCGGGTGCGCCTTGAAGTCCACGATGCCCGTGACATGGTCTAGCGGCGGTACAGTCGCGTCATTAAGGATCGTGTACCGCCGCATCATTGCCACCTTGCCCGCGTCGTCGTCTGGCAGCTCCTTGTTCTCGGGCAGGTCCTCTGGGAACGGCTCCCCGCAGTGACCCAGCCAGAGAATGTCCCAGTCGTCGCCGTAGGGGCTGGTCGGGATAGGGCCGGCGGAGGAGGATGCCCTGCCTGTCGGGAAGTAGGTATCGGGGAGGTTGGACATGACGGCGCGGGCGCCGGCTGCGACGATCTCGAGTTGGGGCTTCAGGCGGACGTCCCAGTCCATATCGTCTTCCATTATGAGGGCTGCATCGAGGTTCTGATCGACGACTCTGTAGAAAACAAAGATTAGCTTCCGATCAACAAAGTAACGTCGTTGCATTGCCAAGCGTAAGGGTTCGTGTGTGTGGGTGGTGCTCACCTCCGTATCGCATTCATATGCCCCCTCCAGCTGCCCAGGTTTGTCTCCATCAACTTCTTCCGGTCGATGCCAAAGGGCACGGCCTTGTCCGGGATGGACTCGCCGCGCACGCCATCGACCCACTCGATATCGAAGCCAGTCAGGGCGGCCGACAGCGATATGGCATCCCTCTTGTCGGTGCGCTCCGGCAGGCCGACGACAAAGACCTTGCCGAAGCCGAGGGTACCGTTGGTCACACGGTTGATGTCGTCGGGGGTGGAGTGGCCATGGTAGTCCCTCCCGTAGGGCTTCTCTGCAACATTTGACTTGGAGGACGAGGAGTCGGCGGCTGGGGAGCCGCTGAAGGCGGAGAAGGGGGCGGAGAAACTCGAGGGCACGCGCAGGGCGTTGCGGTTGGGGTGGAGGAGGTAGAAGGTGGCGACCACAAGTATGGCGATCGCGATGCCAATCACGGGCCTCGGGCGCACGGCGATCATCGTGTAGGTGGACGGAAGCAAGGCAACGCGAAACGCGTGAAGCGAAGCGAGGCGATCCGCGCCTGTCCGAGCTCAAACTCTATCCGGGGAAGAGTATCCTGGCTGACCGAACGAGGACCCTTGAATGTCGCGGGGTTGATTTGGTTACGATTAATTGATTGACTTAGATGTGGTATCACTGGAATGAGCACCGGCGCACAAAGGACGGACGGACGGACGACCTGTCCTCTGGTAGAAAGACGTCAGAATGGGCGAGGCGAAGCCATCAAGAGCAGCGATGCGACCCGATGGATTATGATTATTACGAGCAGAGCGGTAGATCAGGCCAGTGAGAGAGTGCAAGATGACAGATGCAGGTAAGCTCGTGAGCCAGGCCGAGACGAGTCGATCCGATACGGGCTGAGCTGAGCCGGAGCTGAACGCACCTGCCGCCCGATCTGCCTCTCTTTTCGCCTGCAGAGGCAGGAAGTACATGGGCTAGTGAAAAAAAGACTGAATGGTTGTTGGTTTGTCCTCACCCCCTTAATTCGTGCCCACCTTCACCCGTGCATCCGTGATGAACGATTGGGAGATCCGTCCTGCCGGCCAAATTGACAAGCAGGGTTAGCCTGAGTTGCACCTGCCGATCGGATAGCTCCAGGGGTGTTGCATTCCACTGCATGGCAGGGCTCTGGCAGGTCTTGGCCTGGACCACCTTCTGGCGATCGATGCTCGCCTGACATGAGCCTCATCGGGACTCCATCCCAACGGCAGTGACATCTCATTGACACTGCTAACATTCACAACGCCGCCTTCATCTCACCTCGTCGCATCGTCCCAACGAGATAGCACACACAAAACCGCATCTTACAACCACAGGCGAGCTGGCATGGTGGCAAAGCGAGCGACTTGAAAGACCCCAATAAGTCCAGACACACAAGCACCCACTGCAAAGCCAATAAACACACAGGTTAGTGGAAAACAAATCCAAAGGCCACGAGTTCAGACACAGTGTCCACCGCAACGCCAATAAAAACACAGGCAGGTGGGAGCAAGACACTGCAACAAATATCCCGAAGCTCCTGCAAAAGGAAATACCGAAAGGAGGGACGCGCTGTAGCACCTTATCGGGGTGGCAGGGCGTGAGGAGGGTGTTGGCGACAACCTCTCTTTTTGCTTTTCCTCTCCAACGACATCGTGAGGCGGCCACCATTTACAGCTGACCAGGTATCAATCATGCTCGCACAGGTCTCATTAAATATTATTGAACATCTAGCGATCTGTTTATAGACCACAGACAGATCCTGAAAGGGCCATGTATCGCCCGCATCGAGCGCAGCCAAAATAGACGACACCACCACAGTTATATCTCAACCATGAGATTTGGCGTCAGTCCAGCTTACCTTCACCTCATGCTGCACAGTAATCCGCTCCAGCGGGATGTCATCGCTACCCTCACTCGGCGCCTTGCCGTCGCTCCCCTGTACGCTCGTGCTCATACTCTGGCCGCCGACCAGTATCCCCTCCCCGGAATCAGTGTCATCCAACACCGCGAAGGGACGACTGCCATGGCTCCCCTGTTTGAACACGGGCCGTCTCCCGCCACCGGGAGCCCCACCGCCGATCGTTACGAGGTCGGCCGAGTTGAGGCCGCTCAGCCCGCTGGGCCGCCTGTTGGACGATTTGCCCGCGCCCGACGTGAGCACCCGCCCGAAGACGGCCTGTGCTACCGGTCGGAGGAGAGGCAGACAAGCACATAAAACAGCACACTCTCCCTCGACCACTGTCAAGATCCATGGGACAGCGATCAGAACTTTCGGCAGATTAGCTGAGGATTCTTCGTGCGATTGGGGATGGACACGGGTCGACTCACCGGTCAGGTCTCCGTCTTTCCCACCAGCGCTCAGCTGGAACAAGAAAATCAAGCGGATCGCGCTGATGAATGAGACACTGGGAGCCAAATCAGCCAAAAGCAGGACGACATTCTCTCAACATGACAGCACTCACAATATACCCAGCAGGAAGATACCAGCCAGGCCAATCTTCTGCGAGGAACCCATCCGCAGACGCGAGATCTCGTACGCAGGCAGCGCCATGATCGCACAGTCGGTGAAGATATTGGGAACAGCGTTGCCGATGAAGAATTTGTTGTTGTCGATGCAGTGGCCTGGTGTGTCGGGCAGCCAGATCTTCTGCATTGGGCGGCACTGCAGGAACGCCACCAGCGCGACGGCGATGATCCACGCCAGCGTCATCCCACCCAGCACGCAGCACCCTCTCTTCACGAACGGCGTCGGGAATATGCGCCAGTACATGGCTAGGATCGAGAATTTGCACACCACCAGGAGTGTGCCGTAGATGCACTCGACGGCGAATAGGGCCTGGTGGATGTCAGCATTCTAATCAAGAATTGTTCAGTGTGAGGGAAAGCTTACTGCCTGGCCTCGACCATAACTCGGTGGATCGACAATCTTGTTCACCGCATAATGTCTACCCACCCGACCGAGACGGACAGCTGGTCAAAAGGGTTAATCGGGTGTGCCCACGTTTAGTCCTCAGCCTCAGGAAGGCGAAGATCGGAAGCTTACCGAAGATGGCTGAAAAAAGCGTCAGTAAAGATAAGCACAGGTCATGATCAGACAAGAACTGCTTACCACAGATGACAGTTCCGATGAGAAGAGGCTACATAAAAGTATCAGTCCGACATGCTCCTCGGTCTTGGATCCCATCACTAATTCCGTGGTCCATCACTCATTGTTTTGCGTACCACACACACTATGATCAGATAGTCCTCGATCCCAAGCGCGACCCTCTTCATGCGCCTAGCCCAGAGGCGCAGGCCAACGCTCGCGAGCGCGAGCAGCCCCACGGCGATGGAGACGCCGACCACGGCTGGGCCTTGATCATAGTCGATATACTCCTGCGAGAACTGTGACAGGTCCACTGCATGGCTGCCCATCGGAAAGAAAGAGAAGCCCGGTGCTTATCGGTGTCGTCGTTAATGTCGTGTGAGTATCGGTCGGCGAAATGGAGAGACTCAAGCTCGAGGCGATGATAAGAACTCGGCAACTGCGGCGGCGGCGTAAGAAGGAATATCCTTGAGATCAGCGGTTGTCATTGCTCGCTGGATTTCCCGCGAGTCGGCGGAGAAAGGGTTCAAGAGTGATGGGAAAAGAAAAACAAAGACCCCGTCGGAATTGTCACCACGTGTTGTGGGTTGTAACATTCGGTTTCTTCAGAGACTTAAGGTTCCAACAGGGGCCCGGCCGGCCGGGCCAAGGGAGGGCCGTGTAAGTGGTGTAGGTGGTGTAAGTGAGCCGATTCAGCCTGCTCCTTTGGGATGCCGCTGACTCGCTCGCATATCCACCCAGGGGTGGCCTTCTATCCACCATGAGGCTCGCGATGATGAGTGTCATACGATTTGCACCACCCCACCGGCCGATCAGGAACATGTGAAGTGCTGCACCGGGGGCCAGATCTTCAGCTCCCGGGCCGCCATACTTATCTTGCGCGGGCGTCCGCCAATATCGCGTCTTTATTTTCCTATTCGTCTATTTCCCAAACCAAGCAGGGTACACGACAAAATTCACGTCGCATTTACCATTTCCGAACTCCATACCTCTTCTGGCCTCCCTCCCTCGTTTCCTCTTTCTCTCTTTCTCACGTGTCAAACCCAGCAACTGCCGGACCCCCAAAAAAGAAAAAATGGCCTCCTCCGCAGCACCCTCTTCCCAGAAGCCCGCAATAATTATCGTCCACGGTGCCTGGTCCCTGCCAAGCCCGTCCTACGAGCCCCTGAAACAACAGCTCGAGGGCCTGGGCTATGAGTGCTACCTGCCCCACCTCCGCACGTCCGGCGGCGACGAGGTCCGCGGCCAGACGTGGGAGGCGGACGTGCAGGTGATCCTCGACACGGCGCAGCCGCTCTTTGACCGCGGCCGGGAGGTCGTCATCGTGGCCCACTCGTACGGCGGCGTCCCGGGCGGCGCGGCGACGGCCGGCAACGGGGTCGCGGACCGTGCGCGCCAGGGCAAGGCCGGAGGGTTCAGGCAGATCATCTATGTTGCTGCGTTTGCGATCCCTGCCCCGGGAATGGACCTGTTTGCCGTCTTTGGGGGCCAGTGGCCGCCGTGGGCTGACTTTGCGCCGGCCTACTCAAAGGTACGCACCCGGGGGGCCGCGATCGAGCCTCTCATCCCTGTCACTATCCTATATTCCTCCCTCTGTGCACGCTCGTCTGGCTGCGGGACAGTTGCGTGCCAAACTATTTGCTTGTGTGTGACCCGTGACTAACAGACCGCCCGCGGGCTAGAACCACGCCATCAAGCTCAAGGAGGACGCCAAGCAGGTGCTGTTCAGCGACGTGCAGGGCAGCCCCGAGGAGCTGGCGAGGTACTGGGACGGCGTTGTGACGCACTCGCAGGACGCCTTCGAGGTCCCCATCAAGTTCAGCGCGGCCGACATCACCATCCCCAAGAGCTACCTCATTTGCACGCAGGACCAGTGCGTGCCGGGCCCGCTCCAGGAGCAGCTCGCGGAGTCGCTGGGCTTCAAGTCGCAGCGCATCGACGCGGGTCACTTCCCTTTCCTGAGCCAGCCTGACAAGTGCCTGGAGATACTCAACAAGATGATCCTCTAGAGTGTCGTCTCGAGTGAGTTCTCAGCGTTGAACCTAAGCGAAGAGAACTTGACGGCGGCACATATATCCGGCCGCATTTCTGCTAGGATTTGGGTGCGGCGAGATCCATCGGAGGTGGTGGTTTTGGAATATCCTCGAGGCTATTCGAACAAGTATAATTTTAATTGAATATCCTAGCCATTTCGCGGCGGTTCCGATAGGGACGCCCGATAGGAAATGCTCATTGGCTTAGGAAGGAATCAAGCAAGTAAAGCGGCTGTTGCACGAGATTGGCCACGGTGACTCCGGTCGATGTCGACGCTCGTGTTCCCTCAGTGATCACCGGTCGAATCATGATCAGCCAGTCTTTGAGCTGCTAGTAAGGAAAATACGACAACTCAAAAGGCGATCGACGAAGGCCTACCGGCCGATTCTTTTCATCGAGTCGACCCCAAGTTGGGGTTGGAACGGCCTCTTCTGCAAGTGTGCGTGAGTCGAATGAAGTCTTGTCTTCAGCTGCGCTGTCGGTCGGAAGAAGAGGGTTTCAAGCCCGAGAGGATGAATCGTATCCGCTTCTGAGTTGCAGAGGTAGACACTAAGCCGGAATGGCCTCAGGCCTCTTCCTTCCTTGACCAAGCTCCATCATGATCCACTCGTACGTGGCCCACTGGACCGCGTTGACAATGAAGGCCCGCACACTGCAAACTGCCAGGCCCCTGAAGAAGACTCGAAGCCCACCTTCCCTATACGCGTCCCTCGCAATCTCGATCGCCCCGAGCCTCTTCGGGCCCGGGCTCCGAAGCAGAGGGCTGCTCTCCCCCGTCACCACGGCGATGGTGCTGGGGCCGAGCACCTGCGCCTGGACCCGCGTCTTGATCACATCCAGCGGGAAGATGCTCGCCCACGTCACAATTCCCGCCAGCCCGCCGCATAGGAGCACCTTGGCGGTCTCGCTGCCGGTGAAGCTTCCGCCCTGCTGGCCCTCGTGTGATCTCGACCACTGCTCCATCCAGCGCGTGGTCAGCTCGTAGCTCCAGAAGTAGAAGCCGTAGCCGACGCTGTCCCTGAGCGCGGTCACGGTGCCACCGAAGTACAAGCCCCGCACACCGCCCTCGGTGCGTAGGACACGCTTGAGGATGTCCCAGCTTGAAGCCTGCGGGCTGGTGCTGAGTTGCGCCCTGCACTTGATCAGCTCGGTGGGCGTGGAGACCACCCACGTGGCGAGGCCGCCGATGGCGCCCGCGAGGGATGTTGTCCAGAGATTGGATCCGGTTGTGGAGCCATTTGAATTCGGAGATGACTGCGAGGAGCCATGTGGCGAGAACGCTCGGTTCAGGAGCTCTTCTGAGCGGTTGTACGAGACGAAGAGCAGGGCGTTCAGGGCGCCATAGCCGAGGATGGGTGCTGCGGTGCCCGTTGAGAACTTGCGAAGGAGGGTGAGAGCCGAATTGGACGACGATGGAGACGGCTGTGCTGCTAGACTCGATGGAGCTGTCGAGGTTGGATTTCCGGACGCACTGCTAGAAGCCTGGAGGCGCACCTTGAGAATATCAAGGGGATTGCCTATAACAATGCCGACGGCGCCGGAAATATAGCCAGCCCAAAAGTCGGCAGACATGATTTATGCAGTCCTCAGCGGCCTCGATGCCCGTAGCACACAGCTATCAAGGCACACGGATGCCTGCTCTGCTAGGAGACGGTTCTCTAACGAGGTATTTTCTCTCAAGCCTCACAAGGCTCCAAGTATCAAGCACAAAACGTATAGGCACGGATAAATGCACGAATGACAGTTTCGAGGCAGCAAGGTATTGGTAGAATGTTAAAGACGCCCCGGATGAGGTTGTGTGCAAACGGTCGAGGAGGAGGCTAGAGACATGCCCATTGCGCAATTTTCACAAAGCTGCGAATAGGCATTTGATCTCTTGAAGTAGAGGATTGTCTGTATGCTCGCTGATGCCAATTGAACATACGCATCTACATGGATGAGAAATTGGTCGAGTGGGTTGAAGATCTGTTCTGTTAGCCTAAATCAGTAAGTTGGACAAGGAGGAAACCGAAAGACTACCTCGGCCCAACTTCCCGCGGATGTTTACGTGATGATGCGGCAGGAGCGGTCGAGCGGGCCAGCAGAAGGAGACCACGACGGCTCGAACTCATCTCAGCAGCAGCCATTCCATGTGGATACGCAGGGTTTCCATTCTCGGTAACAATGGTCAAAATCACATACACTCAGCTATCTCGAAATACACTCATCGAAAGACGTTGGAGTCTCAGCACCTCAGCGAGCTTGTTGCACGTGTTGTTGCACGTGACCCGGCGAGGCAGACGCGTCGCATCCCGACTTGAGCTTGGCAGTCGCGGTCCCTCCCAACTCAAGTAAACAACATCCACCGCGCCTCATCCGAACACATCCGGAGCCATTGAAGTGGCAAATTTCCGTCCAACGGGCCGCAGAGCTCGGCTTTCAACAACATTGAAGGCAAAATGTAAGTTCTGACACAGCATCTTCATCAACACCGTCACCATCCTGCTCCCGCCCAGCTCAAGTACTTATGGCTTGCAGGACCGAGGTCGCGTCGACCCCGAAGGCCAACAAGGAGAATGCCGCGCCTAGGAGTCGCTTCCCCACGCCCCAGACCATCGACAGACTTCACAAGCCATTCAAATGTCCCGGATCTGCAACGAGAGCCGTTGCAACAGATCGACCTGCGAGGAAGAAGAGGAGGATAGACTACAAGGGGGCGGACGGAGACGTCGATGTCGACAAGCCATACACCAACGAGGACCGCCTCGCCCTTGCCAACCGAGATGCCAATCGCTTCCCCGTGTTCCAGGCCAAAAACAAGGACAAGGTCTTTCGCAAGGCCTTCTCCATCCCCCTCATCAACAAGAACAGCGCTGCCTACAATCCCAATCGGCCGCCACCCACACTGGGCCTGAGGACCGGCGCCGTGTTCGTTGCCAAGCCCCTGCACGACCCGAGTGGTGAATTCTCAATTGTCCTCTACGACCCTACCATCGATGACAAGCCCAAGGAAATCGAGAAGCCGAAGGAGGTTGAAAAGGCACCTGTGACCGAGGTCATCGACGCACCACTCGTGCACAAGAGTCTGGCCGAAATTCTTGGTATCAAGAAGAAGGTCGACACAGACCACCCACGCGTACCAGTGGTCATCGACCCGAAGCTCGCCAAAGTCCTGCGTCCCCATCAGATTGAAGGTGTCAAGTTCATGTACCGCTGCACCACCGGCATGATCGACGAGAAGGCCAACGGTTGCATCATGGCTGACGAAATGGGCCTCGGCAAGACGCTGCAGTGCATCACCCTGCTGTGGACACTGCTCAAGCAGTCTCCTGACGCAGGCAAGACTACCATACAGAAGGCTATCGTGGTGTGCCCTTCGAGTCTGGTAAAGAACTGGGCGAACGAGTTGGTCAAGTGGCTGGGCCCCGGCGCCATCACACCCTTTGCCATTGACGGGAAGGCCACCAAGGAGCAGCTTAACCAGCAGCTCAAACAGTGGGCCATCTCAAGCGGGCGCGCTGTTACGCGGCCGGTCATCATTGTTTCTTATGAGACCCTGCGTCTCAATGTCGAGGAGCTGAAGCATTGCAAGATTGGACTGTTGCTTGCCGACGAGGGCCACCGTCTGAAGAACGGCGAGAGCCAGACTTTCACAGCCCTGAACAGTCTCAACGTCCAGCGCCGCATCATTCTTTCCGGAACCCCGATCCAGAATGACCTGTCGGAATATTTCGCTCTGATCAGTTTCGCCAACCCTGGTCTCCTGGGCACGAGGCTGGAATTCCGGAAGCGGTTTGAGATCCCAATCCTAAGAGGTCGCGATGCCGATGCATCGGACAAGGACCGCCAGAGGGGTGATGAGTGCCTGTCGGAGCTGCTCGGGGTCGTCAACAAGTTCATCATCCGCAGATCCAACGACCTTCTCTCCAAGTACCTCCCCCTGAAGTACGAGCATGTTGTCTTTTGCAGCAATGCCCCCTTTCAGACCGACCTCTACAACTACTTTATCAAAAGTCCGGATATCCAAGCACTGCTCCGCGGCAAGGGCAGCCAGCCCCTCAAGGCCATCAACATTCTCAAGAAATTATGCAACCACCCAGACCTGCTTGACCTCTCCAATGATCTCCCTGGCTGCGAGGAGCACTTCCCAGATGACTACGTTCCCAAGGAGGCACGAGGCCGTGACCGTGACGTCAAGCCGTGGTATAGCGGCAAGATGGCGGTACTGGATCGCATGCTGAAGAGAATCCGCGCTGACACCGACGACAAAATCGTGCTTATTTCCAACTATACATCCACACTCGATCTCTTTGAGCGGCTGTGCCGGAACGAATCGTACCCTTGCCTACGTCTGGATGGCTCGATGAACGTCAACAAGAGGCAAAAGCTCGTCGACAAATTCAATGACCCAGACGGAGGCCAGTTCGTCTTCCTCCTCTCCAGCAAAGCCGGTGGCTGTGGTATCAACCTGATTGGCGCCAATCGCCTCATCCTGTTCGACCCGGACTGGAACCCCGCCGCGGACCAGCAGGCCCTCGCTCGTGTGTGGCGTGACGGGCAGAAAAAGGACTGCTTCGTGTACCGGTTCATCGCGACGGGGACGATCGAGGAGAAGGTGTTCCAGCGGCAGTCACACAAGCAGTCGCTCTCGTCGTGCGTGGTGGACGAGGCGGAGGACGTGGAGCGGCACTTCAGCCTGGACAGCCTGCGGGAGCTGTTCCAGTACCGGCCCGACACGCGCAGCGACACGCACGACACGTTCAAGTGCAAGAGGTGCAAGCCGGACGGCAAGCAGTTCATCAAGGCGCCGGCGATGCTGTACGGTGACACGAGCACATGGAACCATTTTCCGAATGAGGGGCTCCAGCAGATCCAGGACCTGTTGCTCCGGCAGGAGTGTGGGGAGGACAATGTCTCGGCTGTCTTCCAGTACATATCACACTGAGCGATCACTTGTGGCTGTTCTTTTACTCCTCTGATATGATAGGTGAGTGTAGAGTCTTCGACAACAGCGGAGTTCCCGTAAAGGCGTTGGCGTCTGTGTGGAGGGATAGCAAGGTGCAGTATGGGTTTCAACTGGCTTTGTGCTTGCCTAGAATAGTATTGCATTGCTTGGTGTCTTTTTGGGAGATATGAACAATCACATTATCCACCCTCGGTCTTGTCTGCCGAGCCTATTCGCGTCTATCTGTCACTTGATCTTGCCGACCATCTCTCCCGCCCAACCTCCCATGGACTATTTTGCTAGGCTCAAGTATTCCCACCTCTGCTAATCTTGACGGTTTGTTCACAGTTACTACATGATCAAGAGCGATCGCGGATACTTTCAACATCCGCACAAAGCCTAGATGATCAATCAACAAGGTATTTGTCATCCTTACATAACGTTGTTTATTGTGGGTATCTGTCGTGTCATGCCTCTACACCTCAATGCTAAACGGTTACTTTCTCTATTGGCATGTTTTGGACCACGCGGTAGCGTTTTGCCCTATTTTGCAGCTGAAGTGACTTTCGGTGGAGAATTCAACATTTAAGTTACCGATTGGATCCCTGAGGAGGTGCAGAGCGCCGATCATTGTGGCACCCTCGATGTTCTGACTTGAGCGGTCTGCACCATGGAGGCAGATAGGATGAGCCGGAAACGTGATAGACTTTGATATCAAAACTATAAAAACATGATAAGAACTTCTGTCAATCCCCCGTTTCCTTCGCGATATCGAAGTTCAGCTGCTACTCTTTGCCAGGATTGATATTCAGTCCGCTAAAGTCTACCGGAGTCGCAGAATTTTGCTCTTTCCCCTCGCCCCGAGCTATACTCACAATGGTCAAGATCGCATTAGCCGGTGGATGGGGCCGTAAGTGTCACCTATGCCATTTTTGGCTGAAACTGTTTGCTGAACCTGTTGTTCTTACAGAGGTCGGACGGGAGGTTCTTGAGGCCCTTGTCGCCCGGGGGAAGCATGAAATAATTCTGCTCTCCAGACAGGTCCGTTTTTTACCAACACGATTACAATGACGCAAATGACGCAAATGTGAGCGCTGAACTCAAAAGGACGCTCCCGCCGAGGATCTCGGAAAGGGAGTCAGATGGGTCAAGACAAATTACAACGACGTCGCGGAGCTGACTAGAACTCTGGGCGGTGTGCACACCGTACTCTCCTTCCTCGCCGGCCCGATCCAGCCGACGGCATCTGCACAGACGAGCAATCAGATCAATCTGATTGACGCCTCGATCCGAGCCGGAGTTAAGCGCTTTGCTCCTAGTGAATGGGCTATGTATGTGATCGACATGTCCCTCAATGCCATTCGCACACCTTGTTTCTGACCTTGTTTGTAATGTCAACACAGGGCAAAGTTTGAACATTTGTTTTGGTATGGCTTCAAGAAGGAGGCACGGGACTATTTGGCGCAAGTGAACAAGGACAAGAAGGTGAGAAGATAAAATCCGTCATCCGTCTATGCCGAATCTTGAACTCATCTGATATAACAGGTGCTTGAATACTGCCTGTTCGTCCCGGGACTGTTCACCAACTACCTGGCCTACCCTTTCCAGTCGGCCAAGCACGTCCGTGTGTTTGAGCAGGCGTTCAACTTCCACGAGCGCCGTGCTCTGATCCCGGAGGGTGGTGAGGGCTGCGTCATGAGTCTCACAACCGTGCAGGATTTCGCCAAAGTTGTCGCCCTGGCTGTGGAATATGAAGGGGAGTGGCCTGTCGACGGCGGCATCACCGGTGGGCGGATAACAATCGGAGAATTGATCGCGCTGGGCGAAAAAATACGCGGTACGTGGGCAAGGAATTTGCCAGAAATGGCTTTTTTATTATTATGACGCAGTCTGGATGATGGCTGACCAGTGTGGACCAAATATACAGATGGACCCTTTACCGTCTCGAAGCTCAAGGTTGAAGATCTAAGGGCCGGAGTGGTCAAGGCCCCGTGGTTCCCGAAGGTCGACCACCCGGCCGTCCCGGAGGAGACGCACGCGGCCGTTGCCCCTCAACTCGTGGCTGGGGTGCTGCAGGGCATTGCGGCTGGCGAGTGGGAGTCCTCGGACGCCTGGAACCGGCTCCTGCCTGACTTCAAGTTTACCCAACCGGAAGAGTTTCTGCCTGCAGCGTGGACTTCGATTGACGCTGGGGCCGAGAGTGTTCCCTTTGGGGACTATTAGGTTAGATACAGCCATATCGATCATTAGACAACAGCAGTCCTGATGATGCCTAATTTGCGTATCTTGAGAACCAGCCTCAGGATGAGCGTTTGTTGTTGGTGCGTTAACTCGTGGCATGATTTGTTCATTTGTACGTGGTCTTTAAGAAGGAAGTGGGTTAAAACCATCATTAGTCTAAGTTATGGTTTCAGGACGCTGTTAGAGACGATGAAACTTTAGCCTGGGGCCTTGTGTTGATGCTGTGCAGGCCTCGCGTCCAGTCCTTTCCCCCAATTCCGGACATTCCATGAAGTGTCTCCAGCCAAAGACTGGCATGCCCAATTGCATGATTCGAAACCTGGCATCATGCTCCTCAGCGCAATCTGATCAGGCCTGTAGCCACAATTCTCGTTTCGTGGCAGACCTTAGAATAGCAACGGGCAACTGGGAGTCGCGAGGATCCACGGAGACTGGTGGAGTGAAGGAATGGCATGGGCCGCCCCGTTGCTTTTTGGTTGACATGTCTTACTGCAAGACAAAGAAAATGCGCCAGCCTCCGGACAACACGTGGGAGCCGGTCTGTCTATTCCTGGAAGAATTTGACCGTAGCACTGGAATGTGGCTAAATGTGAGACAGCTGGGGGGTTCTGGTCCTCCTTTCGAAAGCTGTTTGCGGATTGACCAGGCCTGGCCTGACCAACAGGCTAAGGAGCTGATGAGGAACTTGGAGCTGGACACAAGGTTGGCGGGAAGGCGCAGCTTGTGCGTGCCTCACTTTCCCAAATGGGCGTGACCCCTCGCTCGGGCGTGCAGCTCGTCAAGTGCACCCATGAAGAAGACAGATGAGTACAACTCTCCTTGATGCCACCTGAGCATTGTTTGTTTGCTTGCTGCCTGGGTGCCACCGTTTTGCCCAGGGATAGCTCGGTATTTCCCCTTTTAACCCACGCGTCTGCGCTGGTTTGGGGACGCTCTCGCACTCGCGCATTCGCTGCGTCTGCCGACCTGACCTGTTGGAGTAACCGCCCAGGCGGCTTGTGATCCTTCAACCCGACCGACTCCCACCCACCACATGCGCGTCAAATAACACCACAAGCCACCCAGACCTCACTGCTTGCTGTCGACCTTTCCTCGATCAAAACTCAGAGCCAGATATCCGTCGAAAGCGAGTTCGCCCCTCACTCAGTGATTGTGGCTCTGTGACCGTCTGCCGTTCCTTTGGGAGCTCTCAGCATTGACGCTGACCCATTGAGGCGCGGCCGTCATCCTTCCTCACCCAGCATCGGTTAATACGAGACGAGACACCTCCTTTGCGGCGCAGTCCAGCCTCCAGTCCGTTTGGCGACAACTGCCGGTCACGGCGAGAGACAAACTCACCAATCTCAATTGATGCAGAGATACAAACCTTGGTCTGATCAAGAGCACCGTTCCATTTGCTCCAGGAAGAAAGCGGGCGTCGGAGCCGATCAACACGCAGGCATAAACATAATAATAAGGTTGCTGCCATAAGCAGGGGCAGAACCCGAGTCAGAAACATGCCCACGATGAGCTCATCATCCACAGGCAGGAGTTCGCTCCCGTCTTACACGCGCGCAGCCCGCCCCAACCAGCAGGCAAAGAGGTACAACGCGGGTCCGGACCTGGCGCCAGCAGCCTCTCCTGCGTCGCATGCAGCAGCAGCAGCAGCTTCTCGTGGTGGAAAACGGGGTGTTTCTGCGACAGTGACACCGACTCAGTCTTCTCTCGGTGCTGGTAAGTCCCCACCTAACTCCCCGCCTCCCCTTCATCCCCAATTATCTCCGATGCAGGGCGCGCCGCCACCAACCTCAGCGGCCGCCAACTGGAAGGTTGGTTGGTTTCGCCATCAGCCAGCCAGCCAGACAGGTAGACAGACAGCCAGACCTGCCCGCAGGAAGGAATTGTGTCTATCGCCTGTCATCCTGGCCCTGAAGCTCTTCCTGCCCACCCCCAATGCACGCTCTATATGTGGCTGCCGTCCAGGGACGCTGTTCTGTGGAGCGAAGTCAAGCCAGAGTCGAGGAACGGATGAGCGACACACACGCACACGCACACACTGAGAAAAACACACGCGGCAAGGCAGTCTGCTCCTTGCGACCCAGATTGATAGGCAGAGGCTATTGGCAATATTCAATCGGCATCCAAACTTTTACGATTACGGCCAATACTCAAAGACATTTCGATACGCGGCCAGGCCCCACGCATTTTGTATCCTGGCCGGCCCGCGAACTCTAAAAATGGCATGCAGCCAGCCCATACCCGGTCAGGCACCAGAGTCTCTTAAAAACAGACAGCTATGGGCATTAGCCATGGTGAAATTGCAGGCCCACCGGGGTCTCTGCAAGAAATCTGCAATTTCACGGGGTCCAACTGCAATGCAATGAAATTCAACGCTAACCTAATCTAGAAGTGTTTTTACCCTAAAAGGGTTAGATTCTAAAGATTAGATAAGCTCAAATCTTATCAAGATAAGATAGGTCTTATCAGGTCTTATCAGGTCTTATCGGGATCTTATCAGGATCTTATCAGACCTTATCGGGTAAGCCTTTCAGACCCACCCAGCCTGGTGAATTGAAATTTCACGAGGGGGGAGTGAAAAAAATCGAAATGAAATTTCGGGGACCCATGGCTAATGGGCATTCATGCCATCCCAGCAATCCAACGCTTTTGCCAGCTGCCAGCCTACTAGCCCCGCCCCTGTTCCGGGTCTGGATTAGGCCAGGGGAAATAACCAACGGCGTCATCAAGCCAGGCTGTGCCGCCCTGCCGAGCCAAAGTGCCCATTCAAAGCCCCAAACAACCAGAAGGGACCACAAAGCTGAATGACAAGGCCCTTTGTCCCATTACGTGTCCGGCCCTCTCACTGCATGATTCGCCACTGCGTTCCTGTCGGAATCAATCTAACGGAAGCCAAATGGTGGAGCCCGGAAGTCCTCGGCCTGTGACGAAAGCGGGACACCCAGCAAGCAGCGCTGTCTGGCTGTCTGGCAACTGGCATGGCTGTGCTGTGCTCTCTCTCTCTCTGTGTGTGTGCTGCGTGTGTGTGGTGTCGGGTCATCAACGGAGGCATCCTGGCACCCTGCCTGGACCATTTCCTCTCTCTCTCCACCTTGAGAAAAAGGGGCCGGTCAATATTCATTCATTCACTGCCAGGACCGCACACTACCTACGGCAGCCCACGGGTCTTCCCCTCCCATTCCCGCTTAGATCTTGGAATCTCTCTTGGCGGCCGAGCCCACCGCACCCAGGCCTACTAGACTAGTCTGACGACCTGTCCCGCTCATCACTCCTTCTAGAACTCCAGCCCGCCCCTCCTGTCCATTCTCGCTTCTACTCGTTAACGGCCTGCGCCTGACCCAGTCTGGGAGAGCTTCAGGGTCCTTGGAGATTTGTTCTTGTGGCCCGCCACGTTGCAGGGGGCCGGAAAAGGGACTCTGGCTGACCGATCCTTCTTTTATTTATGCAGGCTCCATCCAGCCAACCCGCAGTGTTTCTAACGACATGCCGCAGTTTGCTGCAACCTTTGTCCCCGGAGGTTACGACGATTATTCCATGCCCGAGATGTACGCTCCGGCGCCCCAGAGGTCAGTCAAATAACTCTGTTCAATCTTTAATCTGCTGCCCCAACAACCCCCATTTTTGTGCGACCCAGTCGGCCCGCTGTACTTTCGCGACCGCGATTGACGGCTTGGTCGCTAAAAAAGGAGAGGAGGAGCTGAGAGACTGACGTTGGATCGGGCGCTACTGCAGGGTGATGCCCGAAGTTCCTCAAAACATGCAACAGGACCTCCAGCGCATGGAATACCAGGCAGGACAAGCTCGATCTCAGCATCCAAACAACGGCGCCGGGCCCAACTACCCTGGCGGCTACGGTCAAGAGCACGGCGAACCCGACAGCAGTAACTTCCGCCCCTTCGAGGACGATCCGAACCACGCCCCCTACAAGTCGATGGCGGCCAACGAGATGCCGAGCTACACCCCCTTCCCCAAGGTGAAGGGGGACAACATCCCACCGAGCGATGTCGAAAAGGAGGAAATATTATACAACGCGCGCGAACATGTGCTGCACTCCAACAATGTGAATATGCAGCTGTCGTGGGCGAGGGACGCCCTCAACTACGTCGAGATCGCGTCCGAGGACCGCGCGCGGGGCGCTGCCAACAGCGGCCGCCCGAGTACCCCCCAGCAACAGCATGAACTCCGCCTCGACGCCATGAACATCATCAGGTATCTCAGCGAACAGCACCACCCTGAGGCCGTGTTCATGATGGCCAAGTGGGACGAGTTCGGAAAGTTCGACGTGAGGGAGGACAAGAGGAAGGCCTTCATGGGCTACAAGCTCGCAGCCGAGCAGGGCTGGGGGCGCGCCGAGTACAGGATGGGAATGCTCTTCGAGAACTCGAACGAGTTCGACAAGGCGATCACGCACTACTACAACGGTGAGAGGCTGGGAGACTCTGCCGCCATGTACCGCCTGGGCATGATGGCCCTGCTTGGGCAACACGGCCAGAGACAAGACTTCCAGCGGGGTGTCGACCTGATCAACAGGGCCGCCGACACGGCAGACGAGGATGCGCCGCAAGGAGCCTACGTCTTCGGAATGCTCATCGCCCGAGATCTCCCCGATATCACTGTCCCCGAGGGCCTGCTTCCCTACAAGGTCGACACCGCCAGGCAGTACATCGAGAAGGCGGCCTACCTCGGATTCGCGAAGGCCCAGCTCAAGATGGGCCAAGCCTACGAGCTCTGCCAGCTCGGATGCGACTTCCAGCCTGCTTACTCCCTGCACTACTATGGCCTTGCCTCGGTACAAGGTCAGCCCGAAGCGGCGCTTGGCGTCAGTCGATGGTTCCTTTTCGGGTACGAAGGCAACTTTGCCAAAAACGAGGGGCTCGCGTTCAAATACGCAAAACAAGCCGCAGATGCCAAGCTTCCCACCGGCGAGTTCGCCATGGGTTACTACCACGAGATTGGAATACACATGCAGAAGGACCTGAACGAAGCACGGCGGTGGTACGAGCTGGCAGCGTCGCATGGCAACCCCGACGCCGTTGGACGGTTGGACAGCTTGCAGAGGAACAAGAGCTTGTCGAAGAAGGACCACGAGACAACCGCTCTCACCAGAATCAAGTCCCAGCATGGTTCGATGAGGGGCAAGCGGCCAGAGCGGCTCCAGAGGCTCAAGGATCAGCAACACATGGCGGCATTGCCTGAGGGCCCAGCGACGCCAAACGACCCTAGCGGAAGAAGCCCAAGAGCATCGCCGAACCCGTCTCCCAGACACGGTCCACCAGGTGCCGATGGCCGTCCACCTGCTTTTGGCTTGAACGTCAACGTCGACCACGGCAACCTCGCTATGAGGCCGAAGTCGGCAGCGCCGTACCCAGAAGACGAAACGAAACCTTATCCCCTCAGCGTCAACAGGCCGGCATCCGCCGCTCCATACCCCGAAGACGGATACCAGCCGCCGATGCGCAACCAGGGTGCTTTCGGAATCCGTCCAGGAAGCGCTGGAAGAGGAGGACCCGGACCAAACAATCTGGCACCTGGTGTCATCCCGCCAGCAGGCATGCCCCCAGGTGGACGAGGCTACAGGCAGCCAAGCCCTGGGCCAGCAGGAGGTTACAGACAGGGCAGCCAGGGCAGCATGGGCAGTATGGGAGGACCGGATGGACGAAGACCTGCCGGCGGACCAGGTGGAAATGGTATGGCATTTTCATCTAACGTCGGCCCTCCATATGGATATCCAGCAAAGAGCAGACTAACCAAACCAACCCCGCAAACAGCAGCAGGACGAGGCGCACCATACGGACAACAAGGGCCCCAGTCGCCACCGATGATCCCACCAGCAGGTTCCATGCCCGGACAAGAGTACGGCGGACGTTCAAGCTCGTTCGCCCCGCCGCGGCAGGAGTCCCTCGGGGGCCCTCCGCAGCAGGGCCGCCAGTCGAGTGGGCCGCGGCCGCCTATGGCCGGGTACACGCTGACGGACAACGGCGGGCGGTCAAGCGCGCCGCCGCAGCAGAACCCGGCCGGTGCGCGGCCCCCGACGGCCTCGTCTTCGCACGGCCCCGGCACGGCCAGCCCCGCGCCCAGCACGGCCAGCGCGCCCCCCAAGGCGCCGCGCAAGCCGACGGACCACCCCGACGGCAAGACTATGGGCAACGGGCCGGCTACGTTTGATGAGATGGGCATCCCCAAGACCAAGGATAAGGATGATTGTGTAAGTTCACTTGCCATGTGCTCCCAAGCAATACCCAGCCATTGCCACTCCTCTCTGGGCTCAGTATGAATCGTGAGGCTGACTTGAACTCTCCCCCAAATACAGGTCGTCATGTAAAAAAAAGCGAAAGAAAAAGGATGATCTGCTTCGAGATTAACGACCGAGATCTTCTGTCTTCTATTCCGATACTTATTCGCCCTGTTTTCCTGCCAGAGATGGTTGCGCGCATTAGTCTTTTCAAAGCATCGCGCGGGTCTTTCTCACTAGCTTGCCTGCTTAACTTGCTTTTGGTTGTGAGGGTTGGCTGGCTGGCTTGGTTGGTTGATTGATATTTACACACACCTGTTCCCCCATCCATCCTGCTTTGATGATTCTCTTCGCCTCTTCTGCTTTGAGATACCATACCATAGGCAAGGCGAGGCGAGGCAGGCCGGCGGCATATAACTAATGAAATGAAACAACACAATCAATCTTCCCTGAGATGTTGACCCGGACTGATCAGTGGTGGGTTTATGCTGTGAGATTTTGTGTCTTGTCACTGTGGGTGAGGCGGAGGTTACTTCGGTCGGCGTGCTTTACTCGCGCAGATGAAGGGCAACTTGGTCGTTCTGTGGCGAGTACGTCACGTTTTGTCAGTGTAGGGGTGGGCGAAGGGGGCAACCTAACACGCGTGGTCTCGTCGTGCATCCTCTTTCTCCACATTATCCAGAACCCCGGGATCCACGCAGCCGGCCTCTTTTTGACCTCATCTTAGGTAAAGGAGAAACAGAGGAGTGGCTTATCAGATGGGAAACGCAGCTAGTTAAAGGGCGTCCTATCGATACCTGGGTCCCCGGGGAGGCCCATCCGGCGAGGTCGTGCGTGTGTGGAGCACCCACAGCGGAGCCGGTCATCCCGCCCGGACATTTTCGGACATATTCACAAGTGGACGCCTGCTCGAGAAGTGGCCCCCAAGGGAGTGGCTTCTGGCCTACATGTGTAAGTAGACCCCGTTATTTGCGGCTCTCGCTGCACCGCTCATGTCTGTGGCTCCCTTCTCGGACATTTCTGATTGTGTTTTCCTTGCCACTTGCAATTGTGTCATTGATCTGTGATTCTGGCTCGGACCAGCCAGCGTGAGATGGAGAAAAGAGAGAGCGGAGCGGGCTGCTTTAAACTTATTTTGGATTGCAAGTTGCTGTTCTCTCTTGACTAATTCAAATATGCCAAGCTAAAGGCAGAACGGCATTCGGTCATGAGAAACTTTTCAATCCCGTGGCTGATTAACCGTTTCACCGGTTGAATCACTAGCCTGGTGAAATGTAGAAAGGCTCATTGATCAGGATAAGCGAGTAAGTACGTCTGACCATACTTGCGTAGCCCTTCGTACATCATGAACGTCCCTTTAAAGGCTAGGATCTCATGGTAAACAGGATCAGGGTCAACTCCATTCCGTTCATTTCTACCAATGTCCTCATCTGTCTATCCCTACTAGCCACCCACCTGAGATGACTAGTAGCTCTTAGGTTCCGTACATCCCATCTGATCGTCACTCTATCTCAAAAGACGTATTGTCTGGCATAAGTACAAGCTACCTACATGTAGGTATTCTATCGCGTAGCTTCGCAGCTCCGGGCATTGAACTGGGTCACCTCGGTGATTAAAGGCATTCTCTCTTACATAAGAGGACGGATATTCGCACCGATAAAAATGGATGGTTTACCAAACACGGACCACCCATACGGACCACTTCTAGCTATATAACCTACACCTAACATCACTCTAATACCCTATAATACCCATTATAACTATAATCATTAATACCCTATATAACTACTATTATTACTAAACTTAATATAACCACTTTATATTAATATTATATTAAATTAATTAAATATTTATCGATATTAATTAATTTAATATTAAAAATAATATATAATTACTTAAATTTTAATTTTTTAATATTATAGCGATAATATAAATATCTAATTATTTTAATTTTAAAATATAATAATAAATTAATTATTTTAATTAAAATATAAATATTATTATAATAAATTATTATTAATTAATATTTTTTAACCTTCCCTCTTTCCTTAAATTTTTTTATAATAAATATAATATTTATAAAGACTTTAAGGTTAATTTAAATATAATTATAAAATTTATTAAATTTCTTATTATTATTAAAAAGTTAAAGCTTAATTATATAATTTTAATATATAATTACAATATTTAGTAACCCTTTATTATAATAAAAAATAATATTTTAATAATTAAAATAAGTTATTAATAATAAGTATTTATTTATATAATTAAATAAATATTTAATAAATAAACTTTAATAATTTAAAAGGAAAAATATATTTATTATAATCTTTAAAAAATCTTTAAAGCTTAATATAATTAAATATAATTATTAATTAAATATTATAATTTTCTTATTTATATTATTAATAACCCATCCCTTATAAAGCTAAAGAAATTTAAAGCAGCCTTTTATTAAAAATAGCTTCGGCCATATTATTTTTTAAATTAACTATTTATTAGTCTGGCTATTATCTGCTCAGCTTTCTAATTATCTTTCCCTTAGCTTATTCATAAAGATATAAATAGCTTTAAATATCTTATCACCTTTCTCTAAAGGAGGAACGTTAAAATCCTTCTTTCTCCCCTTATTTTTTAACTACCTTTTAATTCTTTAAAGAGATATTTTATTATTAATAATAAAGTAATAAATCTAATAAAGTATAATATTATTATATTCTTTTATATTGCTAATCTTATTATAAATAATATTTTTATCTTTATTTAAGAGTTTTGCAATATATTTATAAAAGTAATTTAGGTGAGAAAATTAGATTGCTATTTTAACTTCTATTAAAGTTAATAGCTTTAAAGTTAAATATTGGCTATAGTGTTATTTTATAGGCTTACCTAGTTAGGGTTTTTTTAAAAGTTTATTTTTATGGTTTCTTTGGAGATCCCTTGAGAAGATATATATTAATATAGGTGGAAAGAGATTAAGTTTTTAATTGGGATTGTGTTTATGGGATTGTTATATTTTATAAAGACTATTCTGGTTTTTGCTGTATAACTATTTGCCTGATTATTAATCTTTAGCTATTTATGTTGACGGTTTTAATCTATAGCGCCGTTAGAAGCGATTCTCGCTAGCCTTATTTGTATAGTTATCACTATTTGCTTAGCCGCAAGCTATAATTATATTCAAAACCTATTATTATCGGCATTATATTTTTTTTTTTTTTTAATGCTAAGTATTTAAGCGTTTATCACTATATAAAGGGACTGATGTATACTGCTTAAAGAGGCATATATATATAGATTAAAAACGAGATTACTTTTATTAAAAATACTTAGAAATTTAGCTAAAAGGTAATATAATAAAGAATTAATTATAGGATTTTTAAAAAAAATAATAAGGTATTTATATATTTATTTAAATAGCTTTAAATTAATTTAAAAAGGAAGGCTATTAATATAAATAAGCTATTAATAAGGAAAATAATATTATAAATATCTTTTAATATAATAAATAATAAATTAAGTAGATTTAAAAGCAATACTTCTCTTATAATATTTTACTTAATTATATATACTTAATAAATAATAAAAAAATATTTTATTTTTAAGGGATAATAATAACCTATATAAAGAAGATTTTATTATTATTTTAAGATATTATTAATAATAAAAAGGAAGAGGGCTTTTAATAGCTTTTTAAGTAAGTTTATAAGCTTCTTAAATAATATAAAAATAATCCTTTATCCCTTTTTATTATTAATTATAATATTACTTTAATTAATATTTTAAAATATAAATTTCCTTAATTATATTATTAATTATATATTTTTTATATAAATATAAATATTATATTATATATTAAAAAAAAATAAAGGAAACTAATAATAATAATATTAATAGCGGTAAGAGATATTATAAAGGTTAATAAAATTAAAGATTTTAAAAAGGGTAATAAAAACCTTACCTCCCTTAATATATTAATAAAAAAAACAATAATAATACCCTTAAAAATCCCTAATAATATCTTATATATCTAAATAACCCTCTTTAACTTTCTTAAAATTATAAAATATTTTATAAATTATAAAATCTATAATATAACTTAATAATAGCTTTAAGAAACCTTTTTAAATTAAATAGCAATCCTTAATTATCTTAAAATATATTATATTAATAAAAAGAAAGAGATTATTATTAAATAGGCTGCTTATATTATTTATAAAATATTTAACTTTAATTTATATATAACCTTTTTTATAAAGAATATATATTATTACCTTAAGCTTTAATTAAATTATAATATAAGGAATCTTCTTTATTTAATAAAGATTATTTATAAAGCTTTTAAAAATACTACTTATAATTTTTATTTAAAGGAAATATTTTAAAAGATAGTAACCTTTTAAAGATTTAATAATTAAAAATAATTAAAAAAGCTTTTTTTATAAATTATAAAAAATACTTTAAAGCTTTTTAAAGCAACTTATAAATAAATAAAATAAATACTTTAAAAAGAAATTTAATAAAAGCATTATATAATAACTTTTAATTATTATTACCTTATTTATATTTAATATAATATTATTTATATTAATTATTTAATTAATTAAAAAAAAATAACGCTTTTTTTAAGAAAATTAATATTTATAAAAATTATTAACTTAATTATAACTTTTCCCTTAAAAACTCTTTTTTTATTATATTTTTATTAAAAAAAATTATTATTATAAAGGGTAGATCTTATAATATATTTATATTTAAAAGTAATAAAGAGAATATCTTTAAGGCTTATAAAAAGGCTATAATAAATAAAAAAATAACCTTAAATATTATAAATTTAAATAATAAAGTTAATAATAAAATAAGGGTAATAATAGCTTCTATATAGTATATTAATTTAATATTTAAGTAAAATAATTAAACCCTTAAGTCTTTAAATAAAGAGGATATTAAAAATAATAAGGCTTAATAAAATGCTATTTATTAAGATTAATAATTAATAATAAGATTTATAAAGCAATTAATTTAATAACCCTTAAAATAAAAAATATCTTTAAATATTATAATATCTTTAAATATAACTTTATTAATATTTATATCCTTAAATATAAGGCTAATAATTAAAAAATAATATATAAAAGTTATAAGAAGTATTAATTAATTATTTTAAGTAATTATAATTATTAAGGATATTATTAATAATAATAATAATAAAGAGGGTATTTAAAAGAAGATTATAGTTTATTTAAATTAAATATAAAGTAATATATTATATAATTATATTAAATTAAATATTAATTATTTAATTAAATAATATAATTAATTAATTTATAATTTCTTTTAATAAGGGTAATAGCGAAATTATTATTAAAGTTAACTTAATGTTACCTTATATTAATTTAGTGGCAGGGCATTAATTAGGGATTAGCGTTAAAATAAGCGTTATATTAATATACCATCCGTTTTTACCGGTGCGAATATCCATCTTCTTATATAAAATCTTGAGCAATCACCTGACCCTTCAATTTGAATTGAAAGACATTCTCGTCTTGGCTCACCTTCTCGGTGAGGATGCCAAGGAGACACAACGATCTACACAGTGCCAGATTTTGCTTCTGAGTGCTGTGTAGCAGAAGCAGCTTCCAAATTTGAGTGTACTTGCTTTCAAGGACATCATGGGCGACCGAACATTGAATCCAACTTTCTATCCCCGACCAGCAGGCAGGTACTACGGATAATCCTTACTACTCCCTGGTTTACTAGTTGACCGGTGTCATAAATGGTACGATCCCACACTTCCAAGAGCGTCACCTTGGCGTAAGTGTCTCAAGGCCCCATAACTTTAGCTATACTAATGGCTTTGTAGAACACATTTGATCAGCCCGCTTTCGACTGTTGGAATGGGTTGACTCAGTGCTTACTCATGACTCCAGCCTCAAAAGCCCCTACCTTTCTGGCCTGGAATGCAGCCGGGCTTCATGATAGAATCTCGGATGACATTGCTCTACAGACAACTTCTAAAGGTGACTGTCGACACAAAGCGCCATAACCCATTGCGCATCGTGGACTATAAAACCTCTCGGTCCCATGTGAAGACGATGTTCTAGTTTCCTCATCAGCCTCTTCCTCCCAGACTACCACTCAAGCCTCATTAGTACTCTTACCCACCCATCGTCCCTGTTTTCCGCATCAAATTCAAGATGCGCTTCACCATCACCTATATGATCGCGGCCCTGCAGCTCTCAAGTGCTTCAGTGCTCCCTAGTTCAGAGGCAGCCGAGTACTCCGCTTTGGGGGACATCGAGCCCTTCAACACGACCTTTGCCGAGGCGCACCTGGTCCATCCCGAGGGCCCCGTGATAGAGGCTGCCTCCATTTCCTCTGAAGAGATCTCCACCCGGGCCACCGGCAACGTATATGTCTGCATCAATGCCGGGTTCCAGCCGGCGTGCACAGTCATGCACTGGACCAACGACAAGTGCGGTAAGTCTTTTCAAATCTCCCTACCTCAACTGTGACCTTAGCAACCCTGTCATCCTGCGGGGCACAACGGCAACGTGGCTGACGAATAATCTGCATAGCGAATTTCGTGAACCCATGGGACGATAGCATTAGCTCGTGGGGCCCCGACCCGGGCGTCACTTGCCACGTTTACGACAGGCGCAACTGTGACGAGGGCGGCCGCAAGATCTATAACATTCGGAACCCAGGCATCGCGAACCTGAATGACTTCAACTTCAACGACATCATAAGCTCCGCGCGCTGTTGGTACTGATCTAAGAATATGCCTGAGTGGGTCCCAAAGTTGGGGGGGGGGGAGTACGTTCTCTTGCAGGGAGTCCTGTCTGTGTGCTTTCTTAAATTTGTTTGGTCTCCATTGGCCATGGACAACTACTTCCTATAGCTATGCAAATGATATTGCTTTGCCAAATGGCATGCAGTTTATCCCGTGCAACAGATTTCTTGCTTTTAACGTCGGGCGGGAGCTTGGCCCGGACATTATTCCTACCAAAACCACCCAAGAGGTGTCAGAAACATCAAAATGACGAGGCCAATATTTCCTCGCCTTGATTCTGTGTTTACTGAGAGTTTTGTATCTCTATGTCGTGATTTCGCCGCCACCTCATGTTCGGTCGACTTGTGGGTCTGTCTTGTGAGCCCACACACACTCGGACATTTGCGGACATTTAGCCGGGCTCTGAGAAGGACCCTTTCAAGTGTTTCCAAACGCCGGGATCCAACCAGAATATTGCATCATTCAACAACACAGACTCGGACGGCCGAACGGTCGAGTGATGCCCTGTGAAACCCATTTCCTTGCTCTCCTCTCGGACATTTAGAACATTACTAACATATCCCTGTGGGCTGCTTGGTAATGTGTTGTTTCCAAATCAACGCCCTTTATGACTGTCATCTCCTCCCATCGTCCCTTAAATAGGTGTCTTGAGAATCCAAGATGAAGATGTTCAACCCAACAGCAGCGCCTGTCTTTTGTCAGCGGAGACACCTTTGGAGGCTGTCGAGTTCATCGCCTTTGGGTTGACCAAAGTAGTAGGAGAGCTTATCTTGGCAAATACCAAGAACTCTGATATGGTGTGTAGTTGTGTTTCATACTTGCTTCTGCGTCAGTACAATCTTCTTACCCGTAAACAAAAGCTGATGTGAGTTGCAGGATGAGAAGCTTCCGACCTACCGTCCCGACGGCCGCGCACTAGGCATCCTATTCGAAGATGTCGACGTCTGGGGCAGGGTGGCCGGCGAGTCCCGGGCCGAAGACGTGCTCGCCTTATTCGAAGACATCCTCGTCAGATGGCCCACCAAGCTGTTCCGGCAGGTGATAGGACGGCCGCTACACTCAACCCGCAGACTAGTCCACGGCGCGACCGGCGTTGTCCCGCCGGGGGAGACACTCCTCGTTCTCGGGCGCCCGGGTGCGGGCTGCTCGACCCTTCTCAAGGTCTTGGCTAACCAGCGCGAGTCCTTCACGGCCGTGGATGGTGCCATCCAGTACGGTGGGATCTCTGCGGCCGAGATGGTGAGGCACCACGGGTCAGAGGTCGTCTATAATGCCGAAGACGACGTTCACTTCCCCACCCTGAGCGTTGCGCACACGATGGCGTTCGCGCTGAAGTTGCGCAAGCCGCGGCGGCTGAAGGCCGAGTCCGACACACAGTTCGCGCGGCGCATGGCGGGCAGGATCCTCGGGGCGTTGGGTATCGGGCACACGGCGGACACGGTGGTGGGTGATGCTTTTGTGCGCGGCGTGTCCGGGGGAGAGCGCAAGCGGGTCAGTCTCGCCGAGGTGCTTGCCGCCGCGCCGGCTGTCGTGTGCTGGGACAACCCGCTGCGTGGGCTCGACAGCTCGTCTGCGCTGGCGTTCCTCCGGCTCATCAAGGCCATGTCTGATGCAACGGGCATGGCCAACGTCGTCACGGCGTACCAGATCTCCGAGAGCATCTACCGCGAGTGCTTCGACCGGGTGCTCGTGCTGTATGAGGGGAGGGTGATATACTCAGGGCGAGCAGGGGACGAAGCCAAGGATTATTTCACTAAGCACCTGGGCTTCCACTGCCCGATGAGACAGACTACACCCGACTTCCTCTCAGCCGTCACTTCGCCCGAGGAGCAGCGCGTCGTGGACGGGTTTCAGCCCCGGCCTCCACTCGACCCGGACGGTCTTGCGGAGGCCTTCCGCAGCAGTCCTAAGTACAAGACCCTCCAGCAGGATGTGCAATTTTTCCGCGAACATACAGCAAAAGACGAGACCAAGACCGCGAGCTTCCAGGCCGAGTTCAACGCGACCAAAGACCCCCTGAGCCCAAAGTCCTCCCTCACAATTCGCAGCCCACACACACAGCTCCTCGCCGCCATGGCCCGGTACTACCAGCTCATCTGGGGCGGCCGTCGCGACCTCCTCACCGTGCTCGCCCTCAACACCACCAACGCCCTCGTCCTCGGCGCGGCGTACCGCGGGGAGCCGCCCACCTCCAACACGGGGGCCTTCCAGCGCAGCGGCGGCGTCTTCTTCGCGCTGATCTTCTTCGCGCTCAACGCGCTCTCCGAGACGGGCCTCGCGGTGCGCACGAGGCCGGTGCTGCGCAAGCACCACGGGCTGGGGATGCTCAGCCCCGGGATCGCGGCCGCGGCGACGACGGTGGCGGACCTGCCTGTTTGTCTGGCGCAGACGCTGTGCTTCACCATCCCGTATTACTTCCTCATGGGGTCGCCGATCTCTGCGGGCGGGTATTGGTTCTTCGAGCTGATCGTCTTCGTTACGTACGCGGCGCTCATGGCCGTGTTTCGCCTGCTGGGCGCCGCGGCGCCGAACGTTCCTGTCGCACTGATGCTCGGTGGCGCGGCCATGCCGGTGCTGCTTTTGTACTCTGGATATGCACCACCGTGGCCGACTCAGCTGGGGTGGGGGTCTTGGATCCGGTGGATTAGTCCGAGCCCTTATGGTCTGGAGGCGCTGATGGGCTTCGAGTTCCAGGGAATCACTCTTGAGTGTGGACAGAATGAGTTGGTTCCGAATGGGCCGGGTTATGAGGTGAGTATCCAATTCTCTAGATTTCATTTCCTGGTGATTCTTTTCATGTGCTGACCATGAGTAACACTTCCCAGAACATAACAATCGCCAACCAAGGCTGTCCTATCCCGGGAAGCACTGCAGGCGTGGCGTCTGTGCCCGGGCCCAAGTATCTCTCAGCACAGTTCAATTACTTCCCGACCGACGCATGGCGGAACTTTGGAATTCTTCTTGCTTTCTGGGTTGGATACACGATCTTGCAAGGCCTTGCCCAGACTTATATGACAAAACGCGGCGAGGGCAGCGTTGTCGGCCGTGTGTACAAGAGAGGTGCTTTCATCCCCGGAGATACCGAGGAAACGATTCAGAAGACGGAGAAAGAGCTTGATGTAGAGGCACAGTCGCGCTCCCCCTCGCTTATCGGCCAGAGGCGCCCAAACGATTCGAGTGGTTCGATGACCCAAGTCGAAGATGGTGCACCATCTGTGAGTTTTGATGACAAGGTAGGAAGAACACACAAACACCAATCTGGAATTGTCTCACCGGAAGCTAACATTTTCAGGCATCGTTCACCTTCTCCAAGATCTCCTACCAGGTCCACACCAGCGATGGCCCACGCACTCTTCTCAACGCCGTCAGCGGCTACGTCAAACCAGGCCAGCTGACAGCCCTGATGGGTGTTTCAGGCGCCGGCAAGACCACACTGCTCGACACGCTGGCGCAGAGGAAGAACGACGGCACAGTCTCGGGCGACATGAGGCTTGGCGGGCGGTCCGTGGTCGGCGTCGGCAAGGCCTTCTCCCAGGCGTGCGGGTTCTGCATGCAGCAGGACGTCCACGACCCGGGAACGACGGTGCGTGAGGCTCTCGTATTTTCCGCCATGATGCGCCGGCCCACCAGCGTGCCCGAAGCGGAGAGGCTAGCCCACGTCGACGGTGTGATGGACCTTCTGGCCCTGGAGCCCATCGCGGACGCACTCGTCGGCACGCCGGGCGAGGGTGGGCTCGGGGTTGAGGAGCGTAAGCGGTTGACCATCGGTGTGGAGCTCGCCGCTGCTCCCTCTGCGCTGCTCTTCCTCGACGAGCCGACGTCAGGCCTCGACAGCCAGGCCGCATACTCGCTCGTGCGGTTCCTGCAGGGCATCGCCGCGTCCGGGGTGCCCATAATCTGCACGATCCACCAGCCGTCGGCCGTCATCTTCGACATGTTCGACCACATCCTGCTGCTGGCGCCGGGTGGGAGGACAGTCTACTTCGGCGAGACGGGCGACAACTCGGGCACGGTGGTGGACTACTTCGCCCGCAACGGCGTCGCCATGGCCAGCACCGCTAACCCGGCCGAATTCATCCTCGACACCGTCGCCGACCCAGCGATGGCGGACCAGTGGTCCCAGCGGTGGAACGAGTCTGTCGAAAATCAGAAGGTCCTGCAGCAGGTCGAGTCCATCAACAGCCAGCCAGCCGAGGCTCAGCTCGAGTCGCACTCGCTCCCATTTCTCACGCAGCTCGCCCTCCTCATGGCCCGCCACGCCACCTCGGTCTGGCGCGACGGCTTCTACAGCTTCAGCCGCCTCGCCAAGACCGTCTTTATGGCCCTGTTCATGTCGTTCAGTTTCTTCATGCCGGCGCACACCCTCCAGGGAATCCAGAACCGCATCCTCGTCATGCTTCTCCTGCAGTGGATCGTTCCCGCCACCGCCGCGGACCTGCAGTCAGTGTGGTACGCCAAGTGGGCTCTCTTCACGGCGCGCGAGCGATCCGGGGTAGGATATTCGCCGCTAGCACTCTGCGCTGCGTTGGTCGCCGTCGAGCTGCCCCTCGCGCTGGTCATGTACACGATTGCCTTCCTGTGCAGTTGGTTCACGGTCGGGCTTGGGTCCGGCGGGTTCGGGTACCTGTGCTTCGTGGCGCTGGGCATGTTCGGCATCGGGTTCCCCTTCGCGGTCGCGAGCTTCTGCGCGGGAGAAGAGGTCGCTGGATACGCCAACAGTCTCGTGTGGTGCGTCATGGCGACCTTTGGTGGCATCGCCATCCCCCACTCTGGCATGAACGGATTCTACCGCCCCTGGCTGTTCTGGGCCGATCCCATGCGGTACTGGATGGGCGCCACTGTGTCATCGGCGCTCCATGAAGTGCCCGTGCGGTGTTCTGACTCCGACATAACCATGCTGAGCCCACCGGCTGGCATGACGTGTGGAGAGTACTTGGGTGAGTACTTGGGCCGCAGGACTGGCTATGTGAAGGACCCGGGCGCTGTCGATAGTTGTGCGTTTTGCCCCTACAGCGTGGGCGATGAGTATGCAGCCCAGTTCGAGTTCTTCTATTCGGACCGGTGGAGGGACTGGGGCGTGTTTGCTGCGTTCTGTGTCAGCACCCTGGCCATCGCGTTTGTGGTGAGCTGGTTGAGGTACGGAGGAGGGTTGAAGGCTGCATTCAGGAGAGGGTCCTAAGCTAAGTACTTTATGGGGCCTGGGTGTAGTCAACCAATTACATGTCTTACTTTCCGAGGAAAAAGATGGACGAACGGTCATTAGTGTGTCATTTCCATGTACTTGAAGAGGCGTAGCACACTGTTGTTCAGGGCAGGATATTAAGTCACGTCATTAGGCTGAAAATCAAGCGTACCCCTGATTCTGTCATCGATCATTTGCAGGTCTTCATTTGTCGCTGAAGCTCAAATCCGTCCTATCTGATGCTGACACAGTTTTTTGACTGGTAACTACGTCTGTACTGGGAATCCATTTGTAGCGAGACTGCAGAAGCAGTCCGTTTTCGCCTTGCCGATCCGCCTGAGCATCAAGCTGTAGCACCCCAATCCTTGGCCCAGCACCTGAAAGCTGGACTTGGTGAGTGAGCCAACTACCGAACTCCGTGATATATATCTCACGGCTGAGCCCAGAGACTATCATTGCACAGCTCCGCTCAACGAGTACGACATACTAAATACGTATTCAGCCTTTGCTCCGGCGTCGCATCCTGTGAACTCACTTATTAGTGCTCTGACTTTTTCTCAACGTTTCCTCCTTCCTTCTGGACTTAACCCTGCTTTTATCATGCATTTCTCTCTGTAGGAGTCTGCCAACACAGCAGTTGAGGAATTAGGTACCACCTCCTCTTTCATGCAGTCCATCCTCGAGTTGCCGCTATGCCGGGACTGCAGAACACTCCTGAAAGGAGTTTATGAATCCAGGAAAGAAGGACTGAGCCCCTCGAGTACTATGTGGGGTCCGAAGTCAGAGTTCAAACATATGGCGACGAAAACATTCGAGTCCTGTTCATTGTGTTTCTGCATGTGGCAGCTGCTCCCATTTGATCTGCCACAATCAACAAGCATAAGTGCCTTCATGCGCTTTGGAAATTCGCTAGATTATGCTATATTGACCATGCGGCAAGGGGGTAGGGACCTAGGATCCGTGGTAATCGACCGATTCGACCAACCATTTATCCCCGTGGTCCGACACCAACAACCGCTTCCAACAATGGACTTCCAGGTGATCTCGCGTTTGATCCGCGAATGCGAGGAACAGTATCTTCATCACAACTGGAACCTTCCAAGATACCAAGTCCTTGCCAGTATACAGCTCATCAACATCAAAGATATAATGATCATTTCTGCCAATACGGAGTGTCGATATCTAGCCCTGAGCTACGTCTGGGGCGAGCATGAGTCCTTCGTAACCACGACCAAAACCAGAGAATCTCTTCGCAAGAAGGGAGGCCTCTATTAGTAAATGAATGAAATTCCACAAGCAATCAAAGACGCTATGGATGCCGTGCGAAATCTTGGTAGGAGATGTCTATGGGTCGATAGGCTCTGTATCGAGCAGGACAACGCGGTTCAGAAGCAGGCTCACAACCAGTAGATGGATGTCATCTATTCTCACGCTCTAGCTACCATAATCGCCCACACTGGGGTGGCCGCAACGTCTCCACTCCCAGGGGTGCGGCCAGGAACGAGACTCAGACTGCCAACAACCCGCATCGGCGATATTGTCATGTCCACAGACCCCTCCAGATTTTGGGACTCTGATGCGCCACATGAAACACGCGGCTGGAATTTACAGGAACAACTATTATCTAAACGCTGCTTGTACTTCGACCATCACAGAACTTGGTTTCAGTGCGCCAAGGGTATCGTCAAAGAAGATCGCCCTGACCAGCTCATACCAACCCAGCCCTCATTCAACATACATGATATTCAATTCAACCTGGATGGCATCAAGAGATAAAATGGCTTGCATAGTGTCTGGAAGAGGTATGTCGACATCATTAAAAGGTATCGCGCTCGAGAGTTCAGGTATGCCGAGGACATGATCTACGCCATACAAGGCGTAGCACAGATCATATCAGATTCGCTGGAGACGCCACTCATATCGGCCGTGCCTTTGAAGCTGCTTCCACGTACACTGCAATTCTACCTCCAAAACAACGACCTTGTGGGTGGGAGAGTCGCAACGGCGCCTTCCCGGTCATGGGCCGGGTGGAAAAATCCAATCTGCTTCGAAAGCTGTCTAAGAGATTGGTATGTCTCCGTGGAAGCAGTCGAAATGGACATGAAGTTCCAATACAAACCGCTTTCACTCAGCAAGACTCCGAATCAGGACGGGCCCCAGTCAGCAGGCTCCGAGCTTGAAGACGCAACAGAGAAGCTGTCCGTGCCAACGTCACCCTACATGCTCCTTGATATAGAATGTCCGTCTACAAACGCTTCGATGTTTTATAATCAAGACGAACCTAGAAAAGCCTTTGGTTTTATACGTCCATGATCAATGGGGCGGCTGCGGACACAGCCTTGGGGCAGAGCCATGTGTATCTGAGGAACACTATCATACAGACCAGTTCCAGTGGATTCTCGTGTCAAAGAGCCAACCTATCCCAGTGAGTCCGTGGTGGGCTTCCTTGAAGCCTTGCATAGTTGTTGAAGTAGGACAGCATTCTGACGCAAATATCAGCTCAAGGGATCGTGGGCGTTTGAGCATACTCAGAGACCCCCATGGTCAACCCGAGATATCATGCTAATCAGATGGTCCGGGAGTCAGGGTTTCTGGGAGGGAGTATGCGTCGCCCATGTACACCAGGAAGATTGGGATGCTGCCTGTCCTACAATCACTCACGTATTGCTTGGATGATTAGATGCGCAAATGCTTGGCAGCCGAACCAAGTATCAGCACACTGAGCGTGGTTTTTAATAAGTTGGGATCAGGGGTTCAAGGATGCAGAAAGGAGCCAAATTGTTGGTGAGTTTGGAACTGCCAAGTGCCGTATATCTTGATTTGCAACCCGTTGTCAGCCCATTTCGTACTTTAATTAGGAAGACGGATATTCGCACCGAGAAAAACGGATGGTATACAGATACATACAACTCCTAGTGCCCCAAATCACATCTGCCAGTTTATTACACACCCAATTTGCACGCCTATTGCACGCCCATGGTCACGCCAAACTCGCACGCCCAATTCGCACGCCCAATTCGCATGTTTAATTTACATACCCAATTCGCACAATCAATGTGCACGCCCAATTTTCACTCCCAATTTATATATCCAATTAGCTCTCAATGTATAAGTTGGCCCTGAATATGCGAATTAGGCGTGCGAATTAGGCGTGTGAATTAGGCGTGGGCGTGGGCGTGGGCGAAATGGGTGTGAGATGCTCTGATTGGCTGCAGCTTAGGGAGGTATCTGTGTACCATCCGTTTTTCTCTGTGCGAATATCCGTCTTCTTAATTAGCGGTATAATTTTCTTTGCTCAAGAACACACCGCAATGCGCTCTAGGAGCGCCTGTTAGTCGTGGATGCACAGTGCCCTATATAACTACGAAGATGGGCTTGCAAATATGGAACGATGAGAACGTATGTGCCGATACGAACATGAAAAGCGGTGTTGTATAATAATATGCTGAACAAACTCAGGTTATTGTCTATGAAATATCTCCAATCACAATTTGTTGGCAAACACAGCAACGACGATGAATACTCCGCCTACCCTAACGAGATATACGTAAGTAGTTGTAAATAACAGAATATTACGCCAAGAAACCCCGGTTGCGTATTTCGACCCCTCTCCCATGGCGATCAATGGGCTCATTGGGCTTGTGATCGGTGTTGATCTGTGATTTGCTCCTCTTGATGTCCTTGTCGAATAGTTCCAGAGCGGCGATGCCTTTGAACACGTCCTCACTTCTCATATCCCGTTTTCCGGCACGCGCTAAGCCGTGTGCCATTCGTACTATGTTTTTTATTTCCCGCCCGTTGACCTCTGACTGCGCGACCTTCTTCAGAAATCTTTCCGTTGCCCATCGAGGCAAGCGGTCATTACAAGCTCTTACAATCAGATTGCGCCATAGTTGCTTTCTAGAATCGAATGTTAGACGAGGGTAGGAGATTGCAAGATGGATGCGGGACTTGAATGCGCTGTCGATGACCTCGAAGCGGTTGGTTGTCAAGAATAGGATTCCTTCGAAATATTCCATCATGCGAAGCAGGCCTATGGTACGTCAGGATTCTGTTTCGGAAGTGGTGGAGTGTGCGGCTTACACGAGACAAGACCGTTACGTTCAAGTTCTTCCGCCGTCCTTTCTTGCATGAAGACGTCGGCCTCGTCTATGAGGACTAATGCCTTCCACCTAGTGGCCAGGTTGAGCAGATCACCTAGCCGACGCTCAACCCAAGGTGCAGGCCCAATAATCTGCCCCGAATTAATCGTAAGCAGCGGCCGTCGAGTTCGCTCAGCGATGCTTTCTGTTCCAAAAGAGGTCAGACCTTGTGCGAACAATGATTGTCATCGTTCTAAGACTTACCTGCAGTGAGTGTTTTCCCAACGCCCGGCGGACCATGAAGAAGAAATGTCAAACCCTTTCCTTTCCCCTCGATCAAATCGTCAAACCCAGCGCTCGGGTCGCTATCCTCTTGCATTCCCACCAAGGCTGAAACAAGATCTTTCTTGTCTTGATCAAGAAGCAGGTTCTTCAGAGCATCTGAGTTGAATTCCACCTCCTTAATGTTGACAACCATGAAATGACCCCATGTTTTGTTCACCAGCGAATAGCCTTGAATCCAAGGGACGCACAGCAAAGCATCCTCATCGCTAATTGAGAGGTGCTCGTCGCTAGTAGTCTGCCATGATCGAGCAGTAGGAATGAATGCGACCTTGGGACCCGTGCAGTCACTCTGAAACTTTTGGCAATCAATGATGATGCGGTGTCGAATCTGTAATCGAGTCAAAAATCGAGGAGAGTGTGAGTATCATAGAGTATATACTTACTTCTGAGTTCTTCTGCCACCGTGTGTCATTTGTAGGACCATATGGGCAGAATTTAGCCGGCCCATCATAGTCACGGTGATGGATGTGCAGCAATGACAGGTAAGTCCGCCCCCTTAGCAGAGCATCGTCGGTGATGCGCTGCTTTTCAGGATGAATGTGAAGTGGGCAGATCGGAAGCGAGATCAGTGCCTGACAACCTTCATAAGAGTGAATGTATGTAATCCAGCCAACAAAGCCTACAGATGTACCATCACACTCCAAAGACTCAGATTCCACTACCCAGCGACGGTATCGTAATGACTTGTTCGTATGGAAGGGTTCTACTCGATCCATAAAAATGGATCGGAGGCGGCTTAGAATCTCGACGCCTTCGATGTTCTGATAGACCAACTGACCAGGCTTGAATGCCATCCACAGGAGATGATGCTCAAGGCTCGGACTGGAGCTTGCCATGGTAACATCATAAGATGCAATCTGCTCGCGAAGCGATCGTCGCATGTAGCGCAAACATAGACCGAGGTGAGTCTCTATGACTGCGTCTCCCGAGTTCTCTGCATAGGCCTGCAGCTCGTCTCGGAAATGGAAAAGACACCGGGGTTCATCGTACAAAGTTATTCGTCCTGTCGATTCCGTTGAGATCGATGTACCTGGGTACGACTTGATTACGCTTCGGAGGGCATTCTGTATGTAAGGCGATCTGATCTCCAATTCGACCGACTCTAACTCATTTGTCTCTGAATAGTCTCGCTTGAACACCAGGGCAGACCGGAAAGCGGGGTCTTTTTTATCCTCAGTGTCGTTACGCAAAGCTGACCGCAGTGAAATTCGTTGACCGTCGATGTCTGTCCTATAATCGTAAGCGCGGAGTTCGCATTCTTCTCCTTCGCCCTCGAGGTCGATGTCATCTGGACGATCAAACTGGAAGACAAGTCGGGTGTTGGATGTGGGACCCCTTCGTCTTTGATATGGCGAACGTACAGCCCGTGCCGGAAGAACCCTTTTGGGCCTTCGTCTGAAGGAGGACTGCATGGCAAGACAAATGGCCTCAAAAAACAAGGTCAGAAGAATGAGACTTGTGTTCAATAGAACCTGGGAAAGATAGGATTTGGATAAGATGGAATGTGGAAAGTATTGGCTAATTGCCAGTCTGTCAGGCTGTCGAGCCACGGTGGAGAGGAGGTAGTGGACAGATTTTGTACTCAGCTCCATCTACAACCTTGGAGGGGTGACGCACCCTCACATTGAACTGGGTACATATTAAGCTAGTAGAACCACTCGGCCTTCATTGGACACCTACATGACAACGCCAGGCTGGCAGTATTACCTGGGGGCCGTTCTTGTGGATCAGGCAGCTACTATGTATGCATCTGCAAGCCACTTGCCCAGGACTCAGCCGAACGGCACCAATTACAGGATGAAGTGAACGAGGGGTGTGCAGCAACCTGATCTCATTTCGGTAGCACAACAGCATTTTGCAAAGTTCACAAAAGTCAAGTGCATTTCTTACACCCGAGATCCGAAAAGTTCCTATTTGTCACAGGCGATCAGCATTGCACAGGTCAGAGACGGAGGTAAGCGATCTCGGAGTTTCCATCACGGATAGAAGAATGCCATTCATTCATGCGATATGCAAGTTGTAGGTGAATCACAAGCCTTATATTTTCCTTCCCTACCTAGGTACTAGACGTGTAAGCTGCCCCTCGGTGTGTATGTTGGATGTACAATTCATGAGTTATTGGATAAAGCCCCAAGTCTTGTTGCCAACCAAGTATTGTACAACACATGAAGTTGTGCCTTCCGTCTAATTCTTCTGGGACCCGTGTTCGACCTGCATTGAGGATGACTGAGATACACTCCTTGAGCTATTCGCTGGAGCATCCAATCTATGTTTAGCACACAGCTTCATGTTCACCAAGACAAGAAATGAAATGAAATGAAGCTCACTTTGACCATTGGTTTGAGCCACACCAAACACAAGCTGAGGAGCATAGACCCTTGAGATATTGTTGTAAGGTCCGAGGTGTGAGTCCTCCGCAACCCATCTGCTCAACATGGGCGAACCAGACGTGGATGCAAGACTTGAAGTCCCATTGTTTGGATATGAAGAATGGACGGCGGCAGACTGTGAGCCCCAAGAGCGCTGAACGGGGGCCTCGTAGTGGGCTGAACGCGTCGCATTGAGGTCGACCTGGTTTGTCTGACGAGTGGACAATGCTTTACTGTTAGTAACAGGAATAGGTAAGATGGTATCGTATATGGAATGCTGATGACTGACCGTTTTCTGGTTTCCTGACGTTGCCATCATGAAAATGGTAAGTGTGTTCAAGGTTCAGCTGGGAGGCGGTGGAATGGGATTACAATGACAGGCTCTTTTGCTTTGATAGACCATCAACAGCATGCAAATGAATTGTTCAGTGGGATGGCAAGAGATGAGGAAAGTCCTCCCCCTTTTATATGCCATTCGGGATCTAGACCCGTGAAAGCTGCAAAGATCATTCTTCAAGAACGCCCCGAGGCAATAATTCTTCGTCGATCATGGTCACACTTGGTTGGAAACTTCAAGGCGAGGTTGGCCCCAACCCATGTAGTAGGCTGCCAGGTCATGGGAATCCGAACATTCAACATCGGGACTTTTGGGAACTAATTCTCATTCGAGGGCCAGAGCCTCAAATGAAACAATGGACTGATTTCTTCAAGGCTTGTCGGGTAGTGTGGACCAGGTGTAGGTGCACATGGCGCATTTTCGAGATGAAACTTTGATGCTGCGTCTGATGCCTTCTTTGGAACTTTTGGGAACTACGAGTCTACCCACCGGAGTTCGTCCTATAAGCTGGGCACTATGCTTCGTAGAAGTGATCTTTCCCTCCGGAAATAGGTACCAGCTCCTTCCAGCCCAAAAGAATCGGACCACATACTTTTGGGAACTTTGTGTGGCTTGACTGCATTGCCACGGAGGATGCGGTCCAAAGACCAAGATTCAGTGGAAGCATGTCAGGCCACCTAGCGACTTCAGCCAGTGTTAGGTCACAAAACGAATGCGAACGTTTGTGAAC
The DNA here is from genome assembly GCA_013842865.1 of Diaporthe sp. NJD1. Classification (NCBI taxonomy): domain Eukaryota; kingdom Fungi; phylum Ascomycota; class Sordariomycetes; order Diaporthales; family Diaporthaceae; genus Diaporthe; species Diaporthe sp. NJD1. The sequence continues at coordinate 622,131 of JACDXY010000014.1, read as the reverse complement.
TTTGAAGATGGACGACTCATTCGTAGAAGCGCGTGACGCTAATGCATATTGCCCGGGTGCATGCCCTGACTGCGAAGTAGAACCGGGTAGTACAGATGATGCGTTTGCCTGCTTGGCAACCAGAAACCTTGTAAGACAGCTCACTCGGTCAGCAGGTCGCATGTGGGCCGCGACGCCTTGTTTGAAACTTTGAGGAACTTTTGGGGACTCTGGGACCGACCAAACCCGAGCTGGAACACCCCACTTTGGTCTATATATACTAATAGTTCTCCTGCGCATGAGTTCTCTCGGACTCTTCTTTTTGAACAGTTCACTCTTCCACTGCGAAGCCGAGTCCAGGAATTCATCAGTGGTGTCTACCCGCTGTTTTTATCACACACTACTACTTCTACGTTCTGCTGGGCATCCTTCTCTTATTCCAATTTCAAAAATGGATGAGAATTCTGAGCCTGGCCCCTCTGGACAAGGGGACAGGTATTTCGAATACACAGTCCGGCGCAATCAACATGAGGGTATTGCGTCCTTCGTTGACGCTCCTCAACCCACGTACGGACACGAATACCCCTCATGGAACCAAGCACTACAGAATCCCGTCAACCCCCAATTTGAGTTCGGTAGTGTTGCCTCCTCTTCGCAGTCGAGTGCACCACAACTTCATACTGCAACTCAAGAACCGAGAGCTACCAGGTCCAAGTATGGCAACCTGGACTGGAGTCAGCATAAGGAAACCCTCAGGAGACTTTACCTGGACGAGAACAAAAGTCTCCCCGAGATAATGCTTATCATGAAGCAGGAACACTCATTTGATGCCTCGTAAGGATTTCTGAAGCCCTTGAATGTCACATTCCTAAGATTTCACAGCCAGAAGTTGTACAAAGACAAGTTCAAGATTTGGGAATGGAACAAGAACTTGCCTATTTCTCACGCCTTCTTCATGGTTGACAAGGCTAAGAAGCGAAAGCGTCAAGACGAGAAGGACACGGTCTTTTTGTTTGGAGGCCAGCGGTGGACAGAGGAAAGAGCAGAGACCACCGTGGTGCGGTACAACATGAGGACAAAGAAATCACGGTCCGAAGAATATGTCCAAGGTATGTCTCAAGCTTTGGCGATCTTTGGTGTTTTGGATAGTTGGAAGCTGAGAAACGATGGCAGATAGCAAGACGCCAAAGGGCGTCAGCTACAAGACCCCGAAACCTTTGGTTGCGGGTCACTACGACACTCCAACACCCCAGTCGGAACAGGAGGTGGAACCTGTCCGGCACCCCGGTGTATCATCTCGTGAAGACATGGTGGCCGCAGCGAGTCCGAGCTCCAGCGATGTCCACGATCTGGTCAGGCGATCAGGCTCCCAGACTGGTGATTCTTCGGCGGCAGAATCGGATTCCATTGACGATTCCTCGGAAATTGAGGTGCTCGAAGCGGCTCCAGAGTCTCTCAGCCTCCGCTGGAAAGGTCGCGGTCGGTCTGGTCTTCACGCACTTCAACGTTCAGCAAAGGCGCGGTCAGAGAAACACGATTGGGGTGCGGCCGAGAAGCTGTTCCGCGAAGCTTGGGAAGGCTTCTCTCATGTTCTAGGCTCCACGCATGAAGACGCCGTCAAGGTGGCATGCGGCCTTGCCGAGATGCTTGCCCAGAACAAACGCATGGAAGACGCCGACGTTGTGATCGAGAAAACGATACATGATCACATCCAAAAACTTGGATTTGAGCACAAGAAAACTCAGGCTCACCTCCTATACTGCGTGGAGTTGCTCAACGGTTGGAATAGAGAGGAAGATGCTGGCGGACTCCTGGCTGCAGCTCTGAGCTGTAAGGAAGGCTCTCGTGACAGCTACACGCCTAGTCGTTCAATCTCTGCTCACAAAAGACGAGCACGTCGAACCTTGAAGTCTTCTACAGAGGATGGCCAGAGAGAGCTAACTTTGGCGCACGTTTTCGATATGCTCCAACGGGATCCCACGCCGGCTGATCTCGACAGTGGGTTACAAATGGCCCGCGTGCATGTTGCAGTCAAAGACCCCTCAGTTGAGGCATTGCTTAAAGCATTCATCGACCAATGCAACAAGGATACGGATCGCTTTATGATCCAGCACTTGCGAGCCATAAGCGATCTCCTCACATACTACGACAAAACGGATCTAATCGACCAGCATGAGGCTAACTTCATGTACGCCGCAGAAGTCTTCACGACATCGTGGGAATCGTTCGAATGGTTCTCAACGGATTTCGCGTGTGTAGAGCTTCTGGAAGCAGGCCTTCAGCTTGCCGTATCCTTATACAAATCTGGATATGAGGAAGAGGCTAAGGGGATGTTCAGGAGTGCCCGAAATAAATGTCTTGAGAGGTTTGGTGGAAGCCACGAGACGACCGTCTGGACCGAGATCTCAATAGGCTTGATTTACCAGAAATATGCAGAGTCATGGGACGAAGCAGACGATTGGTTTCAGCAGGCGTACAGTGGCGCTTTGGGGAACAAATCCTGGGGACCCAAAGACGGAATTACAATGTCCCTGGCCAGAGCACTGGAGAAGCGCCACTTTGCCTATATCTCAGATGAGGGCCGGCCATTTAAGTCAATCTTTGGTGTTACTGGAGTGACGATACGCCCGGGGCGACTTCATCTGGACTGAGTCGAGTCGTTCGCCTCCGGGGGGGGGGGGGCCAATACATTCGCGTTGCGGTCACCTCGGGGCACAAGATCGTACATTTCCCAGGTTAATGCATTTCCATTGCTGCTCAATACTAGCTGCTAAGATCTTGCTAGATTCATGAGTCATTTGACCCGCCTATGAGTACCATTAAGTCCTCAGAGACGAATGCGTCGAAATCAATTGTCATGGTAATGAAGCTGTCATGGGAACGACGGCTGCCTGGTAGGCCCAGGCAGTGAGGCAGGAAGTCGAGACCTTTGAATGAATGCCTGGTTAGCTCGCTGTACTATCTCCGGGGAAAGAAATGCCCGTATCGTAATTCAACCAAGGCTTCGTAGTTAGAAGGCGATTCCATCCGCAGAACTGAGTTCACGCACTTCACTGCGAGGAGCGTGACAGGTGTTTATCAGTCTGGCTCGACGTGTGGTACGGCACGCAGCCACAGGCGCCTAAGAGCTCTAGAAGGGCCTTGGAGGGGGTAATGTGAAGGTACGGCTCCGTAGGGCCCTTATATACTGCTGGGTTATTTCCAATAGCGATTGGAAATTACTGGTCTTTTGGCCGAGCACAATACTTCGCCAACAGCAGGTGTTCGTCTCACCCGTGATTAACGCCCTGCCACCAGATTAGTATGATGCAATGTTAAGTCGACCTTGACAACGCTGTAATATATTGAGAAGCAATCTCATCGTCATTCTTAGTAGCGATGCAGCGTTTTTTTCACACTCTCTAGAGCCCAAGGATATCTTTCGCTCCCGGGGCCGTTGGGTTAATTGCTTCGTAAGCCCTATCGCCAGCTGCTAGTCCCGATAGACGGCATTCTGCTAGGAATTGCTATTATGAGTGTCCTCTTCATCTAGGGACTTGAGGGTCTGGTCACTATACTCGAAACTGGTGTTCACACGTAGGGGCATAGTCACGTGATCACAAGCGGTGCGCCATCCGTTCTTACCGGTGCGAATATCCGTATTCTATACACGAGCCCTTATATTATAATATCACCTAGATCACTGGGTCTTGGGCGAGCAATCCCAGTTAGTGGCACTAGATCACTTGTATTACTAAAGGCATTATAATAGACCTAGTAAGCCAGCTTGAAGAGGTAAATATATGACGACACACTTATTCAACATCGTTCGTCACGTAGTATGAGCAGTTTTCTAGCAGCCAATCTAAGTGGCAGAACCGATGTAGCTCTCCCACCGTTTAAATGCGTTTTCTTAACATAAACCCTGATCTAGAGGTTTATAGCATTCAGAAACCAACAAACTTGCTCAAGTTGACGTAGATGGATACTAACGCGCTTTTCTTCGCTCAGAATGGACCACTCAGCGCATCTAAAACACGTCTTGCAATCCATGAGTGCGAATGTGTGGTAGGACTGCGTCGAGTCAGATATAAGATGAACGCAAGTTCAGCCAGCATAACCACGACAACAACAGGAAATGGAAAACCCACTGATATTCATCCCAGTATACATGTTTCTCGGCGTCATCGCAGGACGTTATGTTTGGCGCCTCTCCATATGTTCCGATTAAACAGCTCCCGTACATTCCCAGAGGCTTGAATCCGTACGCTTGAGGTGTAGCGTAGTAGTCGAAATCATCAAAGAGGGAGCGGAGATCTACATTGAGAGCGCCGGTCTTGGAAGTATCCAAGAGGTCTCCTAATAGATGCGTGTATGTGCGAAGTTGTTGCTTCGCCAGGTTGCCGATATAGAAGCCGTAGGGCAGTCGTGAGAGCTCTGGTGGTGATAGCGTCAAGACTTTGGCCTCTGGATATGCACTGTGGAGTAAGTTCTGGGCTTGTACCAAGGACTCGTATGATTGTGATGCACTAATGTTCGGGTTGAAGAAGATGTCGTTCGCCCCAGCAAACAAAACAAATAATGGTTTCAATAGAGCCATCCTCCCGGATGCTGAGAAATTCGAGCCCTGCGGTGTAGTGTTTTCCAGGAAAGAGGCGACTTGGTCCATAACTGATGGTACCGCTATGGTGCTTTGAGCTCCTGTGTAACCCTGTACCAGTGAGTTTGAAGTAGTCGCACCGCCGACGGCATAGTCGTACAGCGGAAGAGTTAAATTCCCAGCGACATACTCAGCCCAGACAAGGCCATTGGAAAATCGTCCGTTGTAGCTTATTTAACAGTCAGTATAAACATCAAGGATGCATTGGCAGGAATTATGAGATGCAGACTATTTGTCCGAAGGCCAGGTATTGTTCGAAATTCGAGCCGAGCCATTTCCTACGTGCTTATATTAGTTAAGTTTTCAAAACATGCTCCCTGTGGCGCATGAGACGAGCGCTCACCATTGTCGCTGAATGAGTCTCCAAATAACACCATGCTGGTCAATGAAGAGATCCCACCCCTTCGTTGCGGGGCAAGAATTGCGCCACGAGCTGCCCCCAACAGCGCGAACATCGTAATACACAGACCAGTGTACACCATTTCGACTTTGTTGTCTGATAATTTGGGAGCTAACTCGATTCGGATAACAGAGCTATGTGAAAGTGACGGCTGAGTCCATTGCCTAAATCTATTGACAAAGTAGAAGCTAGAGTTTGTCGTTATATGAGTTATACGATGGTTCTTATATCTGCTTTCGTCTGTGAATGTCACATGACAACTGATGTGATTTGCTACATATGTAGCCAGTAAATAAGCACTGATAGGCGCGAAGCAACACCACTGGCACACTAGCAGGGATGCCAACATAACGCGCTGACCCGGCACTCCCGAATCTGCTACAATGCTGGGTAGGATCGCCCAAGGAGACTCGGACTGGCCACCCAAATCTCAAAGATACAGCTTTGTATTAAAGTGGATAAGATAAGTTGACCATTGATAACCGGTCTGACCGATGTTACTCGTGTAAATTACTGGATCGGGCTCTTGTATATGCAAACTTTGCGAGGGCGTTATGTAATTACGCGAGGTTATTCAGCATATAGCGTGGAAAGAGGGAATGGTCTAGTTACCCAGTGACTGGCGTTCCAGGGGCGCCTATTTAAAGAGACAGCTGCCACCCATTCTGTATAGGATCTGCTTCTCCAGACTGCTTTTCTTACAATGCAAACCACGTGATTGCGATCCCCCGGGCTGTCTCCCACAAAACGACGATTATTCTGCGGCACTAATAGTCTAATTGGACAGCGCCTCAGTGGGGCTGTTCCTGGTAACCAAATGTTCATCCTACGGGGCGAGAAGGTGCCAGTAATCTTGCGAAAGACCAGACATGATGGCAAGTATAAATTCATTGGGGAGGCATATGTTCATGGCGCGATGCATGGCGAGATGTTTGAGTTGCAAAAGTGCAAGGAGCTCTTGATTGCTTTAGTTGGCGGCGTTAACTTGGTCGGACCTATTTCCAGACTAACTAGGGCATAGAAATAGTACAAGGTCTTCAATACTCTGGGTAGTTGATGTAGATATCCAAGACTTCGACACTAGTACATAAAGTTATAATTATGATGAGACGTTCTTCCCAAACCCAAATGACTTGTCTTGTTTTCTGCAATTGGGGAATTAGTAATTACAGCTGACTAATTGGGTGCATTGTCATGAGTCTACTCCATTCGCCGATTCAAAAACTCGCCTCGTCCACCAACTGCATGGATTCCCGACTCCGACCTGACGCGGCCCAGCCAGCCAATGTCGGCTCTGGCCTCCAACACCTGCACGCTGCCTGCAACAGCTGCAAGGGACGCAAGGTGCGCTGTTCAGGCGAGCGTCCAAGCTGCCTCTCATGCAGCAAATATGGGCGGGACTGCGTGTACATGCCGTTGAGGCCGCGGGGCAGGAAAAGGAGGCGTGGGATCGAGGATCATGTCGTCGAGCCCGCTCGTGATGGTGGGCATATCATCACCAACACGGACACCAACGCAAACGGTCAGGGCTCAGCACCCGTCACTACACATGAACGGCCCCCGGTAACACAATCACGGACACGAACGCCTTGTCCCGGCCCACTCGCGGCCAAGCGACACCGCGAGCTTCGCTCAGGCATGGGCATCTGCCAGGCCAGCACAGGCGCTTTCCAGTTCTACGGCCCTGCGTCCAACCTTGCCTTCTTCCAGTCCTTCTACCAGCGTATCCATCATAATGCAGATGGCCCAACTTCTAACAACCCACCGGCCGCGATGCATATCTGGGGTCTGGACAAGTTTGTCTTCTCGCCCGAGCCACCCGAGCTCCGCGACGAGGCCAACGCCCTGCATGCCTTCCTCCCCAGAGACATGGGTGACTGCTTCCTCACGACCTACTTCAACGTCTGCCACCCGCAGTTCCCCTTCCTCGTGCGCGCAGAGATCGAGCGGGCCTGGGACAATTTGTGGGAGCCGCCGCAGCAGCCCGGGATGGCCACGCAAATGTGCCAGGGCAACAAACTGACCGAGAGGAACATCGTGCTGATGGTACTCGCCATTGGGGCTATCATGGCCAGCCTGTCGCCGGGAAAGGACGCCAAAGTGCTGGAGCGCTGGGCCTGGCACCTGGCGTCGCGGGTGCAATTACGTGGCCACGCCTTCGAGGACACGTCGCTGGGCGGCGTACACCTGCTGCTGCTCAAGTCCATCTTCGGCATCCAGCTGATGCGCCCCAACGAGGCCCACCTGTACGCGAGCCACGCCGCCGTCAATGCCCTCGCCCTGGGTATGAACCGCGCGCAGGTGGCCAACGGCCCGCGGCCCGAGATGCACCGCCTCCGCGTCACCTTCTGGAGCCTCTACGCCAACGAGCGCCTCGTCACCCTCTGCTTCGGCCGTCCGTCATGCCTCCGCGATGACCTTATCGATGTCGCCCTCCCAGAGGACCTCCCCTCCTCCGAGCCTGATGAGAACACCAACCTGGTCTTCGTGCGCGCCATGGCCGCCATGGCCAGGACAGCCGACCGCATCAGCACGGGCATATACTGCGCCATCGGCGGCGCCGACGCGGCAACCATCGATCGCACTGCCCAGGAGTGCGATGCAGAGCTGGACGAGGTGACTCGGTCCTTGCCGCCTTTCCTGCACTTCTTCGACGCCACCATGCCGCCCAGCCGCCACGCCTGGCAGGAAATCCAGCGCACGCACCTCGGGCTGGCTTACTACCACTGCCGAATCCTGATCCACAGACCGCTGGCCTGCTTCGCCAGCATGCACGCCACCAACGCCGAGGCCGCTGCTGAGGCGGCGACGCTGGGCATCGCGGATTTGCAAGGCAGTATTGCGCGCGCAATGGAGGCGTCCGAGGCGTTGATCGGGCTGGCGCTCGAGGCGTTCACTGTGCGCGTGCCTGACATGCATCAGGATGCTGGCGTGGCGTATAACGTCATGGGGGCGTGCCTGACGCTGCTGTACCGCGTGCTGGACGGACCCGCGCGCACGTCTGCTGCTGATGCGGCGACTATCTTTAACCTCGTCCAGGATGGCATCCGATGCCTTGACCTAATGAATCACCATGGCCCTCGATTTAGCAAGATGACGCTTAGTGAGCGCATCTTGACGGCCGCCAAGGACGCGTTCTGGTCTGCACGTGAGGAGGGGAGTAGTGGAGGAGGCGGCGGCGGCGGCGGTTCCAGGGCGTCGCGCGGTCAACCTTCGGGTCAGGGTCAGGAACTCGACGGCGAGGGTAACGTTGACGGGGCCGTACCCGCGACCGGTTTGGATTTGCAGGGAACCGCACATGATAATCTCGACGTCCTGCTCACGCAGTTCCCATGGCTAGAGTAAGTTCTCTCGTTTTCCTGTGAAGTCGCGTACCTTCCATTGTGCTGAACATCCATCTCTGCACAGGACGGCACCACCAGCCCAAACCACGGATGACATGTCCCCTGCCTTCCCAGCCAGGACAGACGCCACACCCACCGCGGTAGATGGGATGAGCTCGCAGAATGCCTTCCCCACCCTGTTCAGGACCTCCACTTCATCTGCGAGGACATTGCCCACCGCCTTGTACGGGTTCGGCTCGCATCCCTGGCCCGGCGTCATGGGTGCGGACGTTGATGGTGGCCACGAGAACGGCATGAACGGAATCTCTTGGGATTTGATGTGACGGCTTGTCCGCTTTCTTGCTCCGCTGTTTTTCGACCAGGGTGACACGGCTGAGTACCATGGCAGGTGTGACGGACTGCAAGGTAGTATAGAGGCGGTGTCTGGCCTGCTATCAGAGGGAAAAGGCAAGGCTGTGTCCAAATGTGCATTAACTACTGCAAAGATATACAAGTACAGTTGGTGTGTAACCAGCATAGTTGATAGAGTCAATTGTTTTCCGTGGCTTCTTACCAGAGCAGATTCTATACCTGTAGGCCTAGAGATATAATCAAGACAGCGTTGATAGGACTGATGACAGGCATCACGCTGCAACACTTTTGAGAGTACCTGTATCAGATGAGAACGAATTTGCCCTTGAAACAATACGAAGAGATTCCCCTGAGATCATCGTGTTTGATGGTCCCAATCCCAAGACGGCGACAGGTATTAGACTCTGCTACTGCTGGCACCAGACCGCATACAAGTACGCAAAAGTCACCGTTGTCGGCGCAATCGACAAACAAAACCATTGCTGTCGTGACGTGGTCGTGATGCCTGGTGCTCAGATAATCCCCCTCCGCAGATCTGGTCAGTGAACCATCGGAATGGTAGCCTAGCGGAGTGTCGGGGCTAAATTCTAGCCTCAGCGGCTTAGATACCGCTGGCTCTGAGTGTTGGGATCTGTGGGCGGACGCATGGAAATCAAACAGCCCCGTCGCCTTGTTTTTGATATATCGCACCTCCATGGCAGACGCCTTGAGAGTGATCGACCCATTCAAAATTCTCCCGCAAGGATTTGCGCTGGCTAGCGAACAATCCACATTTGAAATGATCATTCTGCCCAGATGAAGAGCCCTGCCCAGATGAAGAGCCCAGTCAAACTTCAGTTCTTTTTGTCCAAAGCCGTTGTTGTCGAAAACGAACTTCTCGGCCGAGTAGGGAACAACTGGTCCGCGAATTGAAGACCACGACCATGATGGACTCTGGTTGTTGGCAGGTAGCCCTTTGCCGTCGGCAGACTGCCAGCACAGCTGGTTGATAAGGTCACCTTCCCACAGGCCAGCAAGGTACCGATCTTGGATCCCAGAGTGTATATCACTTGCGATGGCCTGAAGAGCAATGAGACGATCGCTATCTTTTGACAGCGCTCGACGTGTGTATTCCGGAACAAGAACCCGTCGCCAGTAACGATGGAAAGCGCTGACGACCAGCGTGTTGACGTAGGTGCTTTCCAGCCATTCCGCGTAGGCGGGCCCATCTTCTGGTCTGACCCCTCTGGGATCATAGCTAGGGCCGCGGGACAGGGTGTGTTGTAAATGGGGTTCATGATCGTCATTCGTGAGAGCGTCGAAGTAATTAGTGAATGCACTGGTGGCGGCGAATTCAGCGCGCATTGTTCTCCAACGGACTTTTTTGATATATTCTCGGCTTGCATCCTGGTCTTCAACTGGGGGTGCTTCAGCTAATAACGCTCTCGCGTAGACTTCTGCGATGGAGGGATCAAATAGGTTCCGATCAACTACACGTGGCTGGAGATGAGCAGACAGTCCAGGGAGATCGTACTTTTTTCCCACCTGAAATCCTCCGTCGATCACCGCTCTTGCATACTTCCGATAAGCCGCTCGTCCTAACTCGTTGGGATTTGCTCGGGAGTCTTGTCCATATTCAATTTGACCACACTCGCATTTTCTTAGAGTCTCACACTCCCATGTGACCTCGCGGGAACCGAAGGAGAGCAGGCGACGTGGAAGGATAGCTTCTTGGAAAGTCCAGGCTCGAGCATGAATCGGATCCTCTCGAAACATCCGTGAGTGGTCGATCGCCTGACGAAAGCGAACAGATTTAAATCTCTGTGGTCCGTTGAGTTCAATCGGATCGTCAATCATTCTCTCCTGTAGAAAGCCGGCACAATCGCTGGCGGAACAGGACGCAGCTATGGTCAAGATGGAGTCTTGATATATGTTGCACATCTTTGCTGCTTCCGCATGAAAGTCAACACCTCTATTGTTTCTAAATCAGCATGCTAAGAAGAACAGATATTCGTTGTCAAGATTGTCTTACCCATCGTCCTGGATAATACAGAGTGAATCGATCCAGAGGTATTGCACCCCGAGTGCTCGGGTAACAATGACAGCGTCCTTGAACGTCTTTGGAAGCTCCTCCCACTCGATACCGAGCTTGTGGGACTCAATTGTCTTTAATGTAGTCTTAAAGGTATTTGCCTTCCCCCAGCAATGACTCAATGCGACCCAGTGACCTCTTGTGCCATCCTCGGTGATGAGCAGTCTCAGTCGCCCCGTTTCGACATCAATGACACGACGCGGGAGCTTAGGGATCATATGAATTCTGCATTGCGGGTGATTCCGCAAGCAATCATTGAGCCACGACTTCGCAAGCGTCAGACATCCGTCACTATCCGAGCTCTTCGGGATATGGGGTCCCTTTGGAACCCAATCATCCGGAAGACCAGTCTCTGTAGCTCGAGACTCTTGATACATGTCGTAGGATTGCGATTCCCACGTCGAAATAATGGTACTGTGCGCCCCGGATTGATGGAGGTAAGTTGTCGTCGTTTGCTCTGCACCCGATATTTTCATTCCAAGGATTAGTCGTAGAGGACCCGGACTTGCAGACTCCACCGTAACTTCATCCGTGCTATGAATATTCTGTTGAAGAAAAATACGGATGATAATCAGAAGTTCGTGGTTTAGGGAACAGCTGGAGGTGGAGGAGTCAATAACAAAGGTTGTGTCTCCTCTGGCCAGAGTCTTGGAAAGGGACGAGAGTAACCGCCGGCAAATCCAGCAAATCGAAGGCTTTCTAGATGTCTCCTCCTCCACTTGGCTGTCCAGATCTTGCTGGCTCCCCTAGTTCTCACATACAATGTAAGTGTTCCTGGCTTCTGGTGGTTTGAGTCAGGGGCTTCATACCTGCACTCTGCATAACTTCATCAGGACTCCTGCAAACTGTTGTGCTTGCCCTTGCCGATAGACCTCTTGTTCGGGACTATTAGATTCAACAGAGGACATGGTTGCTTTGTTCTCCATGGGAGAAAGCACGGCCACGTTCAAACTTGGGTCAGCCATGTCGGATTCAGGAAGCTGAAACGTGGAGGAGTAGTCGGACAGGTTGACTTCAGCAACGCAGCAGCTTGTGGCGCCCTTTTATTGAAGAAATGAAGCGGTCGTAATCCCGGCACCGGTCCAGGAGACTGACTTGAAAAGCTCTGGACCACGTGTCTGTGCTGATATCCGGTCGTCTTCGCAGTTTCGAGCCCCCCGGTCATGGGAATACCAGCTTAGACCAACTATAAAGGTGGAAAAAATGTGTGAAAGATACCGCGGGGCAGTCATTTTCTATTTGCAGAAGGTCATATACGACTGCGCCTCCAATTGCAGAGACTATGCTGCGGGCTGGCTGCAAATGCAGTGTTGCCCAATCGGGCCTCCCGGCCTCCCACCCATTGATGACGGACAGCAATATGCGGCCACATTGTTTCTTGGTTCCATAAGCAGTAAGCGAATGATTCCCAGTGGAAGGAAAATCATGCTCAGAGGAGAGTCCCTCGCTGTGTCGAACACATTGAGCAAAGGCCCTGAGGCTGCTAGCGTCGCAGAATCACAAGCACCATCGTACATGAGACAGGCAATCACTTCATCATTTCAGAACGAGGCAGCTAGCTGACTTGAACAGATGACTAAGTGTAGAAAGTCGATATCAGTGTGCAGAGAGAGCTTGACTGTGACTCGGTGCGTTGGATGAGTCTTATGGCAGCCGGGATGTCAATCAATGCCGACCAGCCCCTGGAGCCGATCCGCGCTAAGCCCTTGAGCTCTTCAGACCAGTTCAGCGCTTGAGCTCCGATGCACCCTGAGAAAACAGTCAACTATTTTGACCTTATTGCGCAGGTAACACAGTTGATAGGGAGTGGTAAACTGACCGAACTAAGTGTTAGGATCCAAGTTAAAAGAGGCTTGCTATCCTCCTTATCTTAAAGGTTCAGGTATCCTTTTACATATATAGCCAGGCTTATGGCCTGGCCGTGATATAGAGGCATAGCCTCCCTACCTATTCTAAATAGATAATTTATATTAAAAGATTAATTATTATAATATATAATATTAAATTAAGGATATATATAGCTTAATATAAATTCCCTATTTATTTTAAATAAGGAATCTATATCTTATAATAAAATTATAGCTAATATAATTATTAAGCTAAATTTAAATATATATAAAAAATATTTAAAATTAAAATATAAGATTTATTAAGCTTAAAGATTATAATATATAAAAATAAAAAGAATATTATTAAAATATTCTCTTAAAATATTATATTATAATATTTTATTAACTTTAAAAAAATATATTTAAATTATATTTTTAAATAAAAATTTAAATAATTTAATTAACTTTTTCTTTTTTATTAATTTTATAAAATTAAATATATTTATTTAAGAAATATATTTTAAGAATTAATTCTTTATAATTAATTATCCTTATTAATATTTTAAATTATAATATATATTAATATAATAATTTTATATATAATTTTTAAATAATCTTTTAAATTTAAAAATAAATTAACTTTTTTATATAAATTATCTTTATAAAATAATATAAATATTATTTTAAGAGTTAATTTTTTAATTAATAAAATAATATTAATTAAGATTTTATTTAATAAAACTATAAATATAATTAAAAATATAATTAAATATTTTTTTATTTATAAAAGATAAATAAAAGCTATTATAATTTTATTTAAAAGCTAAAATATAATATTAATTATAGCTATTAGCTATAAAGAAAATACTCTTTAATATATATTTATTTAATTATAAAGTAAAATTATTATTTATTTTATATTTTTTATAAAGTTTAAAAAATAATAAATTTAAAATATTATAAATAATATATTAAATATATATTTTATTTAAATTAATATTAATTCTTATTTATAAATAAATTTATTAATATATTACCTTTTATATTAAATATCTTATTTATTTTAAATAAAGAATTTAATAAAAAATACTATATTAATATAATTTTAAAACTTAAAGATTTAAAAATAAATTGAAAATAAATATTTTATTTATATTATTATAAATTCTAAATAAAAATAAAATTATTATTTTAAAAAGCTTAATTATAACTTAATACTTTATAATTAAATAAGCATTATTATTATTAATAAAATATATATAATTATTACTTAAGGAAAAAACTTTTAAATTAATTTCTTTTTTATTTATTAAATCTAAATATAAAAATTATATTAAATATTATTATTTACTTATATAATTATTTTTAATTATATTACTTAGGATTATATTTTTAAATATATTAATTTAAATATTAATAATATAAAGATAATTTATATATTTATAAATTATTTTAAGGTTTTAATTATTATTTAATTTTTATTTTAAAAATATATTAAAAATTTTTAATATTTATATTTCTTAATAAAGGATATAAATCCCTTTAATTTTCTTATTATTATTAAATATTTAATATATATTAATAATAAAAGCTAATTATTATAAATTCAAAAATCATTAATTAAATATCTTAAGAATTAATATAACTTTAATAATTAATAAATTATAAATATTTTAAGATATTTTAATATAAATATTTATAAATTAAATTAAAATTAAATATTTATAAAATTTAAAAAGCTAAACTTTAAATATTATATTATAATTTTAATTATATCTTTTAATATTAAATTAAATATTAATAATATTATTATAATAATATAATTTAATTTATTATAAAAGCTTAATATTTTTAACTTATAATAATATAATAAATATAATATAAAAAAATAATAAAATTAAAGATAATTTATTATATTTATTTTTATTTATTAATTTAATTATTTAAATATAAAAAATAAATTAATATATAAAATTTAATAAACTTAGCTTTTTAATATTTTTTAATATAAATATATATATTAACTTATTAAGCTTAATTATCTTTAAAAAATAATATTAATTATAAATAATATTATTATTAAAAATAATAATAAAAATAATATAATAAATATTATAAATATTAAATTTAAAAAGATTAAGCTTTTAATATTATTATAAATTAAATAATTAAAATAAAAAATTATTATACTTTTAATTTTAAATCTTAAGACTTTTAAAATCTTTTATTAATAAAATAAATTAAATTAAAAAAAAATATAAAAATATTTAAATTTAAAATATAAGGCTTTTTTAAATTCCCTTTATTTTTAAAAATATATTATAAATTTCCTTTAAAAGTTAAATAATTTATTTTTAAAATATAAATAGCTTATAAAATTATTTATTTATTATAATAATTAAGCTTATAAGAAAGATAATATAATTTTTAAGCTTTTAATAATAAACTTTAATTTATTTAATAAAAATATAAAGTTATATATTAACTTTATTTATTATTTAACTTTTAAAATTATAATTATATAATATATTAATAAAGCTTAAAAATTAATTTTAAAAATATATTAATAAGGCTTAATAAATAATAAAATATTTATAAAAAGAATAATATAATAAAATATTTATTATCTTTATATTAAAATTTAAATTAAACAGAATTAATTATTATAAATTACTTTTAAAATAAGCAACCTTAAGTAACTTTTAAGATAAATTCTTATTTTATAAATATAAAAATTTATTAATAAAAAAAATAATATTTTATTTAATTTAATAAAAAGCTTTATTTTTAAAATTTAAAAAAAATAAATATTTTTATTATTACTTAATATAATAAATATTTAACTAAAGATATATTAAAAAATAAAAAAATTATAAAATAATTAAATATAATAATATAAATAAAATAATAAAAAATTAATTATTTTTAATTAAATTAACTTTATAAAAGCTAATAAGCTCTTTATTATATTATAATAAGAAGTTTATAATACTTTATTTTTATAGCTTAAAATATATTATCTTTATACCTAATATTTATTAATTATTCTTTAATAATATATAATAATAATAATAATATAATAATAATAATAATAATAATAATATTAATAATTAATTTCTTATAAATTTCTTAATAAAATTTAATTATTTAATTAATAAGTTAATTATTTATATAATAATATCTTTTAATTTTAAAATAAATAATAAAATTAATAATAAAGTAAATAATAATAACTTAAGTTTATATTATATCCTCTTATAATTATATTATATATATTAAATAAGCATTTTATAAATAAAGACTTTATTAATTAATTATAAAATATATATTATATTAATCTTCTTTTTATAATTAAATATTTTTAATAATTTAATTTAATAATTATATAAAATTATATTAAGATAAATATTTTTATAATAATAATATATTATTTAATAATAAAATTAAAGAATTAGCTTATTAAAAAGTTATTAAATTTATTAATTATTAATATATTTATTAATAATAATTATTATTATATAAATAATATACTTTTTATATTAAGCTTTATCTTTAATATATTTTTTATTAATAAAAATTTAATTATAAATTTTTATTAAATTATTAATATATTTAACTTTATTTATAATAAATATTATAAAGAATATAGCTTATAATAAAGTTATATAAAGGCTTTTATTATTAGAAATATATTTTTAATATTAAAAAGTATTTATTTAAATTATATATATAATAATTAAATAAAAGATTATTAAATTATATTATAATTAATTATTAATATATTAATATTTTAATTTATTTAATTTATTTAGCTTTTTATTTTTAAATAATAAATATATAATATTAAGAGAAATAAAAAAAAAAAAAGAAAAAGGATTAAGATATTAACTTTAATATTATATTTAATAAAGATTTATATTTATTATATCTTTTTTTAAATTTAGCTTAAATATTTATTTTAATTAATAATTAAAAGCTATTTATTAATTTTAATATAAAGGCTATAAATATTAATAAAAATATAAATATTTTAATATTTTAAAATTAAAAATAATTAAAGGATTATTTTTTAAATTTTAAAAAAATAATAAAGCTTAATAAGTTAGCTATTAAATTAATTTATTATTATTAATAAAGAATTATAAAAGAAAAAAAAGCTTATAAAAGTAAGCTTTATTAATAAATATAAAATAAAAAAGGTAAATAGTTTTATCTTTATATTATATAAAGTATATAAAAGGAGACTTAAAAGGTTATATTATTATATAAATAAATTTATAAATAATATTTATAATTTCCTTTATTAATATTAATATTTTATATTATATTTACTTTTTATAATTAAAAATATATAATTAATTTATTTAAATAAAATATAATATTTATTTAAGTAAGTATAATTATTATAATATTTAATTTATTAAGTATATAAAGATTATTTAAGGATATTATAAGTAATTAATAATAAGAATTTATATTTAAATATATAAGGGTTAGCAGATTTTTTATTTAAATTAAATAAGGAATTTATTAATCCTTATAGCTTTATAATATATTTATTTTATTATTATATATAAAGATTAATTAAGATTATTAAAAAGCTAATTTTATAAATTAATTCTTTAATTTATTAATATTAATAAACTTCTTATTTAATTTAAATAAAGAATTTATTAATTTTAATATTTAATTAAAAAATTTATTAATCTTTATATATATATTTATTATTTAAAAATTTAAAATAATATATTTTTTTTTAAATATAACTTAAATTTAAAGTTTTAAAACTTTTAAAATTAAAGTATATAAATATTAATTAAAAATATTATATTAATTTAATTAAGCTATAATATTATTAAATATAAAATTTTTTAAATTTTATTTAAAAGGTTATTATATTATAAATTAATAAATTATAATATTAAAGATTTAATAATATATTATTTATTTAATTATTTTAATTAACTTTAAATAAATATTATTTTTATTATATAAATAAATTATTTTTAAAATAATTTATAAATTTATAATTTTATTATTTATAAATTATAAATAAATAAAAATTAAATTAAACTTTTATTATATTAATATAATTATTTAATTAAAATCTCTTAAAATAGCTTAATATTATACTTTATAATTATATTAAATAAAAAATTAAAAAAAATTAAAATAATAATAAAAAAAGATAATTAAGTAAATAAATTAAAGAAATAAAGAATAAATTAAAAGAGATTAATAAATAAAATATTTAAATAAAAAAGAAAATAAGATATAAAATAAAAATATTAATTAATTTAATAAATAAAAATATATTTAACTTTAATATATAAATATTAAATTATAAAATTTAATTAAAAAAGCTTATTAGATATAGCTAATAATTTAAATATTTATAAGTTAATAATAAATTTTTATTTAATTAAATCCTTAATAATATAAGCTTATTATAAATAAAGCTTATAAAGTTTACTTTTAAAATAAATATAAAGCTTAATATTAATTAATTATATAATTTATTAAGGTAAAATATAAGTAATTAATTAAAAGTAAATTTAAAGTTTTATTAATTTAATATACCTTTTATTAATATAATTTAAGGTTATCTTCCTTTAATAATTTCTTATTTATATTTTATTTAAATTAATTAATTCTTTATAAATACTTTAATATTTAAAATTATATTTTAATAAATAAACTTTATAAGGTAATAATAATATTTTTTTATTATAATAATAATATAAATTATTTATTATTATAATAAAATAAAAATTAATTAAAAAATAAAATATATTATTAAATTCTTTAGCTTTAAGAAATTTAATAATAATAATTATATTATATTTAATATTTTTTATAATAAAGTTATAATATTTTAAAATTAATATATTTTATTTATATATAAATAAGGCTTAATCTTAATAATTTTTAAGCTTATCTTTAATTATATTTATATTTCTTTTTTATTAAAAAGAAAAGCTTTAATAATTTTAAAATAATAATAAAAAGTATTAATATCTTAAATATATATATTTACTTTTTTTTTCTTATAATTTTCTTTTATATATTTTACATTTATTAGCTTATATTTTTAATATAATATTGTTAATAATTCCCTCCTTTATAATTTTTATAATTTTAATAATTAATTATTTAAAGTCTTTTCTTAAAATCCTTCTTTAATATTATTATTAAGGAATTATTATTATTTAAGAATTCCTTATTTATTATTTAAATACTTTTAGCTTAATAATTTTAATAATCTTAATAATTTTAATTTTAATTTTAATTTTAATTTTAATAATTTTAATTTTAATCTTAATTTTAATTTTAATCTTAATCCTTTTTATGTTCTTCTTTCTTATTTATAATTTTCCTCCTTATAATCTTCTTCCTTTTTATAATTTTTTTATTTTTAAATATTTTAAAAATATATTTAATATAATTATAATTAATAAAGATAATAATTAAATTAAAATATTTATATAATTTTCTTAAATATTTTAGAAATATACTTAATATAATTATAATTAATAAAAGTAATAATTAAATTAAAATATTTATATAATCCTTTTAAATATTTTAAAAATATATTTAATATAATTATAATTAATAAAGGTAATAATTAAATAAAGTATTTATATAAATAATTATAAGGGCATTTAAAGCTATAAGAGTGCTTAAAGCTTTATAATTAGCTTAATAGCCTTTTATTTATATTAAAGTTTAAGCTTAAATATTTATTTAAATAAATATATAAAGAGGGTATTTTAAGTAAATATTTATTATTTTTATTATATTATAATATAATAATAAAGATATTTAAAGATATTAAATAATAATTAAGAAAGATTCTTTAATTTTAATAAATTCTTTATTTAAAATTAATAAAGAATTTATTAAAATTAAAGAATTTCCTTTAATTAATATAAATTCCTTATTATAAAAAATATATTTATTATTATAATAAAAATAAATATTAAATATTAAAATTTATAATTATATTATATATAGCTATTAATTATTTTATATTAAATTACTTAAATTAATATCTTATATATTATTAATCTTTATATAATATAAATAATTATTATTATTTAAAATAATTAAAACATTTTTATTATTAATATTCTTTTTATTAATAAAAAGAACCTTTATTTAAATAATACCTTCTTTTAATTTTAAGAATATTATATTTTAATTATTTAGCTTTTTAATTAATATATTTTATTTTTTTATTATTAAATTAAGGAAATTAAAGCTTTATTATTTAAGTTATTACCTTATAATATTATTAATATATAGCTTTTATTTAAATTAAAAAATATTATTCTTAAAATCTTTAAATATATATATTCCTTTTAAATAAATATTAAAAAACTTCTTAATTATTTTATATATAATTAATATTTATAATTTATATTAAATAAATTAAGAAAATATTAATTAAATATTATATATAAAGTTCTTATTATATTTAATATTTATAATATAAAAATTATTAATATATTTATTAATATAATTAATAAGCTTAAAGCTATATTTAATAATAATATATTTAATTAATTTAGCCTTAAGAATATTATTATAAATCCTCTTATTTAAAGTTACCTCCTTTATTATTATTTAAATTATATTAAATATCTTAAGCTTATAATTATATAATTCTTTATTTTAAAAAAAGATTAAAAGTTATATAATAATATTATAAATTAAATTATAATTATTATATTAACTTACTTTATTAAATAATAATAATATCTTAATACTTATTATATATTAATATTAGTTATAAAATTTAATATTAATTACTTAATTATTATTATAATTATT
The DNA here is from genome assembly GCA_013842865.1 of Diaporthe sp. NJD1. NCBI lineage: Eukaryota > Fungi > Ascomycota > Sordariomycetes > Diaporthales > Diaporthaceae > Diaporthe > Diaporthe sp. NJD1. Next base: position 601,685 of record JACDXY010000014.1, on the reverse strand, counting down.
TATTTAGCTTTTATAATTAAATATTAAATAATAAATATTCTTTAAAATAATATTAAATAATTTATTTAAAATCTTTTTTATAATTTTATAAAATTAATTAATATTTATTTAATTATTTTTATTATTTAATAATTTATATTAAATTAAAGTATTAATAATAAAAATAATAAGCTAAGTATTTAAATTATAATAAAATAATAATATAACTTTATAATATTTAATATCTTTTTTATTAATAAATTTAATTTAAATAAATAATAAAATATTATATAAAATAATAATAAAAGATTTAATTTTTAATTTTTTAATATTATAATAATTATAAAAAAAAAGCTTAATATAATTAAGCTTAATATAAAAGCTAATTAAAAAGGCTTTTATTTACCTTTAAATCTTATAAATATTATAAAACTTTTATTAATTATATTTAATATATTAAATATAATTAATTATTTTATAATTATTATATATTAAAATAATAAATATATTATAAAAATTATTATTTAAATATAAATATTTCTTAAAAAGCTTATTATAAATATTATATATATTAAATATTTTATTCTTATCTTTATATATAATATTAATTTAAAGAAAAGGTATTTAATAGAAATTTATTTTAATATATTTAATTATAAATAAAAAAGGATTTAAGTTTTTATTATTTTAAATAAAAAGCTAATATATATAATATAAGAAAAGCTAAATAAATATTTTATTAAAATTCTTATATTTTAAAAAGATATATTTTTAAACTATTTATATAATAAATATTTATTTAAAGTTAAAATTTATTTATTAAATATACCTACCTTTTTATTTAAATATATTAAAATAAATTATAATTATAAAATTTATAAATTAATTTTACTTATTATAAATATAATTTTAAACTTTATTTAAAAAGTTAAAATTATTATATTATATTATTATTTTAAGATTATATATATATTAATAAAGATTATAAATATTAATATATTATATATAATTTAATAATTTATTTAAAATTTAATATAAAAAATATATTTTTATATTTATAAATATTAATTATAAAATTAAAATTAATTAATTATTAAAATTATAAACTTTTTATTTTATTTAAATAAGGAATTTATAATTAATTAAGGATATATAACCTTTATACCTTAATTAATTTAATTAAATAATCTTTTTAATATATTAATTAAAAAATAAATACTTATATTTAAATTTATTAATTATAAAACTTATAAATAAACTTTTTATATAAACTTATTAATAAAAGTATTAATTATATAAATATATATATTATTTAAGAAAAAAATATATTTTAAGAAGCTTTTAAAAGAAAAAGCTTTATTTATATATAAAGTTATATATTAAATAAAAGATTATAAAATAAATTTATATATTTTTTTCTTTATTAATAGCTAAATTAATTATCTTTTTTTAATTAATTTATTAATTTTAAAGGAAATATAAAAAAAAAGAAATAAATTAAATATTTTTTATTTTATAATTATTTATATATAATTAATATTATATTATAAATAATTAATTCTTATAATTAATTTAAGAGTTACTTTTAAATTTCTTAATATATTTAAAAATTTATTTTCTTTCTTAAATAAATTAAATATTAAAAATAATTTTTTCTTTATAAAATTTAATATTTCCTTTTATATAATTATTATAAGATATATATTAAGATTATCTTTATTTAAATTAAAAATAATAATCTTAAATAATTAAAAAAAGCTATAAATAATAAGATTATTTAAAGTATTAATTAAATATAATAAATAATAAAGATTTTTTATTTATTTTAAAAGGAAACTTTAAAAATTATATATCTACTCCTTATTATTATATTTATTATAATAAATAAATTTATATAGCTTTTTTTATAATTCTTAAGTTTTTAAAATAATATTTTTTAATAATTCTTTTTAAATAATATCTTTTTTATTATTAAGATTTTTATTATTATTAAATAAATTTTTTAATAAATTACTTTATATATTAATCTTAAGTTTAAAATCTAACTTTATAATATTATTTATATTAATTTAATTAATTTTATAATTACTTTATATTAATTAGCTTATATTTAAAGATTTAAATATATTTAAATTAAATATAAATAACTTAAATATATTAATTATAAAGAAATTAAAAGTAAATAATATAATTAAATATTTATAAATAATATAAAAATTTAAAAAAAATAAGATATTTAAGTTATTTAATAAAAAGTTAATTATATTCTTAATATAAAAATAATTATTTAATTTTATAAATTTTAAGATTTATATTAATAATTAATAAATATTAATATATATAATAATATAATTAAATTATTATTTATTTATTATATTTTAATCCTTAAGTTATAATAATATTTATAATTTAATTATAAATCTCTTTTATTTATATAATATCCCTCCTCTTTTTAGCTATAATTATATAAGCCTTAGTAGGCTCCCTATTAAAATTTAATAGGGAGTTTATATTTAGAGATACGCTAAGTTATATGGGCTGGATGAGGTCTGTGTGTTAGAGATAATATCCTTTCACAGTGTCTCCGTTAGACTCGTTTGTAAAAAGCCTGGATGAGGAGGATGGGCTTCGCGTGTCAACTGACAATGGCACCGCATTACGTAATCGCTTTCGGCAGTGGGTCTTCAAGGGGGCCCCTGCACCATGGATTGGGCCTGCCAGCCGGAAAGGCAACGTCAGTTCGTCAGCCTTCCGCAGCCTGCTCTGCCGTTGGCTGAATGCCGGAGCTCTGCACTCAACCGCCACTACCAGACCCATACCATCAACATCATCAACGACACCACTCTCGACGAGCAACTCCGTGAGCAAATCACGAGCCACTCAACGACCTGCAAAGTTCATTCGTACCTACGATCGTATCACACACTCGCCCAACCAGACAACCCTCCCGAGCAAGCAAGAGACCCGACCCCGTCCAGCCGCAGCAGCACGAGACTGCGACCACCGACACCATGGCCGAACGCCAGCTACAGCAGATCCTCTCCCAGCTGAAATCCCAATCCTCGACCCTCAGCTACGCCGATGCCGCACCCCTCCTCTCCAAAGCAAAACTGCAGCTCCTAAAGCTCAACGCCCTCTCCCCCTCCCCCGCCACCATCACCAGCAACAAGCAGCAACAGCAGCAGCAGCCACCCCAGAGCGTCCTCGCCCTCGCCCGCGAGACATACGAGCAAGGAGCCCTGTACAGCATCCGCGCGCGGGACCCGGAGGCCTTCACGCGCTACGTGGCGCAGCTGGCGCCCTTCTACGAGCTGCCGGCCTCGGTGCTCCCCCCTTCGCTGGCCGAGCGCAACCGCGTCACGGGCCTGTACCTGCTGCTGCTGCTGACGCAGGGCCGGTACGCCGAGTTCCACTCGGAGCTCGAGAGCCTCGCCGCGCGAGAGGGAGGCGGCGCCACCGCCGACGTCGAGGGCGACCGCTTCCTGGGCTACCCGATCCGCCTCGAGCGGTGGCTCATGGAGGGGAGCTACGACCGCGTGTGGAAGGCCATGAAGAGCCGCGAGGTGCCGAGCGAGGAGTTTGCTGTGTTTTCTGAGGTGAGTGGAGATGTGGCATTCCCATACGAACCTCTCTGCACATGATGGCAGCTCGTTCTACCACCACTCAACCTGCTAACGACGACCCGCAACGAAAACAGATCCTCACTTCCCAGATCCGCAACGAGATCGCCTCCAGCAGCGAGCGCGCCTACCCGTCCCTGCCCATCTCGTCCACAAAGTCGCTCCTCTTCCTCGACTCCGAGGGCGCCGTCATCGAGTTTGCCCGCTCCCGCGGCTGGACCCTCAAGGACGGCCGGATCTACTTCCCCAAGGAGGCCGAGGCCGCTGCCGCCGGCGGGGAGGGAGACGACGACGACGAGGCCGCGGCCGGCGCCGGCGGAAAGGAGGAGATGAGCAAGCTGGTGATCGAGAACGCGCTGGGCTACGCCCGGGAGCTGGAGACTATTGTATAGTCTCGTGCTTCGCTGCGGTTGTTGGCCTGGGCGGCGATTGATTGAGCAAGGAGGAAGGCAAGGCGGGATGATGGGCTTGTCGTGTTGGTGGTTCTGGGCATACAGGCCTGGGCATGCGTCGTTGTGCCTGGCTTCTAGGAGAACACACATACACCAAAAAGACATAGAAATGATGACACTTAATGCCAATGCAATGACTAAACGGCTGGATGGGTGACCGACTGACTTGCCCGAGTAACGTATCAGGCAAAGCAACTGTCAGGTCAAGCTCTCGGCCACACTGTCCCTCCGAGATAGCAGCCAGCACACTCCTGAGTTTACCTTCAGTTGACAACCCAGACCTTGGAGATCGCCCCATCACCTTCGGGCGGCCCTGTAGAAGCCGTGTACATTCACGAATGGCCGCAGAGGCATGCTAGCGCGAGGGCGGGCCCTGTACTCAGCCCGGCCAATACCCGCACACAACGCACCATCGCAGGGACATATAGTCATCAATATAAGTATATTGCGGCAACATTCAAGACATTTGTTTACCCCTCACCCGCCAGCTTTTTCTTTCGTCTAAGAGCCATCGGGGGAAAACACAGACCTCGACTTTTGTTTTTCTCTTGGGCGGCGGGCGGCACACCGTCCACTGCCATTGCTATAATCTCACCATACAGCAGACCTTCCCCGTCCCGTCCACCACTTCAAATCGAACGAGTTTCCCCCCTTCTTCGTGTCGTTAAAAAAGACTAGCTAATTACATCATTGTGGATTGGTATGTTCTACCTTTCCCTAAATCCCGGCGCCCATCTTGAGATCATTTGCAGCCAGCTTTCTTTAGAAGAAGAGCTTCAGCCCGCTGCCGTGCTTGCCGATCTCGCAGACCTCGCAAACAGTGCACACGGTGCCCTTGTACTTGGTGTGGTACTTGGATCCGTCGAACGCGCACTCCTCGTACGACGTGCCGCTGTAGATTGGCGTGTGGCTGGCCGCGCAGATCTCGAACTCGGCGAACTGGTCGAATTCGATCTCAATCTCGTCGTGCGGGTTGCGCTCAGCCAGTGCCTTGGTCTTCTTGGCCTTTAGACATTGTTCGTTAGCACACCGTGCCATCGACTTCAAGACAACATGTATGATGAATTACTTACGTTCTCAAGGATCTTGCCGCCTCCTCCGTTGGCCAGGATGCGGTTCGCAAAGCTCAAGGCCGAGCTCAGGTTCTTGGCGTTCCTGGCCAGGTTCATGGCGTTGAGCAGGGCCAGCTGGCGATGAGGCACCTCGATCTTGGGGATTGTGAAGTATGCTGACAGCTCCAGGGACCGCTTCAGCAGCTCGGGGTTGGCGTTGACCTCTGCCGGCGAGCCGAGTTTCCTCCGTGCCAGCTCGACCGACATGGCAACTGTGTACTCGCTCGCTGACGTGATGAGCTTCTTCGCCTCGGCGACTTCGCTCTCACTTGACACAGCGTTGACCAATATAGCGTGGAGGACACCCTTGAAGATGTTGACGCCGTCCTCCAGTTTGTTGGCCTTCATCGTGTCGTAGCCGCGTTGGAGGTCGTTGGTGGCTAGGTGCTCGAGATCTCTGGGAATAAACGGCAAGACCGACCTAGGATCTTGCTCGTCCACCGTACGGCGCACGTAATTGATCAACGGAGGCAAGCCCGTTGATGCAGGGAGGTACGTCTTAGACGCTTCGTACACCTCCAAGAATCTTGGTTTGAGCGGTGCGAAACTGACAGCGCCGACTTGCCTGTTGAGGAGGTTCATGGCGCTCTCGAAGGACCCGCCGGCCACATGGTCCACGGCCAACGGGGAGTTACGAGCCCACATGTCGGCCTCGCTGCTACCAGCGCCGCCGGCGTCGGCGCTCTCGACATTAACGAAGTCGCCTTCTACGTCAGGAACCTCGTCATCTCCCATGTCCCAACCAGCAGCGTCCTCCTCGTCGTCACCTTCTGCCAGCGCGCCGTTCTTAGCCACAAGGTCGTCCACGGAGTCGTCGCCGAATCCGTTCGTGGCTGCGGGTGTGTCTTCGAGCGAAAGACCCTCGACCTCGCCAAGCAATGCCTTCTCGAAGAAAGACTGCGAGGTGGCCTTTGTCGGCCAGTTCGCCTTGAACGTTGGCACAACGGGCTTTGGTGGAGTCAGTGGCTCGCCAATCTTTGGCAGCGTAATCTGATCCTCTGTCAAGCCCGTGGCCTCCAAGATCGACTGGCACTCTTCCTCCTGGCCGTACGACTTGGCAGTCAGATATGCCAGCGGGTAAAGATCCACCTCCTTGAACATTTGTATCCTGTCGACGTCACCAAGGAACAGGTCGTTCTGGAACCGAGAAGTAAAGTCCCCTCTGTGCTCAGCGATCTTTGCCATCCTAGCAAGCTTTGACTGATCGCCGGTGGTCAGGTACAGGAAGGAGAGCTTGTCGAACTGCTTCAGCTTCTGGTAGCACATCTCAACCGTTTGGTGGTTTCCATGTGCCAGGGCCTCACTGCCGAGCTTGACCCAGAGTGCCTGCTTGTCCAGCTGCTTGGCCATCTCCACGGCGACCTCGAGGTTGCCACACTCAAGGGCGAGCTCGAATCTTGTGGTTGGGTCCTGGACGAATTGCAGGGCAATCTCGGGGTAGCCCTTCTTTTGTACATACGAGATGACAGACTGGCCCACCAAGCTCGAGTTCCGGATGATGTCGAGCATTTCGCTGTAATTCTTCTTGACCAGCGATAGCTTGAAGCGATATTCGGTAGGGTCGACATGGAGGACCTTGGGCTTGGCCGCGCGGTCTAGGCAGTACACATTGCGGCCCTTGACACGGGTGAGGTACACAGTCGTGTCCAGTGTTCGGACGATACCGTTGTCGCCGTTCAGCAGAGTGTACTTGATGTGGTTGAGGGTCGAGTAGAGTAGAACGCCGGCGTCATCCCAAGTAGCACTCTTGATACGGATGGTCTCGTGCAGGGTGCTCACCTGCTCCAGGGTCTTGGTGACGATAGTGACGTTGTGCTTGCTCAGAAGGGCGGCATACAGACCGTCGTTGGACCACACAACATACTTCACACCATTCACAGATAGATCCGCGATGCTCTTCTTCTGCTGGATATCGTAGAGGTGCACGGCGGTTGGGGTGATGATGAGCAGGTTGCCGGTTCCACCGAAGTAAATGTCGGTCGTTCCGATGGGAGGCTTGAAGGAACGGGTGGTGGCATTTGACAGATCCTTGATATCGATCGTCTGGCTGGACGTGTTCAACACAGCAAACCTATTCCGGGCCACGAAAATCGCAGAGTTACCCTGTCCACGTTTCGACTCTGTGGGCTCGATAGCGCCAGAGCCGTCACGAGGAAGGTTGACGAGCTCGTACGACCCGCCATCTGTGGAGGAGGTGACCAGAACCGAGCGCTCAGCAGGGTTGTACGAAAGCGTGCGAGGGGGCACCCAGGCTGGCCCAACCTTCTTAAGAGAGAGCAGCGTGGGGCTCTCAATATTCTTCTGGAAGTCGTATGACTTGACCTGCTTCTCCTTTGTGATGTAGAAGAGGGTGCTCTGGTGGACGGCCATTGCCGGTCTCTCACGTTCCAGCTTGAAGACCATGACGCCGTTATCGTGGCCAGCCGCAAACAGATTGATCTCGGGATGAGCAGCAATGACCCAGAACCTATCGTTTTCTCGCTTGAAGCTCTGCACGCTTGTCCTCTTGTTCAGGTCCCACACGCGAATGGTCTTGTCTTCTCCGACCGACAGGATGAGGTCCTGGTGGGGGTGGAAGAGACACCCAGAGGAGTTCTGGAAGTGGCCTCGACATGTGTCGACCTCCCATGCCTTCGTCTCGCTCATGCGCCACAGCTTGACCAGCCTGTCGTCGCCAGCCGACACGATCAAGGGCATGGTTGGGTGGAATGAGACCCAGTTGACACCGCGATCATGGCCCTCCAGAACGAACTTGACGACGGCATCGGTGTTTCCAAACATATCGGTTTGGTTTTGATTGCCCCTAGCCACCTGCTCCTCGAATGTTATGGAAGTGGGGGCGGAGTGCTTCTTGCGCAACCCTGAGATATCCCACACACGAACGGACTGATCCAGGGAGGCCGAGACGACCAGGTCTTGTGTGGGGTGGAAGCTGGCGCACATGACATAGTGGTTGTGGCCGGTCATGGTGCAGATCAGGGATCGGTTCTGCCAGTTCCATATTCTGATGGTCTGGTCGTCGGAGGCTGAGATGATCCATGGGAGCTCGTGGTGGAAGAAGACGGTTCGGACGTAGTCGAGATGCCCATTGAGTGTGAATAGCTCCCTCCTCGTGGTCAGAGACCACACCTTAATCTTGTAGTCGTCGCCGCCGGACACGAACAGGGGTTGTGTCTTGTGGAAGTCGACGCCGCGGACGGGGCCGCTGTGGCCTTCAAGTCGGTCGATCAGGGTTCCCATACGGTCTATTCATGCGTAGACTGAAGTTAGCAACTGCCGACGCTGGTGTCAAGGGCACCAGGGGCTGGGATCGCCGATGGATAGAGTCGAGGGAGTCGCAATATCCTGCCCGCTCAGCCTGGCAATGCGCCCAGTCCCATTGCCTTCTAGAATTTGTACGTACAGTCCCATAGTTGGATAGTCGATGAATGGAGGGAGACGAGGATCCATGGTCTGGAAGGCGTGAGTATCAGCGCCGATGAGGCAGCTCCGGCTGGATGATGGTTGAAGCTTACCGCTTGGGGTGGAAAGCAATCCCTTTGGCGCGGGAGCTCTTGCTCTCGAACTGTTGCGCATTGTCAGCTCTGGCGCTCTTCCCCTGTCAAGAGGGAAAAGCTAATGACGCTGTGTGTGGACGGACCTTGGTGAGCATGCCTGAGGAGGCCATGGTGGGTGGTGCTCTGGAAGCCCAAGCTTCACATCAACCGAGAGGGACAGACTGGTGGGATGTTTTGATTGGGAGCAGGGCGAAAGGCCATGCAGTGGCTGCTTGGTGCTGCTTGAATCTGGACTTCCTGACGAGTTCAAGAGTGCCTGGTGTGGTCGAAGGTGAAGGAGCGAGTATGGACCACCTGGCACCGGTCGTTCAAGTCCACGGCGTGTTGGTGTTGGTGTTGCTGGCTGGTAGGGGGATTCGAGGCCACAAGAGTGGAATCGTGGCCATCTGCAAGGTGGAACTAGACCAGGGAGTGCCCAGCCCAGCTTGCTCGTCACTGGCCTGGACCGTGCACGCTTGCCGTTTGAATTGACACCCTGGCACTGGCACTGGCACTGGCCAGGACTGATTGTATTGATAAGGATTAGACTTTCTGCTCTTTCCGCATATTTTAATGCTGCCATCTGAATGCGAATGGATTACAAAAACAATGGAAAATGAAGTTGAGATTTCAACTATAAGAATGAAGTTCTGATACCCTCTTCTGTTTTGAGGATATTATTCCATCCTGTTTGAGTGCCTTGTGGCTGCGAGATACCGTCTATAACTAACGGAACGGTGCCCCCCCCCCCAAATGACTTAAGCAGCTGCTCTCCGTCACGCTAGCCTCTTTGGGAGAGCTCCCAAGGCAATGTGTTCACTTTCGACACACGGCTGGACACTGCAGGCAAAGAAAGGCCAAACAATTCGAGACAACATCCAGAAGACCAGTTAACTTCTGGTCTAGAACATCTGCTATCCTTTGTTGCTGCTGTACATTTAAATTCAGGGAACCTGCCATATTTCTGGAGCAATGGGAGCATAGTGGAGCTTGTTGATAGGCAGCCCCAGGCTTATTGACTACGTACTTGATTCCCTTGAGGCCGTCGCCCGACTGACCGATTGCGCCTTGTAAGGCTGCTCCGGCCACAACCTCCCATACCCTCCCATACCCATCCTCGAAATCGCATAGCTTCTCGTCATAGCCCACTGGGCAAAAAGAAGACATGATCCGACTCTCCCAACTGCCGGGGAGCCTGCTGGCTTCCCTGCTGGCAGCAACCCTCTTCAAGGCCCAGCCGACATGCGCCGGACCGTCTGTCGAGATCGCCATGAAGGCTGCATTTCCCTCGCCTCCGTATTTGATAGAGCTGCTGTAAGCACCTGACCTGGCCAACTCCGGTGTGACTGTGTCGACTGATGGCGTTTCTAGGGAGACTGCCGCCCACGAGAATGCGTCCAGCTACTTTCCACTCCTCGACCGCATCGCAGACGGCTACTTCTCCGAGCTCAAGACCGATGCCGAATTATACGAGAGCTTTTTGACCGTGCTTCAAGAAGATGGGCACATAACGAGCGACGAGGGCCTGTCCATCTTCAAGCTGGCCCTGTCAACGAGGTCGGCAGTCCCCCGGATCGAGGCACATTACCAGTATTATCAAACAGGGGTCGAGCCCACGCTACAAGGGAACCAGGATGGTTGTGATGCATGGACAATATGGCTGGGCCAGCAACATTGTATTCCCTCTCTGGACGCAGGCCAGGCTCGGGGCCATGTACCGGAGCGACAGGACCGGGATCTGCCGTTCGACCGCTCTCTTGGTGATGGACCTAGCTGCATTCTGTACGCAGACATCACCTCGCCTCGATTTGCACCATTCCACAGGGTCCTGTCAGAGAAGGCACTAAACAGGGAGTGCACCTACAAGCTCCGCCACCGCAGGCTGTCCTACGAGAACCTCGAGCCGTTGCCCGTCAGTGGCTATGGAGTTGCGCTCCAGCTGAAGAGAACCGACTACATTGTCATCGACGACCGCAAGGCGGAGGAAGATGCGTCCCAGAAGGTCCTAGCCTCCGAAGTCGTCTTGGACCAGGAAGAGGAGGTCGCTGATCTCAAGCCTCTGTCCACGTCGGAGCTGTCTTCCCTTGGTGTAAAGGCTTCATCCTTCATCATGCAGAGTGAGGATCCATTCGGCACCCTCTTGAAGCTAACCCAGGATTTCCCGAAACACTCAAGCTCGCTTGCTGCCCATAACATCTCGGATGACTTTTACAGCGAGCACAAGGGCAACCGCGCTGAACTGGTTCCCGCAGGGACCAACGTCCTGTGGATGAATGGCGTTCAGCTCGTTGAGAGACAGATGGACGCGTTCACTCTGGTTGACCTGCTGAGAAGCGAGCGGAAGCTCATCAACGGCGTCACTGACCTGGGCTTGACTGGGGAAGAGGCAATTGCCCTCCTCACCCACCAATCGGTGGCTGCTGCCAAGGCAACCGACGACGTTCAGAGATTTGTCTGGCATGACGGGCCTGAGGATGGCAAAGTCATCGTCTACTTGAACAATGTTGAGAAGGATAAGCGATACGAGGGTTTCCCCAAGCATCTGATGAGCGTAAGTGCTGCCGCGACTCGCTCCTCTTGGCTTTTGCTAACATCTTCCAGCTTCTCCAAGGTGGCGGCATGCCTGGCTCCCTGCCTCAGATCCGCCGTGATATCTTCAATTTGGTTTTTCCGGTGGATCTCAGCAAGGAGGATGATGTCGCCTTGGTTGGCAAGCAGCTCCAAGAGTTCGTCAAGCGGAAGCTTCCCGTGAGGTTCGGCATCGTTCCTCTAGCTTTCACCGAGGCCTCGGAGCGTCAAGCCAAAATAGTCTACAACCTTGTGGAGACATATGGTCTGTCGGCGATGATGGCATATCTGCAGGCTGCAATCGAAGCCAAGAAGACTGGAGACGCGGACAAGGGACTGTTCGAAGCAGCGGTCACCAATAGGACATTGCGAGAGGACGCCACCGCTCTATCCTTTGAAGAAGTATTGGCTTCCGAGCAACATGGAGAACAAACCCGTCTCTCCAAGGTATGGGCCGATCGACTACGCGCGAATGGCCCATCCCCTGTCTTCTTTGTCGATGGTTTCCCTATGTCACGTCAAGGCAACTGGCTCCAGCCCATGAGCCAGCAAATTGGAATCGATCTGCAGACCCTACGACAAGCCATTTTCTACGGTGAGATTGAGGAGGACCAGTGGATTCCTGACTACTTCTTGCAGAATGCAGCAAAGCGCCGCAACACTGTCATCTTCCCTAGCGATCCAAATGACCTGGATGTGCTGGATGTGAACAAGCTGCACTCTGAGCATGCAGAACTGTTCGAAATGATCCCGGTGCTCGAGTCGTACCCGGAGTCCACCAAGGAGAACTGGGCATTGTTGACGCTCGTTCTTGACCTGGCCAGCCCTGAAGGCGTCAAGCTCGCTGCCTCGGCGTTGCAATTCCGGGTAAACAACCCTGGCATCCGCCTGGAAATCATTCATAATCCTGTGGACTCGGAGGAAGCACACAAGATCAATTCTGCATTAAAGGCTAGCCAGTCTGACCTCGCAGCTGCCGACTCGGAGGAGCTTTTGAAGATCATCATCGATTCTACCGAGGGTTTGACAGAGGAGAACGAGCTCTACGATTCTGCTCTGCGACGATTCCTCTCCACTGCGGCTATCCGACCTGGGCAAAACATGCTCATTCTCAATGGCCGCATTGTCGGGCCTGTTGAGTCAGCAGCAGACTTCAATGCAGATGACTATCAACTCTTCTTGGACATCGAGCAGAAGTTGAGAATCCTGCCGGTCTACAATGCAATCGAGGATCTTGGTCTTGCTGAGAAGGTCTCGAGCCCTCTCGCGGCTGCCAAGGTTACGTCAATCACCGCGCTGTCTACTATGCCCGATGTGCCTGAGGGTATCTTCGAATCTGGCTCTCCGCTCAGAATATCTGCCTTCAACGTTTGGAACTCCACACATACTGCGTTCGAAATTGGCGACAAGTCGAAGGCAACAATTCAGTTCGTGGCCGTCATCAACCCTGCCAGTGAGCAAGGTCAAAGATGGGTACCCATCCTAAAGGTGCTCTCTGAGCTTTCAGGAGTGTATCTGAAGGTCTTCATCAACCCCAAGGAAAAGCTGGAGGAGCTTCCGGTAAAGCGATTCTACAGATACGTTCTTGACCATGCTCCTGTCTTCGATGAGTCCGGGAAAGTCAAGTCTCTCGCTGCGGAGTTCAAAGGCCTGCCATCCGAAGCACTGTTGAACGTCGCAATGGACGTGCCTCCTGCATGGCTCGTAGCCTCGAAGGCTTCCGTGCACGATCTAGACAATCTGAAACTCAGCTCGATTAAGAGTGACGTTGAGGTTATCTACGAGCTTGAGAACATCCTCATCGAAGGCCACTCCAGGGAGTCCACGGGATCTCTGCCCCGTGGTGCACAGCTGACGCTCAGCACGGAGAAAGATTCCAAGGTCGCAGACACGATTGTCATGTTCAACCTGGGCTACTTCCAGTTCAAGGCCAATCCGGGTTTCTACAACATCCAGCTGAAGGAGGGCCGCAGCTCCGATATCTACCATATCGAGAGTGTCGGTGCTAAGGGCTATAGCGCTGTGCCGGGTGATGAAGGTACTGAAGCCGCTCTGATGAACTTCATGGGCACCACGCTCTACCCACGGATCAACCGAAAGCCTGGGATGGAGGAGGCTGATGTCCTTGAGGAAAGTGGCGACGGAGGTGTTCTCGACGTCGTGTCTAAGGGACTGAAGTTCGGTAAAGATCTGTTCGGTGTCAAGACCAAGTCTTCCTCGGACGAGGAGCACGCCGAGATCAACATCTTCTCTGTCGCCAGCGGTCACCTGTATGAGCGCATGTTGAACATCATGATGCTCAGCGTGATGAAGAACACCAAGCACTCGGTCAAGTTCTGGTTCATCGAGCAGTTCCTGTCTCCGGCATTCAAGGACTTCCTCCCGTTCATGGCGGAGGAATACGGCTTCAAGTACGAGATGGTGACCTACAAGTGGCCCCACTGGCTGCGCCAGCAGAAGGAGAAGCAGCGCGAGATCTGGGGCTACAAGATCCTCTTCCTGGACGTGCTCTTCCCACTGTCCCTGGACAAGGTCATCTTCGTCGACGCAGACCAGATTGTCCGCACAGACATGTACAGCCTTGTGCAGCACGACCTCGAGGGCGCGCCGTACGGGTTCACGCCCATGTGCGACTCGCGCGTGGAGATGGAAGGATTCCGCTTCTGGAAGCAGGGCTACTGGGCAAACTACCTGCGCGGGCAGCCGTACCACATCTCGGCACTGTACGTGGTCGACCTCCGGCGCTTCAGGGAGCTGGCGGCCGGCGACCGGCTGCGTCAGACGTACCACACGCTGTCGGCGGACCCGAACTCGCTGTCGAACCTGGACCAGGACCTGCCGAACCACATGCAGTTCCAAATTCCGATCCACAGCCTGCCACAGGAGTGGCTGTGGTGCGAGACGTGGTGTAGCGACGAGACGTTCGCCGAAGCGAGGACCATCGACCTCTGCAACAACCCGCAGACGAAGGAGCCTAAGCTTGACAGGGCGAGGAGGCAGGTGCCCGAGTGGACCCTGTACGACGACGAGATCGCGGCCCTGGACCGCAAGAGGAAGGGAGGCAAGACCGAGGGGGTGGACGGGGAGAGGGAGAAGGTCATCAGGGGCGATGGGCAGGAGCTCAAGGAGCCCCAAGAGGACAAGAATCCCAAGAGCAGGGCGCTGGAGGGAGAGGACCCTGAGGCTACGGGCCATATCAAGGATGAGCTGTAGAGATTTGGCAGATGTATAGAAATGCATAGAGTATCACGTCACGGTGTTGGTTCCCATGATTCTTGGTCACGGCGATTTCCCCATACGTTTCATGGGTCCGGGACCAGTGTTATTGATGTGTTCTCGTAGCATATGTGGCTCCAGGTACCCGTACTAGGCTTCGGGGTCTTCGCATGGGCTGCATTGGAATTTCCGCACTAGGTCTGTTCACCTCTCCATGTCTCTCTTTCTCGCCCCTCACGCCCTCACCATGCAGCTCTTGCAAAGAGGGTCACAAGCATCAGCACACAATGCAGGCCTCGAGTTCAAATGGGGTGCGTCGACTACATTGTTACACCGTTCAGATCAAAAATGAGTTATCAGTAACAGGATTGTTCACCTTGCAGCCTGTAAAAATCTGCACGTCCGAAAATCTCCACACAACATCTCTTGCTACTTAGTTCAAGAAGTCGTTTTCAGGGCTGAGGCCCTCCACTGTGGATGTTGTTAGAGGCAGTCAGATAGTTCTGGCGAGGGAGCCCTAACCTTTGGATTCAGGAAAAATATGGGCACACCTAAGGCAAAGATTCCAACGAAGATGCCGAACAGCTAACATCGTGTCAATGACGACTACTTGTGACAGAAACTCATCAACTTCGACTTACCACGAGAAAGCTCTTCAAGTAAGACCACATGTTCAACATGGGTATTAGTCCATACGACGCGCCAAACGATATGATGTTCTTGCCGCCGACCACAGGCACCATAGCGGCGCCCGGGTTCTCCGGTATGACCTCAGCAGCAAACGTCGTCGTCGTAATGAGAACGGCAGTGAATGCGAACTCGAAGATGCTCCAGGCGAGTACGAGCCCCCAGGCAGAGTATCTCTCAGGCTCGTTGGCGACGACGCCGAAGACGACGATCCCAACGGCACCGGCGAGGCACGGTATGACGAGGTGGACGAGGTGGTGCTCGGGCTTGTGGACGCCGCCGTTGCGGGACGCCAGCCAGACGTTGACCCTGTCGGCGAACCAGCCCGAGTGGACCATGGCGAGTACGGCGGCGGGGATGATGCCCACGTTGAACAGGCCGACCGACTCGGGACCCCAGTGGAACGACTCCTCGAGGACGGTGCTGTACACGAGGGTGATGGCGACGCCTATTCCGAGGGTGATGGACGAGGCCAGCAGGGCGAACCACACCGCTGGGGATGTCAGGGACTTGGCGATGGCGGCGTAGGCGCTCAGCCAGGTCCTGAAGGCGCCTGGGGGAACGCCGCTCCAAGGTTTGAGCTCCTCCACGAATGTCTTTTTCTCGACAGGCTCCCCGCCAGTCTCATTGTCTATCCTCTCGCCAACCCGCTCTCGTGCCTCTTCGTCTGTGAGGAACTGTGTGTGTCCAAAGTCGTCGGTGTAGACGACATATCCGTTGACCAGAGCAAGTGGGCGTTGGAACCGGGTCTCCGGGAGGAAGAAAAAGGCGGAGACGGCACCGAATCCCAAGGTGATAGCAAACAGCCAGTAATACCACCGCCAGGACGACGCGGCGATCATGTACGACAGGGCGACCTGCAACCCGGCGTTGATGGCATTCTGCGAGGACCAGTAGAGCCCAAAGTAGAAGCTCCGCTCGTCAAGGAAGGTCAGGTCAGACAGGATCAGCGGCAGGAGGGACTCGGTCGCACCCGTGGCGAGGCCGAGAACTAATCGGGCGGCGAAGTGCGTGTTGAAGTCTTTACTCGCGCCCGCGACGATGACCATGACGAGCGCGAGGGCTATACTGAACAGGAATACCGGTCGCCGTCCGAGGACGAAGGCCAGCGGCAGCAGGCCAAAGCTGCCAAGGGCCATGACCATTGTTGGGTAGGTGCTGAGGCCGACGACCTGCTCGGCTGACTTGCCCTCTGGCGCGTACAGCTCGAAGAGGGTGTTCATGAAGGTCCCGGTGCCACTGAGGCTCAGGAGGGAGAAGACCGCTTGCGGGCGTCAGTTGAGCGTCGAGGGAGCACATCGACATGGTCTGAATGAGAGGCCGGGGAGAGGCTTACCAAACCAGCAGCAGTTCGCAACAATCATGAATTTCTTGAACGGCTTCGAGTTGAGCGGGTCGTTGGGGTTGTCTGTCGGCACCGGTATTCTTCGAACATCTTGGCTGGTCACGAGGAGGACATCGCCGTGGTTCTGAGCCGGCACTGTTGCAGCTTTGAGAGCCTCAACATGATCTAGGTCTGGTGTGTCCTTATTTTCCATGATTTATTTCGTCACGTTCAACCCTCGAGCCTTGGTCTTTGGGATATCAGGGGCTGGTAAAGTCCAGTGCTAGATGCAGAGAGAACACACAATCTTTCTCGTCAAGCACACATTTTGCCCCTTGCGCGGATTGGCCCCGAAGACCATGTTTCATTCGGAAGGGATTCCGGGTACATATAGCGACACGCAAGGTGTCAATGGGCTACCGAGGCTGTCCATCACGACTCCGGGCCCTGCTGTCTTGTTTTCCTCATGTCGCGATCCTGGTTGGACCGGGGGCAAGTACTGCAATTGCTCGGATTGCGCTTGGCCCCCACATTTTGCTTTCCGGGGTGTCGGTTCGGATCCGGCTTGCATTTCCTGGGGTAAAGCTCCAGCCGCGACTTTCGGAGCAACAAGTGCCATGTCTTCGGCTCGGCTGGTTGTGAACTAAGTGCCCGTGCTCAATTCTTCGGCTCGGCCCCTCGACTCCTTGAAGCCTTGGACCAGTCTCGGTATATCTTCAATGGAAACTACTGGTCGAACACAGTGCTGAATGTCCTCTCTATTCAAGAATATAGCCCTGTCCCTATGAGAGATGGAACATAATAGCAGAACACACCAAACCTCACTGTGCTCAAACGAGAAGTACGGCCGCCGCCGCCGCCGCCAACGCAAAGGCAGCCATGGGATTGCTAGTCTCTCTCGCCATGACATTGATTTGCACGGGGGTACTCGTACTGGTGACACTGGTCTCGCTGGACGTTCCTGTAGAGGCCCCTTCCGTCGCACTACCCGTAGCAGTCTCTATCTCTGTCGGCCCACTTGTCTCTGTGGGGACACCGGTCATTACAGTGCTTCCTGTTCCCATCGAACTGGTCATTTCACACCCAGACCCACTAGTTGAGGTTGGTATAGACATGGTCGCGGTCGTGGTGCCGAGGAGGGGGGTACTCGCCACCGTACCAGTGGGGCCGGTGCATTGGCCTGTGCTGGATGGGACGGCATCGGATCCTGATCCGATGGGTATGATGTCCTCATCGCAGCCTTCGGCCTGTGCTAGATGTAGATTCGCATTGTCCTGGTCGTAGACCACATACGCTGCACGCAGGAAGGAGTCGCCCAGAACCGGTTCCTCTGGCACCGCTTAGTTAGAAAATGTATGGGGAAAAGGGCGCCGGAGATCGGACAAGACGGGCAGGTAAGACTAAAGCTTGTAGCGACGACTCTCTGGGCTTAAACCAAGACACTGCACAGATATATGGAGGAGTGTCTAGGGCAGGCCGCTCAATAAAATTGATCAGGGCTTGACTTACCATTATCAATCTGTATTCCCAAAGCACATTGTCCCTGATTGGAAGGGTTCCAGATAAAGTCTTTGTACGATATACTGATAACCTTTTCGTCCTCATCTTCGCCAAAGCCAAAGTCTACACTCCCAGTCTGATCTGCTACGTCGCAATCGACAAGGTAGTAGCCGATAGTCTCATTCCAGACCGCCCCAGGAAACGCATCGCCGATTGCAAAGAAGGTCTCGTTAGGGAAGCGCGAGAAGGTGCCGCCGCTGTCCAGGAACACAGGCATTTCGCCTGAAGCCAGGAGCCCGCTAGTGCCATTGGGCAGGCTAAGGCCGACGGATGTCAGGTTGACCCAGTAGCGAACGGCACCTGAGGGCGTATCGGCTGGATCCACGATGGGGAGCTTGGCCAGCGAGCCGGTGTATTTGCCCGTGTCAACGCCACCGAAGATGAGTGATCCGTTAGGAGAGTCGACGCTTCTCAGGTCGAGACTGAACGCCCTACTGGAAATGAAGCCCTGTGAGACCATACTGTCCAGGACTAGAGAATATCGTATATCTAGTATGCTTGTGGGAGGCGATAAACCCAGTATACCGATGGGAACAGAATAAGACAGGTTGTTGAGTCCGAATATTTGATCGGTGATGTTGGCAGCTATGTAACGGGAACGTGGGAGTCAGCCAGCTGTCGACCGGATTTCGTTGCTCTAGAACTCACATCCGATTCCGATATTGTCGGTGACATACTCAACCGACGCGTTGCCCTTGCCATAGCCCAATAGCTGACCAAAGCTCGTATCCGCGATGCTGCTGCTGTCGTCGACATTAAATTGCGGAAAGCTCTCACAATACTTCTTTTGACCGGATGTCTCGCACGTTGGGTTCACCCAAAGGTTCGCTGATCCGGTGTCGACAAGAACCGTCACTGTCTGAGGTGGCGTCCCCACTTCGATGTCGATGGTGTAACCCGTGCCATACTGTTGATTGGAAATTTCCTCTGTGCTCTGTCTTCCGAAGAGCCTTAAGATCTCAGGGTGCGTGGCATCATCCTGGTGCGCAGTCACAGTGCTTTTCAGGAAGCTGGCGGCACGCACCGCAGCTGTGCCGGAACAAGCTGCGAGCAATGCGCATATGGTGACTTTTCGGGAATTCATAATACGTACTTGTCTACGAAGGGGTCAAAGATCAAAGATATAGGTATTCTCAATGGGTGCGAAAAGTAATTTGGAAGCAGGACATTCCCAAGGAGCGATATATACACTTTTCTGTGAAAGAATCTATCATTGAGCTCCGCGGACAGCGCCAGGGCACCTGCGCGCAAGCTTTTACCTGTTTCTTTACTTAATTTACTCACCTTCCTACCTTCGTAAATCCCTAATACCGACCCTTACTAGATAGCTACCTACCTAGTAAGGGTACATGCAATGGATTTCGTCATGACCGCCGTCTGGGGAAGCTCGTCCATGGAGGTGCTTGTACTAGCTTGTTCTAGGTTGCTTCCTTCTGCACGGGCAACCGACCCCTAGTGAAATAGCATCTCCCATTAAAGAGCAGCCGGCGGGAAGCCTATCCCCTTTATTAGCTAGTGAAAAGGTCGGTGAGCTGACGCTCAGTTATGGGCTCGTATTTTCTTTGATTGCAAACTGCTCAGATATCGTCAGGATCCTCCGCGCACGACCTCGCTGATGTCGAGACTCGGTCATTGCCGTTCTAATGCCGAAAGTCATGCCTCGCGCACCACAAGCCCACAATGAGCTTCAATTAGGCGCCTAGGTACATTACCGACAGAACTCACCAAGCCTTGCAAGACAGGCCCCTATTTTTAGTTAGTGTTTGATCGTAACGTAAAACACCCTTGAAATCCTTGTCAATATTCCGCTTTCCAACATTGATATGGGAGTAAGGAGGAGCGATTTGTGCCACATGACCAGCCCAAGCTCCCGAGCTTTGGTATCCGGACGGCTCTTAGCCTCGGCCGAACAGCGGCAAATAGCGGCAACAAATAACTTGTCTCGCCTTTGTTCTCAGCACAAGGGGCACGGGTGACCTGATTTAGTCAAATAGCTACCATATTACGACTCGGATTAGTGTTTTTGCTCAGGCGTGACATTCGTTAGATGAAGTGCCGGCCTGAGGCCACAGCGGACGCAGTGCTGAACCGCGTCTCGAGCTTGCAGGTGACGGGGTGTTGGCGGGGGCTAGGAAATGTTGACGGGGGTAGGAAAGTCTTGGTCTTGGGGGGGTAAAAAATGTAGACCCGAATCTAAGAGGACAGAAACCACCCCCGTCAACATTTCCTAGCCCCCGTCACCTGATAGACTACCTGATCTCGAGCAGCATTATTGAACGAGGATCTGATTTCGGCCCCGAACGGGATCCACTTCGGTTCGGCACGGGTTGCTTGGTGTACAAGCAAGCACACTTTTGTCGACCCGGCGAGCCCCTGTCTACTGTGTTAGTGTGGCCATAATTCAATAACGAGTTCTAGCATGGCCTCACGAATTTTGTGTGGTTTCTTACGAGACAATTACAACAACCAAGCCGCTACCAACACACCTGTAGAGTACAAGGGTCTTTTCAAGAGCCATTTCAACCATTTAAGACAATGGCTTGTCCTTTCAGCGATTCGAGACGACTGTTCCAGGATCTCGCTGCTTTTAGGGATACTGCCGGATTTCAGTTCAGCGAGAAGCTCGGTGGTTATGTCGTTTCTCGATACGATGATATTGTCTCAGTCCTCGATAGACCCGAAGTGTTCAGCTCTCGACCCACAGTGCCAGAGTTCCCACCAATGGTCCAGGACCTGTTCGCAAACAAAGTCCCCGAAAAGGGCACATTGCTGGCTCATGACAATCCAGACCATGATCGGCTGAGGAAGAGCGTTGCGTCGTTCTTCGTGCCGCGGAGGCTGGAGCGGTTCGAGCCGATGCTCCGCGCTGCTGCCCATGACATGATTGATAAGTTCGTCGATGATGGATCAGTCGAGATCAAGAGTCATTTCGCATTACCCGTATCTCTTCGATGCATAGTGGTAGTTGCAGGGCTAGATCCAGCCAAGTGGGAGTGGATTGGACTTTGTCTCTCACTTTTCGGTGGCATCACCAAATCTGAAGAAAAGATCAGCACTCAGCAAAGGGTTCAAAATGTTTTGGATCTGCACGCTTACATTGCTACTGTTATCGAGGATCGTCGAACAGACAGGAAGGACGATCTCATCAGCCACATCTGGAACGAAAGAGACGCCGGCGTCGTAAATATGACGGACTTTGAGCATCTTAGTATGATCCCGGGCCTTCTCCTGGCGGGCCATGAGACCACGACCAACGTATTGTCCATGGGTCTGTCACACCTACTCCACAACAACCTGTGGGAAAAAATCTCAGAGAGCGATGAAACTAGATCAGCCGCCATCGAAGAACTCCTTCGCTACGAGTCGGCCATAACAGGCATGTGGCGCGTGGTCACAAAGGAGACGACATTTGAAAACAAGGTCTTCCAGCCGGGGGACAAACTATTTGTGGCATATAACTCAGGGAGTCGAGACAGCACCAAGTTCAACAACCCAGACGTCATCGACGTCGACAGGCGTCCCAAGACCCAGCACCTAGGTTTCGGCCGTGGTGTTCACGCCTGCTTAGGGGCCCCTTTCGCACGTCTCCTTCTGAGGACCGAGCTCTCGGTTCTTAACGAGCGCCTACCCAACCTGAGGCTGGCGACACCATAGGAGACTATCAATTACAGCAATGGCCCTGAAGCGCGTGGTCCAGAGGCTATCAGGGTCTCTTGGGATCCTCCGTCTCAGCAAGAGAGAAGCCGTGGTAGATCGATCAACTCATCCAAAGTAACGGCTGGAAAACCACAGGATCTGGACATGGTTGTTAGTGATGTGGTTGAGGTCGCATCTGACGTGATGCAGATAACTTTACGATCTATGGATGACTCCGAGGTGCCGCTGTGGACACCTGGAGCCCATATAGATATCAAGGCGGGCACCTTTGGCTTTCGGCAGTATTCCATCTGCTCGGACCCAGATGACCGTCATGTTCTGAAAATTGCTGTCCTCATGGAGAACAACACCGGGGCTTCTCACTTCATCCATGATACCGTACGACAGGAGTCTAAGATGACCATCCGCGGTCCACGGAATAATTTTGCCTTCGTGCCAGGCTCCCGCAGGACCATCTTCATCGCTGGGGGAATTGGCATCACACCTATCAAGCCCATGGCAGCGCAGGCGAAGGCTATGGGAGCAGAGTACACGCTCATCTGTCTTGGTCGCCGACGAGACGCGCTCGCCTTTGTTGGAGAGTTGACCAGAGATCATGGGAAACGCTGCATCACATGGGTTACCGACGAGCAAGATGGGAAACGCTTCGATGTCAGCGGTTATGTTCGGTCTCATGGCGTGACTGGCCTTCGAGTCTATTGTTGCGGTCCTGAGGCCCTGCTCGCGGATGTCGAAGAGAGCTTGCAAGACGCGCCTCTGGGTGTCCTAAGGTTAGAACGCTTTTCCATCTCTGCAGCTTCCAGCACAACAGAGAACACTGCGTTTGTCGTCGTCCTGGGCCGGAGCGGGAAGGTTCTGCGGGTGCCTGAGCACAAGTCTATCCTCGATATTATCAACGAAGCTGGGGCTGGGGTCATGTCTACCTGTGGAAAAGGCTTGTGCGGCACCTGCGAGGTGAGAGTGTTGAGTGGGCTGCCTGAACACAGAGACGCTGTTCTCACACCCAGGGAGAAGGCTGAAGGCGGCACGGTCATGACATGTGTGTCAAGATGTCGAGGGGCCAAACTTGTACTGGATCTCTGGTAGCATTTTTAATCAGAAAAGGCACGTCAGGTATTGAACAGAAGCTCTACCTGGGTAGACTTCCATGAAAACTTGGCCTCACAACGTCAAATGATGGTTTACACCACCCCACTACGCGTTCCTACCTCCTGCCCCTACGCATGTTCTGCTTGCTGCTTTTGTATCAACGAAACTTCTCACCTCGCCGGTTTGTTTGTTTCCTTACTTCTGGATCTGTAGCAGCTCAATTGGTAGAGCTGGTCGTGACATCCCTCGCCTTCTGCCACAAAGGTTTCAGCTTTTCAGACCTTTGAGGAAGCTTTCACAGCTGCAGCTCTCCTCAACTTCTCCCCTCGACCTCCTCCTTGAAATTTCGTCCTAAGTTGGACCGTCAGTACCTGAACCTTTGGTACGTACAGTCGCCTTTTGGACCACTTCCCTTCTATGCTGCGTTTAGAAGGGCTCAACGAAGCAGTCGCCTAAACAACCTTCTCCATTTTAAAGCCACACAATCTGAGCTGTTTTCTTCACCATCCTAATCTTGTGAGCAGGCACAAAACTGCAGGCTCTCCACGCGTCGCTCGTTTGGTCGTTGTTGCGGCCTCAACGGTCGAGGCCAACGCCCCGCTTTCGGGCTCAATCAGCAATCCGTGCACAAGAGAATCTCGACTTCCAGTCGCCATGGATGGGACCACGAGGTAAAGTACCCAGACTCCCTTGTACCAACATTTCAAGACATCTAACGCGTCCCACAGCATCAACAGCCACGGCGAAATGACGTCCGAGCAGGACCGACCTCCCGCGCTTTCGAATCGTCACCCACGGCATGATAATGATCGTCGTCATATCACTGGAATCCACATCATGCCTACATATGCAGAGGTCACCTCAGGAGAATCTGAATACCTTCCTAGAGCTGATCCAGCCTCTTGGCATCTTCCTGGAGCCAGTGGCCGACTCGATCGGGAATTCCGTCTGTTGAGAGAAGACACCGCGGGTCAAATTCGAGATGCTTGCCGAGAGGTTCTTCAGGCTGTCCGTGGTCTAGGTATTGCTGTCTACCGTCGTCAACGTACCAGCACCCACTTTGACTTCTGCGACGACGCAGAGCTCCAGCACATTACCATGGACAGAAAGCACGGCATCCAGTTCGTGGTTGCGTGCAAACAGCCAGCGTCAACCAGAGGCATGACAAATGAGGAGAGGCGGTCCTGGTGGGTACGATGCAAACGGTTTCGGCCTGGTACAGCTGTCTGCGTTTTCGACAGGGCAGGCGTGATCCTACACTTTGTTGTATCCGAACATACCTTACGCGGATCCGAAGACGCGCCAGATGATTTTCCTATGGACAAATACAAGTTCAACCTCTCAAGTGGCGAGAAATGGTCATATGTCAGCCTCAAGCTCGTCGAGTCCTCAAAACTCGGGGACGCTCTTCGTTGGTACAGAAATACGGACAGCGTGAGGTACCTTCTCGACTTTCCAGACCTGAAGCTGGCTTCCTTCAAGGATACCTTGGAAGCTCTCCAACGACAGTGCGAGTCGCCGCATCGTCTCGTCAATCTCTTGAATCCACTTAGTCGTCCCGCAGTTGAGGTACCTGCCTATGCTCGAGCTCCCGGATTCGAGTTCAATCTGGACCACCTCGTGCAGGATGAACAAGCATTTCTGTTCAACCCAAGAGACGATGGGCAAAGATTTCGTTTTCACCCGAGAGATCTTCCCATAGTCCGAGGATCACCAACGATTGATATGGGGACCGACCAAGTCAGAGCCTTGCTCCAGTCACTTTCAACTGAGGTGGCTCTCATTTACGGGCGGCCGGGTACTGGGAAGTCTCACTTGGCGAGGAAGATCATCAATGCTCTCGTTTACAACCGTGAAAATGCCGACATTGGCCCGATTATTTGCATTTTCCACAACGATTCTGCACTGGATCGCACGGTTAACCAACTTCTCGAAGACGGCATTGAAGGCATTGTCCGCATGGGTGGTCGCTCGGATTCAGAACGATTGGAGAGTCTCAACCTTCCGATTACCCGCCACAAAGGAATGCGTAGACAGGAGCACCACGCCGAGAAGCAAAAGGTAAATGTCCTTGACAAACTTGTGTCGGATATCGAGGGACAGCTTCTGCAACTATCCGAAATCGACTCGCCAAGGACGCTTGACAGCTTCCTCTCTCGGGCCTATCCAGACAGCCGCGAAAAGATCTTTGGTCGACGGCATGGAGACTTCTCTGACTACCAGCCTAGCACAGCGGACGCTGTCCAACAGTGGCTTAACGGAGACGCATCTCTTTTCGAAGGGGGGATCCAAGCATTTGGAAACTTGCATACGCTACGCTCAGACCGGCGATATCAGCACAAGAAATGGCTGAAAGAGATGCGAGACCACATTATCGAAGAGCTGAGAAGGATCTACGAAAAATACGAGGTGATCCTGAAAGAACTCCCGCAATTTCACGAAGATGCTCGGAGGCAATTCCTACAAGATGCCCTGGTCGTGTCGGTGACAACAACCGAGCTCATGAGGTATCACGAGTTGCTTCAGACGATCCAGGCCAAAGTTCTTATCTGCGATGATGCCGGCGAGTTCCTCGAGTCGCAAACATTGACGGCTATCCTACCTTCTACCGAGCACATCATATTGATTGGTGGCAATCAGCTGCTTCCCAAAGTTCACACAGACAAGCTGCAGCGCACCAACCTGGAAGGTGCTCTCAATCCGTTGGACGTCTCGCTTTTTGAACGGCTTTTGCAGATGGAATATGACATTTCTCCTCGCGTGTCACTCAGCACCCTGCCCTTTCAGCGTCGCATGCGCCCTCCTATTGCTTGGCTGACCCGTCTCATCCGAGATACAGGCCTTGGAAATGATGGCCTGGTTTGGACATTTCCAGAAGTGGTAGGCATGCGGCGGCCGCTCTTCTGGCTTGATCATAAGCACGCGACCGGCAGGGAAAGCTTGATTCAAGATCAAGACTTTTCTCTTGATTACTTCGAAATCGAGATGGTCATAGCAATGCTCACCCACCTCGTTCGGCAAGGTCATTACAGCAGGCATGACATCGCCGTAGTAACACCATCCTCAAGCCAACTTCAGCAGCTCTTGAGGAGAGTGGAAAGGGAGGACTCATTCACGGCCAAAGTCAACGACTGTGACCTCGAAGGCCTGTGGGAGATCAACCCTGAGGAGCATCAGGAACGTGGCGGCTATACTGACTCGGCTTTTGATGGAAGAGAAGGAAGTAAGGCATGGGCAGCTCCACCTGGGAGTGTTAGGTTCGCCACATTGGACAGCTTCCGCGGACAGCAAGCCAAGGTAGTGATCATTCCCCTCGGGCGCTGCACCTCACAGCGCGCTCTTGATTCCATGCGAATTTCCAATCGCATCGATGTCCTGATGTCCCGAGCACAGCACGGCTGCTACATCCTGGGAGACTCGGATTCCTACAAGGAGGACCCGGCATGGAGGCGCATCATCAATACGCTTGAGGCTGGGGGCAATCTGGGGGACAGCCTCGAGCTCCGCTGCCCCCGCCACCCTAACCAAGTCATCCGTGTGTCCGGCCCCTATGACTTCAAACTGGAATCTCCGGGTGGCGGGTGCTCTCAGCCCTGTCGAGGGCAGCTGGACTGTGGTCATGAGTGCCGCCGTTCATGCCACTCGACAATGATGCACAAACTCACACAATGCGGTGAGCCTTGCCCTCGGTCAAAACAACGGTGCGAACATGCCTGTGCTTTGACCTGCGGAGAAGACTGCGAAGGACATTGTAGTCAGGTGATGGATGGTATGGATCTGAGACTCCCATGTGGTCATATTCTTGAATCACCGAGGTGCTGGCAGGTACAGGATCCGGCCGGCGTTCTTTGTGAGGCTGTGGTCGCATACAAGGTGCCTGGATGCGATCACGACGTCAGAGTTCCTTGTTACCAGACTAGTCCGCAGAATCCCTCCTTCAGGTGCCCGGCAAAGTGTAGTGCGGCTCTACCCTGTGGCCATACGTGTCAACGGAATTGCCATGAGTGCAACTTCCGCTACCACGACACGTTCTTGAAGGCAACTCATGAGCTCTGCGATCAGCCCTGTGGAAGGAGCAAGCCCGACTGCGCTCATTCTTGTCAGCAAAACTGCCACGGAGCCTCAGAATGTTCTCCCTGCCAACAGCCTTGCGATGTCCGCTGTAGTCACAGCAAGTGCGACAAGCTTTGCCACGAAACCTGCCTTCCATGCACGGAGGAGCACTGCGCCTCCGGCTGCCCACACAGCAAGTGCACCATGCCCTGTGCCGCGCCATGCAACTGGGTTCCCTGCTCCAGGCGGTGCACCTTGCTGCTCGACTGTGGTCATCAGTGCCCTTCTATGTGCGGCGAGTCCTGCCCGGATTCGAAGTACTGCCAGTCCTGTGGAACGGAAGACATCCTTTTCACTGTGGTCGACAGCTTGGGCATGAAGGATTATAAGGACGTTAACCTGGACGAGGATCCTTGCATCTTCCCCCGTTGCGGCCATTTCCAGACTAGATCCTCCATGGACCAGCAGTTGGGAATCCAGGACTTTTACAACTTGGCAGAGGAAGGCGCTCCCTCGAGTATCAAAGGTGTCGTCAGCCCCTTTTCTGTTCAGGATGTCGCACGCTGTACCCAATGCCTAGCCTCTTTGCGTGACATCTCCCGCTACGGTCGAATCATTCGTCGTCCAATGCTTGATGAGTCCCTGAAGGAATTAATTTGCTGGTCAAACACCACGTTTCTCAAGCTGGCTGGGCGTCTGGCTCAGTGTATGAACGATCTACGTCAAAGAATGGATTACCGGGATCTGAGAACCTCTTACGATCGTCAAAGCCTCATAATCGACCTGGAAGGCAATATGCAACGTCAGACCAGGGTTTTAAGGGACTTCATCGGCCAAGGCAGGTACGCTGACCTGGCCATCTTGTACCGAGATATTCAAAGCTTCTCGACTAGGGTGAGGGCCAAGGAGGAGGTCTTTCAGAAGATTGCGGACTTGACGAGGCGTGCGAATGAAAATAGCGAAGCAGCTGCCCGTTCCATGGGTGCCATTCACCAACATGAGCCTTTTGTCCAGCCATGTGGCGGCTTGCTGGCTATGGACCTCTCCCTGAGATGCAACATTACAGTCCTGGCCGATTTCCTTAAGCTGTGGAAGGAAGGGATCGCGGCTGGTACCTTCCCGCGTCCCACGCTCAAGCTCGACATGAAGTCAAACTTTCGAGCCTCTCAGGAGTTGATCAAGCGAGCATGCGATATGAAGCGGCCCCTCCTTGCGGCACAAGGTCACGTCTACGTTGCCTGGTTTTGTGGTTTCGCCCGTGCCTTGGGAGTCGCGGCTCTGACGCGGAGACGAGAATTCGTGCCCACTCTAGCCAGGCTCTCCGAGAACGCAATTACAATTACGCAATTACCAGTCACAGACGAGGGCTTGAGGCGCATGGGCCTACAGAACATCACCAAGGCTTCTGACATCCACGCGGGCTGTTCTTTGACGTCCCGGCACCTCAGGGACGAAATCATAACCACCAGGCGTTTCGTTCAGGAAGTCTGCCTCGATGAGGCAGGCGGAACTGATTGGTATACGGCTGTGGCACGGGCTCTTGGCGGCACTGGTCCGTGGTACGTCTGTGGCAATGGGCATCGTTTCACGGACTTGAGGGTGAAATCCATGTTCTTGGGACAACTGCGGTGTACGGAGTGTGGTCTGCTTGTGGCAGACCGTGGAAATCTGTCCGAGGAGGCAGCGTCACCTGACACGGATGCCGATCTGTCTTCTGAAGATGAGGCGCTGGTGGATATCTGACAAGGGAGTGGTGGAGAGATGTTTTGAAGTCAACAGGGAGGATGATATCATGGAGGTATCGAACCATTTGTTCGAGCATCCAGCGTTGAAGGAGTGAGTTTTCAGGTGCTACCCCTATGCATGGGCTTCGTTTTATTCTAGCTGTACAATGTATTTTCTCTTTTGTGTACTTCTGTTTTCTTGGGCAGTATTGGGCTTCGTGTTGGAGCTGTCGACTGATATTTTTCATGTTGCTTTTTGTTTTCTTTTATCTCACACCAGATCTCCGACCTACCTACCTATATTACTCTCCTGTCTTTCTCTCCTACATGTTTGCTTTAGGATGGAAGCTTTTATGCCCACCTCTCCCCCTCACAGTGTCGCGAGTTTAATAAGTTTAATGACCGCAAGTTAGGAAGACGCATCGAGGATATCAGCATTAATGGATTTGGGAGATATCCGAAAAGCTACGGTCAACGCCCAGCAAGTTGCCATGAACTATTGCTCATACGCCCTCATGCGGGTGGACTGTGTGACGCAAGGGCGACAAGGGCCACAGCAAACAGAAGGAATTAAAATAATATGGACGATAGTTTGGAATGAAGATTCTGAAGTTGGTTTTATTGATGGGGGTTAAGCTACTTCAGTGAGGCAGTGAAGGATTAGAAACAAGTTTTATTTGGGTCCAGTCTGCTCTGCTGAGATGGAATAGAGTTGAGAAAGCTAGCAGAAATATTACGCCTTTTGTCTGGCCATGTGGCAACAGTTGTTTGCAGTAAATATCTCCCTTAGATATGAAATCGCTATTCTTTTTGACTTTTCAAGCCCTTAAAAGCCATCCTGATCAACCCAACCAAAGAGTGTCGAATTACGTCTTCCTTAGTCCTCTGGGGGATAACTTGGCTGTCGTAGCAGGGTTATGTCCGCCGGTTGTAGTCGGCGAAGTATAGTTGTCGTAACACCGAGCGCCGATTTTACACCAACACGACCCGTAGCACTGCTCACAGAATTCTTCATCTGACTCGGAAGGCGGCGTGAGCTGGACCCAGTCACATGAGGAGCTCTCTCGGCGGCAGTAGAGACACTTGGTGGTGCACTCGGTGTAGTTGAGGGGCGAGCTGCAGCCCTGGTCGCATATGAGACCGCAGGACTTGCAGCTTGGCTCGCAGGATGGCCATTGAGAGCTGGCTGGGCGGATGAGGAAAGAGACTGGGAGAAATGTCCAAATATACGGATGCATCTCGTAGTTGACGGATATGATTGTGGGGAAAGTTTATTTGAAGTCAGGTTGGCCCTAGAATTTCCGAATTCCCTTTGGTAGCAAAGCCAGTGGGCTAATCCTCCTTATATCATATTTTGTTCTCGCAGTTTGTGGCCAGACCTCACTTCTTCCGGTCAGCGGCTAAACGGCTTCGATCCTAGGTTACCAATCATTGCAGTTAACCCCCCAGCGAGACTCATGCAGGTCGATCCTTCAACTGCCTAGACTTGCAAAGGCGAGATTAATTTCCTCGTATTTTTCGGAAACAGCTACATTGGCACGGGAAATCACCGCTGCATTGTGGATAGCCACGCCACCTCCTGCAAAAGGTACAGAATTCCAGAACGTCTTCTGGAAGCCTAACATTTTATGTAGCTGTACCAAGACACGGTCATTTATGACAATTGTACACTTTAAGTATTAGACCCAATTAGCCCGAGCAGAGGCACATGCCGCGAATTTTGTTTTTACGACCCAAGCGATTGCTTACAGTAAAATTGCATCGTTAGAGAATGAAAGGTTGGCTGTGGGAAAGACGATTATAATTTGCGAATTATATACATTGGCATAAAGAAAAAGGAAAGAAAGAAAACACCACTACCTAGGTACCGAACAAAATCCATGTCAAGAAACTCCAACAAAATTGTTCAGGTTCTCCGAGAAGGCCGTAATAGTGTCACACAGCGAGTCAAATATCCCCTGTGCAAAGCCCGCGTCTATATCCCCGTCTTGAGCATAAAGCAAACAGACCTCGGTACTGTTCGCATCCCGAGGCGTAGTGACGACACTGAAATCAGCAGTGTCCTCCTGCGAGGCCATGGCACCGACTTGGTACGTGTTGCCCCCGATGGCCAAAGCAGCCGTCTGAGGCATGCTCTGGTGTTGGACAACAGTGGAGAATCCGTTCACTCCGTCATCATCCCAGTCGGTGCACTTGTCGATAATCTCCTTGAAGCCGAGTGACTCGTACGGCATGTTGTCCACCTGCTGATTCTGGATGTGTTGGAGGAGACGTAGCACGGTCCAAGACGGTTGGTGACAGACGCGTACGGGAACCACGTTCAGGCAGGGTCCGACGATGGATTCAATACCTGCCACGCTGCCCACATTGCGCCCGCTGATGAGGTGGCCAAAGACAACGTCCGTCTTGCCCGTGGCCTTTGCCAAGACCGTCGACCAGGCAGCTTTGACGACAGTAGCGGTGGTGATGTTGAAAGACGCGAGGGAGGGTGTAGACACGACTGTTTTCAAGACTTGAGTAGGAGACGTGTGTAGCAACCCGCGTTGTTGTGGGATGATGTGTGTCGGGGTGGAATGCTTGAGGAGGGCTTTCCAGTACGCGTAGTGTTCCACGGTAATCTTGCCCAACGCCCCACGAATATAAGTGGCATACGAAGGCGTGGGAAGGATAGGTTCTCCCTCATAGCAAGCCCTCAATGATTCAAGGATAGCTGGAAAGCAGACACCGTCATACTGAGCATGCGATATTCTGATGAAAATCCGGTGTCGAAGCGACGACTTGTGTCGCGCCATGACGAACTGGAGGGAGGACTGCTCAGGCTGCGGCCTTTCATGTCGATGGACGGACTCAAGCTCTGAGGTGAACTGCTCGATATCGTCGACATCGTAGACAGTTAGTTGGGGTTGCAACTGGCGGAGGATAACCTGCAGGTATCTTTCCTGATAGGGGACAAAGACAGTGCGCAACACGTCGTAACAGGCCACGACATTCGCGATACTTTCTCGTAGTAGTCCTGTGTCAAGTGGACCTGTGGAATCCAGGTGGAAGTAATTAAGCATCCATCGCGACGCAAGTAGGCTGCCGCCGATGGCCTGGGCCTGGAAGTCGGTGGTTGGGAGCACGTCTATGATGCTGGCTCGGGACACGCCTGCAACGATGCAGACGTGGTCTCGGACGAATTGCTCAGGGTTCTCCTGGCCAAGCATGGAGAAGGGCTGGTATGCTTGTTCATCTATCACGACTCCCTCTTTCTTTGAGTCTGAGGAGGACATCTTGTCAACACTTGAGGCCGTGTCCGAGTCCTTGTATGATCGATCTAGGAGACAATCGAGCATTGACCCAAATCTGGGGTTTTTGAAGATGTCGGCCACGCTGAGCTGAATATCTAGCTCCCTGGCATTGCCCACCATTGACATGGCAATGATGGAGTCACCCCCAAGCTCGAAAAAGCTGTCTTCATATGAGACTGAAGCACTTCCAAGATCGAGACTGTCTCTCCACAATGCCAACAGCTTTTGGTGGAGATGATTCCTGCCACGGGCAAAGGGGCGAGATGGAGCGGGCGGCGAAAACACCGTAGCACTGAGATCTGTCGAGGATTCGCTGCGTGTCGAACTATCAATCGTAGCGGCACTTCTTGGGGCGTCATGTTGGAATGTCCAGTCGCCAACTTCATGCGTTTGCGTAAACGCATTGGCAAGTAGCTGCGGATCTTGGAAGAGCCGCAAGTGGGAGACAGCATCTTTACTGTGATCGATAAAGGCGCTTAGCAGCATGGACATGGTGAGAGCGAGATCCTGGGCTTGGAAATCTGAAAGAACATCTGTCCAATAGCGGAATACGATGCCTTCGTCGCCAGGAGTGGTGTCGGCATTGACGGTAACGGCATATTCGCTTGGATCAAACGCCTCGACCGGCTCGTATGTGAGAGCGGTTAGATCCGAACCGCTCGATGAACCGGCATTTTGGATGGAGACCGCCGTGTTAAAAAAGCCTCGTTTCGCTTGCCCCAGCTCATGGCTGACGCGAGCCAGAGAAAAGTGCTGGTGCGGTAGACTGGAGAAATAGTCTTGTTGAGCTTCTAGGAAAAGTCTCCTGAGGGGTACGCTGCTCGCGAATCGGAAGCGAAACACGAGCATGTTGATTAGAGGACCAACGATGTCGTCAATGCCATCAATGCGGGCGTCACGCCCAGAGGCGAGATAGCCGAAGGCGACATCGTCAGATTTCGTGTAGCTTCGAAGCACGAGGGCCCAAGCAACGACGATCATGTTGGACAAGGTCACTCCAACTTCGCGGCCAATCGAATGCAGCTCGTAAAATCGACCAAACTCGACCGTGATAGAGCCTAGGCTGCGGCCAGCCGAGATATCGGGATTGATTGTTGGGAATTCGGTGAATCGCGCTCCAGAGAGGTAGCTAGACCAAAAGCTGAGGCTTGAGTCGGTGGGCTGACTGGAAATATACTTGATGTATTCCCTGTATGAAGGGCCCTTGGTCGGAGGCAGGCTGTTAAGATATGCGTTTGATATGTCGCGCAGGATGACCGATGTCGAAGCACCATCTGTGACAGCATGATTCAATTCAAGCTTCATAAACACTTTGCCTTGTGGTGTCTGGCAGATAGTGATTTGGTAAGGAAGCATCGGTCCATCATGCCTCTTATTGGTCCTGTGAAGCGATCTGGCGTTCAGTCTCGCCATGACATCGATTTCCCGACACTCAATGACGGTGATTCGAGCCTCACGAGGTTTCAACACGACCTGGTCGAAGGAGCCGCCTCCGTAGGTGCTCTCGACAAAGATAGTGCGCAGAGCAGGGTGACGATCAATGACTTTGTAGCAAGCTTGTGATAGCTTCCTAGCATCAACAGTTGAGGAGTTGGGAGAGGTTACCTCAACGACAGTATGGAAAAGGTACTGGGATGGATCTCGGAGCTGACTGAGCAGTATACCTGTCTGCATTGGGGAGCAGGGATACATGTCCTCAACCTCGTCGAAGCGAACGTGTGCAGCAGGGAGAGATCTTGTGACGAGCTCCTGTAGCTCTGTGTAGTCGACGGGCATAAGGGGGAAGTCGCTGAGCGTGGGAGTAGAGGGGGCCTCGCTCAGCTGTTTTGCAATGTCGATGAGCACCTCCTCGCAGTTTGACGCCCATTTCTCGATGCGGTCTTGGTGGAGCATGTGCTTATTGTACATGAAGGCGAACTCGATGCCCTCGTCAAGAATTGATATCGAAAGCTCGAACAAGGCTAGACGGCGAGTCTCAGGCGCGACGTCAGAAAGGGCCGCCATCTCTCTGTCAGTCATTGATAGATCGAACGAGCTGAAGAGAGAATTGCCCTGGCTAGTCTGTTGAGTACGGCCGAGGAAGTTCACCAAAACCTCCATGGGTTCATGATTGCCCAGGTCTTGCTTCCCCGACTCGGTCAAGTAGCGGCGGGCAAAGTAAGGACGACCGTTGCTTGGGATGCTGCGGCGCATGTCTTTGACCCTGCGAACACAGTCGATGACACCATCGGGGTCGAGGTTGCGTCGAGACACATGAATGGGAGAAAGTGAGGTGAACCATCCAACCGTTTGAGAGAGGTCGATGGCATCATCCCAAGGCTCACGGCCGTGACCTTCGTTGAACAATGTTGGCAGCTCCCGCTCTCTGAAGATATTTTTGAACGATTTGAGCAGAGCCGAGATGAATATGTCAAGAGGCTCAGTCTTGAGTGCCGTGTGGGAGTCACCCAGCACCAGAGAGACAATTTCGGAATCTGAGACGATAAAGTCCTTCTTGATAACATCTCCGTAGACATTGGCGGTGTTTGACATGCCCCAGAAGTCAAAATCGGCAGCTTGCACAGGGAATGGCAGCAGGCTGTCTCCGTGTCTCTCAAGGGATCTGGCATGTTCAATCTGCACTGTATTCCAATCCCGGAACGAGAAGGGCTTGGAAAATATCGGATTGGTAGCCGAAAGGAATGTTTCGAGGTCTTGGACGATATTGATCCAGGAGACAATATCAACAACCAGATGGTGAGCTATGAGTGACACTGCTTGAGAGCCATCAGGTTGTTCAAAGAGATCGACGACGAACACGGGGCCGGAAATGTGGATACTCTTTTGGCTAGCGGCGAGGAGTGAAATCATGTCAGATCTCTCAGCGAGCTTATGGAAGCCGAAGCTGCAGCAAGTGTCAATATCCGAAGCAATCTGCTGGCTCCACCGTCCATCGGAAGATCTCTTGAAGCGTGCGCGAAGCATTGGGTGTCTCTTGACGAGTGCGTGGATGGCATGCTCGAACCTGGACACATCGAAGCGACCGTTGATGGACAAGAGTTGGCTTTGATTGAAGCGGTCTCCGTAGTCCCTGCTGGAGCTGTTGTTGAAGAACAAGTGCTGGATTGGCGACAGCTCAAATTCTTCATTGGTTTGTTCTTCATGCTCTGGGACGCCATTTTGCATTTGTCGGTCTTCTGTCTCTATGAGCGTGGCTAGGTCATTAATTGACCTACCCCTCATAGCTTCCTGCATGGATAATCTGATGGATTGGTCGCGGCAGCGAGTGATGATCCGAATCGCCGTGATGGAGTCACCGCCCTAGTACCCGTTAATTACCTGCTACGGATCCTAAAGTGATATATTCTGGAACATTCTAAAGCACAAAAATCGGGGAAGTGAAGCAGAAGAGTGGTACTTACAAGACTGATTAGGGACCGGTTCATGGGCATTTCCTCCTCAGCAATGTTGAGGACTGACGCCCAGATACGTCTGAGTTGCTGTCCGACCGGCGTTGTCTCGGAGACCATAACATCGTCGCTGCTCTCTGAACTGATGGCAAGTTTATACGTGTCCGCGTCCATGTTGGCGAGCCATGTCTGAGCACTGGCCCTATCGAGCTTGCCAGAAAGCAAGAGGGGAATAGCTTTAACCACAAACCAGGCCGATGGCACCATGTAAAGTGGAAGATTCTCGGACAGATGATTTTGCAAAGCCGAAACCTGGGTTCGAGCAACTTGCATCTCAGAAGCAGACACCGGGGTAAGTTCTGGCGACACAAGGCTCGACTTCTCAGACGAAAATTGCTCGAGAGACACAATGGCCACCAGACGACCTTCGAAGAATCCAGACTTGGGAAGAGTGACGCAGGCCTGGGAAATGCGCTGGTCAGACTCAAGACGAGCCTCAATCTCGCCAAGCTCCATACGCTGGCCGTTGAGCTTGACCTGGTGATCCTTGCGTCCTTTGTAATCCAGTGTCCCGTCAGGGTTATACTGGACTAGGTCACCTGTCTTGTAAAGACGCAAGGTTTGTTGATGATGCTCCTCCCTGACGAAGTAGTGCATCCACGCCGGGTTTTCGATGAACGACTCCGCCGTTGTTGCACCGTCGTTCAAGTAACCCCGCGCCACGATAGGGCCGCTGATGAGCAATTCACCGGTACAGCCCACGGGCATGAGGCAATTGTGATCTCTGGGGTCGACGACCCACGAGTGACAGCCGTCCGTGGCGCGGCCGATATTTGTGAAATCCTTAGTGAATGAGACGTCGGTGTTGGTAATGGCAAAAAAGGTACACTCGGCTGGGCCGTAGCCGTTCATCAGCTCGACCTTGTCTGCCCAAGTGTTAATCGTCTCAGATGTCAGGCCTTCGCCTCCGCAGACGAGTGTCTCCAGTGTTTTGAACTTGGAGGGATCCTGGATGTTAGCAACCGAGGGTGTCAAGAAGGCCCAAGTGGCGCCGAGGGTATTCATGGCTCCTGGTAGATCTGTCATCCTCATGTCCTCACTCGGAACGCAGAGACAGGCACCGCTGGTGAGGGTCCCAAACGTCTCTGCCATTGCAATGTCGAACGCATAAGAAGTAAAGTGGAAGACACTGGATGTCGAAGTAAGCTTCATGCGGTGCATGAACGCCTTAGAACTCGCACAAAACGATCCATGGTCAATAACGATCCCCTTTGGCTTTCCGGTACTGCCAGAGGTATAGATAACGAATGCAGCATCTCCACTTGTAACGGTTGGCAGATCATGCGGTCTGATATCTTGAGGGGACATATCGGCAGCGAACAAATCGGTATTGACCAAAACGACAGATTCGACGAGGCCATTGAAGCGGTCTTGATGCTGTGGTGAACAGAGAGCAACACGAGCCTCACAGTCGCGAATAATTTCTGCGTGGCGAGCGGGGGGCTGCGCAGGATCCAAGGGAACGATAGCACCCCCAGCGAGTATCACAGCAAGCATTGAGACCGTGGTCCAGAGAGACTTATCCATACAGCACGGGACCATCGTCTCAGCTCGTACTCCCTTCTGGACGAGTAGCTTGGCGAGGTGGCCGGCGTGCTGTGCGACGGAGTCGTAGCTGAGATGACCATCCCAAGCGCGAATGCCGGTAGCATCCGGCTTTTTGGTGGCTGTTTGCCAGAACAAGCTGGGGATGCTTTCTTGGACAAGCTCGAAAGTCCCGTGGTTCCACTCTTTGATCATCTCGACATCTTCATGACCGTAGAGTCGAAGGTCAGAGACCTTGGTGGTGGGCTCTCGCGACATACGGATGAGCTGCTCTACCACAGTGTCGAATTGATGAGCTATGCGCTTCACTTGCCAGCTTTTCATGACTGCCTCATCATGATGGACTACCAGGACTAGATCATGGGCCTCAATAAAGCACTCGACGACCAGCGGGTACGTGAAGAAGTTTGACTGCTCGGGTTCGTCTTCCATTGGTTTCAACAACTGTTCATGGCTTGTTCCTTCGCCGGCAGACTGGATAACCAGGAGGTTCCTGAAGTCGCAGGCAACTGCCATAGAGCCCCCTAGGCGCTTGATATTTTGGATACCAGCATGCTGATGAGGAATCACCGCGACTGCCTGGTCACGAACATTCCTCAGGAACTGGCCAACAGTAGCATCCCGATCGATCTGAATTCTCGAAGGCACGGTGGTCAAGGTTGGACCAATGATATCTTCTACACGGTCAAGATCAATGTCACGCCCAGACAAAGTCTCTCCGAAGACGACGTCGTCAGAGCCGGCTTGAGAACCCAGGACAAGCGCCCAAGCTGCACGGACGACTGCCGAGGTGGTTACGTCCACACCGAGATTGTCTTTGTCGTACTGAATAGTATGTTTCAGTGATACACTGACAGATTGAGCACCTGTTGTAGAGGACATAGTTGGGAAGTGAGTTGCAGGAGATGTGCCTTGGAACCTGGCCTTCCAGAACTCATCAGAGGCTTGCGCATCGACGTTGGTCAAATACTTGGCAAAGTTGGCAAATGGAACGGCCTGTCTGAGTCTTTCAGAACTGCCTCCGTGGTAAAATTGCGAAACCAAATTCAGCACAGGAGGCATACTCCAAGCATCGTACAGCGCATGGTGGACGGTCCACACCAAGTAGCGGGAGCCAGAATCGGCCGAGTTGACAATTGCGTACCTGGCTAGGACGCCGCCATTCCGTTCTGGAACTGATTTGATATTGTGAGGGGCAGATCCTAGGCTGTCGTAGTGTTCCCACTCGATTTCATGCGGCTCGAGGACGACCTGATAGGACTCGAGGGACTGGCTGTTGACGACACGCGATCTCAGGATGTCGACTTGGTCAACAGTCTTTTGCCATGCGAGCTTTAGACGATCAATGTCGACCCCAAAAGGCAGCTCAAAGATATTTCTGGCAACGTAAGCGCCTGGATTCTGCATAGACGCAGCCACAAGCCCTTCTTGAAGCGAGCTACACGGGTACACGTCTTGGATTTGGCTCCTCTGGACGCCACAGCGTTCTGCGAGCTCGCCGAGAAGAAGAGAGGGGGACGCAACCCCTCGTAGCAGCGAGAAACGCTGCACGACAGTGGCGGAAGCTCCATTGGAGCGTTTGCATGATGTTGCCATATCCGACAGAATCGGGTTCTCAAAGACGTTTTTGGCGGTGAGTACAACGTCCTCCATCCTCGCGGCGGCGACAAGCTTCATGGCGCCAATTGAGTCGCCGCCCAGCCTGAAAAAGCTATCATCTCTGCTTATGGTTTCGGGCTCAATATCCAGAACCTTGGCCCAGACCTTCTGCAGTCTGCGTTGCATCGAAGTGGTGGCAGCTCTGTTTGTGCTGACCCCTGCGAGCGTGTAGGGGGCCATCTGCTGGGGCGTTATAGACTGAGCAATGGCCTTGAGCTTTTGGCGGTCCAGCTTGGCGGCTAGAGTCCACGGCATCTTGTTCACGGGGATGTAAAGGGTTGGCACCATGTGCGACGGCAGAGCGCGCCGAAGTGCCGTCTTGAGCGACTGGCAAAGTGTGGCGGAAGCACTTGACGCGGGCAGGAGAACTGCCTCCGTCTCCCTGGGTGACGCATCCTCAGCCTTGCCGCCGCTGGTGAAGAACACGGCCAGGGCCTTGGTCGATGTCTTCCTCTGGGGAACGACCAGGTCCACAGCTGACTGAACGTCGGCTGGTAAGTTGGCTTTGACATGGTGTTCGATCTCGCCGACTTCAATGCGTTGTCCGTTGAGCTTGACCTGAGTGTCGGACCGCGCAACATAGGTGAGGGAGCCATCCGGGTTGTACGCGACTAGATCACCAGTCTTGTACATACGGTATACGCGGCCGCCAGCGAGGTTCATAGCTGTACGCCATGAAGGATGCTCGATGAATGCATCCCTTGTCTTGGCGTCATTGCCCAGGTACCCTCTCGCGACGATGGGTCCCTCGATCAGGAGCTCACCAATGCTGCCAATGGGCATGAGGCGGTTGTGGTTGCGCGGATCGACAATCCAACAACGACACCCGACAGCACGCCCAATGGTGGCAGTGTCCCTGTTTAGGACTTTGCCGTCATGGTCAACTTTGGTGCTTACCGCAGCAATGACACTTGCCTCGCTGGGTCCATAGGCGTTTATGAGAGCCGCGTGGTTTGCCCACTTGGCGATGTGATCTGTCGACATTGCTTCACCGCCAGTAACGAGTACCTTGAGGGTTGGAATGCTATCTGGCTTCAGCACACTTGCCACGGGTGGTGTGAGCAGGGTCCAGTTGACATTCAACTTGGTAATCACGGCAGCCAGGTTGTTGAGGCGTTCCTGGTCGCTGGGAATGCAGATGCAACCGCCCACTAACAATGTAGACAGAATCTCCATGACGCTAGCATCGAACGTGTGTGACGCGAACTGCAGCACACGAGATGTGGAAGTCATCTTGATAGCTTTGGCATGAGCCGTGGCCCCAGTGGTAAAAGCCCCGTGCTCGATAATTGTGCCCTTGGGAAGACCGGTGGTGCCTGAGGTGAAGATGATGTAGGCCGGATGGTGAGGTCTAACTTGGACTCGAAGCGAGCTTTCCAGTAGGTCAGGTAACCGTGATACTGTCTCCGGGCCGACAGCAAAAGTCGGGAGGCCCAAACTTTCAAACTTGTGCGTCAAGGAAGATGAGCAAATGATCAGTTTAGCATCAACATTGTGGACGATATAGTTGATACGCTCAGGCGGGTAGGTAGGGTCCAGGGGAACAAAAGCGCCGCCAGCCTTGAGAACCGCCACCATTGCGACGACTGTCCATGCCGACTTTTGGAAGCAAAGAGGGACGTATGTATCGGGCCTTACCCCGAGAGACACTAAGTGCTGGGCGAGCTGCGATGCCACCGCGTCTAGCTCGAGGTAGGTGAACCTTGCATCCCACGCCTCAATAGCCGGTGTCTCATCTGGTCGCTGTCGAACGTTGTGCTCAAAGACGTGATGCACGCACTCGTCCAAGAACTCAGGTTCGGCATTGTTCCATGAGACCAGCTGTTCCGAGCAGTGGTCACTGAGCGTGTGGAGCTCTCCTGTCGGCACCGCCAGGTCGCACGTCACAATCGAAGTCAGAATTTTGTCAAGCGTGGAAGCAATATTCCTGGCCTGTGAATCTGGAATCTTGTCTGTCCAGTAGCACAGCTGCAGCTCCACACTCGAGTCCCAAACTTCGACGTTGATGACCAAGTCGTATTCACTAGGATCACGCGCGTCACTGACGTCGAATGAGACGGGTCCCGTTGCCATGGACTTGGAGACAGATCGTCTCTGAAAAGAG
Organism: Diaporthe sp. NJD1; assembly: GCA_013842865.1. NCBI lineage: Eukaryota > Fungi > Ascomycota > Sordariomycetes > Diaporthales > Diaporthaceae > Diaporthe > Diaporthe sp. NJD1. The sequence goes on along the minus strand of JACDXY010000014.1, from coordinate 561,061 downwards.
TATGCAGTGTTGAAGAGAGGCTCATTTGCAGTACCCATGGCGTGTTGCAAGTCGGCAAGCGAGACATGCTTATGATTCATCGCCGCTGCGAGGTCTTCCTGGACAGTATCGAGGAGATCGCCGAGGCTGGTAGAGGAGCTGAGACGCACTCGGCACACCAGCATGTTGAGATAGACACCAACTGCCTGGTCGATGTCGCAGACCGGGATGTCCCTCCCGGCGACCAGATAGCCAAACAAGACGTCGTCAAGACCCGTATATGCTTGAAGGACCAGTGCCCAGGCCAACTGCAATACGTTGGACAGCGTGACACCTCGTTCGGCGCAAAAGGCTTGAAGTTCAGCGACATGAGAGATACTCCAGTCAAGCGCTTGCAAAGTTTTAGGCTCTGCGGCTCCGCCAGATCGTGAGGGTAGATGGCAAGGCTCAGCTCCAGTCAGGTAGTCCTTCCAGTAATCGACGTCTTGGAGGCCCCGGCTTCTCTGCAAGTAAGCCACGTAGTCCCTGTAAACAGAAAGACCCGTTGTGGCCAGAGCACCTTCGTACGCCAAGGCCAGGTCACGGAACAGAATTGGCATCGAGGATCCATCAGCGATTGCATGGCTCATCTCTAGAACGCAGAGCACCGTTCCTTCGGAATCCTTGAAGATGTTGAGACGGTGGGGTGGTTCGTTGGCGGGAAGACCTAGCACCGAACGTTGACCAGATCTTTGAGCTAGGTCACTGTCGGAGCACTCGACGAAAGCAATGTCAGCGCGATGCTTCCTCAGAACCACTTGGTCCATTACGCCCTCCTCTAGTAAACTGTCCACAAACACGGTTCGAAGAGTCGAATGACGTTGCACCACGTGTTGCCAGGCATCAGCTAGGCGTTGCATGTCCGCACCATCGCCCGGTTGCGCACATTTCACCGAAAAGGTGATGGAGTATGAATAACATTCGGGGTCTCGTATCTGGGACAAGAGGATCCCCTGCTGTACCGGAGAGCATGGGTACGAGGCTTCGATATCGTCAAGATGAGCAATGCCAATTTCGGTGAGCTTTCGTTGGATCTGGGATGTGCCCCCAAAAGCCAGAGGAAGAAGAGACAGGTCAGGACTTGGCCGTTCATATCTGACATCGGATAGCCTTTGCAAAACCTGTTGAATAGAGACCTTGCAAGCCGCCATCCAATTTTGAATAGAAGATTGGCGATTCATTTGACGATTAAACGAGAAGCTGAAGCTTAATCCGTTGCCAGAGAAGGCGGCTGATATCTCAACGAGTGCGAGGCGAGGGACATTGTCCCCAATGTCGGTTTTGGAACTCTCAGCGTCCAACATGCTTCCACCAAGCGATGTGAATACCGAGTCTTCGGACTCTATCAGGTCTGTCTGGCCGAGGAAGTTAAAGGCCACTTCCACGGGCCACTCCCGAGAACGCGTCTGACTCTGTTGAGAAAGCATGTTGTGAGCGAAGTAAGGGCGGCCTTTGCCAGGGAGTTTTCGCCTAAAGTCCCTGACCCAGCACACAACATCGAGAATATCTGGCTCGGATGGCAGAGACTCTGGCAAGTATACGGGGCAAAGGGTGGTAAACCATCCAACGGTGCGTGATAAGTCCAGTTTATCATCCCAAGGCTCTCTGCCATGGCCCTCATTGAATATTGATGGCACTGTGGGACGGTCTGAAAAGGTCTGGCGGAAAGATACCAACAGAGAGGCTAACAAGACATCGACAACATCGGTATCGAAGGCGTCGTGACAAGGGCCCAAGAGTCGAAGCGAGTCATCGGTGTTTATCTCCATTGTCTCGGTGATTGAGTCTCCGTGAACATTCGGCACGCCTTGCATCCCCCAGTATGAGAGATCTTGTTGAGGCGCCGGAACGTCGTGGAACACATGCTCGAGTGCCGTTTTGTGGGCTTCCTCACGTTGCAGGGAGAGCCAAGCCTGGAATGAAAGTGGTTTGGCGGGGCTGTAGGTGGCTGACGACAAGAGTCCACGCAGGTCTTGGAGGATGATATTCCAAGAGACTACGTCGACAACAAGGTGGTGGGCGACAAACGAGACGACTTGATCGCCGGTTCCCTCCATCTCAAAAATGTTCGCGCCAAAGAGAGGTCCCTCGAAGATGTTCAAAGACTTTTGGCTCTCTTCGATCAATCCAGAGAGATGACCCTGGTCGACTTTCTCATGTGATCGGAGGGTGTACACGCCAGTGACGTCGCTAGTTATGCGCTGATACCAGTTGCCACCGGCCTGCGAAAAGCGAGCACGGAGCATGCTGTGCGTCTTGATGATGGTTTCCAAAGCTGACGATAGCTCCCGGGAAGTGATGGTACGTGTAGTCCCCAGAAGCAGGCTCTGGTTGAAATGAGTCGACTCAGTTCCGAAACACTCAAAGTACACCTTCTGGATGGGCGACAGGTCAAAGCACTCATTCTCCTGCTCCTGGTCATGCACAACATCCTCGACGGCGGCGACACAAGACGCGAGCTCGACGATGGACTTGCTCTTCATGATTTGGCCAACCGAGACAGCCATGTTCGAGGACCGACAGACAGCCATCAACTGCATTGCCGAGATGGAATCGCCCCCAAGATGGATAAACGATCGCTTGAATGGCACCGAGTCCACCTTGACGTTGAGAACCTTGGCCCAGGCAGCCCGAAGCTTGACCTCCACCTCTGATGCTTCTCTGTCCAGAGATGATGTCTTCTCCTGTGCGTCGAGAACCAGCTGGTAATTTTCGGGAGTCATCCTCTCGACCCAGTTCACAACACGCCTGCGGTCAAGCTTGCCGGATGACAGGAGATGGATGCGGCCCACGACGATCCACGCGGATGGAATCATGTAAGCCGCCAGGTGTCCTGCTAGACTCTCACGAACGCATGTTATTTCAGAGCAAGAGTACGCTCTGACGAGTTGCATCTCTTTATCTTGCTCCATGCCTCGCTGACTATCGGCAAGTGACTGCAGAGATAGGACGGCGACTAGACGCCCCTTGAAAGGGCCAGACGATGGAACAGCTGCTAGGCTATTCTGAATAAGAGGATTCGCGCCGAGATGATGCTCGACTTCAGACAACTCGAGTCTCTGACCGTTGATTTTGACTTGAGTGTCTTTTCTCTTTTGGAAGAGAATGGTTCCATCTTCGCTGAGTTTGACCAGATCTCCAGTTTTGTACATCCTGCGCTCAGTGCCTTCAGCTGTGCCAGGGAACTGGTGGCACCACTTCGGGCTGGTGATGAAGGACTCTGCAGTCTTCTGGGGATTCTTGAGATAGCCTCCAGCGAGGGTTGGGCCCTCTACCACCAGCTCACCGACGGCGCCGATGGGCATCAGTCTGTTGTGGTTGGTCGCATCGACGACCCAGCAGATACCTCCAACTGCATGGCCGATATTGGAAGGGCCGGATGCAAGTGTGACGGCTGGGTTGACGGTTGCGACGACAGCAGTCTCACTAGGTCCGTACGCGTTCATCAGCTGGACAGATGACGCCCAAGAAGAGATGTGAGCAGAGGACATGGCCTCGCCGCCAAGCACCAGTGTCTTGAGCCCAGGGACGAGGGATGGCGAAATCAGCTGGGCAACCGAGGGCGTTAACAATGCCCAATTGACATGCAAGTCATTGATAGCTCCCGCAATATCATCAATGCCCTTAGGCACACAGACAATGCCACCATGAATAAGAGTAGTCAAGATCTCCAAAATGCTAGCGTCGAAAGTGTAAGAAGCAAATTGCAAGACACGAGATGATTTGGTCATGCCCAAGGCAGTACCATGGGCTGTTGCACCAGTGCAAAACGCCGAGTGACCAACGATTGTTCCCTTGGGTTTTCCAGTTGTGCCGGAAGTAAAGATGACATAGGCCGGGCTGTTGGTAGAAGGAGAAACAGTCGGCCTCTGGCGCGGTAAGATGCCGTGGACAAAGTCTTGTGAAACCTGAATCACCTTTGGCTCAAGATGCTGCAGACGCTCAGCATGCTGGGGGGAGCAGAGCACAACGGTGGCCTCGACATCAGCAAGGATGCCGTTGATTCGGGCGTCGGGATGTGCAGGGTCCAAGGCGACAAAGGCAGCACCCGATTTGAGGATGGCCAGGATGGAGATGACGACAAGAGACGATTTTTCCATGCAAAAGGGGACGATGGAATTGACTTGAACGCCGTTCTCGACGAGCACACACGCAAGACGCGTAGATTGAGAGTCAAGTTCCGAATAGGTGAGGCTTTGATCCCATGCGCATACGGCTAGCTTGTCTTGCGCTTGAGTAAGACCCTGAGCCTGGATGACCTCGTGGATGAGTCGGTCGACGAGAGGTGTTGGTGAGCTATTGAGGTCCCGCAGCGTTTGAATATCATTGGGGGTCAGCATGGCCAGATTACCGATCTTCTCGTCCCTCAGCTCAGGGGATGAGACGGATTGCAACATCAAGGCGAATTGGTCCATGACGCGGCGCATGTGCGACTCTGGAATAATGTCCTGGTCAAAGTGCACAACAGTCTCAAGCTCGGAATCTCCAATGTGGCACGAGAGCATGAGGGGGTATGAGTAGAAGTTGGTACCAGCCATTTCGTTTGTCTGCTCGTCCCAGAAAGAATCCGTCAACTCTCGCGACCCGTGGTTGATGGCTATGAGGTTCTGCGCGCCACACGCAAGGGCAGTGTCAGCGTTGATGCGCTTGATGTGTTGGATGCCGGTATATTGATGCCGTCTCACAGCTGTGGACTGAGCTTGGACGTAGCCGAGAATCTCAGCAACCGTGTGCGAAGAATCCAGCACCAGTCGCATCGGTACAGTCGTCAACGTCGCGCCAACCATTTCCTCGATTCCAGGAACAGGAGCATCACGACCTGTAAGAGTTTCCCAGAACACAACGTCATTCGCTGCGGAGTAGGTGGACACCGTCAGTGCCCAAGCCCCGCGGATTCTCGTCGCCGTGGTAATCTCGGATCTAGACTGACGGCTCAACTCTGCCTTGTGAATCAATAGACTGCTCGCGCTTGCCTGATAATCAGGGCCGGGCAGGCGTGGGAAGTGCTGGGTCGAGATGTTGGATAGGTGGGACTCCCAGAACTCGTGTGCTTGATCCATGCCAACTTCTGTAAGATATCGTATGAAGTTGGAGTATGAAGGGCCGCTAAGCTGTGCGGGACTCGGGACCTCTTGGTAGCATCGCTTAATCTTGTCCAAGATGAGAGGCAGACACCAACCGTCGTAGAGTGCATGGTGGATGGACCAGACGAACAATACTCCAGTGGCACCATTGTCAACAAGGTTATAACTAGCCAATCTGCCGCCGTTGTGGAGAGGAAGCTCACGCCAGGACTCTTCCACCTCGCCGAGGCTGGCCACTGTGGACCATTGGGGTGCATCCTCGGCTACCACAACCTGCACGAACCCGGTATCCTCGGTATGAACAATTCTCGTCCTTAGTGTCGGCTCGGCTTGGACTACGAGATCACAAGCCTTCATGAACCTGACGATATCTATGTCATCCGGTAGGCGGTAGACGAGCTGGGCAACATATGCCCCTGGCTCCCTGATCGACAGGGCCACAAGACCTTCTTGTGTTGGCGTACACGGGTATATATCCTGAATGGCTTCAACATCGATGCGAGCAATGGCTGCAACCTCTCGCTTCAGCACATCCACCGAAGCCAAGTTGGATATCAACGAGAACGGTTGGACGGCCGTGGCGACAGCCTTGGTCACGGGGTGTGCTGAGTGGGCCATGTCCAGCAAGGTCGCCTTTTCGAAGATGCTAGCCACGGTCAAGTTGATGTCAGACTGCCGTGCAAGCGTTACCAATCGCATTGCGCCGATTGAGTCACCTCCAAGCCTGAAGAAATGATCTTCGACTCCGATAGACAATGCGTCAATGTTAAGCACATGAGCCCACATGGTAGCCAGCTGCTTCTCCATCTCGCTGGATGGGGCCCTGCCAGACTTCGAGGCGAGCTTGTAAGTGGTTATGAGCGGTGCCGGAACTCCCCGTGCTAGCAATCGGAGGCTACCCCTGTCAAGCTTCCCGGACGCAGTCAGGGGCATCTTGTTGATGGGCAGCCATACCGATGGAACCATGTAGGCGGGAATAAGGGTAGACAGAAGCACCTCCAGGTCTTTGAACCGAGCCCTATACGAGTCTTTCATGTCCAGTATAATGCTCTCGTCATTGCTGTCGGCGAGGGAAGCATCTGCATCGGAACAAACGAAGCAGGCCAGCGACTTCCTGCCCTCTGAAATGATCAACTCAACAGCAGCTATCCAGCCCTCTGGAAGGTTCTTTCGGATGTGGTGCTCAATCTCTCCAAGCTCGATGCGCTGGCCGTTAAGCTTGACCTGGTGGTCCTTTCTTCCAAGGTAGGTGAGGGTGCCATTGGAATTATAGCGTACCAGGTCTCCGGTTTTGTAGATCTTTCGATCTGGGTTGCCGCCTTGAGATCCTGTTGTTTCCACAAAGGCTGGTGGAGATATGAAAGACTGTGCCATCTTTTCGGGCAGATTCAGATAGCCTCGAGAGACGATGGGGCCGTCGATGAGGAGCTCTCCCACGCACCCAATTGGAACTAGAGAGTTGTGATCGGCAGCATCCACAACCCAAGCAACACTGCCGATGGCGCGTCCAATGTTTGTAGCTTTGCCTGGATGGGCAATGTCGCCAGAGTAGGTCGAGTTCACGGAGCACTCTGAAGGCCCGTAGCAACAATTCAAAGACACAAAGTCGCGCCACATATCAACACATGTGGTAGTCACAGCCTCGCCGCCCAGAGCTAGCGTCTTCAAGGTCGGGACTTCGGTTGGCTGGAGGAGGCAGGCCACAGTTGGGGTTATATCGGCCAAGGTAACCCCGTAGCGGGTTATTGCTCCGGCCAAGTCATTCAGCCTCTCGTGGTCTGAAGGCACGCATACGCAGCCTCCACGAGTAAGTGTGGTGAACATCTCGGCAAGACTGTTGTCGAAAGTGTACGAGGCGAACTGCAGTACCCTCGAGTCTTTCTCGTAGCCCACCTTGGGACCCGAGTACTCAGCATTGGTGGCAATCCCCCTGTGCTCAAGAACCACACCCTTGGGTCTGCCCGTGCTGCCCGACGTGTAGATGACGAAACAGGAGTTGTGGGGTGTGACCTGGGGAAGAGCAAGGTCCGGCGTTGTAGACAGGGTCTGGAGGAGCTGGGCGTCCACAGCCACTGTTGTCTCGGCCATGGTGCTCATTCTGGACACCATCGAAGGGGACACGAGGGCAACAGATGCGCCTGTGTCGTCGGCACGAAGCCGCAACGCAGCATCCGGATGCGCTGGGTCTAGGGGCACGCATGCGCCACCAGCCTTCAAGATGGCCAGCATGGCGACTATAGCAAATGCGGACTTGTCAAAGCAAACGAGCACAAAGTCTTCCAGGCCGACACCCAGGGAACTGACATGGAGGGCAAGCTTGGTAGAGGCGTCGTCAAGCTCAGCATAGGTAAAGCTCATGTCCCATGACGCAATCGCGGGAGCGTCAGGACGCGAAATCACCTGCTGCTTGAATAAGTTGTGGAGGCAGCTTTCAACGGCTTCGGGAATCTTCTGGTTCCACTGGGAGAGCTGGTGACTGTGCCAGGAGGCGAGATGCTCGAGCTGGGCAATGGGTTGATCGCAATGATGGAGCACGTTGCTGAGCGCCTTGGTAAAAGTGCTGGCGACATTCGCGGCGTGCCCGTCTGATAAAGTATCGGACCAGTACATCAAGTCAATGGCCATGTTGTCCTCGTCCGCCTCGATGTTGACAGACACGTTGTACTCGTCAGGATCATAAGTTGGGCGGCACTCCTCAAACAAGAGGTCCGGAGGGTTCTCTTGAGTACGCGGCAGCTTTCTGTACGACAGTGCTGTGTTGAACAGAGCAGAGTCGGAGAGCTGCAGCTCGTGCTGGACTTCGGCCAAGGAGATGTGGCGGTATTCCAGGCTATCCAGGTAATCTTTCTGCACGAGGCTCATGACGTCCCCAAAAGTGGTGGAGCTACCAACGTTGACGCGGCATGACACCATGTTGATCACCGGTCCGACAACATCCTGGATGCCCTCGATCTGCAAGTCACGAGCAGATGTGAGATAGCCGAAGCAGACCTCCTCCGAGGCGGTGTAAAGACTCAGTGTCAGTGCCCAGGCTGCGTAGATGGCGTTGACAATGGTGACTCCCCGATCGTCACACAGCCGCTGCAGCTCGGCCAGCTCGTCAAACCTGACCCTAAGGTGTCTGAGCTCCTTTGATTCCACAATATCGCCATCGTCGAGGACGGGGAAGTGGCACGGCTCGACCCCGGCAAGGTACGACTTCCAATAGTCGATACCGGGTTGGACAAGCTGTCCTTGGAGGTACTTGACGTAATTCCGGTAGAGCGGACCTTCGCGAGATTCAAGAGTCCCCTCGTATGCCATGGCGAGGTCCCGGAAGAGAATTGATAGGGAAGTACCGTCCATAATGACGTGACTGATATCAAGTCTGCAAAAGACCTTGCCACTCTTGGATGTGCAAACTTCGAAGTGGTGCAGCAGATGAGAATTGTCTTTTTGATGCAGAGGCGATGAGCTCAGGACCGTGAGTGCTTCTTCTTCTGTATCCTTCTCAGACACGATGAGTGGAATGTCAACCTCCTTGAGGACAACCTGGTCGTACGGAGAATCTTGGTGGGTCAAGCTCTCAATGAAGATGGTCCTGAGAATAGGGTGGTACTCGATCATGTGCTTCCAGGCAGCGGCCAGCTTCGTCACGTCAACTGGCAAACCGCTTCTGGTCTTGACCTCGTGGAGTGTGTACGCAGCGTAAAAGGCGCTGTTCTTTGCCGTGCTGATCAGGAGTCCTGCCTGCAGAAGAGAGCAAGGGTAGATATCCTCGACTAGATCCATGGATTTAACGCCAGCCTTGGGGAGCTTTTCTTCCGTTAGGAGTTGAAGGCTGTCGTATGTAAGGGAGAGAAGTGGGAAGTCGCTCAGCGTGGGCTCAGGGGTCATGGAGCTCAAAGTTTCAATCAGGGCGCCAAGGCTGCGTTGACAGGAAGTAATCCACTGGCGGATCTCGGGCTGGTGGTTCATGTTTTGGTTGAAGACAAACGAAAACCGGAGAGCTCCCCTGAGAATGACGGCAGAGACCTCGAAGAGAGAGATGCAAGGTGTTAGAGGACCGACGTCTGCACCCTCGGCGGCACCCTTGACTTCTCCGGCAATGTCCCCCAAAGGAGTAAAGAGAGCACCCTCACGTTCCAGCTGCTGATACTGACCAAGGTAGTTGAACGTAATCTCCAGTGGCCAGTGACGGGAAAAGGCGTCCTCACCCGCCTTTGTCAGCCAGCGGCTCGCAAAGTACGGCCTTCCGCTGTCGGGGATCTTGCGTCGTCCGTCTTTGACCAGCTTCACGGTGTCAACAAGACTAGACTGTGATGTAGATCCAGCAGGAACGGGGTAAATGGTCGTGAACCACCCAACCACGTTGGACGGGTCGATGGAGGCGTCCCACGATTCCCGGCCGTGGCCTTCGGCGAACACGGCTGGGATCGAGCGGTCGGTGAATGTCTGGCCAAAAGAGAAGATCATGGCTGCCATAAGAACATCGGGAATCTCGGTGCGCAACGACTCGTGGCATTTTGACAAGAGGAGCGAGGTTTGCGCAGATCCAATTTCAAAGCCTTCGCGGGCCATCTGCCCGTAGACGTTCGGCGCGTCCCCCATTCCCCAGTACTCGGCGTTTCCATCAGGAATGCCATGAATTGGCAGAACCTGTTCCGGCGTCTGGGTCTCGGCATGTTTCAATTGCACCTTGCACCAGGTCTGGAAAGGCAGAAGACGACCTGCATCAGGGAGTGGGACATCAGGTTGTAGCAGAAGCTCTTCTAGTTCCTGGAGGATAATTCGCCAGGAGACAAGGTCAATCACCAGATGGTGCGCCACGACGAACAATAGCTCCTCTCCCCCAGCCACGCGAATGAGGTCAGCAGCAAAGATTGGACCGTGAGTGACCTCAAGGCAAGTCTGGCTGTCGACAAGGGCGTGATCAACCTGGTCAATCGAAGCCAAGTCGAGGTTCCGTAACCGATACGAAGATGCAACCTCGTTGGTGACACGCTGCTGCCATTTACCTGAGGGGTCCTGGCTGAACCTGGCACGCAGCATCGACCGTCTCCGTACAACAGTCTCAATGGCCCTGCGCAGGTCCGACTCAGGAATGCGCTGGCTCGTGCGGAGGAGAAAGCTCTGGTTGTAGTGGCCTTGGGCGTGGTTGGGCCTGGAGAAGTAGAGCTTCTGGATGGGTGAGAGCTCGAACGGCTGTTCCAGAATCTCCTGGTGGAACAACTGCCTGTCGATGTCCTTGACTTGTAATGCCAGGGCGCTTATTGATTTGCAGGCAATTATTTGTGACACGGTCAGGCCAAGGCCGCGTTTTCTGCATCCGCTCATGACTTGCATCGCAGAGATGGAGTCACCGCCGACGCTCAGGAAGGACTGTCGGAGGCCAAGCTGTTCGGCCTTGAGGTTCAGAACGTGGGTCCAGATTGTATGTAGCTCCAGTTCAGTCTTGTTGGAGAACACGGGAGCATCAGAGGACCCAGTGGCAGTGACAGGGTTTAGCTGTCGGTACAGCTCCTCGCTCATGTCATCAACCCACTTCGCAGTCTGCTTGCGGTCGAGTTTCCCCGACTGGAGACGAGGAATGAACTCGACGGCGAGCCACATGGAAGGGACCATGTACAATGGCAGCCTCTCGGTAAGCAACTGCTTTGCCTTGGCGACTTTATCTCGAGCCACATCCTCGAGTTGACCATCAATCAACTTGTAAGGCCGACCATTGGGCACGAGGTCCTGGTTCATGTCATCGCTCAGCTGAACAATGGCTAAGAGCCGACCTTTGGAGAAGCCTTCCTTGGCCAGGACGACCATGCCATGCTTGATGCTAGTACTGACGTTCAGATGCTGTTCAATCTCTCCCAGCTCAATACGTTGTCCGTGGAATTTGATTTGTGAGTCCTTCCGTCCTCTGATGTGTAAAGTCCCGTCATGGTTATACTGGACCAGGTCGCCTGTCTTGTACATTCGTCTGGGGCCGACCCGCTGTGGCTGGTTTCGTGTCCATGTAGGATCGACAATGAAAGCTTCGCTCGTCTTCTCGGGTTCGTTGTAGTACTCTCGCGCGAGTGTGTGGCCCTCGATAACTAATTCACCGACCGCCCCAACGGGCATCAGTCGGTCGTGATTGTATCGATCAACAACCCAGCAATGAACACCAACTTGATGGCCAATATTCAACGGGTCTTTTCCTTCCCTCATGCCTCTATGGACGTGTGAGACAACAGACGTCTCCGCAGGGCCGTAGCAGTTGATGAGGTTGATGTGAGACCATGAGCGAATGACGGCTTGCGTCATGGCCTCTCCGCCAGTGACGAGTGTCTTCAACGATGGCACGTTGTCAGGGTTGATGAATTTGACAAATGTCGGCGTTAGCAGCGCCCAGTTGGCTCGGAGCTGGGTGATGGCATCCTCGATGGCGTTTAGCCGGGCATCTTCGCTCGGTATGCAGACACACCCGCCTAGGATCAAGCACGTGAGGATCTCCGTGATGCTTACGTCAAAGGTAGACGCGGCGAAGTGTAGTGATCTTGTGTTGTGGTCCATCATCATGGCGGGTCCATGGGCAAGGGCGCTCGACAACAAGGCCCCATGTTCGATCAACGCGCCCTTAGGCTCGCCAGTCGTACCGCTTGTGAAGATCATGTAGGCTCCGTTGTTGGATGAGCCCAAGTTGACGTCGCCATGGTGCTCTGGTAGGCTTGTGAACAATTGGTCGTCCACGGTGATCAATTCGGTTGCCACGCTCTCTAGCATAGGCTGGTGTTGGGGAGAACACAAGATGGTTGTGGCTTTCACCTTGCTTGCCAACGCACGGAGGCGCGGTAAAGGGTGCGTAGGGTCTAGAGGCACAAAGATGCCGCCAGCCTTGAGCACTGCCAACATTGCCACGACAGTCCACTTGGACTTGTCGAAGCAGATAGGCACGAAGCGCTCGGGACCGATACCGGAGGTTTGTAACCGACAAGCAAGACGATCCGAAAGAGACAAGAGTTGTGCATAAGAAAAGCTTCCATCCCACGCACAAACCGCGTCTGCATAGGGTCGCAATGCTGCCCGCTCCGACACGGCCTGGTGGATACACTTCTGCACATTGCTCTGTGGGTCGCCGTTCCAGGCCAGGACTTGCTGCTCATTCTTCTCGCCAAAGCAGTCAAGGTTTGAGATGAGTCTCTCTGGTTGATTGACCAGTTCAGTGATAATCTTGTCGTATGTGTTGCTGACGTTCCTCGCCTGGTCTCGGGTCATGAAGGCGGGATCCCAGCAAAGGACGGTGTGTAGGGTGGCAGGGTCCACGAACATGCGGACTTTGCACCATGAAACAGGATCTTGTCTCTTCGTTTGATTCTGCTCATCATCGTTGCTCGGCTCATGGGCAAAGCTACGGATACAAAGCGCGGTGTTCAACAGTGTCTTTGCCTTGGTTTGTGGTATTGAGAGCAGGGCAGAAAAGCTCCCGGTCAAAAGACTTCGAACTTTCTGATTCCCGGGCACATTCAGCTGTGTTGTTGTCGTAATGCCATGTGCATTTCCGGAGCTTGTGCTACCATTATGCTCGAATGCAAAGCAGACTTTCTCCAGCCCAGTGAAACATCCGAGGAGAACTCCCCACGCTGCGCGCAGCACAATACATTTCTGAGAAAGGTCCCCATGTACAATGCATCCCAACCGGCTGGTGTAACAGAGGATCTCGGATTGATTCTTCTCACCCGCGTCGAATGCCGGGAAGATGGTGGGCTCCAGATCTTGCGCAGATCGATCGGCAGCCTTGACACAGCCGCAAGCAGGCGGGTCCATTGTCTTGTCTGGGATTCCTGCAGGACTTCTGGGAAACAGTATGTGCAGAAACGCTGTTTTGGACAGATTGGATGGAATATTGAAGTAATATGGACAATATGGAGTAGAGTTTGGGTTTCAGCGTCGAGGGGATCATGAGCAAGCGAACGTGTAGCTCCTTGGACGATAATGAACCGTTACAAACCACGCTCAAAGCAGGGAGAAAAGATTCCCCTCTCTTGAAGAAGAAAGGGCATGTGGAGATCCGATCAGAGATCTGGTTCCCAGAGTGATAGCACATTCTTCCCCGTTGTCGTCATGTAAGCGGCTGTCCTGATCAGGAGACAATCTCTCGTTCCGAACGGTCGTGCAAGTAGGGATCCTCGCTCTTAGCAGGAAACCGACGTATTCGCCTCCACCTTTTGTCCACTCAGCCTACAGCCACAATAAACAAAAATGCAGTCTTGACCTCACCGGTGCGTGATCCGACGATGGACGAGGCCCAGACCACAGCGCCCTGTCAAGCCCTGCTTGGCCCTAAAGCAAGATTCATTTTTCCGTGATCCTTTGGAAGCCATCTCCGATTCCGTGAACAGTTCAGGAAAGAAATTCACAGGTGCCAAGCAAATTGGGATCCGCTCCGAGAGGCTTCAAGTGGCAAGCTCTTGGCCATTTTCGGTGCCATTTTTCTCGCAGAAATCCTGAATTGCTGAGTAACCTTGGTCCTATCTCGGCCTGCATGTACGAGGTGGATGTCATGTAGGTTGCCGCAGCGCCCTTGCCTGCCTAGGAAGTGGATATATTGCATCTCAATAGATCAGAGCATATCATCATGATCTTTGAAGGTGCCATACGTCGCTTCCGCAGGCAGGTAAGCGCCTTGTGGCAGCAACCTACATGAGATCCAGCTCGTAAATGCAGGCCCAGCATAATAGGCTAAACATTGGCAGGCCACTCATTCCCACAACTCGCGCTAGCCTGGGACCCAACGCCGGCACGACAGTCAGCCGCGTCTAGCTGCCTAATTAATGGAGCCATTGCCGTTGATCTTCGCCAGTTTCCGTCCGTTTCAGCTGGTTGAGAGGCTTACGCTAATCCGCCTTCCCCAGACTCGCCGCGTCTCGTTCCGTCCGTCCCGTCCCGACCCGTCGCCCCACTGCTATATGGCGCCAAGTAAGCTCTCAAGGATTAAAAACTTGAACATCTCCCTGTAGATACATGTAGCCCTTACCTTTCTGGGAGGAAGTAACTCTGCCATACCAAATGGGTGAAAGGTCTATGGATTTTTGACGATTCTGGAGAAAGCCCACTATTCTCGCCGACATTCTTCCAGTAGGAATTCGTGGCGAGGACTTCACAACAAACTAGCCAACTAAGAAGCTCGTGACAGGGGAATATTTGGGTTCCTCAAGATCAGTAAGCACCATCTCCCCACACATGCATGACCGGAACCGATCCGTCTGCCCGAGAAAAATAAGATTATCACTTCTCGGAATTTTTTACCCTTTGCTGTTTCCTTCAGGCGGCTGCAGATGGCCAATTGTCTATTTGCCGCCCCCCTTCAACTTTTAATTGCACTCGATGCTTTCACCTCTCTGGGTAAGCAGGCCTGAGAAAATCTCTGACTGCAGCAGCGACCACCATGGCCTCATCGGTATGCGACGACTCATTCGGACCACATTTTGGTGACTGTAGGGGTGGTTTCGACTTGACACTGCTCTTTGAAGAATCCATACTTGTTGTGCCCATCAACGCCTTATTGCTCCTCGCAGCTCCCTGTCGAGCTCTCTACCTGGTGCGCAAGAACACTGTCAAAGTTGAGAGTAGCCACTGGCTGTACTGCAAAATTGCAAGTCCGCTGATCCGAGGTCTCCCTGTATCCCGCACTCTAACAATTTTTAGATCTTATGCCTTCTCCTGATACTCTCCCAAATCGGCTTTCTCATCTTGTGCACACGCACTTCAACAGTCACTACGAAAGCCTCCCTCCCAGCTGCCGCTTTATCATTTGCCGCATCTGTTAGCATATTGGGTCTGTCTTACGCTGAGCATGTGTATTCGTATCGGCCGTCAACGTTGCTCAGTCTTTTCCTACTTTTCTCCATCCTCTTTGACGCTACTCGAACGCGGACACTATGGCTACAAGGTTACAATCGGCCCGTTGCCATTGCTGCCCTTGTCGCAACGGTGCTCAAGATCGTCATGCTGGCTGTTGAGGCAATTGAGAAGTGTGGTTTCCTACGTCCCCAGTACCGCGCATTACCCCCAGAAGTTACGAGCGGCATCTTTTCGCGATGGGCTTTTTGGTGGCAGCTCCCTCTGTTCCGTGCCGGTTACTCCAAGAAATTAGAGATTGAGGCTCTGTTCCCTCTCGAAAAGCACTTCAAGTCTTCGTATCTGCAGCACCAACTACAGACTAGATGGGCCAAGTGTATGTCGTCCCGCCTACATCAACGTATATACACGTGACTCTTGGGATACTGATAGTCGTACAGCGTCCAGAGAGGGGGGCCATGCTTTACTATTGGCCGTTTTGAAAACATTGAAGTGGCCTATTCTGTCCATTGTTTTCCCGCGGTTGATCTTCGCCGCTTTCACCTTCTGCCAGCCGCTGCTCATCTCGGCGACACTAGAATGGGCCGAAACAGATGGCGATTCTGACGATATGAACCGGGGATATGGCCTCATAGGCGCTTGGTTCCTCGTCTTTGTCGGCATAGCAGTAGGTCCAGCCATCCAGGCAGATCATAGGTGCATCTCACTGACGCTCAATATCACAGGTGTCGACTGGTCAGTACCAGCACCTGACGTTCCGGGCCATCACCATGGCCCGTGGACAGCTCATATCAATGCTCTACCACAAGGCCACGGATATCAGCATTACGGCCGCGGATCCTACCGCAGCCCTGACCTTGATGAGTGCCGACATTGAGAGGATCGACACAGGGTGGCGCACCGCTCACGACGTCTGGGCCAACTTGGTCGAGATTGCCATTGCAATCTTCCTGCTGGAACGCCAGCTCGGAGTTGCATGCCTCATTCCCGTTGGTGCAGCAATTTGTGAGTTCTTCAAGTCGGGGATGAAAGACCAACGTGCTAACTCGTCAACCAATCAATCCAGTCTCCATCATCGGATCTGTCATTGCCGTCAGCTTTGTCATGGCACGTCAGGCCCAGTGGCTCGAAGCCATTGAGAGGAGAATTGCCGTAACATCACAGATGCTGGGGTCCATGAAGGGCGTCAAAATGTGTGGTCTGACTGAAGTGCTCGGCACTCATATTCAGGCCATGCGGATGGAGGAGCTGCGAATTTCCGGCAAATTCCGCAGGTTGTTGATTTGGAATATGGGCTTGGGTGAGTACTGCAAAATCAATTGACTGACACGTCCGTTGCTAATTGTGGCATTTCCATACAGCCTACTTTGCTCCTACCTTCGCCCCCATCCTGACTCTCACTGCGTACAGTCTGATCACCAGGTCTCGTGGGGGAGATGATAACCTGGACACAAACCGCATCTTTACATCGTTGTCGCTGTTTGCACTTCTGCAGGAGCCTCTGACTTCATTTGTTACGTCGCTGTCTTCCTTGATGGGGTCGATTGGAAGCTTCGTGCGCATTCAGTCTTTCCTCAACACTGACGTCCGTGTCGACGGCAGACTTCTCCAACATGGAAACAACAAAAGCGTCAACCTTTTGGACTCTGCATCTTCAAGCAGCGGCCACGATGAGAAGTCTTCCCCGTCCAAGGAAGCGCCCAAGCTGCTGCAAGATGTGTTGCCCAATGGTTCGCTAAACGACAACGCGGTCGTTGTAGAGGCCGGCTCTTTTGGATATGACACTACCAAAAACCCCATTCTGAGTGAAATCAATGTCCAGGCCCCCCTGAGCAAGCTGACCCTTGTGGTGGGGCCAGTCGGCAGTGGCAAATCGACTCTTCTGAAAGCATTGCTTGGAGAGGTAGCCATTATGGCCGGGTCTGTCAAGATCTCGAGCTCCGAGATTGCCTACTGCGACCAAACCCCGTGGCTCATGAACGGCACAGTGAGAGACAGTATCATCGCCTTCTCACCCGTAGACGAGCGCTGGTATCAGCAAGTGCTAGACGCTTGTGCTTTACGAGAAGATCTCGGGCAACTCCCCAGGGGAGACCTCACCACAATAGGAAGTAAGGGCATCGTGCTCAGCGGGGGGCAGAGTCAAAGGATCAGTCTAGCAAGAGCTGTGTACGCACAGAAAGATGTTATCATACTAGATGATGTCTTCAGCGGATTAGATGTGCACACTGAAAATGCCGTCTTCCACAACCTCCTTGGTGATCACGGCATTCTGCGGCAGTTCAAGGCGACCGTCATCATTGCCTCATCTCGTGGTACGTACAATTCTTGAATATTTTCATGCGAGCCTAAACTGACCTTGACTGGCGCAGCCAACCGGCTCCCCTATGCCGACCATATTGTCAGCCTCGATGGCACTGGCATAGGTTGCGAGCAGGGAAGTTTAGACAAGCTGACGAACTCGGGAGGCTACGTGTCTCGCTCGCTCATTTCACCGGCAGAGAAGAGATACGAGCCGGTCCCCGCTGCTGTTGCTGCTGCTGAGTCACCGGCTGATGTCTTGGTGAGCTCAGAAGTAGCCCTTCTCGAGGAAATGGAAGACGGGGCCAGTCGTCGCACCGGAGACATAGCAGTCTACACGTACTATATCCGCGCCATCGGCAGGATCCCAACCTTGATCTTTGCCGTCTGCATCTGTGCCTTTATCTTCTGCCAATCCTTCCCCACCATCTGGCTTAACTGGTGGGCGGCTGCAAACTCCAAAGACCCATGGACACGCCTTGGCTACTACTTGGGCATCTATGCGATGCTGGGTGGACTGTCCATAGTCTTCCTAGTCTTGAGCACATGGCAGATGATTGTCACCATGGTACCGCTGTCGGGAAACAACTTCCATCAGAGCCTGCTCAAGACGGTGCTCAACGCTCCAATGTCCTTCTTCGCCGCCACCGACGCCGGCATCACCATTAATCGCTTCAGTCAAGATCTTCAGCTCATCGACATGGACCTGCCCCTCTCAGCACTCAACACCTTTGCCACATTTGTGCTGTGCATCGCCGAGATGATCCTGATCGCAGCTGGTTCGTATTATACGGCCATTGCATTCCCTTTCCTATTCGTAGCGCTGTGGGCGGTTCAGCACACTTATCTACGGACGTCTCGCCAGCTGCGATTTCTGGACCTCGAGGCAAAGAGCCCGCTCTACGCTCTCTTCACCGAGTCCGTCACTGGTCTGGCGACGCTGCGAGCGTTTGGCTGGCGCGGCGCCCTCGAGAAGAAACACCACGAGTTGCTGGACCGGTCGCAGAGACCCTTCTATCTTCTCTACGCCGTCCAGCGCTGGCTGACGTTTGTCCTCGACATGTTCGTCGCCGTCATCGCCGTGCTGGTCATGGTCCTCGTCACCCAGCTGAAAGACGTGCTACCGACCGGGCTGATCGGTGTGGCTCTCGTCAATATCATCCTGTTTAGCCAGCACCTCAAGCTGTTGATGACCTTTTGGACAAATTTGGAGACTCAGATTGGCGCAATATCCAGGATCAGATCCTTCACGTCCCACACGGCTTCGGAACACGAACCGCAGGAAAAGGAACACCCACCAGATACGTGGCCGTCCAAGGGAGCCATTATGTTTGAGAATGTCTCGGCCGGATATAGGTCCGTCAACACATTATCCCCATCTCACAGCGAGTTGCTAATACATCCATCCATAGGAAGTCCGAACATGTCTTGAAGAACATATCCATATCGATCGAGGCAGGGCAGAAAATTGGTATCTGCGGACGGACTGGAAGGTGAGGCCGTTCCAAAGTCTTGTTATACTCCTACTTCCCTTAACTAACTATATACCTCGACAGTGGTAAGAGCTCCATGATCTCGTGTCTTTTCCGCATGGTAGACCTCCACAGTGGCCGCATAACTGTGGACGAGCTCGACATCAGCACGCTGCCCCGTGAGCAAGTTCGCGCCCGGCTAGTCGGCGTGCCGCAAGATGCATTCCTCATCGATGGAAGCAGCGTGCGATTCAACGCCGACCCTACTAAGCAACTCGCGGATTCTGCCATTGAAGATTCTCTGAGAGCTGTTGAGTTGTGGGACATTGTAGCCGAAAAGGGTGGACTCGACGTGCCCATCCAGGAGCTGCACCTTTCGCATGGTCAGAAGCAGCTCTTCTGCATTGCGCGGGCTATCCTGCGTCCCTCGCCCATTGTTGTTCTTGATGAAGCCACAAGCAGGTAATTAAATTCCTCCTTCTCCCTTTTCACTCTCATCTTTTAGGTACTAACATGGTCGCCAGTGTGGACTCTCACACCGACGAGCTGGTCCAGCGTGTCTTGCGCGAGCGGTTTGAGAATCGCACAGTAATTGCCATTGTCCATAAGCTCGAGTCGGCTCTGGACGACTTCGACATGGTGGCTGTTCTTGATGCAGGCGAGCTGCGCGAGTTTGGACCTCCGCGACAGCTTCTGGAAAAGGGGGCTGGGGCGTCGGCTTTTGCTGCTCTGTACGAGAGTCAGTCCAGCGAGAAGAAGGAAAGAAAAGCGAACAACTAAAGATAGAAACATAGTTAGAAGAGATCTTCGTAGTACACCCTGAGATAGTCCTCTCTACGAATGAGCCATACTCTTGCCATAGAAAATCGGAATTTCTGCGTGTTCCAGGTCGAGCAATTCGTCCATGTGCGTCACTCTTCTCATCGATAGAGGAGTCAAATAGATGCAGAGACAACGATTCCCACATCTGCTTGTTTCACCCTATAGAAGATGTTGCTACTCTTGTTGAGTGGTACTGTCGTATAAGCTCCGGACCTTGCGAGAAGAACGACTCTATACGCAGGAAAACAGGCCGGATCGACAGTTTCGCAACGTCGTCAGCCTGGCTGTCTAATCTGTGTAGTGATGAGCGGAAAGTCTGGACAAGGCTCCAAGCTGATTGGATGTCTGAAGACTTGGACTGCTGCAGAAAGAGGTAGATGATAAAGTTTCCGCAGAGGATCAGCTGAGACCGGGCATCTACGCTTGGAAGTCAGTAAATTGGGCCAGACTACGGTAGTGGCATGCTAGATTGTGTGGGGCCTTGACTTACGGCGACCCCAGAAGCCCTGCAGGTCTCCTGACGTGACCTCATCCATGAACCTTGTGAAGCCCTGGAACTCGGCGACGGCGGTCCCAAACCATCGGCACAGGTTCGACAAGGGATCATTTCTCGCTTCGGCTGTGGCAGGGCTCATCAGAGCCCGGAATAGAAGAGCCGTATAGGCATAGTAAGACAAGTGAAGAGGTACTGTTTCTACTGTCAACTGTCTTCCGCTCTATGTTGGAGGGCTGTTCAAGCAGACTTGCCGTTGTTTGACGGGCCGGTCGCTCTTTCGGGAGCGGGCATGAGCAGGCTATGAGGTAGCATGTCCCTCCAGTCCCTGAGTCTATCCATCATTTGGAGCAACCAGCTCTGATCGGGTCCCTCCTCAGGCCCTGTTGGACGCAGCCTTGGCACCTGGCTGGAGAAGGTGAGTTCCTGATTACTGATGTCTGCGTACACAACTCGTAGAGACAGAATACTCACAAGCTATGATCAATCAAATCTCGCATGTTCTTACTAATTTTCACCAACTCGAGAAAACGCGCACCAACGGCAACCTGGAAGCGATGACTAGGAGGGTCGACCATCATCTGAAGGTCGTCAGATAGGTCTTCTTCGCTCCGTAAATCTTCCATTGTGATGGCAGAAGTGTTGAAGGAGGCAGGATAAATGTGAGGTGGATTCCCGTGGCATACGGCTGACCAAACATCCGCGACGTACGTCGCCCACCAAAGTTTCCTCCGTAACCTCTTTTCCCACGGTGGGAGGGACCACCTCTCGGCATCCTGATGAAGTCCGATCATTTGCGCTGTAGCCACGGCCTGGGCAGTAGAGGTCCAGGTCCGCGGGTGCTCGATGCTGTCGACATGGTTGGGCTTGACGTGCAGGAGCAGAAGGCTAGCCTGCAGCTTGGCAAGGTTTGGAGAGTCGAGCTCTCGCTGCAGGGAGTCGGTCGCGTAATGGACAAGCTGGTGTTGCTGGAAAGGTAACGGTTCTCTCAGAGACATGTCCTTCTTCTCAAAGACGGAAGCGAGGGCATATACAGCCCCCCGGAGAGATGCCGGGAGTTTGGTTTTATCGGCAGCGTACTGTCTTAAGAACCTGCGCTTGGAGAGAATTGGTAGCACGGGGTGGATGTGCTTGAAATAGAGCCTGACAAGAATTGGGCCATAATGACCCACAAGGCCTTCGATGGCATCCGAAGCGGCTTGTTTCACGGCGTCATCGTGGGGTGCAAATTCGTCTTGGAGCAGGCAAAAGTGGATAGGAGGGTCCCAAGGGTACTTAGTACCGGCGTAGACTTGGATCATGTCGGCGTCGATATCGTCTGGGCTGCTCAAGATGCCCGAAGGAATGGAATCAAGTACGTAGGTGTCTTGTTCCGCAGCCGGCCCCATGCTGTGTGCAGTCCGATTCTCATTGTCTTCTAAGGTCCAGAGTCCACTTGAGATTCGGCGACAGCCGGAGACAGAAGAAGGGGTGACAGCAGGGTTATGGTTGGTATTTTGGCCACCATCGCCGGGTGGCATAAAGCCGTTGGCGAAGCCGATACTAGTATTGGCTGGATAGTGATCGCATCCCGTAACAGCAGTCGTCGGTGTCAAGGCATGGTCATGGTCCAGTGGCGGCACCGCGGTCGGTGAGGTGTCGACGTGTGGAGTTTCTGCTGGTGTGGAACGGGCCGGGTCCGAGGGAGCGGTTGACGTGCATTCCAGGCCTCGTCCTTTGCAGAAAAGACCTTTGCTCTATCAACCAGTCTGTCTGAGGGGAACGTAAGATCAGAAATTGATGAAACTTACAAGGCGGCTCAGATGTGATGACACACACCGTCTTCCTCCTGCGGCAAACATCGCAGGGTCTGTTCTTGCGACTTCTCCACTGTCGAGCGTTGCCAAATTCGCTTTGAACCTTGAATTTGCGTCGCTGTGCATCGCGTGTACTTCCAGTTGTTGACATAACCCCGAGGTTTGTAGACTAGCAGATTGTTGAGCGAGAGACCCGATGTCATGTATTGTCCTGCATGTTATCGGATGTTGGCCGGGAAGGGGGAAACCTTGGCCGATCTTAGGTGTCCAGTTTGCCGACGGCCCGGCCTGCTGCGACGCTATACGCCGGGGAGTGGCTAGTTTCCGGATATCACGTGACGCTGCGTGTAGAAACGACGTGAGGCCCCTTGTCAAACCTTTTCACGTTAAATCAACTTTGGAAATCTTGGCTGGAAAAACGAAATGATGAGGCCCCCTCTGGTCACTACTACGCATTCTACGGATACACTCCATCACAAATTATCGCAGTATATTGAACTAAATTTCGAGAATCAATCACCATTTTAGTTCTGTAATCTATTCTTTTTCCGCCAGTCTAACTGTTTTTTATCAACTGCAATCAGAGGTTGCGAGTTCAACTCCCCCTCACGATTGACGCCTTTGTGCCGGGTGGCTTAGTAGAACCTGTTAATGTGTAATACATTTTTAATAGTCTGTAATCTATTCTTTGAAGGCTTTAGTTTGCTATCTTTTTGGTCCTTGAATCTAGTGTTGAGAGATTTGAAAGCTTTTTGAAAAAGAAAACTCAACACGCGGAGGGGAGCGATCGAGAAGGGAACAGGGGTCGGGGGCTTAGTTCGTTATCCACACACAGCGGCTTCATCTGTACTTAGTTTCCCTGTGGCACCTCGTGACAATTCAGAATAGATGCTAAGCAAAGAAATATTTATATGAAATGTCAGAAGCCTGGACATGATCACAAATATTTATTTGCGTAACTCAACAAGCTTTCTACGATCGTGCCTATTTGAGACGACGGGAAGAAAAGGTATCTCCTATTCGACGGTCTTGGATTTCCATCGCCACTCTGGCGGTGCGCCATGCCAAGTTTAATTGTGAAGATCAGCAAAACATTACATGTCCGTCTTTATCGCCGTGGTCTCTCCAATTTTGCCCCTATGACCTAGCAGCCCGTCAACAGCTTGAACTTTAGGTGTTTCTGCCAAGGTGCAGTCCCACTCTCCAAGATGCAACTCCCGAAGCTCTCTCGCAGATGGCGCTGTGGTGACAAAGGAGTCGAGGGTCTTAGCCGGAAACATCCAGTGCAGCACGGCGTAAATCAAGCCGCTGGACAGGAGACCGTAAATATATGACATGTAATACAGCTCAGTCGCTCCGGGACTGACAGTTACCGAAGTGTCGACAGCGGCTACAAACCCAGGCATGCAGGGGATGACACCAACCAGCCACTGTTTACTGTCAGCCATGACTTGGGACCCTGAAAAGTGACTTGAACGACTTACAGCTGCAGGAGCACGCCAATTACATCCGTAAGAGAACCAGTAGATGCTTCCCGAGTCGCCACGGTAAAGGGAGTCGATGTCGACCTTCCGCTTGTTCACGACCAAGTAACTGGAAATCATAAGACCAGTCATTGGGGCAAGGAACACGCTGTAGCTCGACAGCACTGTCAGGAAAGTCGTGGCGGTGTTGACAAGGCGCCAAGGATTGACGATAATGCTAAAAATGGCTGTGAAATAGGCTCCTCGGCGGATGTTGAGATATCTTGGGAACGTCGCAGCCAGGTCAAATCCCCCAGCAAGTGCATTTCCCGGAACATTGACGCCGATCTGGGAGATGACGAGACACAACCCAGCAAAGAAGCACGCGGCTCGAGTGCCCGCTGTCTCATTCTGGGCCAACAGCTGTGCAAACAGCGTCGGCGGATTCCAAATCGCTTCGCCGCCAAAACGATGCTGTGTGGCTGCGGTGACCAGGATACCAATCAGGGAGCTGAAGATACCGTAGACAGGGAATGACACGGCTTGCCCTAGGATAGCATGCTTTGGTTGCGTCGCAAAGCGAGAGTAGTCATTCTGGTTCAGGATTCCCGCAGCGATGGACCCGATGGTCGATACGATGCCGTAAACCATAAGCCATGCCACGCTGTCCGGTCCTCCGGTGTTGGGTAGGTCAGAGCCGGATGTTATGGTGTCACCAAAGCCGGCGGGTCCCATCGTTGCAAGAGCCCAGACGAGGAAGACGATGAAAAAGACGAGTGTGATGCTGCACGCGAAATGGAAGAACTTCTCGAGACGGTGCGGACGGATCCATATAACCGGCAGGCTGATCACACTGAAAATTATATAGGAGACGAATTGTGCTGTTGTCATACCCGTGTCTGAGGGCATCGTATTTGGGATATGGCCCGAGGACTCGAGGCGCGGGTCCCAAGAGAGGAGGACGAGGTAAACGCATTCGCCGCCGACCCAAGCTGTGAAGCCGTACCTGTGGCGGTAGGTCAGTCTGTGAGTTTCGATACATTGGCACCCAGGACACAAACCAGACTGAAACAATTATGTTAGCTAGATGGTAGTGATTCATGGCAATACGAGGAACTTACCAAGAGACAGGAAGATTCTATTCCAAATCACGAACTGAGATCCCCACATCCCCCATACTGCACGGCTGAAGACAGGAAACCCGACTGCGGTTACATCAGTTACCTTGCTAATTGAAGGCCGGATGAGGATAGACAAACTGTGGTAATAGCTGCCAGGAAGCGAGTTGATGAGGACAACCCCAGTAGCGATGAGGTTTCCAAGGATGATACCTGCCGTGCCGTGAGCCAGTAATTAAATCCCCAGCCCATGCTGAATCTTACATATGAATGCCTGCCACCATGTGAGGCCAAGCGGGATCAAAGCACTCCCAGTGAGGTAAGTTGTGATGTTGCAGTTGATCAGCAGCCCTGTTTAGAGGTCAGTCGGTACCTCCCTTCACCCATATGCCTGCTTGCTCACAAAAATTATGGAATGTTAAAAAGCCCCATGTCCGCCTCGTAGACTCAATGGGTCGGATATCGTTGTTCTACCTCGTTGTCAGCATTCAGAAGCAGCATCCGAGTGGTGGTGCCACCGAGTGGAAATGCGGGGGCGGGTCGGAAAACACACGATCCATCTGGAAACATAGGGAAGTTCCACTCGCTGCAGGAGCCCCATTGTGGTTGACGTAAAAAGAACAAATCGGTTGGATGAACAATTCAAGTTGGATCCGTAAGTGCAGCGTCGGGGCCATATAAATCACATAGTCTGGCATCGTTATCTCGGCATTGAATCGCCTCAACCAAGTAACTAAGGGGAATACTTATCATTGCAGATTTGTCAATGGCGGTTGACCGTAAGCAATGGCTTGGACCAGGGCCAAGTTTGCCGATCGCCGGAGACTAAGATCGGGCAACTTCTCGGGCAACTCCATGACATATGGGGCCGGGGAAGATGACTGACCAATGAGGACGTTGCAACCCAAGCCTCACTTACACGACGGAAATGCGACGCTAAGACTCCCCCGATCTAATCTCTACGGGCCTTCCATGATATTATTGATGCTTGCTTGGATCGACTTCATAGCTCTTGGTCAAGCTGCCGGCCAATTTAGAAATTGCGCCACAGCCAGAAGGGATAGAAAAGGCCTGGGCTTTCTGAACGGAAACTACAACAGAAACACATCGTATTTGCCAGACATCGGCAAGAATCGATCACCACCATGTCGCTTTATCGCATTGGCGTTGACGTCGGCGGCACAAACACCGATGCCGCCCTCCTCGACATAACCGCCCCAGACACCCCAAGCCGCGGAGTTCTGGCCTCCCACAAAGCATCGACAACAGAAGACATAACCAGTGGCATCGAGGCAGCTATCCGCGAAGTTCTGACGGCCTCTGCTATCGACCAGAAGAAGGTCCTCAGCGTCACAATCGGCACAACGCACTTCATCAATGCCCTGGTCGAGGCTGATACCCGCAGACTGAGCCGTGTCGCTGTTGTCCGTCTGTGCGGCCCTTTCACGCGTCAGATCCCGCCCTTCTCTGACTTCCCGTCTGGCTTGCGGAGGATCCTGAATGGAGGTGCATACTACCTTGACGGCGGGTTGGAAATTGATGGGCGGGAGATCGCCCCCCTGGATCACCAACAAATCAGGGATGCTGTGCGGGAGATCGTCGCCGCTGGCGTGAAGGCGATCGCCCTTGTTGGTATTTTTGCGCCCCTGGATCATGCCGGTGTACACGAAGAGACCTGCAAGAGGATCATCCTGGAGGAAGCACCAGGGCTGGATGTCGTCTGCTCTCATGACATTGGTCCGCCGGGCCTCCTCGAGCGCGAGAATGCCACGATCCTCAACGCAGCCATCCTCAAGACGGCACAGAAGGTGACGCGTGGCTTCAAGCGGGCTATGGCTCGTCTGAGACTTGCATGCCCGCTATACCTCTCGCAAAACGACGGCACGCTCATCGATGCCGATACGGCGGCGGAGTACCCTATCAAGACTTTTGCGAGCGGTCCCACAAATAGCATGACCGGTGCTGCATTTCTTGCAGGCTTGGACAAGGTCAAGACTGTCATCACAGATCCTGCCGATATCGCTGGTGACGAGACGGTTGAGCCCCAAGTCTTGGTGGTCGATATTGGCGGCACAACAACAGACGTCTGCGCTTTACTTCCGTCTGGTTTCCCGAGGCAGGCTCCAGGTTTTGTCGAGGTCGGTGGTGTGAGGACGGCCTTTTCCATGCCCGAAGTCGTTTCCATCGGTCTTGGCGGTGGCAGCAAGGTGGATGTTCAATCAGAGTCGGGAGACGTCACTGTTGGTCCTGGTTCAGTCGGCCACTTCCTCACGGAGCAAGCTAAAATTTTCGGTGGCTCAACGCTGACTGCAACTGACATTGTGGTGGCTTCTGGAAAGGCCCAGCTTGGGGACGCCGGCCTGGTCAAGGGCATACCAAACGCGACGGTTGAGAAGGCGCGGCACAGGATCAAGAGGATGTTGGAGGGCGTCATCGAGCAGATGAAAGTATCCTCCGCGCCCGTTTACGTTCTTCTAGTGGGCGGTGGAGCGCTTCTAGTTACGGACGATCTGGACGGCGTCGAAAGGTGCATCCAGCCAATCCACCAAGGTGCCGCCAATGCTGTTGGCGCGGCTATCGGGAAGGTCTCTGGGGAGGTGGATGTGATCGAGATTCTAGAGGGCAGGGATGAGAAAGCCGTTGTCTCAGCGACTTGCCAGAAGGCGATCGACATTGCTATTCAGAAGGGCGCAGCACCGGATGATGTGCGGATTGTCGAGGTCAATAGAATGCCGCTGCAGTACGTCGATAATGGGGCCATGCGGATCCAAGTCAGAGCGGTTGGCAAGCTTTGCGTGCCGGAAAGCCCCGTCGTCTCGCAAGAGAGCAACGGCACTTTGGGGGAGGAGGAGCAGGAGAGCGAGGGGGTGAAGGAGAGTGTTTTCGATGCCCTGGAGCCCACTACGAAACCCTCACTGCAGGTTGACCTGGAGTCGTACAAACCGAATGTGAGAAATGGCGTTTGGTACGTTTCTGAGGTAGACCTGGAGCTGATCTCGACTGGATGCGGTGTCCTTGGCACTGGAGGTGGAGGACCCACGCATCACGAGTTTCTCAAGAGTCTGCAGGCTTTGAGGACGAGTGAAGTGGGCAAGATGCGAATAATCTCGCCAAAGGCTCTGAGAGACGACGACATGGTCTGCTTCGGATCCTGGTACGGCACACCGAGCGTCATTAACGAAAGAATCGCTGGCGGAACAGAGATCCCAAATGGAATTGACGCGGTCACCAAGATCTTGGGAATTAAGTCCCTTGACGGCATTTTCATCGATGAGATGTAAGACTCTATTTTCAATGTGCGTGTGCATAGACTGACGGAGGTTAGTGGCGGCGGAAATGGCCTGAGTATCTTTCCAACTGGCGTCCACTACGACATACCAGTCGTAGATGGCGATGCCATGGGAAGAGCATACCCCACGATGTACCAAGGTAAAAGGCCCTAGTCCTGTGATCACACTCCTTTGAAGAAGTCAGAACTGACATGTCTATGCGACCAGCCACTCTGAGTGTGTACGGTCACCCTTTGACTCCCTGCGCTCTCTCCGACGCAAGGGGCAACGTCTCTGTTGTGATGGTAATTTTGCTTCTCGAACGCATCTTCTCATCTTCGTTCCTTGCTAATCTGAGGCACAGAATGCGGACACGCCTTTACGTCTAGAGCGGTTTCTGCGCACTGCAGCAATTGAGCTGGGCCTTGGATGCGCCGTCTGTGCCAGACCGCTGCCTGGGTCTGCCGTCAAGTCTCACGGCGTCCCGAATACACTGTCACAGGCGTGGTACCTCGGGCGAGCGGTTCACATGGCTCGAAGGAGGAAGTCTGATTACATCGACGCAATCGTGAGTCTTACAATGCACTCTTTTTGTTGTCTTATCTAACCATTCTCTATTTAGTTCGAGGTGTGTGCTGGCAAGCTCCTATTCACCGGCAAGATCATCGACGTGAGACGCTACGTCGGCGGAGGCTACACGATGGGCAGCGTTCTACTGGCCCCTCTTGCAGACGAAGATCGCGACAGCGAGGCTCGACAGTCTTCCCACGGCGACCGCCATTTGCTCATACCCTTCCAGAATGAGTATCTCTACGCCGCTCTGACTGACTCCGACGGATCAGACAAGGATCAGAAGGTGATTTGCACCGTGCCTGATCTTATCTCCATCCTCGGCCAAGACGGCGAGGCCATCGGTTCCCAGGATTTGCGGTATGGCTTGCGCGTAAATGTCATCGGTTTGCCTGCGCACCCTTTGTGGAAGACGGAAAAGGGCATGCCGGTGGGAGGACCAATGGCCTTTGGACTGAAGATGCCCTTTGTAGGAGTCGGGGATTAACGTCCCCGGCCTAGATTTGCCGCACCCCCCGATTTGCCGCGCCTTTCCCACACAAACTCCCACTTTTCAACCCACTATATTAAATCCAAAATAATATTTATTAACGCTAAACTTTAACCTCATATAGATAATTATACACTTCTAACGAATAAAATATTTTCCTAAATTATTTCAGCTTCTACTATATAGAAAATAAATATTAAAGTTAAACCTTTCTAAATGTTAAGGAATACTAAGGAATTCTATAGTAATACTAACAGATTTAAAATTTTCTTTTTAATTAATATTTAATTTAAATAATTAAATGGAATTTTTCTTTTTTTAAAATAATATTATATATATAATTAATTATTATATATAAAATTATTTCATATAATATAATTTATTTAAATATAATATTTTAAAAATTAAACTTTTGCTAAGAAAAGTTTATATCAGAAAGGTAGAAATCTTTAATATCTCTTTATATAAATTTATAATATATAAGAATAATCTAAATCTATATATTATAATTATTTATATATTTAAAACTAAAAAGTATATAATTTTAGAATTTAAATAGAATTAATAAAGTGTGTTTTAAAAGTGTGAGTTCTGAGGTGTGTTTGCACCAAAATGAGTGCCGCGGCAGATCAGGGGGGGCGGCAAATGTGGGCCGGAGACGTTACACAGAGCCCCGGAGCGTCATTGAGGAATTTGGCATACATGTGGAGGCCAATCATCATTAATGCTAGCACGTTGTATACATTTAAAATAGATGGTATATAAAGAACGAGAGGTGTAAAATATCATGTAGTCTAGTGAGTGTCTTAACTACAACCCAAAGAAGAGTAAGAGAGTTTTAGTTGGATTATCCGATAGTTGAGCTGCTGAAGAATAAGGCAGCCGGCAGTCGACTGGCCTTATTGGCAGGTCTAAAGTACCTATCCGCCGTTACTTTTATACCTACTAGATGTACGAAGTATCCATTATTCTAGTATTGCCAGGGCAGTGAGACTGTACGTGAGCGGGGCCCTGCAGCCAAGGCCCCACTCTCAGGCTTATCTTATCAGCCACGCACCGTACTATAAATAGCTTGAAATACAACCGCATCAATGATTGCGTGGGGTATTTGAACAGCTTCAAGTTTTGGCCTCTGCATTCACTCCGCAAGCGCTACCGTCATTTCCCATTCTCCTTGCTAAACCCTCAGTAAGCCCCAGAGTCTGAAGTAATAGAGTTGCTATAAAAATGTCCGTTTCAAACATCAGCAACCTGGCCAAAACAGCAGCCCTGTGCGAGCGATGCCGCAAGCTTTTCTCCACTGCCTCGGCTATCCGCCAGCTTGCTAGCGAGAAACCGGACCTACAATGTCGCTTCTCAGACCTAGGTGCAGATTGTTCGCTATGCTCACTCCTGCGAAAAAGGCTACTTGCGCAAGCGCCGGCGCAGAGGCCCGATACGAACTTACCTAGGGTAGATGTGGAGAATAGCCTGGTAAGGCTCTTACTGTGGTTTGAAGAGGAGGGCTCGGACCAAGGGGACTCCGAATATGGCGACTCGTCCATTGATATTGAAGGTCTTGTGCCGTCGGCTTTAAGCTGTTGCCTGGTTGATGACGACGGAACCCAAATCCTGGAGTGGACAACGAGACTGGCGTTGTATGCTATCCCTGGTATGTCTATTATTACCCAGTAATGCTCCCACAAGCGTAGAAACGAGAACCACGGTCTTGTTTTAATCTACTCCATAGATCCAGTGGTAGAGCTTCTTGGGTTTCAAACGGGAAATCACAAACGGACAGGTGCGCTCACGATTTTAGCAAATACTCTATAAGTCGGCGTGAAGCTGATCCATGAACAGTCCCAAATCGTTGGCGCACATTGAACAGCTTCTACGAGTCAAATACTTTCTGGATGACTTCACCCTTCTACGAACCAATCATTGACTGGGTGAGATTGTGCCGACAAAGCCACCCTCTATGTGGACAGAAGAGACTTGCTACATTGCCCTCCCTAATCATCGATATTTCGGAGTGCGTCAAGCACAGTAAAGTGTTCGTGCGTCCTACATTCGACCATCTGGAGGCCGAGTACATTGCGTTGAGCTACTGCTGGGGTGGTCCACAGAAATTGACGACGACCACGACAAATCGAGTCAGCCACGAGAAGCGAGGCATCGACATTGTTGATCTTCCCTCAACAATCGCAGATGCGATCAAAGTCACTATCAGCCTGGGGATTAAGTTCCTGTGGGTAGATGCTTTATGCATTGTGCAAGATGACAATGAGCTCAAGGCGGTGGAAATCGGGAGGATGGGTGAGATCTATACAAACGCCACTATTGTCCTCCTCTCTGGCACTACTCAAGCAGCGGACGACGAGCTGTTGTCTCCCTGGGCAGACATTGCTGTCATTGAATATTTTATGAGCTCCAGCGACGGCACCGTGCCAGTCTGCATTGCGCCTGAGGTCCAAGAGATCACCTCTCTCGATACACGCGGTTGGACATTTCAGGAACGGCATCTAGCGACGCGTTCGCTAGAATTCGGTGGTGCTAAAGGCGTCCTGGCAACATGCAAAGAATCCTCCATGGTGTTCGAGCATACTTCCTGGAACTCACGCACATTGCCAACTACATCAATGAAACCAGATTTAGATGAATCCAGAATGCCAAATGTTTTGGAGGAATGGTATGTGATAGTGCAAGAGTATGCACAGCGGCAACTCTCTTTCGGCTGCGACAGACTCCCCGCTTTGGCCGGTTACGCGAAGGCAATTGCTGCCCCAGACGACGAGTACCTTGCGGGGCTGTGGAAAAGCCAGATTATTGACGACTTGATGTGGCAAAGTCGACCCGGAAGGGTCGGGCTGGGAAGCCTTGAGCTCAACCAGTATCGATCCCCTGGCTGGTCCTGGCTCTCGGTTCTGGATATCGCAAGGTCGCCATCAGAGCACCCGAGCTTCATATCATACCCTCTTCAACTCCTGAAGAAGCTTGGAGGACGTGGGGATTCGATCGCGACTCTCATCGACCACTCCATGCATCTTGCGCATCCAAATGTGCCATTTGGGGAAGTCTATGGTGGGACACTCACCCTCCGAGCGAAACTCGCACCTTTGGCCTTTTGGTCGTCTGAAGTTGATCGAGAGCACCTCCTCGGCAGTAGCGATTATCGCTTGACTTCTGAACAACAGCACCGCGTCCACCTCCTCTTGCTCCAGTCTGTTTCGCGTTGGAGCTTTGATAACATCTCACAGGTGCAACTCGGTAAAGCTGGACTACTGCTTCTTGCTTGCGAGGGAGCTGAGGTCTTTCAAAGGATTGGGGTATTTTGGGCTTGGTCTGGAGATATCAACGACCAAGATCTGGCGTTATTGGATGACTTGAATCCTACGGAGGTTATCCTAATATGAAGTCTGAATACCATAAGATCATCATGGATATATGAATACGGCTCCTTGCGAACTCGCTTGGGTGTTCGACGGGGCTGTGCACAAAGTTCCTTGTCTTCAACGCAATTTTTATCTTGAGTGGATAATCTATAGCCACCTCAGCAAGTCGGCCGCATTTTGCATCTACAAATTGGGTTGATAAATACTTACATGCCCCATCATTAAGTATGAATACGCAACACTCGTTGTGCGTGTGCATGTGGATGCAATTGCCTACCGGCTGATACTTACGAAAGGGCCATGTTTTAAGGAGAACAATGTGACTATTTATTGATAAAGAACGTTATGTCTCAGGAGATGAGGGTACCTAAGTACTTTTAAAATATATAGAGGAGTGGGTATGCACTTATCATAGGAGCATGCATTTCTACAGCGGCAGAACATGCCTGTGTGCATCAAAGAGGAACCTGTGACGCAGTATATTGTGTAAGAACGTCTTCCAACTTATTGTCACAGTCCCCGAAAGGTCACACGCGCAGCTGTATTGCACATACAATCCAATGTCGGCCAGTTAATGATTACTAATTACTCGCCTATGGCGCACAATTGATATGATAGGAGCTAGTGTTGTAGAACAAGGAAGAGGCGGACAATTAGGCCCCTGTTAATTCCCTACTTAGTACACGTACTCGGCACAAACGACATCTCCCCTCACGTCCATGACCTCTGCAACTGTAACATTTTCCGCATTACCCACCATCCATAGCACGTGATTCAGCGTGGTGACATTTCCATCATCGCCGTCATAATCCAGATACTCTGCGCCCGGGGTGGGCATCGCTGTATTTCTCGAGAGAAAAGAGGCCGACGGCATCACTGGCCCACCCATATCTGTCAACCGTGAAGTCAGATTTAGCGACTGCCACTTCCACCACATGGCATCCAACCAAGTGTGATGCAGAAAGAACATTGGGTCACCGGGAGCGTTGGCAACGTGGCCCATTACTCCTCGAACGGCAGTGTGACCCTGTCCATGTATTGTTCCAGCGAAGCACGTCCAGGCCGTAGTGTAGTTCTCGTAGGTCATGCACGCGTCGACATCAGCCTGGGTCGTGCCGCTGGCCAGTGCCGTGTCTGACAGGTTACGGTAGATGCAGTATTCGGTTGTATTGGAGGTGTCGTACCACAAGCGTAGGGTCTGGTTGACAAAGGGCCCATCGCGGACACATTTATCAATGGTAGCTGTGTCCCCGTCCAACATCTCGCCATCGCCTCCGAAAGAATCAGGCTGAAACATGACGCTCTCATTCAGGTGTGTAAGCGTTGCGTCCGCGGGTTCATCCCAGTAGGGTATCGATCCGGTATATCCACACTCGTCGCGCAGCATGTGGGCGTGGACAGTCACATAGTAGCGGTGCCAGGGAAGGAAATGCCCATTGCTGTGCATCCAGTTGGTTTGCAGGATGTGGGCCCACTGGAGCTCGTCCCACCGGCTCTTCGCCCTAGCGTCGATGCCGAGCGTGGCGGGGAGGTTCATGAGACAGAGAGTGGCATTCAAATAGCCTGACTGCTCTTCGGAAGTGAGTCGTGACCACGGTTTGCGTTGAATTGAGTCGGTGCAAGAGGTGGTCTCGCGCTTCGGAAGTGAAAACAGGTTGGACTGCGGCAGAGCTGAAGTTACTTCGAATAGCCCGAAGACAGCTGCCACTAGAAACTGGTTGAACTTGACCATTGCTGTTTTCCTTCCAACAACGGTTTCGCATAAATGACCAGATAAATGAAGAGCGTAGAAATGAATGGATGCAGATGACAAACGAGCGATCGGCCTTGCAGCGAAATTGAAAATAGTGAAAGTGAGGGTACCCAGAGACTGTTGATAGTCACGAGAAGAGGCAACAACTTTATATTCTTTCAGTGCGCGATACCAGATATTATACTAGTATGAATCCTTCTCAAATGACGGCTGTCCCCGAACTCCTTCCCGATTCTCTGCGCAAACTCTCGGTCATCGCTGAGATTCTCGTATCAAACTACGAAGGCATTGTGTAGAGCAATGTTGTGAGATGATTCAATAGTTAAAATTGTGGGGGCCTAGGGTACGACGTCGGACTTAGCTACAGATCTGTCAACAAGAACGGACATTGGAAGTTCTCGACCGATATTTCGGCCGATCCCGCATGGCTAACGGCAAGCCCTTTGACTGCAGGCGAAAATTGCCTACGGGGGTTCAAAGGGCAAATAAGCTTCATTCGTCACTGTTGACGTGGCCTGTGAACCAGGCCTTAGGTAGATAAAGTTTGGCCTATTGCGGCTCAAAATCATTAGTGAAAAGGGGCATCAACGGGTTGTCCGACAAGCTACTAGTTTTCCTGATTGTGTTCTTTCTTTTCACAAGAGCTTGAGCTGATACTATGACGGCACGGTACTTTGCAGCTAATTCTCATCCTGCTACTGAGTCCACGGGCCAAGCCCCTGTCTTGTCCCCATCCTACCAATGCCGCAGTGCCAGGATGAGCGTTCTTCTGTTTTCGTGGACTGCAAACCTTTCCCACAGCTGAGGAACAAGCCTCACTGCGAGTCAGGCACGACCGCCTTCGCGTGGAAATCTGGCCGCATGGGGCATACTTGCACGTTCTCATGAATATCGGCTAGAATTTCAATGGCATTCCTTCAGAACACAGGGGCATATTCTGTGAAATGTTAAATAGGCATACATAGAGTTCTATTGGACTCTTGGAGAGCAATACTAGTGCCACTTCCTACAATATATTGTGGTGGAGGAAACCTACTTTGTTTTCAGCCATAAATAAGTGGATATCTCACCTCCTTACTACGAACCAAAACTGGTTAACTCCTTGAAGGTGCCACTGTGTCGCAATCCGCCAATGTTCAACTACTTCCTTGGGATTATTTGCGGATACAAGAGCATGAATTATTTTAGTTGGAGGAGGGACAATTGGACGAGGCCATAGAGGAAATTATCAACGAGGTGTCTCCACTGAACGACGCGTTGACAGAAAGCATCATGAAAACATATGAGAGCATACAGGCTTGTTCAAAGCCTGAGCATTGGCACAGAATCAGACCAGGCTAACTCCCAGCATGTCACAAGAAGGGCTGGGCACTATTCGGAAGGCCATTGGCTTTAGGTGGACACCTGGGCAGCACACGTCAAAGCGTCCAGTGATCTAGTCAGAGTAAATATAGAATGTGTAACTACGAACGAATCTACGTTACACTTTCACCCGAGAGCTGATCTTCATGTCTTTCTCAAACGCCGCGACCACAAGTTACTCGCTCCCAGCAGCCAACTTGACGAGCTCCTCAGCCACGAGCTCCGGCCGGCTGACATTAACACAATGGCCCGCGCCTTCAACAAACACTCTTCGCACCTTCCCACCAGCCGCCACCGACTGCTCATACATCAATTCCTGCAGCTGCGTCGGCACGATCACGTCGTTCTCCGGGATAATCGTCACACTGGGAATCTCCTTCCACGCCTCATAAGAAACCACGCCGTCGTAGCTATCTGAGCTGTGCCGCGTCATCTGCGCGAGGTACTTTGCTTGCAACTCCTCGGACTTGATGTCATTGAAGATGAAGGCGGCGAAAGACGGGTCGATGGGCGGGAGATAGCCACCTGGTACGCCCGACTTGAACGGCTCGGGCATGGCGTCCTGGGCGCTCAGCCAGCGGCGGTTCGACTCGCCCAGGGGCAGCACGAACGATGCGAGGTACAGCACGCCGACGACCGCTGTGGTCTTGCCTTGTGCTGACCGGTCGGCCCTGCTGAGGTCCTTGAGGGCGGAGGACCCGGGCACGCCGCTGTACGAGTGGAGCATCACCACCACATCGGAAGGGCCCGTCTCGCTGTCTAGGGTGGACAGTATTGCCTCCCGGATATGCTTGGCGTCGTCCTCGCCCGTTGGCGCGGGCAAGACGGAGCCATCGTTGGCCGAGGGGAGATCTATGGCCCGCGCCTCGTGACCCTGGTCTCGGATGGCGGCGACGAGACTGTCGTAGAGTGGTGCGGTGGCGAATGAGCCCGGCACGATGATGAATGAGGTCCTGGATGCCATTTTCTTTGTTCAACAATATTAATTTTCCTTACAACTTGGTTTTAGAATTGAACTGATTGAGAGTCGGCTTGATGAAGATGGGGGCCGAATAGCTTTGAAGCATTGAAGCTGCGCCAGACAGCCCCCTTATATGTCAACAGACCATCCCCGCTGGATGAGGCCTGCTGGGAGCCAGTTGGTGCTCGTACATTTCGATTGTTGGTCCGCTCCTGATCGTCGGTCGTTGTAGAGCAGCGGGCACTAATCCGCTTGTGGGTTGATGGATTCCGCTGCGGGCTTACCAAGCTAACAGAATGGCGGATAGCTCTGCTTGGCCATGTACTCCAAAGCACTTGGGATGATAGAAGATTCTGAGCTATGGCGATGGGCTCAAGTAGTGCTTACTCGGAGGAATTGTATAATGGGATTGTTTAAACTGAAGTCTGGGGTGATTGTTTTGAGGGTGCCTACTGGGATGTCATGACAAACCTCGAGTCCTTGCTGAAAGAAGAACTACCACAGAGGACGCATCACTACTTTCATTAGTAATTGTCCGATGCCTCCGGCTTCTGTGTATTTCACGGCTCCGACAGGGACTCTGTCTTGCGAGTTGAACAGTCTAGTGTCAACCGTGAAATGCACTATCCCCGGTATCCCTGCACCACCTAAAAAGTTGGCGGTTGCCTAGCGCGGGAAGGATCCTCGCGCGATAGGAGAATTAGAAATCGCAGACCATATCCATGAAAGCGAGTTGAAAAGTCCGACATCCACACCTTTATAACGCGTGATATTATTAGTAGTTGAATCAGTCTCTTCGGCAAATGGCTAATAATATTGCATGCTCTGAGGGTTGGCATTCTGGCTACAACAGCCTCAAAGTGGATCCTCTGAATTTGATGCCAAGCTTAGTTTGTTTTTTCTTAGGAACTTATGGAACAAGCGCGAAAACTATCTACACAAGACCACGCCAAACCGTTGATTCACCGTGCGACGAAATGAGCAAGGGCAAGGCTCGAGCAGAGTTTCTCGAGGTTAATATCAACACTTGAATGGTTCTCTGACGTAGTGATGGAGTTGTGCATGACTTTTACACAGGAGAAGCTTGTAAGCCTCGCGAGCCCAGTCTCGCCCTGAGGATCTAGTGGTTTTGACCGGGAAGGACCAGGCTCAACTCAACCGCCACGTCATGTGTGTTATGCCGCCCACGCCCACGCGTGAAACAAGCTCCGGAGATTTTGGTTGGCTGTTCTGCTTGACCTCCTGACGTCTTTATTCAATCTGTTCATGACGTGCAAACTTGAATTTTTGTAAATATTGTCAGATTAAACAGTCGCTGTGCCCGAGCCTGGCGATAGAGACAAACCCAGCCGAAGTCATACAGCCCTCGCTCACCATGACATTCCAACAAGCCGAATACATGGAGGGCTCTAATACTGGGGAGAGTTCACGATCAAAATTCTCATCCCGCAATCCGTATCTTGACACTGGGGGCCAGGACGCGTATTATGGCGTCGAAAACGTTCACGATGACATCCCTTGGGTCCCGGACAGTCGCTACTACGCACCCGCAGCACACGCCGCGTACCACACCACCGGCGAGACGAGCTACCCAGGCTCATCCTCATATTCACCAGGACGGCCAGCCAGTCCAGAGCCGCCCCCTCTCCCAGTGCGCCCCTACGACGACCCCTCAGCATGGCCGAATGCCTCACCGCGCTCCTCTGAGCGATACTCCCCCGACTCCGAGCAGCGCCCAGATCTCCCACCCAGGCCACCGACCGGACACGACGAGCCCCACTCCCGCTCGCCAGATCGCATCGACGAACTCGTGCTTCTCCCGCCACGCCGTCGGCTGACGACGGGCGACATACCCGTTAACACAGTGGGATACACCCGGGACCCGGAGAGACTGATCGCCTATCTGATCCCACTTCCTCCCCCGTCCTCAAAGGGCCAGACCCTCAACGTCCCCCAGCGGTACATGATCTACACGCCGCCCGCTCCTCATCTCCTCAAGCCCGAAACAGTAGTAGGTTCCGGCGCCAAGGAGGGCAAGCGCCACAAGGCGAAGCGGCTCGTGCAGCAGGAGGTCAAGAAGGCCAAGACGTACGACGGCAAGACCCTCTCCCTGCGCGGGCTGCACTACAAGGCGCTGCGGGGCTGCGACCGCGCCGTGGCGGCCATCAAGAGCCCGGACATCACGTTCCTGAACCGCGTCCCCCGGAAGCGCGTCACCGAGCTCGTGCTGATCCACCCGGCCTCGGTGCTGGCGGACTACACAGCCCGCGAGGTGCACGCCGAGGTCGGGGCGCAGCTGGCGCGGACGCAGCGGCGGGCCGCGAGGGATAGTGTCATCAGTACGCTGCTGTTCCCGCCGTCGCTGGTTATTGATACCCTTGCTGCGGTGGTGTGGCCTTTTGGCGGGCTGGCGGAAATTGACGGGGTCTGGATGTATGCTAGTATCTCCGGGTATCTCACTGCGAGGAGCGTGACTCGGCGGATGGAGAGGGAGCCGGTTGTGGATGAGAACGGAGAGGTCCTTCAGGGAGGACAGAGTAGGTCTGACAGGGGGTTGAGCCCAGTGTCTGAGGATGATATCTACTCCGCTGGCATACAGGCTGAGCGCCCCGATGCGGGCGAGCCGAGTCGTCGAGACAGCCGGAGAGACAGCCGGCAGGTGCATTTCGAGGAGATCCTGGATGATGATGAGGACGAGGAGGACTTGAAGCGGGCTGCCGGGCAGGGCGTGAAGAAGGACGCCAAGAGGACGCTCAAAGTCCGAATGGTCCCCGACGACGCGATGGACACGATGGCGTCCTACTTCCAGGAAATATGCCACCAGAGGAATCCAAAGGCATTCGGGAGCCCCGGGATCCCGCCGACAAAGACTGATGTTCTGGCCAGCATTGGCTGGTGGCCTGATCGGCGTGGCAGAGCCCCTGGTGTGGAACATCCTGGAGACTGGGATGACGAGAACGTGAGTTCCCTGTTCCCTTCTAAAATTTCTTCACTTGGATTCTATTGGATACTGACGTGTTGTAATTTAGTGGCAGACAAGACAGGTCAAGGAGGACATGGACAAGGTCTTGACCAAGGCTGCCAAGTCGTGGGATAAGTGGTGCAAGTCTTATGCCCAGTATCCCGAGAGAGCTATGAAGGAGAAAGGTCACAGCAGGACATCTGAGGTTTTGAGAAAGCTTCGTGTGAAAAAGGATTCGCGTGGGCCAAGCGTTGTTGTATGACAAGGGTTGCGTTTTGCGAGTTTGGATTGTGCACTTCACTCCGCGCGTGGATATTGTTGCTGTGTGGCAGTGTACATGTCTGTATACCTAGGCACATATTCCTCGGTTTAAATTTCTTTTCAGACAGGGTGTCGATCAATAATTTTACGTTGGAGGAATCAAATATTGAAGGATACTCATACACTTCCATGGAAAATGCAACTTTGTAAATAGTGACCTCAATCTCATGATTCATCAGAGGACTCGTCAAAAATACAGCACGTTAGGTTGAAAATGACACCAACCCTTCGATGTCAAGACACGGCCTTTCTAGATGAACTGACAGGACCGGCACCGAGCGACTCACCCCAATTCGGCCGTTCGCATCCGCTTGATCGTCATGGTATGCGGACGGCAAGGGCCCGGAGGAGAGCTGTAGCGAGTATCCGCCCTTTCCATCAGCGCATACACACGAGGCTCCTGTGACTGCTATGATAGGAACCCAATTTCAGGGTATCTACTAGGTTTGCGCCCAGCGGATGAATGCAAGTACACCTCTACACTAACAGTACCCTGTCCGACAACCTTGGAATTAAGTATCTCTGGAGATACTTAGAGCGCCATCTCTGACTTGGCAGGCCCTAAAAATGGCTTAGGCATATAGGTTAGAAAGCATATTATTTACGATGTGGTCCAATACTCGTCTTCATACCCGTCTATTCAGCCAATGCGACTTGCATATTATACCTAGGCATTTCAATCATGTCGACCAAAATTAACAACCGCATTTTACACCCGTCTTGTGCCATTGGTCGCCGGGTTCCACTCGGGAAACTTCCTGAGCCACTTCCTCACAGTGCGGATCTGCCACTTGTGCGCCTCGCGGATGAACTGCGGCTCACTTTCAATATCCAATATCCCGTTGCTGTCCCAGTGGTGCCCGCCGTCCACGATCAGGTACGCCGGGTGGAGATCGGAGCTGTACCTCTGCGGTCCCAAATTGGAATGGTAGCACCCGTCCAGCCACGGGTCATGGTTTCCGTCGATAAATGCCAGCCTGTCCGCCTGGAAGTCCAATGCGCCGTACGCGTTCCACCTGTCGATGTCCGGAGAGGATGGGATTGTGTTGTACTCCCCTGGTGGGAAAGCCAGGGTGCACTGCTCTTGGGTGTAGTTGGCGTCCATCACCTTGGAGAGGAGGGATTTGCCCTCCTTTCGGGCAGTTTGGTACAGACCTCCCTCTATGCAGGTTGTATAAAGGTAGGCACGCGTACCGTCGTCAACTTGCTCTGTCCAGAAGGTTGCTGTCATGTGTGTTAGCAACGGGTCACGTGGTCGGCACGGAACAAGGAAAATAGTGCCTACCATTTCCCTGCCCAAAGCATTCTCCACTGGAATAGTCTCCGCCGGGGCAAGTAGGCAAGATTACGTCCTTTACGTATTTGGCGTAATTGCCCAGGTTCTCCCACGGCTCGCCGTCGGTGTACTTCGCCAGTTGCTCGTCCACCGCTGTCACCTCCTCCGGTGCATCAAGATTGGTGACATTCCCACAGAATGACCAGAACTGCGTCTTCTGATTGATCCAGGTTAACTCCTGCCACGTGGCAGTTGGATAATCGAACCTAGGGTTTGTTACTTCAAAGTGATACATTCTGGAACATCCTCAAGCACAAAAGTGGGGGGGTGGATCGGGGGGGGGGTTGCACTTACGGCGACCCAACAGGGTATGCAATGGTCTTTGCGAAGTCCCGGTTGTCTGTCAGTGACTCCAGGCCGAAGATTGACTTCAGTTCTTGGATAGCTTCGGTGTTTCCGTCCTCGACTAGAGCATCAAACTTGTCCACGATGTCATTGATGCTCTGGACACAATCACTTGGGCCAAACTTCTGGATCGGATCATACCACTCCGGATATTCCACAGCTGCTCGGATAACACCGCTGGCCGCGATTCCGCCATAAATGAGATCTGGGTATGTCTTGACGGTGAAAGATGTCTGGGCACCAGCAAGGCTCCCGCCGTACATGATCCAGGGAGTGGTTGGCGCTGTCAGGGAGACATTCACCCCGGGGAAGCTTGCGTGTTGCGCGAAGTATGCAAAGTCCGCGATCGTCTGCTCGTTGGTCAGGTACGCCAGATTATCGGTGGTGAGGTTCTCGAAGGGAACGCTCTGTCCGTAGTAGCGGTTCTCTATGATCACGCCCAATCCTCCTGTAGCATTCATCAGGATCTGGATAATCCCTGTCTTGAGGTTTGAAAAGCGGTTCCTCGCATCAGTCTCTCCCCCAATATACAGATATACCGGGCCACCGGGCTTGTAGTAGCTCGCATCGAAATAGTAATGCTGCTTGAAGGTGGCGTTTGTGTGTGGAGCATACCTTGATGTGGTCAGTATTGCTTTGATATCGAGATCGCTCTTGGCTTACTCACCGGGGGTCACTGGGGAAATGGTCTATCGGCTGATCAATGGTATTAGGAGGGTACGCGTTGGACTGGCGCGTGCTGAGGCCTGCAGGCTGCGGTCGATGAAGAGGCCCTGGTCCAGCGAAGGCCAGGGAGCTCAAG
The DNA here is from genome assembly GCA_013842865.1 of Diaporthe sp. NJD1. Lineage (NCBI taxonomy): Eukaryota > Fungi > Ascomycota > Sordariomycetes > Diaporthales > Diaporthaceae > Diaporthe > Diaporthe sp. NJD1. The sequence continues at coordinate 519,139 of JACDXY010000014.1, read as the reverse complement.
GCAAGGACAGACACAATCGAACGCATGGTGATGATGTCGTCTCTCACAGCTGGATGGAGTCACCACGATTTCGGTTCAGGGACTGAGCAGTACTCATTCCCATCATTCCGGGCTTGGCTGCACTTTATAAATGAGTGCCTGCAAGGAACCCGTACAAAAATCACATCATCTCCGCGAATGACGACTTGGATGCTGCACCGTAAGCCGAGCCCCGCAGGCGCGCATATTATAGGTTGCATCAAGCCGGGATGCCGGGATTCTGCAGAGCTTGTTTTGCCGATCATCAGCTGTGCTGTGATGGGATGAGCCGCATCAAGCTTCCTCACCTTCCCGTTGCGGTCCAGTGAGGTAGGATGCCTTCTGGGGCCGGCTAAACATGGACGCGCTCACGATTTTGGTGGGTAATGCGGCGCAACTCTCGTTCGTCTAGAAATCGCTCATGGAAACAAAGTATTGAGTAAGATACCCGTGGCAGCGGTCTTCGTCGCAAGTAAGCAGTGAGGCCCGGTGACCGTCCCCCGTAGATCCCGACGGGTTGCAGCGGAGGCCGCATCCCTGTCACCGGAGCACCTAAATTATTCTCTGTGACATTCGGACCACACCGGTCAGTCTGACCCCACCGCCCACACATTGAGAAGTATATCTGCTGTCGATGTCCATAATGAGTCTCGCGTCTCTGAGGCTACATACCGTTCTACTTGGTAATGCCATCCCCGCACCCAACATTTTCTCTTATCTGATGAATTAGTGGACGACTTTCTCTTCACCGTAGAGTATGGAGGAAGCCAGGCCATCCAAGGCTGTCGTCAACCATCAGCTCTCGGCGTCTTTGACCCACCCTCAAGCGTCTCATATTCCGCCGGTCCGAGGCTCCTATTGAAGGCGAAGCCCCTCGAAACCTTCGAACTTGTGGCTTCCGCTGGTCCTCGCGCTTCAACAACCCTGAAGCTCCTCGGAAGCTTTCCTTCCAGTGCGGTTCTTGGTTCTTCTATATCCGCCAGCAATTAGTAAATATGGCAATGGAATTGGTTTTTCAAAGGACAAAACTATGACAGCCACTTCAACGGAAAGCCCACTTACCTAACGCAATGGCTATTATGTCAATAATCAACGGCACAAATGTAGCCAGGGCCAGCACCTGGCCGATGCTCCACCGCCGATCCTTCCCCCATGGACCCATGGCATCAGCAAGACGCACAGCGATTGCAGTGAACGTGCCCAAAAGCAACCACATCATCGCACAGCATAAAGCAATGTCCAGCGCTCGTGCCTTCTCCCCGTGCCTCTTCCAAAAGTTAGGGGGGTCATGACGCAGATTGTTGTTGCCATGTTTCTGAGGAGCATCGGAGGCCTGCTGCTCGGCTTCTTTGATGTTGTAGACAAGATAGATCCAACCGGGCAGATTGAGGCCAAGTAGAACCTGGGCCGTGATGATAGAACAGTCTAGTGCCTTGACCAGTCGATGACTCGTCAAATCGCAAAAGAGGAGCCACATTATTTGTTGGACATGCCGACTAGCCTGAGTACCTAAGTACGTGTCATTGTCGAAGAATCCGGAGATATCACCGGGCCCGCGCCATCTGTAGTATAAAACAGTCATTCCAATGACGAATGCAATGACGAGGAACCACAATACCGACCGTATTCCCCGGCGTCGGAGTCTTCGTGCCGTGAGTTGCAGTATGAGTGGGGGGAATATCGAGAACATTGACATTGTCGCCGCGTTGACCAGAGAGTAAAGGAATACGTTATCCCCGTTTTCGGGGTCTCGAGCAGCCGAAGAGAAGCGGTAAATGGAGGCTAATAGCATGGACGCAGAGAACAATAGCGACACATCAAGAAATGTGTTCAGCGTTTGCTCAAACCAGCCGTGGAATCTTCTCCAGGGCCTGTATGCCTTCGAGGCCATGATAGAGTTCAGACTAATCACAATGGTGTAGACTGTGGTCAATAGAGCTATCAAGTAGTAAGAGGCCATCATCTGATCTTGACAATCAGTTTCCTTATTCGTGGACGTCGCTCCAGGTGTCACCCGAGAATTGTGCATCAAGACTTACGCCTATGCCCGCCAGGTCTGGGTCACCCTCGAGCGGAAGGAATCCACACATCTCCCGCTTACATTCATAGATGGCCGTAGCAGCGGTTGTGTTCAAAATGTCGTCACGGGTGTATTCGTCCCAAGATTGGTACCACAGCAGGAGGTCACCATCTGTGAGTTCGAATTGTGTCCAGTTCGATGGGACTAGTGAACGAAGGAAATTGAATGTAGCAGAGTAGCCAACATCGAACGTCTCATCGTTGTAGGAGATCAGATAATCTGCATAATATGCACTTGCCGCTGTGCAGTCGCTGAAATTGAGTTCTGAGATAGGGGGAGGTGACCAGCTGGAGGAGACTATGGAGTTCAGATCCATGGCGAGTTTCTTCAGCAGCCACAATTGCCTTGCGTATGGGCTATTGGGCCCTGAGTAGAAATTTTAGAAATAGATCACAACGATGAAATATAGACTGTCATGCGAGAGCAGGAAATGTTGGTGCTTTGCGGAAGGCGAGTGAGCAACGTTAGGGCTTCAGCCCCAAAGCAAATGGGAGTTGAAGCTGTTGATATTCAGCAGCGGTCTGTGCAGAGTTCAGGGCTGACCAACCCATGTTAAGAGGACGTAAAATGATTTGTGTTCCGTGTCATCGTCGTCCCTTTCGCTTTGTTAGTGGAATCCTGCAAAGCGGATCAGTGTCTTGACCAGGCCCTGCTGCTGTAACCCACCCTTGTAATCCTCAACCCACTCGAGTGCTCTTACAGGCTAGGGCAGGCATCCTCAGAAAGCCTAGCGTAACAACGATGAAGGGTCCGCATCCTTCTATTGGGGGCCACTTCCATATCTCGCACCTATTCTGGCAAAGGAACACGCCTTGCGCTGCACAGGACAGGCAACGTTGCCGTGCCAGGTGGCTGGTTCCTGTGACCTGTGTAAAAGTTTAGGCGTGCATAGCGGCTCAGCTCCAGGGGAAAGCATGCGCGCCGATTGACCAAGGATGGTGGTGCAGAAGACACCTGCAAGGTCCAACCGCCGCGGCACCCACCAGGGTTGGTTTGAGAGAGGCTAAAAAGGCGCACAGTCAGGCGTCGCAGTACCTGGTCATGGGTATTATTCAGCAGCAATGCAATCGGCATACTCACCCATCACTCATCAGCATCTGCTATTACTGAAATGAACGGCTGCAAGTGTGATGAGCTATACAAGAGCCAAGTGGTCCTGGGTAGATGGTCCCTGTTCCGGCCTTGTTCTGTGCATTGACTGATAGTTAGTTCTGTTCTCTCTGTTGTTATGTCTTGAACTCAGTGCTCCTGAGCAAACCCCCTACTATTACGTTTTGGTCTTGAATTCCGAGGCATGTTCTGAGTCCGATTTGGACCGCATAATCCAATGAAAAATTCTTCATACGGCCTTCTCACAAGCCAGCTTTTGATTAAAAATGAGGTATGGATGTTTTGACAACGTTGAATGTCAGACAAGAAGAACAAATTTATTATTGAAAGACCAGAATTCTTGATGACATTCAAGTTGTTCCTAATCTCATACAATCGTAGGGAAAGTCTTTCCGAGGTCGTCCCAATACTCGGCGTTGTGTAACAACCGTGCTTGCTCTAGTACCCATGCAGATTGACGTGCTCCGAAGTAGACGCGCGGATCCTCCTATTCTCTCTAACAAGCAAAATGCGGATCCACCAGGCACACAAAATCGAGAGGAGGGCGAACCCTGCCGAGGCACCAAAGCCGATAGCATAGCGCGGCTCGTCACTTTTTGGCCAGAGGTAGGCACCATAGATGTAGCCAATCTGGATGGTAAGTCAATAGGAATCCTCTCAAAACTTCAGTCCAGATGAAACGTACCTGACCGCCGACGTTTGTCATGGCAAGAACAACGGCCTTTTTCTCCTTGGTCTGAGACAGCGTCGAAGACGCCCAACCGATAATGACCGAGTTAACGCTGTAGGCGCCCATTGCGAAGATGAAGCATGCGACATAGCGAGCCGCTGTATTCATTGTGGCGGCCGCAAGCACGAAGCCAATAATGGCGGTGGTCAGACCAGCGGTTATGTGCCATGTCCTCTCGTGAAGGCGTCCAGAACTCCATCCGAAAGCGATTCCAGCAGCGCCGGCGAAGATGAAGGGCGGACAAGTCATGACAAGGGTGATGGTAGTATTGAAGCCGAGGGTCTTGACAACACTGTGTGGCAAGGCAAGTTAGCGTCTAAGAGCTATAGACCCTCCGTACTAGTCAGGCGAACTTACGTAGGGAAGAAGGAATTGAAAGAGCACGCCGAAAGGTGGAAGTTCTGCATAAGACAGAAGAGCCAGGTCCGCTTGTCGCGGCAGGCCTGCTTCAAGCCGTCCATGGCTGAGGCCTTGACGTCCGAAGAGTCCGAGACCTTGTCCCTTTGCATACGTGCATGGGCCAGCTCACGCTCATCGTCCTTAAGCCAACGCGTGGTGAGTGGCGTGTTCGGGAGGAACCAGAAGCCGACGAGGGCGACGAAGCCGGTGGCGGCTCCTTCGACGATAAAGAGCCATCGCCAGCCGGCGATACCTCTGAGTCCATCCATCCCGGCAAATATTCCTGCGGCGATCAGGCCGGAGAAACCGGTGGCGAGGATCTGAGCACAGTATAGCACGGCGATGCGGGCGGCAACTTCGGTGCGGGTGTAGAAGATGGAAAGCATGTAGGTGGCACCGGGGTAAAACTTTGGTATTTGTTAGCGAGACTCTGTAAATGGGCTCGGCGTCACATCGCTGATGAGAAGACAACTTACTGGAGCCTCAGTGATGCCCAAAAAGAATCTGCAGGCCACGAGGCCGCCATAATTCTGAACCAAGGCCGTACAGCCTATTGATGGCATTTATATTAGTTATCACAGTCCAAGGGGAGTATGGGTACACAGAAATGCATCTTACCGGACACCACAGCCCAGACCAACATCCATGCACTCATGTATATGCCCGGCTGTATTCTGGTGATCAACATGTTGGAAGGAATCTACTCATTGTTAGATCGACTCTCCTAGAGCTGGGGACTCGGGTCTAACAAACCTGCATCAGCACGTAACCGACGAAGAGACTAGAAGGTTGTCAGCTCTGTCCTATAGGCCCGTGGTATACTACTGTGCAAGAGCTTAGGCATGACTGCCACGCCTCTACAATAGTCATTTTCACGAGAAGCTTGGAATACTTACATAGAGACTGTAGTGTTGAATTCGGTGCCCGTCATGCCCAAGTCATCCTCCAAATTGTTAAGTCGCGCTTGGGCGATCGCATTTCGATCGACGTAGTCTAGAGCAGGTTAGTTTAGACGAATCTGCATAGTTGAGGATCATACAGCTTACTGAGGAAGTACATGATGCAAAGAGTTGGCTGAAGTGACATTGTCAGTAAGGAAAGCATTTGGCATCGTTGCCTTCACTCACCATTATCCGGTAGTCAAGCTTCCGCACGAGCTTGATCTCCTCGGGATCAGTCTTCCTGGCAGTGCCGGTCCAGTCGCGCTTCTCATCTTGCTCAGGAGGCTTCTCGCCCTTGACGCTATCAACGTGTTCGATGGCGTTCGCCTGACGGTCCACAGACGTCGACCGTTTCTCGCTGGCGGCCATCTCGAGCTTCTTGGTGTTAAGATCTTAGAGTTTGCGCCACACGATCTTTCCGCTAGCGATCGGCTTTGACGGCGTTTCTTGGGTAAAACAAGCAACGGCTTGGGAATTGGCACACCACCAGTGGCCTGGGTGTCTGGGCATTTATCACAATATTTCAACAGTTGGGTCTGCTACCCCACAGTAGTATATTACACGTGCCCCCAAGTCCGGGGTGCAGCGAATCCGGGGCAGTCTCCAGCGAAAATGGAGCACTCTCCAGCGAATCCGGGGTATTCTACATAGGGTTCAATAAGCTGGCTGGATATGCGGGGTCAATATCTGGTGCCCGTTGGCCCTTGTCAGCAGCGAGGTCAGGATTGATCTTGGCGACGCCGTCGTCGGGGGAGGGTGCCCCAATGAGACACAAGTAGATGAGACCAACACCGCGATCGCCAGTCAGAGGCCAAGACTGTGGCATGAGTAGTTTCTCGGCAGTCTTGGAAAAAGGTGACACAGCATCCCTTGCCTTGGGTGTGGCGCGGGGTACTGCAGCTAGATATGGTGCCCGAGAAGAGACACAGACTGGCGGTCGACATAGATAAGAGGAAAGGGAGAGCACGACAGCATGATCTTGGTCACGTAATTCGGACACCGATTTATGACAACACTTTAATTATGGAGATATTCTTGAGAAAAGCCGCCGGGATCATGATCCTCATCCCTCTCAAGATTATTTTGTGTCCGGTGACAGGTTTCCACAAGGATTTCACACCTTGAGAAGCCATGACCGTGGAATCTTCTCGGACAGGGCTCTGTCGCCTACCTCTAAGCTCCTGACAAAGGCACTGAAAACTCAGACCTTTCTGGGCATCACGCGCGTCAGGTCTGACCGTGAGCTGGCCGCGGACAGGTGAAGCTGTAGGATACCACAGCAATACTTTTATCATTCTTAATAGCATTCTTTCTTCACAGAAGGCGGGAATTGCGCCGGTATCACATCTTTTGCTTAAGTGATGCCTCTAAAGACTACCCAGGTAATTCAAAGCCGTGACTCTATGTACAACGACCTAGAGTGTTACAAGAGTAGATGCAATATTATGTCTACCAGGTCAAGCAGAGCTGCTCAGTATACCGGAATGTTCGTCTTGCACTTTGAGGGTGTTTGAGCTCCCATTATTCAGGGTTGTTAGATCAACTACTACGTAGGCGGCTCAACCAAGTGCGGAAGAATTCCAGGGGAACGGTAGAGCGTGGGATGTTCGCAGAGGCTGTGCTTCTTGGCGATTAGGCAGTCGAGGGCCGCAGGCCAAGCCCATGCTGCACGCCGAATATATGACGGCCAACCATTCATTTGTCGCCCTTTGCATAGCACCGCCGACGACAGAGTGACCCGGAGTTTTGCTTCACATGGACATGGACGGCGCGTCCGTCGTTGTCGGAGACGCTGGTAAAATAGTCACATTGCAGGAATTAAGCAGTGCATGTAGAAGGTCAACTTAGGAAATGCAACATTTGAAGCTACCACTGCAACTGCGCTTAATAAGCCTTCGCGCCATGAGCCATGTTTCTGAGAGTCTCCCGCCCGTATCGCGATACCGCAAAAATATCCCATTGGATCAAATGCATTGAGGAAAATAGCCAGATGACCACGGCTGGTGGTAGGCATAGTGGCGCAGGCTAATCTGCTGCTGCAGGCAGTGCAGTTTTTACACTTCCATGTCGACCTAGAGGTTTGACTAAACCACAGATTAATGACTTGGGTAAATATCATTGCTGCCGCTCCTCCTAAAGGTGTTGCCTCAACCTCACCGATCTAGCACATTCTTCACAAAGGCGTCTTCGCGTCTCAGCAACGCAAAATGTTTGCATTACCACCGTACGAAGAGGATTTTGTGTATTCATTCCTACTCATCCAGGGAACAAGACCTTTACGGCTTCTAAAATTCAATCCCTCTCCACCAGGCACTACGCTGTCGCTGTCACTATCTGATGCGAAACAAGAAGACAAGTTCTGTGCCATCTCTTATGCATGGAATCGCCTTGTGTGCACACCCTGGTTCGGGCCGAACCGCAATGTTTTCTGTACGACACATGGCATCGCACGCTGGACCAACGACAAAGCGTTGTGCAATAACTATCTTAGCTATTCTCGGAGTGTCCCAGACGGATACGTGGATTTACTCATCAATGGGAAGAGATTCTACGTTCAGGACACCGTATATCATCTTCTCCTGGCCATCCAAGGGCGTTTTCAGAACGGAGAATATTTTTGGCTGGATGCCATTTGCATAAATCAGAACGACAGAGTCGAAAGGGGACAACAAACTGCCATTATGCATGAAATCTACAAAGCCGCTCAACATGTATACGTCTGGCTGGGGATAGCGTACGACGGTTCAGATATGGCCATGGACTTCCTGTACTACCTTTCCCCGTCGGCAAGCCCTTACGCGTCTTTGCTGCACAGCCCTCTGCGAGCACAGTCTCACTCGCAAGATCTGACTGGGCAAGTCTGCTCCCTATTCGACAGGCCGTACTGGAAGCGAACTTGGGTGATCCAGGAGTTTCTGCTCGCCCGGGACGCGACGCTCCTCTGCGGAGATAGAGCAGTTCCTTACACCAAGGCCGAGTCCTTGGTCGATCAGCTCGATGGCGATTATGAATTCCAGAAACGGTACCCAGAGTGGTCTGCCACACCGGCTGTAAAGCTCATCCAGGCCAGGAAAGCTTTCATGTCCTCTCCTGTGAAGCCGTCGCTGGAACACATGGTTCATCACTTCTTGTTCACACGGAGCACTTTTCCAGAGGATAAGCTCATCGGCCTGCTGAGGGTATCTCGGTCAACCGTGGAGACAGGGTTCAACGGGGAAGCGGGAAGTCATGAGAAACGAGTGGAGGTTATCAGCGAAGTCGTCAGAGACTCTCAGGGCCGAGCGATGGACCCAAAGACAACACAGGAGTGGCAGTACCTTCTAGCGTGCCTATTGGGCGTACGAGACATCTTCCGGAAGCCTGAGGCGAGCCGATCTCCCTACTTTGGCTGCAACACGCTCTTGTACCAGCCCAGGAACTGCCCTCCTGCAACATCAATGCCATGCCCTGGGAGAGTTGTACCACCCCAGGCAGAACAGCAGCCACATCCTCCTACAAACATTCCAATACTTGTTGTCGGAAATGTCCGGTCTTCGCAACCCGCTTTATGGCCTGCACATCCCGTTTATGGAAATGGTGCGTCGCGTAGGCCGCCCCCTCCGGCCCCTACGACGCGTAGGCCACCGACTCCGACGCGTAGGGCACCCCCTCCGACGATGCGTAGGCCACCTCCTCCGGCCCCTACGACAAGAGTTCTGCGGCCACCTGGTTTCGCACATCCACAATAGGCATTGAGAAGAGTCTGTTGGTTCACCAAATGCCACGGTCCTTTAGCCCTCTCAATAAGGAGATATTTGTACAAATGGTGCATATCATAAGAAGGAAGCATTAAGTCCAGAGGTGGAAAGTATTATAAATTCAACATAGCTTCCCTCTTAGTGATGATGTGCACTTTTGTGGGATTACTGTGTATAAATCCTTCTTTGTATTGTCAGTCAAAGAGAATGATAGATGGATACCCCAAGCATCACTTCGGCCTCTTGCGAAGCCAATGCCCTCCTGCACTCTCTCTTGTGACGCTCCTTGGATAACTCTGCGATCAAAACCCTCAGGTGCGCGATATGAGACCAAGGAGAAAGCACCAGTCCGGCCGCAGCAGCAGCTTTTGCCAGAAATAACTTAAGCTGGGCGTCTGCACCAGATTTGAAAACCAGGTTTTCAGGTATGCTAACCGGTTGCGTGGACTGCCGGGCCAAATTAGTGGCCGGCCTCTTTTCTAGGCCTCACCCGGCTGGTGTGAAACACGGCCTCGAGTTTTGGGCCGCTGACACGGGCGAGCCGTTGCAGATGACGACATCACCATTGTGAGATTGACTTTTCTTTTCATATCAAGTGTGCAGCGGCATCAAATACAGGACCTAGAACCGATTACATTTGGTGTAGAAAATCCTATATAGGGGGCGTAAACACATGGCAACAAATTAAGCCTGCAAGAATTGCCCATCCCTCGCAGCTTTAACCCTCACACATTGCCCATTGATTCTCAGGTATCGATCAAAAGCATCTCCTCCAATAACAAAGGGATGCTCAACCCCTTCTGGTCTGTGATCAAGGAGGTCAAAATGGTACAATGAGCGGTCCTGGTTCTGATGGTTGGCGATAAGCGTGTCAACATTAGCCTCCTGCGCGAGGTCAGCAAACCGGTTCAACGAGACGATTTGCTGGTCCTTGGCCGATGCATTGCTCGGGATCCCGACGCCGCCGTAGAAGCCAGCTGTGTGCTTAACGCCTTGATCGTATACACCGAAAATAGTGGATACCGTGCCAGGCGTATGCCCCGGAGTCACGTAGAAGTTGAAAGTGACGTTCCCGAAAGTAAGGACGTCTCCCTCCTCAATAATCTTGTCCTGCATCGGCCCGTCTTGCACCTGCACCATGGCCTCCCAAGCCGCGGCCGAGGCGTATGTGGTAGGTTGGAAAGTATCCTGCAGCCAGCGCGCCCCGCCGTAGTGGTCGAAGTGCTCGTGGGTGATGATGAGGTGCTTGATGTCGCTGCCGGTGAAGCCAAGTGTTTCCAGGGCCGGGACGAGGATACCCTCGGCCTCTGCGGCGTCGTTCAGCGAGTCGAAGACGACGAGCCCATCGCCGGTGTCGTATGCCCATGCCGAGACCGCACTCTGACCGATGAAGTAGAGGTTGTCGAAGACCTCGCGGGGGGCGACGAAGCCTGGGAGTTGCGTTGCGGAGGAGAGCTCTGGGTAGACTTGTCCTAGGATGCAGCGATGTCCGAAGTATGCAGAGAGGTCGGCGCCTGCAAGATCGCGTGCCTCGTTCAACCACCTCGTGACGTTCTCCTTCTGTTCGTTGGCAAATGTTGTGACGTTGAAGAAGTCCTGGAACTGGGCCTGTGCGAAGCCGGTCAGGGCCGCGAAGAGGCTCCACTGCTTCATTGCGTTGGACTTCATGCTGGACAGATGGCACGAGGGTTGAGAGTGGGCTCTCTTGACTGAGTTCTCACGTAGGATTGCGCGCGTCTTTCATATTTATATTCAATCTCCTCCCCTATACCTTCATATCCACTCACCAGTAGCTCTGAAGTCCTACTATAGGCGGGGTGTGTGCAGCCAAGACCCGACCAGACGAAGATCCTCCCACGAGGCATAACATTGCGTACAAGACCCTGCTCATGAGGCAGGTAGTATTCACCTCGGAGTTCCCGGCATGGTGGAGCAAAGGATAAATATCCGGGTCCCGGAAAAGCATTGGTATAGGAGCTGGGGAATATTTAGAACCGGTCAGGCCGCCGAGCGAACAGATGGGGAGCGGATACTAGTCATTAGTTCGGATGAACCATTGGAATTTGGGGTGAAGTGCCGCGTGGGGTTGGAACTGGTTACCAGGAGCGGAACAAATGTGGGAAAGAAAAACAGCACACAAGATCGAGTCTAGTAAAATGGACCAAATAGTTTTTTGCGACAAAACGTCGCGTCAGCATAAATACCCTACTTTGTAATTACTTAATTTACCCTACTCGCGGGCTTTCACTTCTACCTGAAATAATAAAGCCTTGACTTTTACATTATGCGTTCTACTTAATTGTTATATTTATCCTTATACCTTAAAACTCTTTATAATTAAGCCTACTTATATCGTAGCATCTTGTGATACCCTTAATTGCCTCTGAAAAGCCTTAATCGCTAAACTATCTTATAAGCTTAATAAGCATTAATAAGCATAGCTAAAAGCTATAAAATTGTAAAGCCGAAATATCTATTATTATTATCTATTCCTTGTATATTAATATCTAAGCTCTTATTAATTTATAGCAGCCCTAAGCCTTTTATTATTATAAATTGCCTTAATTTATATAGCTATATTATTTAAGGCAAGGAGATTATGTACTTAATGCTGAAGCTTAAGTATTATAAGGATAAGCTTAATTATATTATTTATGTTATTAATGAGCTCCTTAAAGCTAAAAGTAGCCTAATTATATTTATTATAAATAGTTATAAAGTAAGTAGATATTATAATATTGTGCTTATTATAATTATTATTAATATAAAGATATATTATAGGATATTAAGTATTTTATTTAGCTTAAGACTTTTAAAGATAGATAGAATATAGCCTTAGTTAAATGGGATATTTAAGGAACTTAGTATTAAGCTATAATTATAGGCTATTTATTTTTTAAGAAGTTAAATATTATAGCGCTAGGTAATAATGTTTTAGAGATAAAGTAGTATAATGAATTAGTAGTTAAGCTTTTTAAGATTAAATGTACTACTTACTTTAATAAGAAAAGTAGCGGCTTAATATAAGAGTGTATTGCTATAAATATAGATGGCTATGATTTTTTTAAGGGTAGATACCTTAATTGTTATTATAAGCTAGGTATCTTTAGTTATTCCTTTGCTAAGAGTAAATTCTTTATAATAAGAGGATTAGTAAGGTAGAATTTAATAAGAATAAAGGCTAAATAGGATGAAAAGAAGTATAAGTTAGAGGAGGCTAGAGGATTTAGTGGTATCTTTAATAAGATACTTGAGAATGTGATAAATAAGGAGCTAAAGTCTATTCTTTATATTATTAATAAGCGCCTAGAGTACTTAGCGGAGGAGAAAGAGGATAATGAAAGCTTAATAAAGAAATAGAAAAAGAAGAAGTAAAATAAATAAGTAAGGAGTAAGATATATATAGAAGAGGAGTTTAGGAAAAGGTTTATAATTAAGATATATTATAGTATAAAATACTTAGGTTAGGTAAATAATTAAAGCTAATAAGGCATATTATATTAGATTATAAATATTAAATAAATATGAAATAAATATAATAAGGAGAAGTGAAAATTTAGAGAGATAAGCAAGAAATAATTAGAAGTAGGGGGCTAAGGAAAATAAGTATGTGATAAGGTGGGTCTAAGGTAATATTAGGGTGGGCTTAGGGGTTTAGGTGAAGTCTTTATTATTAAGGTATAATTAAGGCTTTTTAGGGCTGATTAAGCTAGTTTAGGATAAATAACTTAAGTATATAATAATATTTAATTCTTTATTTACTTTCTTCTTTAAATTTATATTTATATTTTTATTTAATTTATATAATAATTTTATTTAATTATTATATAAAAGCTATTATTTAAATAATATAATAATATATTTTAATAAAATATAATTTAAATATATTTATAATAATAAATTTATTAAGAATTATATTTAAATTATATTTTATTAAATATATTTAAAAAAAAATTATTTTAAAAGAAATATAAATATATTTTATAAATAATTTTAATTTTTATATATTTATAAAATAATAATAAATTTCTTTAAATAATAATAATTTTATAATATTTATTTTAAATAATATTTATTTAAATATTTAAATAAATATAATTTATAAAGCTTTTTATATATTATTATAAAATTATTATATTAAATATATTATTAAATTTATTATATTAATATATAAAGAATTATAATTAAATTTAATATATATAATATATTTAATAATAAATTTAATATAATATTTTTATAATTATATTTAAAAGATTTTATAAATTATATTTATTTAAATATTTAAATAAATTAAATTAAAATAATATTATTTTTTATATAAAAAGAAAATTTATAAAAGTTATAAAATAAAAATATTATATTTAAAAAATTTAAAATTTAAAATTATAATATATATTTATAAATAATAATATTTTTTTATTTATATATTTATTTATAATATTTATTTAAATAATTATATATATAAATATATAAATAAAAAAATATAATTTATAATTTTATAATATAATATAATATATTAAAATTTATTATTATATTAAAAAAAAGAAGAATTTATTAATTATTTAAAGATTTTTTTATAAAGCTTATAATAATTATTAAATTTATTATATTAAGCTTTAAAAATTATATTATATTAAATATTTTTTATAAAATAATTAAGAAATTATTTATAATTTAATTATATAATATATTTTTAAAATAATTACCTTTATAATTTATATTTTATTATAAATTTTTTTATAATTAAATCTTTTTATATTAAATTAATTCTTTAATATAAAAAAAAATTAAATTTATATTTTTTATATTATAAATATAAAGATTTTTAAAATAATTATAATTTTTAAATATAATTTTATTTTTTTAATATAAATAATTAATTATAATTATTATTTAATATAATATATTAAAATTTATTATTATATTAAAAAAAAGGAATTTATTAATTATTTAAAAACTTTTTTATAAAGCTTATAATAATTATTAAGCTTATTATATTAAGTTTTAAAAATTATATTATATTAATAAATTTAAAAAAAATTATTTTTATTTATTTATTAATAAAAAATTAAATTATTTATATTTTTAAAATTATAAATTAATTTTAATAAATATAATTATAAAAATATAATTTTTAAAATTAAATTTATATTTTTTAAATATAATAAAATAAAAATAATTTATTTAATAAAATATATTTTTTATATAAAATATTAAATTATTATATTATAAATATAATAATTATTATAATAAATATATAAATAATTTTTAATTTTATATATATAAATATATAAATAAAAAAATAAAATTTAAAGATTTTAATAAATATTTTTATTATATAATTAATAATTTTATAAAAAAATAATTTAATATATAAATTAAATATATTATAATATAATATAATTTTTAAAATTTAATATAATAAATTTAATAATTATTATAAATTTTATAAAAAAGCTTTTAAATAATTAATAAATTTATTTTTTTAATATAATAATAAATTTTAATATATTATATTATATATTTTAATAAATATAATTATAAAAATATAAATTATATTTAAAAATTATAATTATTTTAAAAGCTTTTATATTTATAATATAAAAAATATAAATTTAATTTTTTTTTATATTAAAGAATTAATTTAATATAAAAAAATTTAATTATAAAAAAATTATAATAAAATATAAATTATAAAAATAATTTTTTAAAAAATATATTATATAAAAAATATTTAATATAATATAATTCTTAAAGTTTAATATAATAAAATTAATAATTATTATAAATTTTATAAAAAAGCTTTTAAATAATTAATAAATTCTTTTTTTTTAATATAATAATAAATTTTAATATATTATATTATATATTTTAATAAATATAATTATAAAAATATAAATTCTTTTTAAATATATAATATTTTAAATATTATATAATATATTATAAATTTAAAAAATATATTAATTTATAAAAAATTTAAATTTTTAATTATTTATTTATAATTTATTAAATATATTTAATTTTTTTTAATAAAATTTAAAATATAAAAATATAAATTTATATTTTTAAATTAAAAATTAAAATAATATATATATTATTAATAATAAAATATATTATTTAATTAAAAAATTAATAATATTTAATTTATTTATTAAAAATATTTAATAATTTATAAATTATATAATAATATAATAATTTTATATAATATTTAAAATAATTAATTAATAAATTAAATTAATATTATTTTATATATATTATTAATATTTTTAAATATTAATTATTATATTAATTAATTTATTATTTATATTTATATTTATATTTTAATATATATAATAATATAATAATTAATTAAATTTATTAATAAATCTTTATTTTATTAAATTAATTTTAATATATATATATATATAATATTAATAAATAATTTAAAATTAAATAATTTAAAATTAAATAATTTAAAATATTAATAATATTTATTTAATATATATATATATAATTTTATTTTTAATAAAAATAATAATAAATTATATTTTATATATATAATATAATATAAAAAGATATTTTAATTAAATAAAATAAAATAAAATAAAATATATATAAATATAAAATATTTTTTATAATATAAAATAAATATTATAATATAAAAATAAATATTATTAATAAAAGAAATTAATTATCCTTAATATTTTAATTTTTTATAATTTAATATATATATAAATAAATAAATTTATATTTAATTTATATATATATATAATTATAAAATATTAAATATTAAATATATATTAAATAATTTTATTTATTTAATTATATATTAAATAATTATAATTATATTATTTTAATATATTATTTATATTTAAATATATAAATATATAATATATTATTTATATAAAAATATTATTTTATATAAAAAACTTTATATAAAATATATCCTTTAATTAAGGCTTTTTAAGCTTAAATAATCTTGTTTTTACTCTATTTTACCTTTATTAACGTTATTCCCTTATAATTAATTAAATTTATTTTCTTCTACTTTATATACCTTTATTATACTCTATACCTATTATTCTTAAATTAATATTAATATAATATTTTTAATTATTATACTTTACGCTGTGGAAAATCTAAATCCCCTTTAAGAATATATTCTTTTAGAGTATTCTTTTAGTTTATCTATTTTAATTATTAAAATAAATATTTCTTATTTTTATTAATAAGATATATTTATAAAAACTCTTAAATGTTATATTAAAGCCTAGGGTCTTTTATTTTAATATATTATTGCTTAGGATTCTTAGGAACTTTATAATTAATTTATTCTTTATTATTATAATAGTGCTCTTTTTAATAATAATTTAATTATCTTGCTTTATAAAGATAGCTTTATAATTAATAAAATAACTATTATAAAAATTTAAAAAAAACTTAATTTATATTAATATTTAACTCTTAAGTACTTATTACTTTAATAAAATAAACTTTAAGAATATCTTGTAGTAATTACTTCTTATATTTTAATTCTCTTTCCTTATTAAAGTAATTATTAAGCTTATTATTATATATAGCAATATTATAAGTTAACTATCTCTTATTGATATATTTATGCAATACTTTAGTGACTTTTCTTAAAAAAATAAGCTTTAAGATAAGAAGCATATTATTATAAAAAAGGCGGGTTTATAATACTTAGACTTAATTATATATAGTATATTGATAGCTATTATAAGCTTTCAAGATATAGTTTTTAGATTTATATTGAAATTAATGTTTATTTATGGTATATTCCTTAGATTTATGTTGGCAATATTATATAAACTTAATATAATATCTTTGCTTAATATATTAAAGTTATTTAAAAGCATAAGATTATATTAATAGTAATATGATTAGATTATAAAAGTGAATATAGGATTATGGCTATTATTTACTACTAGCTGTTATTATAATCTATATATAAGAGGCTAATGAAACTATATTGGGATTTAGCTAGAGAAGTGTAATTCCTTTTAATATATAGTAAGGGCAGATAATAAAAGCAACTTATTATTTTACTTAGTAAACTTAATAAAGAACTCCTACTTTAGCTATATAATTAATTACTTTAATTTTAAAATATTTATTGCTATAGCGTAAGCTCTTTAAATTAATGTATTAAGAGTTATTAATTATGCATTAATATAGGTGTAATGAAATTCTAGAGGGTATATATATATAGATATGTATATATCTATATAAGGCTTTTTGGGATTAATTAACCTTATTTTATGCTAATATCTCTAAGATTACTTTCAATAACTTTATCTTAATTAATTCTAATTTTATATTTATCTTTTTAATTATTTAGCGTTTTTATTTATATTTATGCTGTAAATTTACTTTAAAGTATATTTATTTATAAAGTATTAAAATGTATATCTTATTTAATGCTAGGATAAGCATTAATATATTTATACTAGTAAGCTTATTAATCTTTAGTGCTTTCCTAACCTAGCTATAATAATTTAATATAGTATATTATTTGAGGAAGCTAATGGTGATTTTCTTAATAGCTTAATTTAAGTAGATGGAGCTAATTTAAATATCTAGATATTACCTAAGATATATAATTTTTATAAATTTTTTATGGCTAACTTTATTTAGTATATACTAAATCTAAGAGATATACTTTATTTTTAACGTTATTTATAGTTGTGGAGTAAGCTATATAAATATTATATAATATAAGAGGAGCCTTATTTAGCTTAGTTAGTAATATTAATAAATATTTAGGAAGATTTTAAAGCTAATTTAGCTATATAAGGCATTAATATTAAGAATATACCTAAATAAGTTAGGGAAGAGTTGAGTGAGAATAATTATATTAATGCTAGTAATATTGAAGATATAGATTTTAAGGATAATAATAATAAAGGTATTTTAAATAAGGAGGATAAAGAAGAATTTAAGCCTATAATTTAAGGTTATAGAGTTTATAATATATTTAAGCTTATCTTAATATTTTTTTATTATTTTAATTTAAATTAAGTCTTTTTAGACTTTATTAAGCTTATTTAGATATGAATATTCTGTCTTTGCGGGACATTATCCTGCCCTTACCTCCCTAAGGTAGGCAACATTGATAAAAACTTTAAGGATATCATCCTGCCTTTGCCTTCCCTAGGGCAGGTAATATTAATAAGAACCTGAAGGATGTCATCTTACCCCTAAACCCCCTGCCTTCTAAAGCAAGTGATATTAATAAGAATCTAAAGAACATTATCTTACCCTTACCTCTGCCTCCCTAAGGCAGATAATATTAATAAGAACCTTAAGGATATTATCTTACCCCTGCCCTCCCTAGGGTAGGCAACATTAATAAGAATCTAAAGGATGTCGTTCTGCCCCTAAACCCCCTGCCTTTTCAAGGCAGGTAATATTAATAAGAACCTTAAGGATGTCATCTTGCCCCTGTTCTCCTCAGGGTAGGCAATATTAATAAGAATCTAAAGAACATTATCCTGCCTCTAGACCTCCTGCCTTCTTAAGGCAGGCAACATTAATAAGAACCTTAAGGACGTTATCTTACCCCTACCCTCCCTAAGGCAGGTGATATTAATAAGAACTTGAAGGATATTATCTTACCCCTAGACCCTCTGCCTTCCTAAGGTAGGTGATATTAATAAGAACCTTAAGGACGTTATCCTATTCCTACCTTTCTTAGGGTAGGCAATATTAATAAGAACCTAAAGGATGTTATCCTACCCCTAGACTCCCTACCTTCTTAAGGTAGGCAATATTAATAAAAACCTTAAAGATATTATTTTATCCCTACCCTCCTTAGGGTAGGTAATATTGATAAGAACTTTAAGAATATTATCTTGCCCCTACCCCCTAGGGTAGGCAATATTAATAAGAACCTAAAGGACGTTATCTTGCCCCTGGACTCCTTGCCTTTTTAAGGTAGGCGATATTAATAAGAACCTGAAGGACATCATCCTGCCGCTACCCCCCTAGGATAAGTAACATTAATAAAAAGTCGCCTTAAATAAGTCTTTTTAGACTTTATTAAGCTTATTTAAATGTAAAGATACTTCCTTTGTGCTTATAATCTCTAAATATAGGAAATGTCTCTTATTATATATTAAGTTATGGGAATTTAAGAGTATATTATATATTTTAATAATATATATTATAAAATAAAACTTATTATTATATAAAGAAATTATAAATAGTACTTTTTAAATAGCATTTTATTATTTCCTAGTAGTTATATAAATTGTAAGAGGTGGGCTGAGATGTTGCTATTTCTCTGCAGATCGAGCCATTTTAGACTCAATTAATTATATTTCAACCTAAGCTATAGAGTTTTGAGTAGAGTAAGTAGATTATTTAAGAATCTAGCTTTTATAACGTTAACCTCTTATTATTAGATTATAAATAATGCATTAGAGCTTACCTTTACTAATAGATCTTCAACTTTACTATTCTTACTTTATTTTGGAATGTTCTTATTATTATTAGTTAATTTTCCTTTCTTAACTTACTCTTTATTCTTAATAACTAAATCTTTCATTTAATTTATATTAATATTAATAAGATTATATATCTTTATTCTAACTCCCTCTTAATTTATAAATAAAAATAGTTTTCTAAGCTTTAATATAATTTAGTTTATTTCTCCTTAAAATCTATTAGATTAGCTTTTAATAAATTTGCCTAAATTACTCTCTTCTTTCTTAATTTTACTTTCCCTTATAAAACTCCTAGTTATTATATTAAAGGTTGGTCTTGTAACTTAGGATAATGAATCTTTAGATTGCTTATTTGCTAGTTTCTTCTCTTTTAATCTGCTTAATTAACTAAATAGGGTTAAAGAAGTATTATTATTAATTATATGATGCTCTTAAGTTAGTTAAGAATCCTCTTTTTTTATAACCTAAGTAACTTAAAACCTTTTTTATTTCTTTATTATTTATTATAAGGCTTTTGAGGTATTTATAGAAAGCTTGTTATTTTTCTTTTATTTATAGCTATTTTTTTTTAATTATTTAGAAGAATAAGCTGAATTTCCTTAATTCTTCTGCTTTCTTGTATTACTTTATAAAAGATTTTAAATTTTTTATAATTATAGCTAAGCTTTTGTGTTAACTAAATTATCTTAAAGCTCTTCTTATCTTTATTCTTATTTAATAACCTTAATATCCTTGGCTAATTTAATAAAATAGATATTGCCCTTTTTATTATTAATCTTAATAGATTTTATAATGATTAATAGTTTTTCTTTTATAATTTTTTAAACCTTAGTAAGTGTAATAGGACTAGACTCTGGATGGGGCTAAAGCATAAGATTAACCTCTTTCTATTATTAACTATTACTTGCCTAAAGAGTAAGCTTATAATTATCTATAATAGCATTATATTATTTTGTTAGGCCACTTAGAAGTAGAAGCTCTTTAATTAAATTATAATATAAATTGAAT
Organism: Diaporthe sp. NJD1; assembly: GCA_013842865.1. NCBI lineage: Eukaryota > Fungi > Ascomycota > Sordariomycetes > Diaporthales > Diaporthaceae > Diaporthe > Diaporthe sp. NJD1. The sequence continues at coordinate 498,671 of JACDXY010000014.1, read as the reverse complement.
TGCTAATTTTAAGGGAAGTTATATGAGGAGCCTTTATAAATCTAGGAAAGTTAAGTATATAAGGGGTAACTTAAAATCTTAATAGATATAATCTTATATTAAATAATAGCTAGCTTAACTAAAAGCTTTATAATATTAATTTGTAATTATAGTATCTAATTAAGGCTTTCTTAATGTAATCTAGCTTATTTATAATGTAGATTATTAATATTATATAAGGATAGTAAGGGTTAAAGTAAATGAGGAGGAGTGAGGGAAATTAAGGAAAGATTGTGGTAATTTAAGGAGCTTATAGTTAAGGCTAAGGGAATATAGTGGCGATTAAAAGAGCTTATAAATAAGATTAAGAGAGGAGGATAAGGTAGAGATCTAGGAGTATATCTCTCTATAGGAATGAATATATTATTAGAGGGAAAGCTTTATTTATATATAGCAAGAGTTAATAATAAAGGAAGAGATATAGCCTTAATATTAAAGGGAAATAAAGAAATATTAAACTTAATAAGGTGGTTTAAGGATTTGCTAGGTAGATAATTATAATATTTAGGGTAACAAACCTAGCATGAATTATATATACTAAGGATAAAATGATTTTCATAAGTAATAAAATAATAAATTAAATTTATTATATATAAATTAAAGAGGATAAGGATTAAATAGAAATAATAATATGGAAGATAGAGAGATAAGTGAAATGGAAATAATATGAATAATGAGGGAATGTTAAGTATATAAGGGAATTGAGCTTAGATAGAAGGAGTAATAGGGAAATGTAGGCAGGGTTCTAGGGTATAGGATTAAATAAATAAAGTTAGGGGTAATCTTAATAATTAGGCGTTAAATAAGGGTAATTAGGTTTGAAAAGACTTATTAAGGTAATTTTTTTAATATATAAAAAAATTATATATAATAAATAATATATAATATATAAAAAAATAATAAATAATAAATAATAAGTAATAAGTAATAAATAATAAATAATAAATAATAAATAATAAGTAATAAGTAATAAATAATAAATAATAAATAATAAATAATAAATAATAAATAATAAATAATAAATAATAAATAATAAATAATAAATAATAAATAATAAATAATAAATAATAAATAATAAATAATAAATAATAAATAATAAATAATAAATAATAAATAATAAATAATAAATAATAAATAATAAATAATAAATAATTTTATATAATTATATATATATATAAAAATATTTTATTAATAAAAATAATAATAAAATATATTATATATATAATATAATATATTTTATTAATAAAAATAATAATAAAATATATTATATATATAATATAATATAATAAAATAAATATAATTAAATATTTATTATATTTTTTATAAATTATTTAAAATAAATATATATTAATATATAAAATATTTATTTTAAATAATTTATATTATTATTTATTATTTATTAAAATAATTAATTATTAATTTAAATTAAATTATATAATAAATATTTTATTTATTTATTATAAATAATTTATTTTAATTAATTTAATATTATTTTAATAAATAATAAATAATATATATTATATTATATATTATATTATTTTTATAAAATTAAATTATAATAATTTAATTATATTTTTTTATTATATTATTAATATAATATATTTTAAAAATTTAATATAATAAAAATTATTAATTATTTTATAAATAATTAATAATTTTTTTAATATAATAATTAATAATTATAATTATATTAAATAATAAATATAATAAATTATTTATATTTAAAAAAATAAAATTATATTTAAAAATTTATATATTAAGAATTTAATTTAATATAAAATAATTTAATTATAAATAAATTTATAATAAAATATAAATTATTATATTATATATAATAATTATTATAAAAATAATATATTATATATATTATTAATAAAATATATAAGCTTTATAAATTATATATTAATTTAATAAAATATATAATTAAAAATATAATATTAATTATATTAAAATAATTATATTTATAATAATTTAATAATATTAATATATATAAATTTAATTTAATAATTTAATTTTTAATATATATTAATAATATTTAATATAATTATAATATAAAAAAATTAATATATATTTTATTTAATATATATATATATATATATATATATATATATATATAAATAATTAATAAATTATTTTTAATATAATTATAAAAAGTTATTTTATTATATTAAAAAAAATTTATTAATTATTAAAAAAAAAATTTATAATTTATAATAATTATTTAAATTTATTATATTAAAATTTAAAAAATATTATATTATATTAAATATTTTTTATTATATAATATTTTATATATTTATATAATTATATATTTTTAATATATTATTTTTAATATTATTTTAATAAAAGTTTTTATATAATAATTAAATAAATTTTTTATATAAATTAAATAAATAAATTAAATTAATTAAACTTTATTTTATTAAAATAAAATTTATAATTTAATATATTAAATATATTTTATAAAATAATTAAAATTTTTTTTAAATATAAAAATAATTAAAAATTTATAATTATATTTTTTAAATTATAATTATTTTATTAATTATTTATAAATAAAATTTAATATTTTATTAATTTTCTTTAATTATTTTATATTTTTTAAAAAATCTTTTTAATCTTTTTATTCTTTTTTTTATTAAATATTTTTTTTTAATTTAATATTTATTTAAAATTTAAATCTTTTTAAATAAATTTTATAATTTTTAAATATAATTATAAATATATTAATTATTTTAAATAATATTAAATTTAAATTATTATATAAAATTATCTTTATTTTAAAAAGAATTTATTTATTATATTTAATATTTATTTTTATAATTTTAATTTTATTAATTTATTTTATTTATATAATATAATATATTTATTTTATTAAATTAATAATAATTATATATATTAAATTAAATTATTTTATAATTTTAATTTTTATTAAATAATTATAAATTAAATAATTATTTTTAAAAATTTTTAATAAATAAATATTTAAATTTTATTTAATTTATAATTATTTAATAAAAATTTTAAAAAAATAAATTAAATAATTATTTTTAATAAGTTTTATATAAAAATATAAAATTATAATTATTAAATAAAAATAAATTTTATATATATATTATATAAATATATTTAAAAAATAATAATTTTATATTATTTATTTTAAATAATTTATATTTAAAAATTTAAATTATATAATAAAGATATTTAAATATAATATTAAATAATATTAAATTAAAAATAACTTTATTTATAATAATTTAATAAATTAATAATTAAATTAAAATTTATTAATAATATTAATATAAAAAAATATAATTTAATATTAAAATTTTTAATATAAATTAATAATTTTTAATATAATATTAATTTATAAAAAATTAAATAATTATTATTTAAAATTATATATAATAAATTTAATTATAATTATTTATAATTTATATTATTTTTTATTTTATTAAAATAATTATTATTATTTTAATTTAATAAAGAAATTTAAAAAATATAAATAATTTATAAAATAATTTATAAAATATTTTTATATTTTTTATATTATTAATATAAATAATTTTAAAATAATTATTATTTTTAAATTTATTTTTAATATAATATAAAAAATTAATTATAATTATTATTTAATATAATAAAAATAAATTAATTTATTATATTAAGAAAAATATTTATTAATTATTAAAAAAAATTATAAAATTTATAATAATTATTTAAATTAATAAAAAATTTATTATATATTATTTTAAATAATATTTAATTAATTTAATTATTATTATTTATAATTTATATTATTTATTATTTTATTAATATAATAATTATATTTATTATATTTATATTAAATTATAATTAAAATATAATTAAATTTAAATAATAAATTAAAAAAAAAATTAAAAAAAGAATTAAATATTATTATATATTTAAGTTATTTATTTTAAATTACCTTAATTGCCCCTGAAAAGCCTTAATTATACCTTGATAATCTAGATATTATTTAGACCCCTAGGCCCCTACTGAATATTACTAAACCTCTTTAATATTTATTAGCTTTATCCTCTTATTATTTGCTTTAATTTATTCTTTATTTATTCTTATTACTTCTCCTTATTATATTTATTTTATATTTATTTAATGCTTATTCTCTAGTATAACTTGCTTTATTAACTTTAATTATTTATTTAACCTAGGTATTTTTTATCTTAATTATAAACCTTTTCCTAAACTCCTCTTTTATATATGCTTTGTTCCTTATTTTATTATCTTATTTCTTTTTTTTTTAGCTTTAGCTTTAGCTTATTGCCTTATTTATTACTTATAGTTTAATTGCTTTTATCCTCTTAATAATAGGGCGCTAAGCCTTAAGCTTTAATATTATTATAACCTCTAGCTTTTTTTTAATTTATTCTTAGGTTCTTATTTACTTCTTATTTCTCGCGACTTCTTTAGTATTTATTTTTATTAAATTCTACTTTATTAATCTTCTTATTATAGGGAACTTATTATTGCGAAAGGAATATCTAGTAGGGGTTTTAATATAATAATAATTGAGGTATATATCCTTAAGCTTATTATTATTATCTTTGTTATAAGTAATGCATTTTATGAATGAGCTATTTATTAAGGGGTTGCGGTAAGTAATATAATTATTCTTATATTGCTAAATGAATAGTATCTTAACTTTATATTTGTTGCTAGGCTTAGAGATGTTGCTTTTCTTAAAAAGGTAACTTGTAATGCTAGCCTTTTTATTTAGGTGATTAAATATAATCTTTATTAGCTCTTTTTTATTATCTTTATTATAGATAATCTTATAGTGAATAAGATAATTAGCATTTTATAATGTATCTTTATATTAATAATAATTATGATAGGTATAATATTATAGTATTTTATTAAATTACTTTAGGCTATAATAATTTTAATTTATTATTTATTGGTTTTAAGGAGCTTATTAATAGTATAAATAGTAAGGTTAAGGTTATTATTGTAATTCTTAAGCTTCTTAACTTTATGTATAATTGCTTTACTTTGGATCTTATAGCTAGTAATCTTAGGGGCTGTTATAATAATAGATGGTAAGATGCTTGCGTAGCTATTGGGATGGTATGTGATAAATAGATGGTGGTGATAGATATTTTTCTTTTGTAATCTTATAGATTTGTGCTAGGCTTATTAATGCTTATTAGGTTTGCAGGATATTTAGCGGGTGGTTTAATGATTAAGGCTTTTTGGAGGTAATTAAGGGTGTTGCAGGATATTATGATATATATGGGCTTAGCTGCGAAGGGTTTTAAGATATAAGGATGGGTATAATGATTAAGTGGGATGCGTGATGTAAAAGTTGAGGTTTTGTTGTTTGGTATGGCAAGGGAAGCCTGAAGGTGGGGTGTGGGTGTAGGGAAAAAGCGCTAAATTGGGGTGACGCGACGTTTTGTCGCAAAACTCGACTTGGTCTAGCGTAGTCTAGCTGGAAGCAGAACAATTGCTCCACTTCCCCACGGGGTACCACAAATCAAGGGTCTAACTTTCAATCGAAGCTGTTACGTGGAATCTATTGGCCTGTGAATCCACCTCCAGGGCTCTTCTTTCATCATGCCAGAACGGAGGCGTACACCCCATAGTGACAATCCATTCCCTTGAAACTCAACCGTACAAAATGTTCTCCGAAGAGTATTCGACATCCAGCATTGCTTTCATTCTTAGCAACCGTACATTCATTGCACCTGCACAAACATTTTCATGCTGCCAACTCATGCCAGGTTGAGCTCGCACTGCGGCACAGTGCATTTGGAGGGTGGCCATGGGCGGCGGCACATAGATATTTCAGGAAACATCGGGGGCTGACTGTGCAGTGCTCTAACATGAACCTGAGAATTTCACACGGTCCGAGGTGATGTTGGAACATGGTCGGCGCTCCTGGCTGGCCCGGGGCCGTCAGCGTAAGCCCACCATGGGCCGTGCAAGCGGCCAACACGCCACGGAGCCGACATTGAAGGCGACCATGGAAACAAAATTTCCTCTAATTTAAATAGTTTCCCCTGTATTGTAGACCATCCAGACTCTTCTGAAATTTCTTTTTGGTCTCTCCACGACAACTTCTGTTCTTAGACTAGTACCAAGCCCACGATATCTTACGCCGAATCAACAATTCTCTGCTCGTCGATTACTCGCTTCAGCCATATAATTAGAACTCGGAATCCAACAACAAGCAGAATGAGCTCCCAGCCCTATGTCCCCAGTGGCTCCGGCCACATCAACTACTACAAGGGCGGCTGGAACATCGGACAAAAGGCCCGAGTCGGACCCCACAAGAAGGAGGCCATCTCCATGGCGCGCATCTACAACCAGCGCCCAGGCCGCCTGCGGATGCACGTCTACGGCGGGCCAACCAAGAAGGACAAGAAGGTCGCGACGGTCGAGACGGTCCCGTTCAAGAAGCAAGGGTGGACAAAGTGGCTGCGCTTCCTGGGGGTCCGCGCCCACGTCCCCAGCGACATAGACATCATCCTGTTCCCAGAAGAGTCCAAGGGCGGCGACGACAAGGGCAAGTCGCACGGGGGTGAGCGCATCGAGATCCGGGGGCGGCAGTTCCGCTTCACGGCGCCCGTGTCGGGCGGCGGCGGCGGCCTCGAGACGTTCGAGTGGCGCTGGAGCGACGGCGGCGAGGTGGGCCACTACACGAAAAAGATCCCCGAGACCAACGGGCGCGGGTGGAAGCTGCTGCGGCTCGACACCGAGGGCCAGGACGGCAGCCGCGACCAGAAGGAGTGCGTGGCGGCCTTTGCGCAGACGGGCAAGTTCGGGTCCAAGTCGCACCGGTACCAGCTCTTCAACTCGGGCGCCCAGGGGAGGCTGGGCGAGCGGTTCGAGCTGTACGCCTACCTCACGTTCCTCGCCATCCTGGACCAGGAGGCGCGCGAGGCTGCCAAGGCGGCGGCGGAGAGGCAGGCTGAGATGAACCGGAGGAACAGGCAGAGGAACGGGCGGTACTGATGGGCGCGGGAGTGTGGACCTTGTCTGGCGAGGTTGATGGCGTCATCTTGTGTTTTATGTCTCGTCGAGGAATACCACTGTTTGCCTATTACCGAATCTGTTTATGGAAATTGTACACTTTTCACACCGATCAGTCGAGCCTGGGGAGTAAGGCGACAGCACAAGAGCTCGCAGGCCCAGCCTCGGTGAGCTCCTTCAGTGCCTCCCTTTCTGGTTTGCTGTGTCGGACTGTTGATGTTGCGATCCACGCACCGAGTTAAGCAAGAAGAATTGGGAGAGAAGGTCTTCGAAATATCCGGAAATGCATATATGTATCTGGCCCGTTTCTGTCTATCTGCCCAAACACCAAACGCCTAGCCATCACCCTATTTCTGAGCCCTCGGTGTCAGGTGAACCATCAGCGGCGGCTTCTGCCACAGGTTGTATATCTTCTGGTCCAGCCAGCCTTGACTCTCGGGCGCCAGCTTCAAGTCGAAGTTGAAGACGAGGCGGGCCATGATGGTCCTCATCTCGGCATACGCCAGGTTGCGGCCTATGCAATTCCTCGGGCCGAAAGAAAAGGGCTGCATCGCCTCTTTCTTGTCGTTAGCGAACTTGGGGTTGTCGTCGTTGAGCCACCTCTCGGGGTGGTACTTGAAGGGCTCGACGAAGTTGTCCTCGGAGTGGAATGTCGCCCACTGCCAGATCGCGACGTGGGTCTGCAGCGGCAGGTGTCAGTCTTCGCCCTGTTTCCTTGGCATCTTCATCGGGAAACGATTAACAACTTACATCCTCGGGAACGTAATGCCCACATAGCGTCCTCCCGCCTTTGGGGACGACGCGCGGGTTGCCGATGGGCACGGGCGGGTAGCACCGCAGCGCCTCGTCCAGGCAGGCCAGCATGTACTGCAGCTGCCCGGCCGAGTTGATGTTGATCTCGGACTCGTCCTTGAACGTCGACCGGACCTCCTGGGTCAGCCTGTCGAGGGCGTCCGGGTTGTTGAGGAGCAGGAACGTGCAGCCCGAGAGCAGCGTCGCCGTCGTCTCGGACCCCGCCACGATGAGCAGGCTGGCGTGGGACTCGATGTCGGCCTGGGGCATTTGCTGCATGTACCTTGTCAGCGACTGCAAGAGGGAGAAAAGGTTGGTGGGGGGGGGGGGGGGTGACGTCGTCACAATGCTGGGGGCGCGATCAACTCACCCAGTCCTCCTGCTTCATCAGCAGTCCCTCCATCAGATCATGGCGGACCTTGCCCAGCTCCATGCGCTTGGCCACCCTGTTGTGCGTGAACACCCCGTGCTGCTCGTGCGACGCCATCAGGCGCTTGGGCACCATCTTCAGGAGCAGGTTCGTGATGGTCGGGTAGTGCGCGGCAGTCTGCATGTACGCCCCGGCCTTTGTGAGGAAGAAGATGGTCTCGACCCACGAGTGCCAGTTAGACTGCTCGAGGCAGCCAAAGGACTCGCCCAGCGCCAGGTCGCCGATGACGTCAAAGGTGGTGAAGTTGTACCAGGCGGTCATGTCGAGCGGCTTGCTGCCGCCCGCGCAGTTCTCGTGCAGCCGGCGAAACAGCAGGTCGACATAGGACTTAATGATGGGCTCCTGCTCGCGCATGGACCGGTCGCTGAAGCCGTGGGCCAGCTGGCGGCGGATGATGCCGTGCTTCTGCCTGTCGGCCGAGATGATGTTGTCGGGCGCCTCGGGCACGGGCCGGTAGAAGGGCACCCACTTGCCGCACTCCTCGCCCTTGGGGTTGTGGCCCAGGATCTCCTTCCAGGCCGAGGAGTCCGTGAACGAGAGCTCGTCAGGCGCGATGCGCACCACGGGGCCGTACTTCTTGTGCATGTCCAGCATGTCGATGGCGAGCGTGCCGCTCAGGACCTTGATGTGGTACGGGATCCGGGTGGCTCTCCATAGCAGCGGCCCTGGGTATGACCGCAGCGGGTGGAAGAATACATTGTAGATGAATGTGATGAGAATATACGCGACCGTCGCCTGGGGGAGCTAGTTAGCACCTCGAGAATAAAAGCTACCCGGTCCAGTTGTCCGCGCCCGGTTCATGCCACGACATACAAGTGGGGTCCAGAATGCGAGCGTCGCGCTGATGCCCAGAAGGCTGCCATTTGTGACTGCCATTTTCAGTCGTTCAGTCCCGAAAGGGGGCCCGAAAGGGAGATGGGCTGATATGTTAGTTTATCGTGAGTTTAATTCCCGTGAATGAGTCGGCGCAGATCCGTGGAGGGAGAATAACCTTTGCTAGCGGTGCTCGTCGTGTCGTGTCAGGGACCAGATCGCGCGATATCAAGCGTGGGTCATGCGCAGGGTCGATGATGGTTCTTGGCACAATTCGGCAGTGTCAAAACCCCATGTTACGTCGATGTTATATACGTCGTCGAGGGCGGCGCCGGGTTAACAGTCGGGTTGTTGGACAATCCCGCCACTTTTGCAATCCGTAGAGGTTGATTGGGGCCACATAAATCCCTCCTTTTTGGCAATTGTTGACGGGGTGGGAAATGACATAGCCCGTCATCGTATTCGGGTCATGTAACGGCCAACCGCTGGCTTTTCGCGGAGCCGGCTCAACTCATGCACTGCCCAGACCCTGAAATGTCTCCGACCTGCCAAAAATGGTCGGAGACATTGCAGTAAATCTTTGCGGCCACGACCGTGTCCGTATCCAAATACACGTAAAACCTCCTCATATCTGGTATATGTTGGTCTGCCGTGGCGTGCGCGGCCCGGTGATGCGGCCTTGCCCGTCGGTCACGAATACGATACCGAACACCCAATCTTGTCCACGGTTACAGCTGCATTGGCTTCATTTGGCTATGCTCCGCGACGCAGGACATCCGGCCCAGATAATCATAGAAATGCCCGTGGATTGTTGGCAGCAAAGAAACTCGGTTCACCATGCACGATAAAGTTCGGACGGAATGCCGCCTTGAGATGAGATCCCGCTGTCAACTCTTGCATGTGCCGGCTTAGCTTTCCAGCAGTTTGTTTCCCTCGGCAGTTGTTGCCTCTCAGGGTCTCAATGACGTTCCAGAAGATCTGCTTAGGATTTGGGCCCTGAGATCATTGCTTGTCTTCGTCTCAAATTGTCGATTAAACTTCTGTCGTATCGATCCACCGGGGTACTGACAAACAAGCCGTGAAACTTTGAGCGAGATGAGAGTGCAAAGCCATTCCATGCATACAAGAGGACACACAAACGTTCTCTATGTTCGCCAACGTGATTAGCGTAACAACAGACCCTTACCCATCATTCTCAAACCTTAAACCGGCCTTCTCCCTTACCGCACCATAAATCCCAGAGATATCCCCCCTCAGCTCCCCGCGCCCTCTCCCGTCCCCCTCCAGCACGTCCCTGCACCACCCCAAAGCCATCAGCGGATGCCGCACCGTTGCACCCGTCTCCTCCGCGAGCCTCACAGCAAGACCCAAGTCCTTAACCCCCAGCGCCACGCCCCCAGCAGGCCCCCCCTCCCCCTCCTTCCAGTAGTCCCCGCGCAGCATCCTCCCGGCGTACACGTGGAAGGGGTTCGTCGGCGGCGGGCCGCCCACGAGGCACAGCTCGACAAACTCCCCCACCGGTGCCGCGCCGACCCCGGCCTTCTCGGCCAGCGTGAACGCCTCCGCCAGCTGGCACGCCGCATTGAGGGTGAAGGTGTTGGCGATGATCTTCATGCGCAGCGCGGTGCCGCACGGCTGATCCGGGAACGCGACGGCAGCGCGGGCGAGAACGCCGCGGCCGCCGTTCTGCTGGATGGGGAAGTTGCTAATCTCGTCCCCACCGCTGCCTGTGATGTACGGCGCGGCCCGGGAGAGCGCGGCGGCGGGCCCCGCGGGGAACGCGATGAGTTGGCCTGCTGCTGCAGCGGCCGGGGGACCCAGGACAGGGCAGGCGAGGAAGTCTGCCCCGTGGGCGGCCAGGCGGTCTGCGAGGGTGTCTGCCGTGTCTGGGTGGACTGTCTCCGTGCTGATGAAGAGCTTGCCCTTGAGGCCATCGGGGTTGTCTGCTGTGGCCAGGTCGGAGATGATGGTTTGGTAGGTTAACTCCACTACGGCGTCGTTGCTGAGGCACGAGAAGATTATATCTGCTTTGGATATTCCTTCTTTGAGCGATGAGACAATCTTGGTAGACCCTGGGGGAAGTGATGAGGCAAGGTCGTGGCATTTCTGCGTGGTGCGATTGTAGAGGATCAGAGGCGAGTCGAGACAGCCTTGGGAGACGAGGCATCCGCAAGCTGCCTTTCCTAGACTGCCGAGTCCGATCCACATTACTACTGGTGCCATTCTGTGATGTCCCAATGTATAGCAGATGTAACTTGGAGGAAAGTCAAGGTGCAAGTGCCTCAAAGGTATGATGTCCGAATTGTTTTGAGTCGAATATGTGCTCAGGAGGGTCTACGAGCCTACGCAGGAGTGCTTCGACGACCTCAGTGGGAAGACAGCAAATTATATATATCCATGATGGACCTTTTGGCACGACAGAAGTAAGCACTCGCCGTCTCTGACGTTGCGGCCGACCGCGACTTCCCAGCATATCCCCGCGCGATGTTCGCGGATGCTTCGCGGAGGATCCGCGGAGCTCGAAAGGTGACCCTAAATAGGACACCAACTAACAGGCAGAATGATGTGAGGTTGACATTTGAGGACCTCCGCCGCCACATATTGCCAGTCATATCGGCCTGCGAACCTTCAATTACCCAAGCACGCGGTTTCTCCAGGACGTTGCTCCATTCTCCTCAGCTGCCCGTGGGAAAAAGCCTAGGCTTTCTCAAGCTCGGTTCGCAGAGACATCTTGCCGTTTGTTTGCTCGCACTTTACTCTCGAACCTCCCAATCACAAATTTGCAAGAGCTCTCAACCACCCACAAGTTAGGACAAAAAACAACACCTTGGATTGACAAGCCTCGTGTGCTTAATATTTATTAATGTGTAAATTGATTACTTGATTAATTGACAGCCAGCCCCCCAAAAGTACACCGCCACGAGTGTCACAAGGCAGGTTGTACAAATGCCCTATGGTAAGACAGAAGAAGCAACACCTCTGTTTGATGTTGTCTCTGGTCTGAGTCTTGCTTATCCCTTCCATCCCACGAGTATACCCCGCCAAGTCCCCGTGCCGTCCCGTTGACGCATGGGTAACTGTTGCCGATCAGACCGTTGTCTTCACATGCCCCTCACTTCAGTACTACCACCCATGCGGCCCTAGCCACGGCTTTCCGCTCTGAAGCCATCATGGAGGGCAAGCAGTGACCTTAATTCATTCAGTTTGACATTCACAAGCACGGAGATAGAAGACTTTGGAACCGATTTCTTGAAATTCATTAATATGACGTGACTAAAAGAGATCATGCTGTCTGAGCCAGGTCTGGCATCTAAGGCCCGTTCCCCGTCCGCTCCATGACTCCTGTATAAAAATATTGATATGTGCAATCACGCCACCCCGATATCGATCCGTCATAAATCAATGTACGGCGTGCCCCGTCTCTTCTTCTCCAAGACATACAACAGCTTGGGGTATTACATTTCCAACACACGAGGGTATCCACAATTCTCTCCTTCTTCTCTCGACATTCCTCTACTTCCTTGCCGTCTTTCAAGGGCGATATCTAGACGGCCGAGCTGCGGTGCTCGGCGGCCTCGACAAGTCCCTTGTCCGACACGCCGTGGTCCAGGCCACCGGCGAAGGTGGTGGTGGGCTTCCAGCCAGCGGAAGTACGGGGGGTCGTCTCCTCCATCATGCGGTCGACCTGCTCCAGCGACAGACCCTTGGTCTCTGGGACGAGGAAGTAGGAGTAGACGAAGGCGCAGGTGCAGAGACCACCCCACACGAAGAAGACGCTCGACTTCAGGTTGCCGTGCGTCTCACCGACCATGTAGGGGGTGATGACGGCGATGATGGTGTTCCACAGCCAGTTGGAGGCGGTGGACAGGGCGACACCACGGGAGCGGATGGGCAAGGGGAAGATCTCGCCGATCAGGATCCAGGCGCCGGGGCCCCATGTGGAAGCGAAGAAGAAGATGAAGATGGCGATGAAGGCAATCTGGGCGTTCACGGCGGGGATGTTGTCGGCGATCGAGGCGTCGGGGTTCGAGGGGTCTGGGTGGGTGTGGTTGAAACCGACCGTGACACCGATGATGGCGACGAGGAACTGGCAAACAAGCATACCAAAGGCACCGATGATGAGGATTGAGCGACGGCCGAACCTCTCCACGGTCCAGAAGGAAATCGGGGTGGAGCACACGTTGACGAGCGTGAAGATCAGCGAGATAAGGAAGGTGTTGCTGATGGCACCGGTGGACTGGAGGAAAGGCGTGGAGTAGTAGAAGATGAAGTTGACACCGGTCCACTGCTGCATCATCTGCAGGGAAGTACCGAGGATGGTGCGACGCAGGTTGGACTTTGCGCTGAAAACGGAGCCCTTGAAGCAGTTTGCCCACGAGCCGAACCAGGTGGTGTTGGGGATGAGCTGACGCTCGTACTCCTCGTTGGCGACAATCTCGGCAAGCTCGACCTGGATGTACTCGGAGTCGGCGGGCTGGCCACGCAGGCGGGACAGGGAGTCGGTAGCACGGTCGAGGCGGCCACGCTTGACGAAGTAACGGGGCGAGTCGGGCAGGAACATCAGACCGACGCCCAGGATGACACCCCAGGGGAACTGGATGCCAATGGGGATGCGGTAAGCCCGGGTGTCTGGGTACTTTTGAGAGCCGTAGACGACGCAGGCGGCAAGCAGCAGACCAATGGTGATGCAGAATTGGTAGCCAGCGACCAGAGCGCCACGGACCTTGCGGGGGCACTGCGGGAGGCAAAATGTCAGCTTCAGCTTTCTCCCAAGGCACGCGAGCTTCCCGGGCTTGTGCCCGTGCTAGCAGCTCTAGCCTGGCACTTGGCAACGGAACCGGAACCGGGGGCCACTCACAATCTCAGACATGTACAGGATGACGATGGCGGACTCGAAGCCGACACCCAGACCAGCAATCAGACGACCAGCAACGATTGTGCCGAGGGCGGAGGAGTTGGGCGTGGTAGCGATCTGGACGATAACACCGAGGAGGTAGATGGCGCAGCCGGCAACGACAGTCCACTTGCGACCGATGAACTCGGCGACATCTCCAGCGATAAGAGCTCCGAAGAAGGTACCGGCAGACAGGATAGAGGTGATCAAAGACAGGTTGGAATCGGTGAGCGCGGTGGCAGAGGAGCCCTCGACGGCCTTGTAGAAGACCTCGGAGCCAGAGACACCGTTGATGTAGCCAGAGTCATAACCAAAGAAGATACCACCGAACGAGGCGAAGGCGCAGATGAGGTACGCCTTCCAGGTGACGGGGGCCTCGATGCGGTCGACATCGGAGGTAGTGTGCAGGTTGGCAGCCGCAACGACCGAGTTGTTGCGGCTGTGCTGCTTCTCGTCGGTCGACATGACGGGCGAGCAAGAGCGCAGTAGGTAGGCTTTTTTCTTCGTTCCTCCGCTTGTTGTCGAATGTGTGGGGTGTTCCTTCCCTCTGTTGCAGCACACAATGAAAGTCAGTTCTGACACTGACTGACGACCTTTGGGATGAGAAAGGTGGGGTTGGAAAAAGAAAGTTTGGAATGAGGCAAGCAACCACACGATCAGCAGCATCAATGGGAAGGGGGGTGATGGGATATCGGGACCTTTTATGAACTCGGGGTCCTCCGTACCAGAGGTACTTGTTGCCTTCCCCAACTGGTTCCTGGCCCGGTGCAACGATGGAATTTGGGAGATGGAGGCAGGGGAGTACTGACCGTGGGCGACCGGGGTACCGGGGGTTGCTTTCGGGGGGGTGATTTGGGATCAAATCTCAGCCTTTTTTTCTAACGTACGGCGTAAAATACGGCTGTCGACGGTCGCCGCTCTGGGTCTAGGTCTCTCGTAAAATGCAAGGTGGGATGTGGGTGGACGACTCAGGACTGCCAATTGGTCTAGGTTAGCAGAAGGTGCAGCGTTTTGGGGACGGATGGGGTACGGGGTACGGGGTACTTGCAGAAGCGGCAGGGATCAGGAAGCAGGGAGCAGGGCTCGAGCAGGGGTCCAGTCTTTCTGGAATTGGTCCCGTAGTTGGGGAAAATAGACATGGAAAGGGGGGGGGTGGTTTGTTGTACAACACGCGCAAGGGAAGGCGAGGCGAGGAAGGAAGAGAGATGGAAGGCACAGGACGGGACACGGAAGAAGGCAACAAGGGTGGCATGCCGCTTCCGTGTGTGGTGCTGCGATGCAATGCGTGTCAGTCTCGTGGTGACGGTAACCAGTTTCCGATGGAAGGAAGAACCTCTTCGTCGAACGACGCCCGCTCGGCTCGGCTGGGCTCAGAAGACTGGAACGACTATCTGGGAGTGAATCACAGCCCAGTTTGCTGAGGTTGTCATCGTGGCTCATCCGAGTCAATCAACTCATCATTCATCGCTCACTGGCGTCGTACTAATTCACTCAGTCACTCGGATCGTTTGCTCCTGGCCTCTCTAGCAAACCATACTGGACTCCTTCCAAGCATCGATCGCCGACGCGGCTCGCGAACCTCTCTTTGTCTCGACCTGGTCAGTCTGAGTGTCGCCGTCGATCTGGCTCGAGGTGTTGGTCCAGGGCTATCTAGACCACGGTTCGAAACAAACGGACCATCTCGCCTCCAGGAGGAAGGGACTGGTAACCAGCTGCATGACGTGCACCACACAGGCTCACCCCGTGAATAGCAGTGCGCATTATGCCAATACACTACGTCTAGAGGCTCTACTCCTGGCGCATCGTCTGAGGGTTTCTGGGGACAGAAGGCCACCCCCGACAATCTGGGGAAGGTTTTGCCATTGCGTCGCCGAGTCGCGTGGCGTTTGCGGGGACTTGGGGAGGATCTGGCTGCTTCTGCAGAGCCTGGCTGATGACTGGCAGGCAGGCCAGTCCCCGACAGTGAAGGTTCAAGGCTCCAAGCCCACGCCCCGAGGACAGGCCGGTCCGAAAACAGCAAGAGGGACGCCCCAGAATAAGGCCATGGTAAGGCCGAACCCCATCAACCGGCCCCAGTCCACTCAACGCTACCCCGGCCGTTCCAGGCATGCCCACTGGCTCGGTTTTTCCGGGGTCGCTCAACCTGCAGGAATTGTGGGTTGTGGATTCTGTTGGCGCAGGGGTCTTGGAATGCCTAATCACAATGTGAGGATCTCGTCGCCCTGCTACAGTACTTACCACATTCCTGGGTCTCGATCTCGTGGCGAGCACCAAGCAGAATGCACGCCTCCGCGAGGCAA
Source organism: Diaporthe sp. NJD1 (assembly GCA_013842865.1). Taxonomy (NCBI): domain Eukaryota; kingdom Fungi; phylum Ascomycota; class Sordariomycetes; order Diaporthales; family Diaporthaceae; genus Diaporthe; species Diaporthe sp. NJD1. The sequence goes on along the minus strand of JACDXY010000014.1, from coordinate 482,386 downwards.
CGAAAGGCCTTCGTTGGTCAGGCTTTGTCGCACTCCTCGAATATCCGGCTGTCTGGACGCCGCTGACTGGCTGATCCGGCTTTGCTGCCGTCCGGAAGCGGCTGGGCTCACTGGCCGCAGTGGCGGGATGGATCGATCAGCTGAGGGCCGAGTACAGAAGGGCCACGGCAAACATTCTGGCAGAGCACATGCACAGCTTTGCCGTATTTTACGCATGCGCGACAGGGGGACGGGGGCTTGTTGCCCGACGGTTGCAACATCCGACCAGAGAGAAGCGCCGAAAATGCTATTGTCAATGACCGGGGGCTAGGCACGCTGGCGCGCCCTTGCTGCGTCGCAAGCTTCTGACTTGCTGCACGGCATAGAACCCTCATCTCGTTTCGAGCTCCTGCTGCTGCTGCTGCTGCTGCTGCTGCTGCTGCTGCGAGGTCAGCCCGCCCGCCGTGGGACGCCTGCAACATGCAACCTGCAACCTGCCTGTTGAATGATGCAGAATCGACACTCGGTAGCGAACGATTCCCAACATCCTCGCCGACGACAGTCGCCAGGACGCCTTCTCGCCTGCTAGTCCTTTGCCCGGTGCATCCGTTCCACCAGCTTCCCCCAGCCGTTCCCCAACCCCAGAAAAGACGGCCCGGTCGACTGCCTACGCACACCACCCTCTTGGAACCAACGATCCTTGGGCCAATCTGGAGCCATCGGACGAGCATCCCAATGGGCCAATGCTCGGTCGTACTTTGACGCTAATCGTCCCCGGGGTCGTCCCTTATGCATCCTGTCTGGCTAAGACGCAAATTGGCCGACTCCTGCCCGCCATGATCTGTTGGCCACTGCTGTAGGCACTCGGTCAATCAGCAGACGTTCTCGGTCCAGTCGTTCGACGAACGGCACGATACTCTATCCCACACATCTCAAAAAGGGAAATCGATGAACTCAATTGGTGACAGCACCCTCATGCTAAAGGATCTGGAATACCATCCAATCTGTCTGTTACTGATGCTAATTGGGCGCGCGTCCTGAGTGTCAGACGCCTGGACTTTAGGCGTACAGTGGGATCGAGGTGTCGGAGTGTCTGGTTGGGGTTGCTTGAATTTACAGGCTCACGATGGCTTCTTGTTTTTTTCCATGAAGTCGTTATCTCCCACTCCACTTCTTTCTCCATTCCGGGGCTCCAGATTCTACCACCCTCCGCAATTGCTCCAGCCTGCGTGCGAACTCGGCCCACACGACTGCAGTCAGTAAAATGGAACCGCCAGAGCCAAAACGGGCCGATCTAAACCAAATGGGGCCGGAATGTGGGTGCCAAGGCTTTAAGCTTCGTTTGGAAGCTGACAGTCCAGGCCCTTCTGGACGCCTAAAAGGATTCAACCAGCTGTGCGAGGCAATAACTGGGGCGCGGGCGCTTCGATAACCTTCGCAAGATATTTGCCCGTCCGACCTGGTGGCCTGCCATGTGCAGACTGTGCAACAACAGGCCACTTTTGAATCTTGTGACCTGTCTCCGGTTTATTGCTGAGACAATGGGCATGCCAACGTATGGCCGCCTTGACGCTTGCGCAACGACTCGGCCGTGGAAGTTCTGTGAAGGACTGTATATTCCAAACTACCTGGTTTAAGACCAGCTCGACCGCGGACGATGAAATGCTGAGCCTGGTCATTGCGCTCAACATCCACCGCCCACCCGTCTCCGGCACCTCTCCGAATGCCGTTGGACCCGGACCGCCTCGTGACCTTCACCTGGCAACACCGGCCGCTTCACCATGAGAGCCTATGAATAATGCTTCGTCATTCGTCCTGTCAAGCGCGCCCGTAGTTCAGTCCCGGCGCGCTGGGTCTAGGCTGCCCCAGAGGCGACACGCTCGCCTTCGTCCGATTCCGCCGCTGTGGCCGCCTGCCTCGGCAATCTCACCTACTGCTCAACGCTACGACACGCATCCAAGATTCATTACGAGGCTCGTGGATTGGGACCCGCCCCGTGATGTCGACCGGGCCGATTGTGGTTTTAGCCAAGCCACCGAAGTCGAGAACGGCCAAAAAATCGACACGTCTGTATAATGAGCTCCCCACAATCTCCCTCTCCGCCGACCCCAACGGCAAACTTTTACCCCGTGGGTCCTCCAGGAAATGAGTCGGCCCATCGACACTACCCAATTTGGGCCATCGGGGCGCGGTAGTGGTTAGTGGTCAACGGTGGTAGGCCTCTCGTGAACTGCCCTGACGATGGCACCCGACACGCGCCGGAGGTGCTGATGACTGGCGCAGCATGTACCACGGGTTCAACGCGGACGACCAATTCCATCCTTCACCGTCGCCCACCCTCGTTCGCTGCCCTGCTGGCCCCAGCTGTCTGGATGGTCTCCGAACGCCACTACTTTAGGCGTCGTCCCGGCTGTCTGTCACCCGCACATGCTTAGCGGCTTAGCCGAAGCTAGCACCCCAGCCCATGTTCTTCAACCCAAGATCGCACGTGCATTTACATTGCAACGTCGCAGGCCAGACATGGGTTTGCCACGAGTTCATGGACACGATCGTCCTACCGCCGCAGAGCTGCTGCTCACGACGACAGAGCTGACAAGTGATCTACCTACAGGACTAAATATGTAGACAGCCATCACAAGGTGATGGCTCTCGATCGGATCTCTCCGAACACAGGAGGGTGCGTCCTGGGTTGGGTAAGACGATGGGGCCTCCTACGTCCCCCCTCCTCGTCTCGTGAAGTCACACACAACCTATTCCTAGACTTGTCTGAGTCAGCACAACTTCAAAGAAGGACGAGCCTCCTGTGCTTCGTCGCCCAAGGTTTGTGGGCTTGACGTGGTCAATGTTCGACGCGCGCCATGTAATCTCATGTTCCAAGTCCCACCATGGCCATGTCGTTTCATTCACGGAGTCACACTAACTGGCTCTGTCCAAAATCCTATAAGCATATTGAGCTTTCGGCGTCTATTCGGCAGGAAGCGCAGCCACAGAAGCAGCCCGCACGACGGTAGTCCCGTTCAAGACAAGGCGTGCCTGTAAAACGCGGACCTTTTGTCTCGGACCATGTTCGAGTTTAACACGCTTGCCCCGCGGTCCGAAAGGGAAGGGACGCGGGGCTGACGGGAGGGAGGGAAAAAGGCCATGCGCGTTTCCTTCACCCCTCGAGAGACCCGCGTGATACCCGTGCTACCAGCTGGAAACCGAGTGGCTTCGAGATCCCGTCTGGCGGTCGTCGCACACGGTTCAGACTTTTTTGATCCCCTTGTTCTCTTTCGTGGGACGTCGCACCCGTCGGTCTTGCAGGGCAGGTGCTACCTGTCCTTTTGTTGCTTTGAGCTTGTCTTCCTGGCTCCATTCAATGTTCAATTCTCGAATGAACGGAAGCTCTCGTGGTCCCGCGTACTCACGGCTTGTCGCATGGCTAACGGGAGCTCAGTTGCCCGAAAGGGATGTTGACTCCTTTTCAGCATGATCTTGGAGGGAATATTTCTCCTCATCGGTCACTTTGCGACTGGATGATAGGTACGCGAAATCTGCACGGTGCTTTCATTTGGGAACCTACATGGTCGTAGGGGCACAGCTGATGATCAGCCGCATCTGACACTGTTGTGGAACACGAGCTTTCGTTGGGCAAAGTGGTTCTGCATACGATTAAAAGATTATCACTTGAGGTTTGACTTTACTTTTATTCTCTCACCCTGCCACAAGTATCTTTTGATTATTGTATTTTACCTGCATGTCTGCTCTCAAAGCACCTCACTTGTTTCAAATTTGTTCAGATGTGAACCGACTCTCTTCTGACCCCATCTTTTAACCTTCGAAATCGCATTCTTTATCAGCAGTGATCGTCTTGGTCGGTGCCGGATTCTTCTCCTGATGGAAGAGATTGGAAGAATGTTTCGCAAGCTGAGTCTTGAAGCCAGGGAAAGGCACGGTCTGAGAACAGCATAAATCGATTTGAAGAGAACAGAGATGCCGGGTTCCCCTCCGAGTACGTCGTGTTCGCCGACAGTACGAGCTACGATTTCCTCGTATGCAGTCTCCCATTCTTTGAAAGATATCCTTGTGTTCTCATCTTTCAGCCTCCAAACCCATTCCGGGTCTGTATCAAATGTTAGCCTGTGGAGGATCAACACAAATTGAGCACTGGGAACCATACCGATCCTGTTCGCAGAAGCCCAGTCGTCCCCGAGAACCCGCTTAACCACCGCATGGTCGATCTGGTAGAAGAACGAATTGCTGCGCCTCTTATTGTAGTCCAAAAGCATTGGAAGACCGAAATGGCCGGGCTCCGCGGGCTCGTCCTTGTCGAACCAGACATGGGCCAGGCCGCCGAACGTATGTTTGGTCCAGTACCACCCAGCCTCGCCGTGCTTGCGATCGCTGTAGGGCAGCGCGTCCAGCCCGGGAGGAGTCCCCGGCTGCGCACTGCCCGTCAGGTACCCCGTGAAGCAGTGTACGAACTCGTGCGCGAGAAAGACTGAGATACAGAAGACTGCCCGCTCTAGACTCATCTGGGCGCTGGCTTGGGCGTCCTGCAGGCGCTGAAGTTCTGCCCTGGTGCTGCTGTTGTCCATTTCTCTGGTGCCGTTCTGAATCTCCGCGTTTAGGAAATCCTGTTCTTTGGTGTACTGCTCAACACTATTTGTTGACCTGAGAAGACTATCTACCAGCTGCGATCTGCGGTCAGAAGTAAACCTATGGGTCGGAATGGGGAGGTGTAACACTTACGCACTGGTGTATGTAGACGACCGCGCTATTCCGGCAGTCATAGTCCTCCATGTTATCCCCCCACGTCCACCTCTGTGTCAAGCCATAACCAGAGATGCTGTCACACACACAAATCGGGATCCCAAACTCCCGGACCTGCCGCAGGAATATTGCAACCCACATCGGCATGTCCTTCAACTCGCCCCTGTAGATCCCCACCTCCGGCCGGCCGTGGCCAGCCCGCGCGGCCTCGAACCTCCGCTCCGCCACGATCTGCATCCCGACGCCGACGAGCACCCTGTTGCCCCGCCCCTCCTCGAGCAGCCGCAGCGCGAGGTCGACGCACTGCGCCAGCGCGGACCTGGTCGCCTCGTCCGCGGGTGGGCCCGGGGCCATGCGCTCGCGCCTGCTTGGGGCTAGGGGCAGGGCGAACTTTGCGTCGCGGGTGAAGAGGCGGAGACCTGGCTTTAGGGGTTGTCTTGTGCGTCTGCCCTTGGATATTCCGGGGGACGGGTGGTTTGGGTTGTGATGGTGGGGACACTTGGCCTCTCTTACGATCGGGAGTGGTGTGATGGAAGTGTCTATAGGAGATACAGTCGCATCTTGTGCTTGGGTGGTTTCTGGTGGGGCTTCCGTGCTGTTGACTGGAACGTTGGCACCTGTGGATATATTGCTCATGCTGGCACGACTTTTGATCGGCAAACTGAATATAGCTACGAGAAGGGGGCGTGGTATTTCCTGGCGACCTGCGTCGATGAGTATGAGTGAACGAGTTTGGTGATTGACGGTTGATTTGAATCGCTAGCCAATGAAGTGAAAATAGAGACGGTGAAGATATGAAGTGTTATGATCTATCATTTACAGAACGTGGGAAGATGAGCATAAATTCTACTTGAACGTTAATACTTCCCAATGGCGATGTATTATGGGGGAAACAGTGTTTGAGTACGCTGGAAATATTGCTCTCTAGTAGTTGGTGCCTCGAGACTCAAACATAGGATCCCCCACTTGAGGGCCATACCACGGGTCATCCAGCCCCAGCTCAACAAATTGCGAGAGAAAGGGACAGCCAAACAAAGGCTCTTCTCGGTCCATGGGAGAAGGACACTATGGAACCAAAGGATCAGCTCTGGTGTATGGAACTTCGGAATAAAGAACCCGCGGGATCTTCGGATTAAAGCAACATCTTATTTTAGAATCGGCGGACATGATTGGATCTGAAATTCCAGTTGTTTGCACCAAGCGTAGAACGCTATGCCAGTAATTTTCGGCCAAAGACCAACTTGTTAGAATGGGGACATGTTGAAAGACTATGTACACATGCTCACAGTCCTAGGGCTCAATATACAGTCTAGATTTGCTAGTGCAGGCAAAGACGTCTGAACCTCCTCATCAGAACCCATCCGACCAGCTTCGTCCGAATGTTGACGGATGGGCAGCCTCGGTAATTACGATGCTGTTCAAATTAAATACGGATAGCAGGTTCACCTTTCTGCAGGCTACATTGGCGGGCTAGGATGATATGCTCCCGTCGTTAGGCTCGGACCTGAACATGGCGCTAATAGATAAGAATGCGTTATTCCATATATAATATGAGTGGACGAACTCATTACTGATGCTGAAATGCGAGGGAGAGGCAGTGTCCCATGAGATTTTTATGTCCAGTCCAGGCTTAGCTAGGGCGCGGATGTGGAGACCTTAAAAGCCACTAATGGCTTACTTCCACTAAGGTGACACGGGCAAGGAGATGGTAGTATGTTTAGCCTAGATCGTGGGCAAGGCATTGTCACTTTTATAAATTATGAGATACGTATGAATCCTGAAGCACAATGCCACTAGACTCATCACCAATGTCAAAATATAGCAGGAGTCCACACACATAACGTGTTTAATTTGTCCTATTTGAAGTCTCGTGCAATTTAAAAGTGGCCAAGTTTTTGTCACTGTCGATTTTCGAATGGCTGTCTGAACGGTGGACGAATGATGATAGCCTTTCCGGCTTCTCTTGAAGTAATTTCTCACTAACAAGTCACCGTCCGAGCCTAAATACTGATGGCCTCAGTATAGCGTGACGCAAAAACGCCCTACAAGAAGACGAACGGATTGAAGTTGCCATTTAGCCACTTGCACTTCAACTGGTCTCGTTTTCAATCTGTACACATACGCTTCTTAAGCAGTATGCATCTAGTCCCTTCATACAGTGATAAGACCACTCGAAGCCGATTGAGTGCAGGACCTTCCACTCATTGAAAATGTACCCCATCCACAAACCCTATCTATTCGACTACTTCGTCGGAGGATACAATTCCACCTACAGCCACTTCAACACTGCCTTTAACCTGATAAAAAGCATGAGAGCATCAGACGATATGCATCCCTCAGCTCCACATGAATACTCCCTCAGAAGCTCCGTCAAAGGAAGCAAGTTTCAGTACGAGGTCCCCACAGAAATCCTTCAAGCCATCTTTTTAGAGCTTGCCACTATAGATGACGCCAAGGCAGTCATAGCCACATGTCACAGGATGAACGATGCCTTCAAGGGCTATGGGAAGACAATTACCTGGACCATCCTCTGTCGCGAGTTGGGACCAACGTTGCCCGGCACTTTCGGGGCCCTAGCGATCTTTGTGTCCCCTCGCAAGGGGCCCTTCGACGGACCCCTGTTCCTCAAGAGAAAGACATCCGCCCGGTACTGGGCACCGATGCTGAGGGAGCACGGAGAGCTAGCCAGAAGACTACTCACGCCTGGGATGGCGGCTCGGATGCTGGCTGTGTATCGGGAATTTCCGAAAAAGATCGATTACAGTCCGGGCGGGGAGTGCTCCGCCTGCGTAAGCAGCATGTTGGAGGACGGAGACTGGGATCCCAGGGAGGAGAACACGATTGGGAATTGCCTCGAGCACTTGTTGCAGGCGAATGCTGTGCATTTCCGGCTTACATGCCGTATGGTACTGGACTACAATGAGCCTGCTGAAATTCCAAGTGTCTTGAGGGTGGCCTCTGGTCTGTGGTGGGACTGGTGGTAAGGTGGATTGTCGCGAATGCTTGCAAGAGGAATAATTACCATGCTCCAACTCGTCACTGGACATTGTCCTGCAAGATTTATTAGAAGTCGCGATTCAAGAACGCTATTGCACAATTGCTCCTCTGAATTATGCTCGCTGCGGCGATTCTTGCTTAGGCATTGCAGCTGAACCCAAGATTTCGGTCTAAAGGAGATTCTCTACGTACGCTTCCTACTTGGGACTGTCCCGGATTACGTTATTGTAATCGCTTTTGTAATACCTATGACGCGGTTCGCGATGCCGCTCTCGTGATTGGCTTTGTCAGCTACGCCGCACTAGCTGCCTCATAGATCCTCAGACATACCTAGTAGGCAAGCCTTGCAGTACTTTTACTAATTATCGAATTGATTAGGCAATCACGTGTACTATACTCATAAGATAAGCCAAGTATACAAACCCACTTACTTGATCCTGCGTGCAATTAGCCCATAGCCCTAACAGATAAGTTTATAAATATATAGCTTCTCTTTATTAAAACCTTCTTAAATAAATCTAAAATATTATCTCAAAATCTATTTAGTTCTAATAATTTCTCTCTGACACGGAGGAGGTAGTGTTGGAGCACGGCGTCTGTCTGCCTCAAGAAACGCTAATAGTATTGGTCGCATTCAAGAGCCTGCAGCTGCCCAGCAATGTCGGGCTTCCATGCAGTCAGACTGTCAGACTGCCTAACCAAAATGAGAATGGATCAACTTCCGGCAGGCAGTCATTTTCATCTTATTATATATAGCATGTTGTACTCAGCTTTCAGCGCAAAGCGTCAGCGACCCGTTGATCCTCGAATGGCGGCTAGTTTCGGATGAGACCTTTTATCTCTCAGACACAAAGCCATGGCCTCCATCTCGAAATCTCTATCCTTCGAAGCCGCATTACCTACGATTTGGATAATTGCAACGATCTGGCTCTTTTACAAGATTGTCACATTCGGGCGCCGAGAGAAGAGTCTGCCTCCCGGCCCTCCAACCATCCCGATTCTGGGAAATGCGCATCTGATACCAACCCAAGGCTTCTCTGGCCAGTAAGTACCTGTGAATTAAAGATTCAGGTAAACTAAATAACCGACTCTAGACTTGTGGCCTGGTGCAAAGAATATGGCTCAGTCTACTCACTCAAGGTCGGCCGGAGCACTATGGTCGTGCTCAACGACCGGCGCGCCATTCATGAACTCCTAACCAAGCATGGTGCTTGTTACAATGACAGGCCCGTGGACACGCAGTTCATCATCGCGAACAAAGACGAGAACCCGGCGACGATGAAGGAAGGCCCAAAATGGCGGGCTACGCGGAAAGTGATAGCAACCTACTTCGCTCCGAAGAATTTGGATTCGACTCTGAAACCCATCCAAGAAGCTGAGTATGTGAAAAGTATCTTATCAGCGAAATTTCTCGAGAAATCATGCTGATCTGTCACAGAGTCAACCGTCTTATGTTTGATCTTGTGACCAAGCCCGAAGAATTTTCGACCAGCATAAAACGTACAACCGCCTCTATAGCTAGTATCACGCTATTCGGTCACAGAGCACCCGAGTTCGACAGCTTTTGGGCATACGTGAGTCTGCAAGCCCATTCTTCCTGGAACATTGCTGACTTCACATCCACAGGCTGTCTACATTGTGATGGAAGCGGTAAGAACATCCCAATATGTCAGTACTTTGCCTTGAGAAGAGTCGAGCTAATGTTCTTACTATGGCAGGGCTCAAAAGCAGTCGCCCCAGGTAGTTACCTGCCAGTCGACCAATTTCCCATCCTGAAGCTCCTTCCAGATCGCTTCATCATGGGAAGGCAACGCGCCAAAGATTTGTACGCCACGATGACAGGCGTCTGGAACGATGCTCGCGAGCGCGTTGACAAACGGCGCAGCGCCGGAGACAAACGGGAATCTCTCATGGACAGGTTCCTCGATGAAGACATAAAGAGCGATGTCCCACTCTCGTATTCAGGACTGAACAACTTGCTGGGAGGTGTGCACATGGCCGCCGCGGACACGACCGCAATAGCAATGCTGACAAACATCCTCTTTCTTGCTAAGCACCCCGAGTTCCAAGACAAGGCAAGAGTTGAGCTCGACCGGGTGTGTGGGACTGATCGTATGCCTCGGTGGTCAGACTTCAATGACCTGCCGTATGTGAACTGCATCGTGAAAGAGGGATTGCGGATCAGACCTATGTAAGTACTGTTTGGCTTCCAACCACTGCTTTGTGAATGCTGACTCTCCTCATCAAGCTCGCCCGCTGGCGTTCCTCACGCCGCAAAGGAGGACAGATGGTACAACGGCATGCTCATACCTGCTGGCAGTGCCATCTTTCTACCGCCCGCCGCTCTCAACTTCGACGAAGCCTTTATAAAAGACCCCGATTCCTACAATCCTGAAAGGTTCCTCCACCAGGCCCACATGTTGGCCCCCGAGCTCTCAGCGTCACCGCAGTACGAGGAGCGTGACCATTACTCATACGGAGCGGGACGGCGTATGTGTGTTGGAATCCACCTGGCGGAGAGGTCACAGTGGCGGATGGTGGCGCAAATGCTTTGGGCCTTCAGGATCGAGCCAGACATTGGTTCTGACGGGAAGCCGGTGGAGGTGAGGACTGGCTGGGACGTGTACGACGAAGGATTCTTGCACGTCCCGCTGGAGTTCAAGGTGCGCATGGTGCCGCGGAGTGACAAGCATGCCGATGTTGTGACGAAGAGTTTCAAGAAGACAGAGTCTGACCTGAAAAAGTGGGAGTGAGCGGATTGGAAACAAGTCTAGTATAAATAAGACAGCAGCGCTGTTGCGGGATCAGTCTTGAGAGACTGCTACTTGCCAATGTTCATATATCATCTGATAAAGTGATGTCAGTCATTGCTTTTGGGGACTCGCATTAGAAGCCTATTATGATTCAATGGCAATTCAACCTCGTTTTATCGATATACAACTCAAATAGTTTGACGTTGCCAAAGTATCGTTCACCAGAAACTCAGATTCCTTGTTTACCTCTGTGATCAGCCTCCTGACTTTGATTGCAAATATTCCAGAAAGCCTATTGCCATCGGAGACCGGCAGATAAATAACACAATTAGCAAAAAGTTATGCACTGCTAATCATGGAAAAAGGGCAGCTTCTTCACAGACATGTCCACGAAAAGAGGATCCCAATCCCATAATAAGCCGCTTGCATATTAGTGATGTTCCTCTATAACAGAATCTTTTCCTTTGTAGTCTACAAGCCTTGGGTTCGGATTGTTTGAGAAGAATGCTGTGGCGCTAAGCGGAATGCGATCATTCTTGATGAACTACTCTTTCTGAGGCCCCTTAAAGATGGAGATGACGCCGAAGCATTCCTTGCATGTCCACGGTAGGAACACACCGCTCAAGTCATCTTTGCCCCCTTCCCGAGCAGCCAGAGACTTCTTGCCGGGATCATGGGGTGCTGGCGCTTATCCGTAGAGCTGCATCTCCATTAGCACCGCCACTTAGCCTGCATTGCGCATTGCTGGGTGCGTGGGTAGTTGACTTTTTCACGATTATATGGGACCGGTCCGAGTCTGCCTGAAATTCGGCGCAGCGATAGTATCGAGGCCCCTGCATGAATCCTGCAGCAGTTGGCCCAACACAAGGCTATTTGGAACCAACTGAGCCGCACGCTTACCCCTAGATAGGCAGCCCTAACATGAAGAGAGGCCTGGATCCAGGAAATGGACCGGGTCTCGGGCCGTTGCGCTGTGGTTATTTCACTGTAGTAAGCCATTTCCCTGCATTAAGCGTTCTGCTGTGTTGAGAATTTCGCTGCGGTGAGCTATTTCGCTGTGGCTTGAATAAGAGTCTGTTGTAATGGATTATAACCGTGTAGACGAAAAGGTATCGAATGGGCTAGCAAGCCAAGATCCTTAGGACATAGTAGATTATTACCTATAAATCTGTACTCTTACTCTTAACTATCCAGCAGCCTGGCTGCTGTCATTTGCCACCTTTCACTTTGCCCGAACGATGGAAAGGGTATTCAAGAAGCGGTGCAGAGATGTTTCAGGCCTGTTAATGCGGCCATTTCCGGGTCCCCTATTCTCTAGTAGCCTAGCTATGGGAGAATGTACCTAAAACTCTCTCACGACTCTTGATATTGTAAATTCAGCCAAGATCAGGACCTCGACTCCCCAATTCAAGTTGAAGCTTCCGTGGACTGATACTGAAAAGGAGTCACTTGCACGTAACAATTTCATGCATGCGAACCACTGGCATGTATTTGGGTTGGTGGACAGTGCTGTGTGTGTTTAATAATGTATAACAAAGCCGAATAACAGGTTAACAAAGCATTCCGGCAAATTTGGCCGCCTTGACAGCTGGTGCCTTTCATATGACGGCCCAATTGCAAACAACCTGGAAGATCAGGTGAATTTGTGGTGATTCAGGTAAAAACACCAGCCTCCTGGTTTTGGACTTCAGCTTGCAGGGATCCCAAACGGCGACATGCAACTTTCCCAGGAGCTATACCCTTCTTCAGGATGGCCACGTACCCATAACATAGACTATAGCATGTTCCTAGGCTTATTTATGCAGGACCGTAGCATCAACCAACCTGCCTCACCGAGCCGGCTTCTGTGCATATTTGCTTCTTTCTGCCCCTCTCTAAATATCTTTGACGATTTGCGCCAAGCCTCGGGTCGAGGCGATCTCCACTGCACCCAGGGTACGGCACCGTGTATCCGCCAGCTTACAATGGGACGAACGTGAGGAAAAGAATTTTCCGGAGCGGCAACGGTTTCTAAATGTTGGATACTGGACCCGCAAAATCCTCGGTGCCTATGTTGTTGTGACTATCGTTCGATGCCGCCGGGGGCTCAGCGAGTTTCAGCCGAGAGCTAAGGCCTCACGCTGAGCCTTGAGTGCACTTTGTCAGGTGGGACACGGGGCCACCCGCCGTTTTACAGTGCTTGACTCCTGAAAGGGTGTGTTTGTGACTGATCGCTACGTCACGCCAGATTCGCCCGGGACTCGAGTTCCCGGGGTTTCCTCACCCTCCCCCTCTAGCTATCACAAAACTATGTGATACTTTTCCACCTCTTAGCAGGGCCGGCCGGCTGAGGTGAGTAAGGTTGCCCGGCCGGGGTTTTGGATTTGCACTAGCATGACCTGCGACGAGGGAAACATGCACCGCCACGACTCAACCTGAGACAGGAAACACATGTGCAGCAGGCGGGAGAGAAATCACAAAGCAGAGGGGACTTATATCACCGGCCGATGTCCGTCTGGCTTTCGGATGGCAAGCTTCAAATTTGTCCAGTCGAAGTCAAATCACGGGCCGTCCATCTGATTTCTGTCCCAACGCTCGCTTCATTGCAACCAACCACAATGTCTTACTCCTGGGGAACAATAATCTTCGCCGCACTCTTCGGCATCACCTCGGCTGCGCCGTCATTACTCCCTCGTCAGGCTGCAACAACACAATTGACCTTTACCGGTGCGGGGGCTTCCTTCAGCGTAAATGCACCCGTGGACGGCAGCGCTGTTACACTGAGTAAGTTGTCCCAACTCGTACAACACATCGCTATCACAATAAAGCTAATTCGTTCTCACAACAGACAACACACTGGCCGTCGATTTCATCGCCCAAGCAGGGACTGCGAGCTGTTCGTTCGAAGGCGTCGATGGAGTAAAGCTTACCGTGCTCGGAGCCAACTCAGGCGCCACCATCGCACCGCCCCAGACGATTGTGCGCGCGAGCTGCCAATAGCTGCGTTTTCTTCATTCGGAGGGCTGCTTATTCATGAGTTACGAAAGATGGTATCACGAACGGCAGGCCGTTGAACTTGTTCACACTATACCAAATTCCAAGGCGACAGCTGTACATAACATTTCTGTATAAATGACAACAAATTGATGTACAATGACATGATATCTCACTCGCCACGTACTTGTGATTGGCATTGTGGCTGCTTAATGTGATGACAATGGCAATGTCATCACGAAGTACGCCTTTGCTGGACATGTCGCCTCTTTCCCTCCACCTCTTTGTGTTTGGAGCCACTAGCAGATGGCCTCTTGCGAGGAATGCAACGCAGCTTTCTGCACGAAAAGTGTTGCGGCCCGCCACAGGCCCGGCCCGCAAGCTGTACCCTCGACTCGAGATCTTTGTCTTTGCAGCACGGTGACAATGGTGTTATCACTTGAGGTCTCTTTGAACAGAAGGTCAGGTGGTGGGGTTTTCCTGAATATAAAAGGCCAGCCAGGACCGTGTCCGTGATGACATCTTGCCTTTTCCGCAAAATCATCACTGGAAATCGATTCAGTTCAAAAAGCTCAGCAGCAAACACATTACAACCTCAATCAAAACAATATCACATCTGACGGCATCATGAAGAGATTCTTCAACAGTCTCTTTGGTAGGCAGAAGACTTCGGGCCAGAGTCGATCCATGACTGGCCTATCCAAGGGCCCCGAGGTCATCGAGGTCATCCAACCGGAACCGAGAGCCGACATCTACCTTGTAGCAACGAACAAGAGATTCTCGTTCCGTAGGCCATTCATGAACGCAAAACGCGAGACTATCACCCTCCCCGTCTCTTTGGACGCGAGTAAAAAGTACTGGCGCGACATTGATCTTATCACCATATCCGCCAGGATGATTCTGATGTACGCGAAGTTTGGCGTCTGGGATGAGAATTTGAGAAACTGGGTGCAAGTAATGATGGACTCGGAGAAGATCTTGTTCTGTGTTGACCCAGAAATAGGTTTCCTGAAACCGAAAAGCGCGGAGCTTCTCCTTGCTATTCATGAGGCCGCTGCTTCTGGAGAGCCCTTTGTGGTCTACTGCACATGGGAGGTCCCGTGGAACTAAACACACGTACGAACCTCGTCTCTACCTTGAACGAGTATACGACCACGACGCAGACTCGCCGTCCATGAGCGCCGTTTGACGGCAGACCAAGTGGCTCGGCCACAGCACTAATTTTCATTCACACAGGTAAGACCAGAAGTTTCTATTCACGTAGATAAGTTTTCTATTCTGGTAAATATTTCCCTTCGCCCCATTGTTTCCTTGTAACAAAGGAAACTGTGATACAGTTGCAAACAAAGAAGAAAAGGAGGAGACAACATAGGGAACATGAATGGAGACCAAAAACTTTCCGTTACTAAAATAAAACATTTAAACACAGAAAATTAAATGAAGTTTTACCAGGTTAAATGCTATCTTGGGCGTGGATCCCACTTGTGAGATTTCTAGAAATGGACGAGTATTTGTAACAGCAAGAGCCTGTAAGAAGTTACGAAATGGACGAGCTGCAGTCAAAATCCAGGGAAGTCGGCCGGCTCCGGTTTTTGACATCTGGAGGTAGTGGATGATTGATCATACAGAGTCTCGGGTGTCCAGATTATTAAGCAGTGATATATACTACCACGGCATGCTTCAGGGAGACTGTTGTGACAAAGACAAACCGAGCCGTTCCGTCTTGTAATCATGGAAGCTGCCATGAAAGATTCCAGGTTGTACAACCGCTTTAGTGAAAATATTGTCTGTCACAACACACCCGTTGAGCACTTTGAAAGACTCGAAGCAGATGGGTCATTGCGCCAACTCGGCTACCGGAGCAGTAAATCCCACTCTCCGTCGTCCCCCAGCTTGGCCCGTGTCGGGGTGCAGGCGAGGCCCCGGGCCAAGAGTCTGTGGATCTTCCGCCAACGAGGCAATTCTCCGGCTGCTCCTCTATATCTCCACATGCGACCTGCCAAGAGGCACCACATCAAATCAACCCCTGAAACAACCCACAAGGACAGCCAAGTGACAACGATAGTAGCGATGGGAAAGGATACTTCAGTCAAGTGTGGTGTGCTTCTGACAGCGATCACTGCCGTATTTCCACCTAAGGTAGTACTGCGCTAAATTCCATTCAGCGTTGGCAAGGCCTATTGTAGAAGCACGGAAGATAGCGATGTTGCCCACTTCGTGATGTAAATGCCTATAAGACTACAAATGAGGCCGTCGATGCCCTCAATGCTGTCTGATGTTGCTGCCGCATCTATATCGCCGCCTCATCTTTTGAACTGATCTCGTCTGTGCAACCTTGCCACCATGAAGCTCTCGTCGACCCTCTTCGTCCTTGCAGCGTCGCTGGTCTCAGCATCACCAACCCCTACTCTCGAGGAGGGTGTTGCGAAGGTGTTGGACAAGAGAGCAAGTATCACCGATGCTGCCAACGTCGGCTATGCTACGCAGAATGGAGGGTAAGCACGCGCATACACAAACAAACACACACACGCTGTGGGGAAGGTGGGATACTGATATACTTGGATAGCACAAAGGGTGGAGCTGGCGGATCAACCACTACCGTTAGCACGCTGCCTCAGCTCTCCGCTGCAGCCAGTGCCGAGGGAGCGAGCGTAATCGTCGTGCAAGGTGCCATCAGTGGTGCGGCCAAGGTCCAAGTTACGAGCGACAAGACCATCGTCGGCAAGGCTGGTAGCTGTATGTCCATCCATCATTCGCCGTCAAGCTCGTGGGCCCCAGTTGTGGGTGGACACATACGCTGACATGTTCCAGCCCTGACCGGCATCGGCCTCACGATCAATGGCCAAAAGAATGTGATCGTCAGGAACATGAAGATCGCCAAGGTCCTCGCGGACTACGGCGACGCCGTCACCATCCAGCTATCGACCAATGTCTGGGTTGACCACTGCGACCTCTCCGGTGACGAGACAGTTGGCAAGGATACATACGACGGTCTGGTCGACCTCTCACACGCAGCAGACTTCGTGACTATCTCGAACACCTACTTCCACAACCACGTAAGCCTCTTCCCTTTCCCTCCCAGCCGCACCAAAACCCCACCAATCCTGCAGCCAGAAACATCCCCCATTAACACACGTATGATATAAATAGTCCAAGGGCACCCTAGTAGGCCACTCCGACTCCAACGCCGCCGAGGACACGGGCCACCTCCGCGTCACCTACGCCAACAACCACTTCTACAAGGTCTACTCCCGGGGTCCTCTCCTGCGCTTCGGCACGGCGCACATCTTCAACAACTACTACAACGAGCAGAGCACAGGCATCAACACTCGCATGGGCGCGCAGGCGCTGGTGCAGAGCACCGTGTTCGAGAACAGTGGCAAGAAGGCGGTGTTCACGGAGAGCAGCGACTCGGACGGGTGAGTGGCATTCCCTGGCCTTTGTTGGGATATTATCGTGATACTGACTGCTTGACAGGTATGCTGTGGTCATCGACACCATCTTTGGTGGCGAGAGCGCGAACACGGCGCCGCAGGGTACGCTGACCGCAAGCTCGCCCCCGTACACGTACTCTCTTCTGGGAAGCGCGAACGTCAAGGCTGCTGTTACGAAGGAGGCCGGACAGACGCTGTCGTTTTAGGCTGCAGTGTAATAAGACCACTGGTGGATTCTTGTAGATAGTTTTGAAGAAGTCTCGAAGAGGTAGACCTCGTCAATAAACAGTATATCGAATGCCAGACGAGCCCGTCGAATGGCCAGAACTACCAGAGCGGGTCCAAATCGCGCACAGGGCCCAGAGAAGCATTCCAGACCGTAGGCCTCCCATGCATGACCGAATTCCACTCTGGGAGCCTCATCACACGTATTGCGTACTCCTGAAGCTTTGCCGGAACGAGGTCGTGCCTCTTCACTCTCTCGTCCAGCAGGCGTAAGATGACCGGCACGGTATGAGCATCCAGCAACGTCGGGCCCACACGTGGCCCAAACAGCCACAGCGAGCAACCTCCATGGGCCTGGTAGATGGCAAGCAGCTCGGAGAAGTAACTCTGAGCCTGGCTGTCGGCCAGCTGGACTTGGACCGGCCGCAGGGCATCCGCCTTGGTCTTGTTGTGGCTGAAACCCTGATATCAGCCACATGCATGCATATCATGGAGTTGCGCCGGGGGGTAGACGTACAATTCTCGTTTGTTCTCCAGTGCCCGTCGATACGCGGGCGAAATTTCCGAGTCCGGTCTGGCAAGTAGAGCGTCCACGGCAGTTGGTGGGATTCCATTTGCTAGCCACTCTGGTGGCATGGAATCACGCCGCGCAGAGAGAGTGAAGATTGGGATGTTATGTAACTTGCGGAACATGTCCCTGATGGTCGATTCGTGGTCGGGCGGGAGAAGCTTGGGGTAGTGACCGCAGAGCCAGTATGAGATGTCAACGCTGTCAGTCAAGGGGGCTGATAGCTTAGGGCCCGTCAACGCCGGGACCTGATAGTACGTGAGTCTGTTGTCTTTGGATAACCGCGTCTGTTGTGCAACCATACCTGACCCTTGGGGTTGATATTCAAGAGATAGTCCTCTGCAAGGTTCTCGTCTCGGTGATGATCCACTAGCTTGTTTTCCAGGTGGACTCCGACAGTGGCAGGGTCGGCTGAGGTACGCCCCAGGGCATACGTGAATCTGACCATCATTGAAAACAGCGAGAAAGGTTGGTTGTGCAATACGTAGATGTCTCCAGAGTGCTGCCCGCGGGATGTGCTGCTGTGAAGGTCACTCCCCCTTGCATCCGGCTGCGTTCCGCGGCCTGCACATTTGGTGCAAATATATCTTCCTACCTTACCACTACCACCGCATTCGCTACAGTCCCGCATCTTTCTCGATGATCGTTTTGAAGGTGAGTGCAGCGATGAATGAGACACACTTGTGAGGCGACAACGTTGAAGGTTTGCGTGATCATCAGTTGGTGTTGGACAGGGCATGATCAACTGAGTAGTAAGCATGACACGGTACGCCCTATTGCCCCGCTTCACCACGTTACACAAACACCTTGCAACGTGTATGACCGACCAGTCCCAACGGGAGGAGCCATGACTGGTCAGCCCGGCCTCGCGAGGGGGAGTAGTCAGTCCCAAAACGATAGACTGTCACATTGTAGCGTGGATATGGCGTCCTGTTGTCGTCTCTATTGCAGTACAATATCTGGCAAATTCCGTGCCACGTCAAAAGCTGTGCCGAGCTGCAGAGTGCTTATAATGCCACCTAACGAGGAATGCCGCTCCCCAACCCCTCTGGTGCTGAATCGACACAAAGTTTTTCCGCCCTAAACGACCTACTTTGATTGGCCAGAAACGCCACGGTACACACCCCGATTGGCTTCAATCCCTGTCTCGCTTAAATAGGATCGAGACCAACGACAAAGGAATCGCTTTGGTGTTCAAAAAAAGGAGGACACTGATACTTGGAAAAAGCATTCGCAAATCTGATCGCGGAAGTCGCAATAAGCAACAGAGTTCGATGTCTCCTACAACTGGACGCATAAAAAGCTGGCAGACACTGTTGTGGCTTAATCAGCATACTGTCCATCTGCGGCTGCAGAGAATCAACCAACTGTGAGTGGGTGTATGGGTGAAGGGCGCCATTGACTGCAGGCATTCACTGAGGCTCTGGGCCCCACACCCCTCAGGCACAAAACCCCTGCCTTGCGATTTCTACAAGACCTCTTCCTTACATAGAAGGTAGCGCTGTCTTAATCTGAATTGCCGTTCTGAGGACAGTTGCCTTGTCTCTGTAATCCCTCTCGTGACACCAACCTTACCATCTTCTGAGTAGATGTGGGTGGGATTATTATTTCAGACCTTCCCTGTGCACTTCGTGTTATTAGGAAAGAGGGCATCGGATAGTCCAGATATAGTCTATGCTCCGACCTCCGAGCAGGAATTCAGGGTCAAGCGTATTTGTAAAGTGAGTGTAGGATAGGAAAAGAAAAACTCAGCGTATGATAGTGTCTCAGTGGCTATCTTCAATTCACATTGTCTTCTGGCCTGGAGGTGACATTAGAGGTTGCATCTTGTAGGATGCAGGCTTGTGGGCAGAGATAATTACAAGTAGGTAGTTTTGTCTTCGTTGTCAGGAACTATAAGGAAAGCTGAGAGACAATATTTCGACCATCGGAATCACCTATAGTGTGTAGTTTATTCGACTGAAGAGACTAACGCCACTGCTGACATTACACCCCTTGACCATTGGAGAACATTCTTTTGTGGGTAACGTTGGTATTTCTTGCTATATGACTATCAGAAGCCTTTTGTATGTTCACGTATTGAACAGATTTCCACGCAAAAGACTGAAAATCAACAGAGAAAATGACAAAGGACCAACGACATCTTGACGGGGTGGAAAAGTGCCGCCAAGAAGACCGGAACTCCACAACAATTCCTAGCGTGGCTTGCTTCACTTTTTGCAGGATCACGTCTTCACTATACCTCCTGATCAATTCGTCTATGTAGAGATTTACATCTTGCGCACGTGGTCCGGATTCTAAGTACCAATATTAGACATTGGGCTTTCCAGCGCTTATCGCAATCTCGCCTTCTCGGTGCAACAATGTCCCATGAAGAAGGGCTCATAGCTAGGAAAAGGTGGGCGTATGGCTGCCGGGCTTGGAAGCGACCACCCCAGGTAGCCCCAGGAAACGGGGACAAATCTCCACGCTTGGTAAGGTTCCCCTCATTGCCGAGTTAGCTTGGGCGGAGCTCACGAGTCACAACCCCAGCAGGATGCCCCAGCCGAACTGCCATAGAGAACATTTGCCGAGAGAAATGATCAACAGTGACAAGGAGACGGAGACGATTGTGTTGTCCCTATCGTCGGGGTCGAGGTGAGAGAGAAGAATGGCTTTCCACGCAACATTCGTCTTCACATTCCAATGGATGCTTGACAAGATGTATTCAACCGTTGATTTGCTACAAGTGCTGTCGCTTTGCACGATAGTATTAGGTGGGGCGACGAATGCGCCAACAGCACAGGTCAAGAATGGCACCTACATTGGCCGGTACTCTGCGGAGTACAACCAAGACTTCTTCCTCGGAATGCCATATGCGCAGCCTCCATTGGGGGACCTGCGGTTTCGACAAGCGCAATCTCTGAACGACACTTGGGACGGCGCCCGCGAAGCTTCGACCTACTCGCCATTATGCGTTGGCTACGGTGTAAGTCAATCATTGTCTACCAGTATCCTAGTCGGTAGTTATCCAGGATGGCTGATGACTACGGTCCTAGCTCGACCAAACATTCTACAGTCAATCAGAAGACTGCCTAACGCTCAACGTAGTACGACCTTCAGGCTACACTGGACAATCTCTCCCTGTCGGGTTTTGGATTCATGGAGGTGGCTACACCAATGGCGGCGGCGGAGACCAGCGCTACAACCTCTCCTTCATCGTTAACCAATCCGTCAAGATTGGGAAGCCATTCATCGGCGTGTCTATCAACTACCGCCTACACGCATGGGGTACGCACGGCGGTGTATTAACTCTATGCCCATTGGATAATGATTCGAAAAGTTTAGCTGACGTCGGGGTCGTGATAGGCTTCTTGAGTTCCAATGAACTCGCGAGTGAAGGGCTGACCAACACCGGCCTTCGCGACCAGCGCCTCGCAATGCATTGGGTGCAAGAGAATATTGCAGCTTTCGGAGGTGACAATACCAAAGTCACCATATTCGGAGAATCGGCGGGTGCTGCAAGTGTGGGCCTGCATTTGACAGCGTACGCCGGGAGGAACGACAGCCTCTTCCGGGCGGCGATATTGCAGTCCGGGAATCCTATCTTTTATGCAGCCCAGAATGGACCCGATACATACCAGTCCCAATTCGACGAGGTTGTTTCCAACACGGGGTGCAACTCCACATCAGACCCGGTACAGTGCCTGCGGCAGGTACCTTTCGAAAAGCTCAACGCCACCCTGGGTGCGTTGTACTTGGCGCACGGCAATCTAAGCCCGGTCATTGACGGGGACATGGTCCAGACCTACGGCAGCGTACATCTCCAGCGCGGGGAGTTCCTACGTGTGCCACTCATCGTCGGTGCGAACAGTGATGAAGGGGCCTCCTTGGGCCCGCAGGGCATAAACACCGCGGCAGACTTCAAGGCCACTCTCGCGAGCCTCCCAGCAGCGTTTCAAGACGAGTTCCTGCAGGCCTACCCCGATGATCTTTCCGTGAACGTGGTCGACAGCCTCGGCCAGCAGCGCCCGGGGCCCCCATACGGGGCGCAGTTCCGCCGGAGCGCCTCGTACTGGGGCGACGTCTTCTTCATAGCCCCGCGCCGGCAGACGGCCGCGACCTGGGCTGCCCACGGCCTGCCCGCATACTCGTATCGGTTCAACGCGATCCCGCACGGCGTGCCGCCCGAGGTTGGCGCGGGCCACTTCAAGGAGATAGGGTACATGTTCCGCAACTACATTGGCACCGGGTATAGGGCCGACATCCTGCCCTTTGAGGGGATGCCCGAGGGCCACTTTGAGCTGGCGACGTTGATGTCGGGCAGTTGGGCCAGTTTCATCAGCGATCTTGATCCGAACGCCTGGGAAGGCAGGCCGGGTAATGTTAGTGCGTGGTCAAAATACTTCGTGGATAATCCGACAAATCTTGTTTTCGATGCCAATGTTACTAGTCACACAGAAGTGGACGATTTCCGAAAGGAGGGCATTGATTTGATCAATAGAAATGCGCTGGATCTATACCGTCGATAGAATTAAGAAACTCGAAGCTACATTCCATGTAAAGGCTTCTGCGCAACTCCGCTTTGCCCGTAAACTCCCAGTCTTCATTTTGGCAATGGCAATTTGTAGTTACAGTAATGCCATATAGCGTAATTTGGAGTTCTGGCGTTTATCGAAGTTATCAAGGTTAGTCTTAGTAAACACATGGAGCAAGGTCTTCTACGTGACCAATGGTGCATGTCTTTGTATTCTAATTCTGTGACAGCAAGAATACACGTCTTGAGCCGGATGAGCCCACTCTATGTGATTCTGTCTAATATTATCAGTCGAATAGGAAGGAAGATAGGCGCCGCCTTGCCTCCTCAGCGCCCCACTCGACCAAGACCCGTTCCTGCGATTCCTGGATCTTCGTTTGTACCAGCGGCTCCATCGCCGCCCGCTCATCCTCACTGAGAAGATGCACCCTCGCCCGCCACAAATCCTTCTTGGGGATATCCCTTTCCCGCTCACCAAAGAACCTCTCGTCCAGGTATTTCCAGTAGATAGTGTCAAACGCCCAACTCTTCCTAGCAGCGTAGTCGAGCCAGAAGCGGCCCGTCTCCCAACTCTCTCGCATATACGCCGACAGGAGCAAAGAACTGGGACTCATATCTTGTTCTGCCTGCTTCATCGCCGAGATCCATGTCTCCAGACGTCTCTCGTAGACGCTGGCCCAATCCTCGATACCATTATCCCACATCTCAGGCGCGTCAAGCAGAAGCCACCAAGGCGCGTCCAATACGAATTGCGTTGGTCCCACATAGGCGAATTCCCAATCGATTGCTCCGATGATCTCGTCATCTGCATCAACAAGGATATTGGCCGGTCGGAAGTCATCAGCCCAGAGGCGGAAGGAGCCTGAACCGTCCGGCATCGGCAACGCCGTCCCAGCGTGCTGGGACCGGGCAGACCAGTCGTCTTCAGAAAAACCGAACGTTGCCAGTCGGCCTTGTTTGGCCAACCTGCGAAATAGTTGGCGAGCCACATACTTCGTCCTGCAGTCATCCTCCGATGATATCATTTCGTTGTGCTGGAAAAGGAGAGTGGCTATTTGCATCTCGGCCAGGGCCACGTACCACGCATCAGCCGTTTGATAAGTGGTGCCTTCGGATGGAAAAATTGATTTCGGAATGTTGGAAAGCTGGACCATGTTGCTCATATTCAAAGTGATAGGTCGTCCCGTCACACAGTGAGACTTAGGGCCCGCCTCGGCGAGGGATCCTATGCGAGGAAAGGTAGGCTGTGCAAGCTGTAGCACACACCGTGCCATTTTGACGTACAAGGCCTTGAGCTTAGTTTCGGAGATATTAGGATCCAGGACGGCCGTCTCGTTGGGATCCTCGCGAGGGGCCTCCAGCGCTTGACCCATGCCTCGTCGGGTCTCGAGATCTTGAATAATCATGAAAGGTCCGATATCAGGATCAATACCATGGTGGAAAACCTTGGGGACCGGAACTTGAGTATGTTGGGCGATGAACGTAGCTGTCGCGGCTTCTGCGACTGTCTTCTCGGGAAAGACGGCCTGGTTGGGGCAGGGCAAGCGGACGAGAACGGGAGCGGAAGAGCCTTCGAGTCGGATAGGATATAGCACGTTGAAGCCCCCGATAATCAGTGGCGTTACCAAAGTCCCAGGCTTTCCGGAAATTCTCTCGGCGAAAGATTCGATTTTGCGACACTGAGATGACAATCGGACCTGCCTCAGTGCCTCCTCCCACAGTTCGTCGCTGCAGTCCCAGGCGAGGCTATCAGAGTCTTCCCGAGCTGCCATCATGTATTGTGCTTGCTAGGGAATATCTTGCCTGAAGGCCAGGAAGTGAATTTTCTGGGAAACGCGGAAGAAACGGCTGACAAACCGCCCTTTGCGATCTCACTGCTACTGTTGTGGCACCTCGAAGCGTGTTGGTTCCAAGTTGGAAGTGGCTGAGTTATGCAGGGCGCTAAATGGAAAGAAGTGAAACGGTTGACACTGTGGAGGTCTGAGCGCAATGTTAATGGAATCACTTGAATTAGGTGGGATTCATAACAAAAGTAACACACTATTCCTACACAGTTTGAGGCTAAGTTCCTGTCACAGTCCATTTTACCACTGTCTATCAAGTGCGCAGATTGTATCTCCATCACTTGAGCATACATTTTGCTGTCGTATTAGCATACACTCGCCCTACAAAGAATTCATATGACTAGCTCCATCAACACGTCCAGAGTTATCAATCATTCTGATCTTGTTTGAAATCTCAAGACTTCTAAATCTCACAATGGCGTGTCCCATATACTAATATGCTGGTGAAGCTGTGCCCCGGAAGATGAGGTCCTTGCGAGCAGAATGTTGCAACGACACCCGGATTGTGACCGACAGTCGCCATACACAAGCCGCAACTATACTTGCACAAGCTCCGAGTATATCTCTCTGATCATTCTGCCAAATATAGAGCTCGTCATCGAGCGTGAGCACTGGGATGCACAAGATGGCTGAACGATAGCATTCAACAAATACGTCAAATAGTTGATTCCACAAGAGATTGAATTGCATGGAAGGGGTACATTCAACCCACTCGACTGAGCATGCGGGAAATCGTCTTGGCGTGGGGTTGTTCACCCAGCTGGCTGAGCCCTCCACTTCAGACCGAGTAGCGATGCAGCCGTCACGATACCAGTATCATGCCATGCTACGGCTGCTGGCGCAATACTAGAATAAATTCGTCCAAATTCAAATCAAGACAAGCTTAAAAAACCCACCATCCATGAGTGGGTAATAGGAAAAACAGCTGAAAACCTTCATGTCTAGTTCAATGATTGACGGAAAGCAGCATTTTCAGAGCCAAGCTGCCTCCGAACCACAGCTGCCCCCTTTGCCATCACGCCATATGCGGTTTGCTTCACAACAACTGTCGCCAAGACAGCACCATGCAGTTGCGATAGCCAACATCACTACCCCATCCGCGTCATACCAAGGCCGCCCAATGGGTAAAAAGGCTTTAGATACTAAATTGCGAAAATGCTCCAAGCATTTCATCATTGAGCTCACCAATTAAATGGCAGACCCGCGGCACCGGTAAAGATATATGGCAAGGTTGGGCATTATCGATCAACGCTGCAAGGTACAGAGCTTGGTCTATATCAGGATGGACCCTCTCCTGAGCCGGCGTCGATATGTCAAGCGAAGACCAGGTGAACATCTCTGCGAGACAATATGGCAGCAAACGCTGATATCCAAGGCACCCTCGGTCTCGACCAGAAGGCCGCAGTACCTCCGAGCAAATCTCTCGATAAGTCAGGGACCGACTCCGGCGATGATGTCGATGCCATCAGAGAGCGCATCCTGGCGGATCGTCTGCAGATGAGCAATCCGCCTGTGCTTCCTATCATGACGTTATTCCGCAAGAAGGACCACAAGCAGCTGGACGAGATCGCCACCCAACCCTCTGTCTACGATGACCCATCGATAGCACAATTCTTCACGCCTACTGCACAATATGAGAACTTGCACCGCTTTGACCCCGAGGCGAGATGGACCTGGAGAGAGGAGCTGGTGAGTAAAGTTCGTGGATACGGATAGGGAGTATGAAGCTGATAATATTGATTCAGCCTCTCATCAACAAGATCGACTGGAAGATTACGCTTTGGGCATGCATTGCGTTCTTTGGCTTGGACCTGGACAGAGGAAATCTGAGTCAAGCCAACACCGACAACTTCCTCGAAGACTTGGGACTCAGTACCGATGGTGTGTGCCCAGCAGCCTGCTGCCCCAATAGTGTATGCGTGTGTGCCGCTAACTGCAACAGACTATAACCTGGGTAACACAGTCTTCAGACTGGCATTCCTGTGCGCTGAACTTCCTTCGCAGCTAGTCAGCAAGAAGCTGGGTAAGTTCAGACCCTTCTTTCACTCGGCAATAAATCGTTTAACACTTGTGTAGGACCTGATAGATGGGTATGTCCCAATCCCGTTTCATATGTCAAGCTCGATCAACTAATTATAGTAGATACCTACAATTATGTGTCTCTGGTCCGTCGTGGCGGCCTCACAATTCTGGCTGAGCGGCAGGCCATCATTTCTCTTGTGCCGAGCGCTTTTAGGTTTACTCCAGGGCGGCTTCATCCCGGATGTTATTCTATATCTGGTGAGTTTCAAGCTTTTTGCGGTACTGGGACAGATATTGACTGCCATAGTCCTACTTCTTCAAAGGCACAGAACTGCCCTTCCGGCTTGCCCTTTTCTGGACCTCTCTTCGCGTAACTGACATCGTTGCACCGATACTCGCTTTCGGACTGTTGCGACTGCGAGGCTACCACGGATACGAAGGCTGGAGATGGCTCTTTCTCTTCGAGGGAATACTTACACTCACCATTGGCATATGGTCTTGGTTCATGATGGCTCCCTCACCAACACAAACAAGATCTTGGTATCGGCCGAAGGGCTGGTTCACTGAGCGGGAGGAGGTCATCATGGTGAATCGGATCTTGAGGGACGACCCTTCCAAGGGAGACATGCATAACCGCCAGGCTGTCAGCCTCAAGCTGTTGTGGAAGTCACTCACGGACTTTGACCTCTGGCCTATATACATACTCGGCCTGTGCTTCCAGATTCCGACAGGCCCGCCTGATCAATACCTGACCCTAACACTCAGAAACCTTGGGTTTGGCACATTTGACTCCAACCTCCTGACTATACCTACTCAGTTCTTCGGAGCCATCACGGTGAGTCAAATGACACTACCCGCCACGAGTCGCCATTCGCTGATCTGATTTTCTAGATGATGATCGTGACATTTTATTCGGAGCGTTACAACGAGAGAGGGTTGATCGGAGTCTTCTGCCAGATTTGGGTGCTGCCGAACATAATCGCCTTGGCCGTCATACCAAACACATCGTCAGCGTGGGCCCGTTATGCGATTTTGACAGTGCTACTGTCATTCCCATCAGGTATAAATCCAATAAAATAAAAAAGCAAAGTATTAAAAGCTGACTCTTCATTAGCGCATGCGATGCAGGTTGCCTGGTGTAGTCGTAACTCCAACACCGTCAGAGCCAGAACCGTCTCCGCTGCCTTGTACAAGTAAGGCCACCTCCGCGTGCTACCGCCATTTGTGTAGTGTTTTTACTAACTACTCTCAGTATGTTTGTCCAGGTCAGCGGAATAGTCTACTCAAACGTCTACCGCAGTTCCGATCGCCCTTTCTGTAAGCCTCCACTTTCGCATCACACCCTTCCTGAGTCCGACCGTACGATGAGTAACAGCTGATGATTGGAGATAGACCGCAAAGCAAATCGTGCCTTGGTTGGTGTTTGCGTGATGAATATCGTCCTGTACATCCTTACCAAGGCATATTACATTTGGCGCAACAAGGTCCGTGACCGGGAATGGAATGCTTTGACGAAAGAGGAGCAGATACGGTACCTCTCCACAACCAAGGACTCAGGGAGTAAAAGAAAGGATTTCAGATTCGCTCATTGATATCAGATATGGTGGTAAAACAGCGAAAACTAGTGTGGATTTTAGAGCTTGCAGTAGAGGGAGCTCCAGAGTACACAATCAGTTTGGAGGGATCGAGGCACACCACACTCCTCAGTGCAACATAACAACTTGACCAAGCGTTTCTTGCCAAGCATAATTATAGTGGGCATAGTGACCGGTTCTTAGGAAGGTAGACTGCTATATCAAATGTGTCAAGGTTCTGTTCAGTCAAGGTTCTGTTCCACTGCATCATCACAGAGGCAGATCGTTGACCGCTGCCATATATTTGAAAGTTAAAGTGTCTCTTAACAGGTTCGGGACTATAAATTGCTGCAAATTCACATTTTCCATATTAATACTCCTATCATTTTAATTCCATTCCCGAATTTCAAGTAAATCTTTGCTAGCTCAAGCAGGCAGTGCAGCTTAATTTGAGGTTTCTGACATGAGCCATCTCCACCACAGCTCGCTAAAGATGTGCACAGCATTGCTATATTCCTTGACTAGTCTAGTGCTTTGACTACGTCAATGGATGCAAGTGAAAATGTATAGCTTTTTGATGTATACTGCCGAGTAACTTGGACTGTAACACGACAGTTCAGCGTAAAGACTAATTTCATTTAGCATGATGACTTCACATGTTCTCTCAGCAATTCCGCATGTCTTTAAAACCCCAGAATCTCTGATTGTGGGCTCGAGCAGCACGACAACCTGTCTTTTCCATACATCCATCTAAGAGCCAAGCTGAAGAAAATCAGAGAGTATCCTCTCCCCACAACACTACACCTCTTCAACATCATGAACACAGCTATCATGCTGAGCATCCTGCTCAACCTTCTCTTGGCCTTCTCTCCGTTGGCCAATCCTAGTCCCATCGACACAGATTCGCCTACGCCCACCACTGCAGTCCAGAAGTCAAGAGTGTTGAGTCCCAGGGCCCTGGTCACAGACACAACCGGCAGATACTACCTGACTCTCCTCTCGGCCCCTCTCGACCAGAACAATCCCAACCCAGGCACGGAATATGTCCATGACGATACGTCAGGCTCTGGAATTACCATCTTTATCATCGATTCGGGCTCCAACATCGATGACTTTCCGGATGAGTTCTGCACTGACGGAGGACGATGGATCGAGACCCGCATCCTATCACGGGACTTACGCAGTACACCACTCACCGACGACCAGCTGGCGCAGGGTGTCAAATTCTCACCGAACACGATGGTCGACGTGGGAGGCATCGGCGAGGACAACCTGATCCACGGTCACGGCACCCAGGTGGCCATCATTGCGGGAGGCTGCCAGAGTGGCGTAGCTGCTCGAGCGAACCTGTTTCTGATCAAGGCAGCTGAGATCAAGGTGGACCGTGACGGTGACCCCTACTCGACTGACGAGTCCGATATCTACCCACAGGCCATAATCGCCGGATTGCAGCTGGTTATTGATCGGATGGATAACAGTAACGGCTCACCGTCCATCCCTCGCGGCAAGGCCGTCGTCTCTGTCTCCCTCGGCATACCCATTGACGAAATCGAGGAGAGGTGGGGGGAAACTGCATACAATGCTTTCAGGGACACCTTGAGAGACAAATTGAACCAACTCAATGAACGCGGCGTGACCGTGGTCTTCGCGGCTGGCAACGATGGCAAGGGTCGAGGCGAGGAGGACGAAGGACCGGACGTCGAGCCTGATGAGACTCCTCACTACGCCGAGTAAGTAATGTCCATCCTGTCCCGGCGCTGCTGCTCCCCCCCCCCCCCAACTTTCTATCAACCTCCCGCGGCTAGAATCCCCTTTGATGGACCACTACTGACACGGTTCCTGAGTGAGAGCTTCCCGCACGTGCTAGCAACTCAAGATAGCAACATCATCCTGGTTGGGGGGACCGATGAGAACGGCCGTCTGCGGCCCCAGACCTCACCAGGCAGAGACAACCACCCAATCACGATATACGCTCCGAGCAGACTTCCCGGATACGATCTTGCGGATGGCGAGACGCAGAAGAGCATCTACGGAACGAGCTTCTCTGCCCCTCAAGTTGTGAGTTTTGCCAATTTTATGACCTCCAGTCCACTGCAGTATTTACTGACACTATGCTGTCAGGCTGGTCTAGCTGCCTACTTGTTGGCCCTTCCATCGGAGTCAGACGGGTTCAAATACGACCCTCAAGACCCGGCAGACAACACAGTGGGAATCCGGGTCAAGAAGCGCCTCGTGGAGCTCGCATACCAGCGACTGAGCGACGATCACAAACTAGCTGCCCCAGAAGACGAGTACGACTATGACATACCATCAGTTATCAATGTTGCGTACAACGGGGTACATGGGGCGCAGTCGCCGTGATCGACAGCGTGGCGGACTGGAAGATGAGGATTGGGAGAGCTGCAGCTGATACGCTTCCGGTAGATATAATATTACATCAGTGACTTCTGCGAGTCCCGAAAGGCGATTTGCAATGAGGCCGCACCGTATTAATACCAGTATGCCACTGCATTCTGGTCTACAGGTGTGTTGGTATTTCTCTTTAAAGACCTACTAACGAAGAGTCCTGGGAGACAGGTCGTCTTCCCGCAGTGATCCAACACGCTTCTGACATTCAGTATCTTGCCTTTCAATTCTCAACATTTGCATATAATCGGAAACATGAGGACACATGAATTACTAGTATGTCTGGACTGGTGTCTTGGACATGCACTCGATGAGCGGCTCGCCGACTGTTACACCAACCTATCGGATTCAATGTCTCGGACTTGGCCACCCGCAGGCAGGCACATCAATGTAACATTAAGCCCGCACACAACTGCCGCATTACTTACTCCATTCTATCATGCCTAAAGCCTTGGCGATGTGCAGAAGGATCCGAGCTTCATCTTGGCACTGCAACGGGAGTCCGAAAGAGCCCTTTCTGCTGGGGTCGAGAAGTAAGCAATGGAACACTGCACAGTCTAGCAACCATAAGGGCCTGTAGTAGGCCAACACTAAGGCTCAATCGAAAGGTGCAAGTGACAATTGTGATGCTTGCACGCATTTGTGTACAAGGCGGCCAGCTCCTCGACGTCAGCAACGACGAGGTTCCGCATCTTCTCACAAACAACAACGCAAAGATTGATTTTACTGGAATGCCTATTTATAAAGCAAGTTACAAGGTCTACGCTCGCTCTAATGTGAGAATTGCAAAGAATTTCTCTCCCTGCAGCGTATATCTAGTCACACCTCCTGTGGACCATGGTGATAAGAACGCTCCGCTGAACAACAGTTACATGGGCCTTTTTTCGGCAGTCTCTGATCGCTGGTTCAAAATTTTGGGCGTTTTGCGGCACGTACAGTAATGTCTTCTGGTGCGACTCGCCGTTCGGCACCCCTTGTAGGGTCGGTCCTGGTATCTAATTAGCAAGCTGCTTTTGGTATCGTGCTATTCGAAACGGAGAAGCGCGGTGAAGCTTGGCTTGCAGTGTACATCACTGGCGTGAGTTATGAATGATAGTAAATCGACCAAGGTTTTCACAAATTTCAAGTGCGAGGTAAGGCACTCACGGTTGTGGAGGAGCCCCAAGGAGCTCTGCGATCGAAACTCTGTCTTCTTCATCAAAGACCTTGGCGCTTCCTGTCGCGAGGATGTCCTGTAATTGCATCATGGTAGGTCGCTTGGTGGGAGAATGAGCCATGATCCAAGCGACTGCCTCGCGTAAGGCTCGATCATAGTGGTCAAACGCCTCATCGAGGACATAGCCTCCGTACTGTGACGAGATTAACTATTGAGCGACTTGCACAGTAGCTTCCGGGCGTCTGTTGAGCTCGGACCAGAAAACCAAATTGACATGGAGCATGCAAATTAAACGGGTCTCCTTACCGTCAAGACGCTAAATTCAGTCTGTAGTAACCCGGAAATTGTTTGCAGTGTGCCCAATGGAGGTCTATCGTATGCGTTTTGTGTGATGAGACTAACCATAATCTGTATAAAAGACTTAATTGGATGAATCTGAATATAAGAGGGCAAGGTTACATGATTTCCACCGTGAATTATTACTTACAACTCCCATCTGGTATAAGTTCGTCCACCACCCAAACCGCCCAGCTGTGTCATCCTGTGCAAGCATGGTTTCGTAGTCTGTAAATGCATTCCAAGATTTTGTAAATTGTTCCTGTATTACCAGTATGGTGAGTTAAGTTATATCATGGTTGCAATAGAAACTAGGCAACTAAACTTACAGGAGTATGTGTGCCTTGGTTTCCTGTAATTCTAGTGTATAATGCACGGACACTATGTGTATATACAATTAGTATAGTGATCTTCATTTGATTAATGGTTATGGCCCATGTTTACTTACAATTTGTTCCGATCTGGGTTGTCATACACTTGTATGATTCCTAAATCTCCAACCTAAGTTAGGTCAGCTAAGCACTTGCCGAGGCTATCATTTCTCAGTGCGATGGTGACCCCTAAATGCTGTCTCCGGCCTCAGAACCAGGTTGCGATCATAGGACAGCCGTGTGTCTTGATGATAATCTCGTATACTCAGACTGGCAAAGCACACTTCTATCTGATCATTTATTGGACGTAGCTCAGGCGTACGTCGGTAGTCGACCTGCGAGCTTTACGGAAGTATGTACATACCTTGAAGATAGGCACCTGAATATGCGGAAATGCCGCTCCATCAGGATCATAATCACCTATCATCACTAGAGCGTCCTTGTAAGCCTGTTGTTTCCTTGAAAGCCAATGACGACTTGCCATTATTATAATTAATATCCATATTTACCAAGACATCGTCTCCCGGAGGTATTACACGGCCGTCATTGTTCGTGGGAACCAGCTCTTCCTTAAGTGGCACTGGATCACCTGCTCTGATAGCAGCATCAAGGTTGGGTGCCCAACGATACGGGTATGACATGGCGATACAAGCTCGAAATACTAACGTTGCGTTTAGTATGCTTCAGTAAGTGTAGATGGCTGAATTCACTTACAGCAAGTAAAGACTCTCCACAAGTCGCCGCTTTTCAACTGTATCTTGTATTGACTTTGTGAAATCTTTCGTAAAAGCCTATCGATAGTTCCATGCTTCCTATTAACTCGCAGTTAGTCTGGTAGCCAGTCTATAAGCTTTTGCTGAGGAGATCGGGTATTCAACTAACATGAACTCCATTAAGTACATTCTTGGGTCCCGGTCGTCTTCATCATAGCCACGGATAAACTGCCGCTGTATGATGTGTTTTGCACCAACCATTTTCTATAAGCGTATGGTCCGAATTAGCCTTGAAGCGCCATGGATGAGCCCGTAAACAATACAATAACTAGTCAGATGACAGACAGTCAATTTATTGACCATTTTGTGGTACACTACTCACTTTCATGTGTTCCTTCTCCTCGACCATGGCGTGAGGTTCGTCTCTCAATTCGATCGCCACGTCGTCCGCATCCACGTCGTCCAAGTCCGATCCCGAGTCTTCGGGCCCCTCGCCTTCTGCCACGTTTTCGTATTTAGCAACAATCTTCCGCGTCGCTCCGTTCGCATCATCCATCTCAAAGAGCACGGCCGTCCCTTGGGTCCCAGCACCCAGGATCTTGACGAACCGCATGCCCAAAGGAACTAATGCCTGAGTCGTTGGATGATATCCGTCGTCGAGTTCTTCTTTCAGTTGTCGAGCGGTCGCAGATTCAACATCTCGGGAGGGAATCGTGTAATAAGGATCTCGCCTGATACTCCCCGCCGGGGGCGCCTGGACTTGGGGCACCGTCTGTGACGCCGGAACAGTGTACCCGTCACACCTCCGCTTTAGTTCGCCTGGGGACTGCATTTGCAGCATATTAAACGTGCTTAAATCCCCCCTGTGAAAGCAATCGTAATAATAATAACTGCGAACATTTTTGAGCGTGAGTAAGCTGAATGTTGGATGGCACCATGGTATACATACGATCTTTTTAACTCATCCCGGGCATCATTCACAAACTGTCTATCAAACGAATCGCGTGGGCGCGAAATCCCTGGGGGCAAACCTATGTAAGGCGGCCCATAATCCGCGGACGCATTTGAGTCGCTTAGTCCGCTTGATGGGGAACTAGACATGATTTAGATGTTCGTCACTAATCACCGAGGTCTTGAGGAGAGAGTGGATGTTGTGAAGCATGGGAGGAATGAGTGAACTAGCAATGTATGCTCGATACCTGGCAATATGCAACGAGAAAGTGACGCTACACAAGTTAGGCTGATTCTCAAAGGCCCAGAGTCATCCCGGAAGTGGCTTAGTCTACTTGAATGCTGTTAGTCAAGGGGAAACATGTTTCGAACCGCATTCTTTGTGCTAAACCAACGGTAAGTCCGTCGAATAATGGGTCTCATCGCTGTAGCGGACAATGACACAAGCTTTTGGGAGAGTCAATTTGGGACGAGAGACGAATTGTAGGAAAGTGGATGGGAAACGAAAGAGTGTAAATTAAAGACGGTCATGGAGCGGTATTTGTAAACGGCTCTTGTATAATCCTTACCTGCCGACACTGAGCTCGCTCTGATCTCAGTGAGATCATCATCTGTAAGTCTGAAGAACAGTAGTCAGGGGCACGAGTCGTGAATATGCCTACGCTCTAATAAAGCGTCCGTATTACTTGTTATCTAGTATAGTTATGATACCATCGTCAAACCAAAAGCGCCAGCCGGGGTTCACACACGACCTAACGTGACGTTGATCATGTTTTGCTAGTTCTATATGGAGGAGGTGGGGTGTCCCTTACAGTGAATTTCCCGGCGATCCTCCCTGAGTCCACCCTCTTCCACACTAGTATAGCTGTGTTGTATGTAACTAGGAACGAACCATAGAGGTATGTGACCGTTCTCACAACCAGGTGCCTAATGTCCATGGCAACCAATTCCCACGTTCCACGATCGTCGGTTCATCAGGTTGCAGATAAGCGCCTCATCGAACGGTGTAGATCCATTGCAATTCGACAGGTTCCAGCTGCAGGCGCACGCAGTGTAACTCTGACCATCTGCAGTGTAACTCTGACATCTACAGTCCATCGACACCTGCATTTTTCTCATCCCTTATTATTCTCGGCGCCCAGCCCTTATCTTGAGCAACTCGCCACCTCTCGGCTGAATTCCCAGTTCAACTCATTCCTCCCACAGCCAAATTCCTGCACTCGAGCCGTGGAAAAAAATGACCAAGCAAGAGACCACCACAACCGAGGAAGTCGGCGTCGACACCGACCAGGATGCATCCAGCATCGTCAAGGAGGTATACAGGGGCACGTCCGCCGACAGGCACGACATGGACGTACTCGGGGTCAAGCAGGTCCTCCGGCGCAACTACCGCCTGGTGCCCATGCTCGGGTTCAGCTCGATCGCGGTCATCAGCTGGGAGATCGCGCCCATACTCCTCCTGTTCGCACTGATCGACGGGGGCCCGGCGGCGGTCTTTTGGGGCCTGGTGATCGGCGCAGTCGGGTTCTCGCTCGTCTATGCGAGCTTGGCGGAAGTGGCGAGCATGTTTCCGACGTCTGGTGGCCAGGCAAGTATTTACGGCCTGTAATTCTTACTAGATGGCGAGCTGACCGCGAGACCCTATCCTTAGTACCACTGGGTGTCCGAATTGGCTCCCCCGAGTATACAGAGAGGCCTGAGCTACTCAGTCGGCTGGCTGATCGTGATAGCCTGGCAGGTCTACCTCGCGGGCTCCTCACTGGTGGTTGGCCTAATCATCCAAGGCCTCGTCGCGCTCAACAACCCAGATTATTCCTTCGAGAGATGGCACTGCACACTCCTGACCATCGCAGCTAGTAGCTTTGCCGTGTTGATGAATACCGCGCTGGCTAGCCGACTTCCTCTCATCCAATACCTCTTATTTGCACTGCACTTCGGTGGCATATTTGCCATCGTGATCCCGCTTTGGTTGACGGCCGAACACGGCAATGCCTCGGATGTCCTGCTCAGGTTCAGTGATAACGGCAACTGGGGGAATGTGGGTCTGTCTTCGATGATAGGCCTGGTTCTCTTTGCTGGCCTGCTTAATGGATACGACTGTATCGCGCACATGTGTAAGCGCGAGCAAACCCATTCCATTGAGAGCCTCGACTAATTACTAACATTGTGTTTGTCATAGCCGAGGAGACCATAGACGCCTCTCGCATCATACCAATAGCCATCACCTGGAGCGTAGCTTACAACGTGGTGACGCTCTTCATCATCGGCACGGCCCTGATATTCTGCCTGGGTGATGTTGATAGCCTCCTCAGCACGAGGACGGGGCAGCCATTCATCCAGCTATTTTACAACGCAACTCAAAGCTACGCTGGAACCAGCGTCATGGCCTCAATCTTGGTCGTACTGGTCGAGTGCTGCGTGATTAACGAGGTCGCCACATCGTCACGGCAGCTCTGGTACGTGCCATTGGAAACCCAAAGCCATATCCCGGACGGCCCTGCTGACATTCCCCCAGGTCCTTCGCCCGTGATCGCGGCCTGCCAGGCTCCACGTGGCTCTCATACGTAGCGCCGGGGTGGGACATCCCGTTGCGAGCCGTCTGCCTGACAGTGTTCATCACCGCGTTGCTGTCCTTGATCAACCTAGGGTCCACAGTCGCCCTCAATGCTATCAACTCCCTAGGTGGCGTGTCTTTCCTTTTCTCATACATAATCACCCTCGTGTGCCTCGTCTGGCGGCGTGTCCGTGGCGCGCCGTTACCTCCGCGGCGATGGTCTTTGGGAAAGTATGGCCTCGCGGTCAACATTTTGGCATTGGCATTCCTTATCCCGATTCTCTTCTTTTATTGCTGGCCCTTGGAGCAGCCAGTCACAGCACTCAACCTCAACTGGAGCTCGGTCGCGTTTTGCTGCGTCCTTCTAGCGGCCCTCGTTCATTACGTGATCAAGGCCAGGCATGAATACGTTGGACCGGTGATGCGCGTGAAACGAGCCTAGGTTATAGACGTCAGATTGCTGGGCTACCTCCCAAGTTTCGCAGTGGACTTCGGAATGAATATTGGATAATACAAGGGGCAAAAGAACACGCGTGTTATCAACTGAGGTTCGGTCAAAAGCGCAAGAGTCGAAAACCTGGAAAATAAACATACGAAGAATACAGATACGGATATAAGAGGCGAAGAAACGCTATCATGCACTCGCCAGATTCAGAGACTACACGAGCATTTCCCACATACAGTACACGAGACAGAAATAGAAAATGAATACCTGTCGCCCAACTGTATTTGCTCATTGGATATACCGTCAAGGTAAAGGTGATATGGTTTGGACTGTATTGGCAAGCTGGCATCGAGTTACACGGGTCATGGTGGTGATGGCCTATGCACTGGGAAGACAATATAGGCTCAAACCACTTCGGGTTGCAAGGCATCGAGGGGCAACGCTTGCATGTGTGCCAAGTCGTCAAGTCACACTCACGAAGCCACAAATACAGCCACAAATACAAGTCAAGGCAACAGTTGTGAAGACAAAGCTTTGCATTTTGTATTATGAGCCCTCGGGCCAAGTTCGAAGAACTTAAAAACCAACGCGCGCTCAATTCTTCGAAAAATGTACACCCTGGGTTTCGATGAGGCCACCGTCCACTCCCATGTCGAAGCAGAAACTAATGCCCCCTCTCACCCATCCCTCAAAAGTCCTCGTGGCGCTTGTTCACCACTCATGAATTCCAACCTCAAATATCCTCCACACAAAAAAACCGAAATGATCGCACCTCCAATGTCGAGAAGAGAAAGAAAGAAAGACAACGACCACACCCCTTAATTCCCGAGCGCTCAGCCCTTCACAATGTACAAAGAGACAACCGGCCTTCCGCCCGGTAGGCCGTTCCGCTTTGAGTCCCAGCCGATCTCCTTGATGGTCTTCTTCATGTCATCGGCGTTGTCTCCCCGAAACGACAGGCCCTTGTACCAACGGCCATTGCCACCCTGGTGACACTCGAAGACCTTGTTCATCTCGGGGTCCGGGTTGCATGCCCCAAAGCCCTTGAGTAGCGAGCCGATGGTGGTATTGGTGGGGACATGGCATGCATGGAACGGGATGGTGACATTGGGAGGGATCTGCCATGGTGCCGCCTCTCCGGTCGTGAGCACGTGCACCTTGGTGTGCTCGTGCGGGAAGAAATAATTGTACCCCGGCTCACATCCCACGCCGCCGGTCGAGTTGGTCATGTTGACCGCCGGGATCGATGTGTTGATGACCGGGTTCCCGGCCGGAGCCTGCCCAGTGTTGGCGAACTGGGTCGGGTTTACCGTGGTAGTGGTGTACCCGCCCTGGCCCGGCATCATGTAGCCACCTTGGCCAGGCATGAAGTAAGGCCGGCCATAGTTGTTATAATAGTACTGCTGCTGTTGATACAGACTAGCGTAGTAGGCAGCAGACTGTGGTGGGTAGGCGTGTCCGAAACCGTAACCGTAGCCGGCGCCGTATGGCTGTCGGCTGTTGGGAGGAGCCAGGCCATGGTCTGGGCCGAAGGCTGGGTTGCGACCATTACCGAAGAGAGACATGGCCTCTTTGAATGGATGGCTCTATTATCGATGGGTTAATAAATGCAAACGGTGAAGAGAAGTCTGTATAGAACTGGGGTTGAGAAACGCATACCTTGAAGATCTAGTGACGGTAATCAGGAGGGAATGGAGCAGCTTGGTGGGAAGACCAAGGACCGTGATTCCCGACGATGGAGTACCCAGGGTTGGATGGTACTTGCAACTGGTGGTATGGGTGTTCGATTGGAGGTGGGAATGTTGAGGGATAAGGGAATTGATGAAACAGTGCAAAAGATGGATGAGCAGCAGCGCTGTGTCCGAGGTGATGGCTTGGTT
The DNA here is from genome assembly GCA_013842865.1 of Diaporthe sp. NJD1. NCBI lineage: Eukaryota > Fungi > Ascomycota > Sordariomycetes > Diaporthales > Diaporthaceae > Diaporthe > Diaporthe sp. NJD1. The sequence goes on along the minus strand of JACDXY010000014.1, from coordinate 443,937 downwards.
GCTGGAGGTAGAAGTGTGAAGGAGTGTTGTGTCCAGGTATGGACGGAGCCTCTGCAGGTTAAATGTTATTTAAGTCTGAAGGGAAAAAGGGAGGTGGACGGCTCGAAGGCCGTCATTGAATGTTAAATCTAAGAGTGAAGAGACGTCTGACTGTCTGACTGCCAGTCACAGGGGACCGGACGATCATGCCGGTGCACTAAGGGGGACTCACGAGTGACTGAGGTCAGTGGAGGCACTTCACCAGGGCCTTGGCCGTTCCGAGGACTCCGGCCGGACTGGTCCAGATAGGTGAATTGGCCTAGGAGGATCTCTGTCTGCCAGAGGCGTCGGTTTTCGCTGTCGTAGAAGGCGGCCGCGATGAACAGAGCCCAAGAGCCGGTCTCTGGATCCTCGTCGAAGTGCTGTCCGATGATGAGCCGCACGGCCGGGTGAGGCAAGGGTCCGAAGTAGTTGAATTGTGTTGATGGGGCGGGTCTGCGGTCCGAGGGTGGTGTGTGATTGCCACCGTGAGACATGAACGTACCTCCTGCTGACCAAGATGGACTGGCCGTGTCTGACGATTCTGGACCGTTTTGATGTCGCTTACTGACTGCTTATGCGTCTCCCGAGAGGACTGATTCGTCAAAGGTATCTGGTTTTCAGTAGTCCCAGGCCGGAATCAGGAGTCGTACCACAGAAAGTCGATGGTGACGGGCCGGGTAGTTGAGGGTACCTAGGGGTTGGCAGTCTGGAGATTGAATACCCACAAGTTCCACTGCTGTCAGGGAGGTGGCAGAGTGGAAGACTGTTAAGAGAATAAGACAAGGACTGGTGTGGAATTGAACTGAAGGAATAGAAGAGAGGGTTGAGTAGGAGGAATGAAAGACTGGTTGGAGAGTCAGACAGGAGCTTTTGAGTAGGGGGGCATCAGTCCATTCTTGCGGTCGGAGTCGTGGGTGATGGCGGCAATCACTGTCGACAGACAGTCACAGAGTCCCCCAGTCGGACTGGCATGAGCTCAAGACGGTCTGCACAGGGAGGGCCAAACAGAGTCCGTCTTGCATCTGATGAAGGTTCCCAGACGCCAGACAGGCTGGCTCGCAGTGAGTCGAATGCTCGGCGACCCATTCACCAAGCCGCCGTTCACTCGACCGGCATCTTGTGACCAACTGTGTCGGACACCCAGGCTCTCCTGGCAACAAACGCCGCGTCTCTGCACCATCGAGCCAGTCTTGTCTCCAGACACCACCCACTCCCCAACCTTCTTCTCCTGAATTGAGAGTTTCGTCGTTCATTGGTCGTCGATGAGCCGTCAATTCAGAAGAATGCGATGTTTGCCATCCAGAGTACCTCGGGTATGTCTTCCATGTCAAGAGACCAAGGCTTTGGGCATGTATCCCAGGTTGCCGAAGCTAACCCTCCACCTGATGATCCATGATTGACGAGAGCATCTGGCCCGGGGGCAGATGACATCTGGGACACCAAGGCAGGATAACAGATATGGTCCAGCAGGGCAGCAAGACACCGTGCAGCCCGCCCCATACTGTTGAGATCCAAGCCCGACAGCAGAAGTTGTGACAAGAATCCATTGCTGACATGTTATTGTGTGCAGGCTTCTAACGATCTGCATCTCAAGGCCTGGCCTGTGGACACGAGCGGCTCGACGAGCATTGGATATGCACAAGCATTCGACATGCTACCAGCAAGCAGCCCCGATGGTGGCTGTCGGGTAGAGGGGCAACATGTTCCATCCTCATAGAGGTTTCCTCATGGTGTCATGGGCCGATCATGTGGATGAGGTCCTCACCATCCGAAACTGTCAGGTCATATCCCGGCGGTATGCGATGGAGCTGATGTCTTGTCCGACTGCTGGACGAATTGGCATGGACGGAGTACTTATGCCCGATCCAGAGCCACCAGTTTGGTCATATCCAATACTTCTGCAGGCTTTGCTTGCCTGCCATGACTGTCCTAGGCCACGAGACAGGTGACTAAAAAGCAAGCAGGGCTTTCCTTTGCGAAGCGTAAAACAGAATCTGACAGTGGCGCTGTTGGTTTTGCCAGCGTGCTTGTGTCCGCCTATCGACTCATCAGAAGCTTGACAGAACCAGTCAGAGAATGGTGTTCGACGACTGGGGGCGTCTGTCCGGGCTTTTCGACCTTGATAAAGTGCAGACGCGCGTATGTATAGACAGATGATGGGTCATCAGAGTTTGGTCAGGCGTCTCCCAGCCCCGCTTTGTCCATCCTCTGCAAAGCTGGCTCGTTGGCAAACCGAAGCTGTGTTTCGTGATGACGGCCTCGCTGCATTGTCCAGTGGCAGATTTTTCAATTTTGCCGAAGGTGACGAAGGACATGGCACGCATCTCAGGAAGAGGAAGACTCTCTTGGAGATGGAAGGTGCTACAAGACAAGAAGCAGGAAGGCGCTCGGGGCAGTGGATCGAAGCCTTCTGCTTCCATCTCCCTCGGCGGGAGAAAGTGGTCGCTTATCGCAGCGACTTGTCGACTTACCAACGCAACACTGGGGCAGAGACCGTTGGCTCTGCTGTTGGTTTCCTGATTCCGGTTCAGTGCCTGGCGCAAGATCATACCTCCCTTGAGGCAGATCCAAAGAGAGAGAGAAGGGGAGGAAGGGAGAGACGAAGTGGGTACTTTCTTCGATCGCCACTCTTTGTTGCTGGGCAGTCTTTGCAAGCCTGGAACTGGACGAAAGTTGTCATCTTCAAACCCGTCGTTGCTTTGAAGCTTGGGGATCCGATGAACAGTGTGGTAACCCGCTGCTGACTTGAACCACAGCTAGCCAGCGGCATGGAAAGCTCGTAGAATGCAGGGGCAGTTGAAAGATCTTGTTTTTGGTATCTGTGTACGTCAGATCAGTGTCTGCTTACAATGGCGTGTTTGATGTGGCAGCCAGGAAAAGCATCGATATCGAGTGCACGTTTACTGGCATTCAAAGTTGACTGAGGGTAGGGAGAACGAGATGGTGATCTTGACTCCGGACTGCAGTTGAGCTCGGATGGACATGGAGGCAGTTGGGGGCTGAAGGGCCGCTACGGGGGATCACGGAACGACACAGCTAAATGAGGTTTACATCGATTGTATTTTTTGTTGCCGGTCCAAATTTAGCTGTGTTATGCCTCATTTGATGGAGCTCGGATGTGAAAAGAGCTCCAGCGCCTCACTCAAGAAGCGAAGGCAACAGAAACACATGCCAAATCGGACGACCAATATTGCACTGATTCTTGATCAATTACCAATTACATCTACCCCACAACGCTTCCCTCCGTGTACAATCACAAAAGCGCAACATGGGTATATCAACCACCAGTTCCAGGTTACTTTCCGACTTCAAGCAAAATCCTCTCAAGAGACACGACACTAACAAGATGTCCCTCACAGCAAAGCCACGGACGAGAAGCACCTTTCCACACACACACAACCGAACCACAACGCAGGCAACAAGGGTCATCAGAACCCACGTCAGCTCTCCAGCCCATCACGCCCAGCCACAAACAGATTATAACGCTCACGCGTGCGCCTCCGCGCCGCCTTGCCGAACAGCGCCATGGGCAAGCTGGTAGCCAGCGCCGCAAAAGCCAGCACCCCCGCGGCAATAAACGTGTTCTCGACGCCGCTGGCGTCCATCCACGGGCTGGTGACGAAGCTGAAGATACACCCGATGGTGTTATTGATGACCGCGACGCCCACCATACCTTCCAAAACCATCTCCGGGTACGCGTCCACGAGGTACGCCATGGACAGGTCGCCTGCGCAGCCATACCCAAACCCGATGAACCCCAGCCCGACGTAGGGGACGGGCCAGTCCCAGCCGCGGCCGGAGCCGATGCCGAAGAGGAACATGCCCGTGGGGAAGACGACAGTCGGTAGAACCATGAGCCACAACCGACATTCGGCCTCCATGATCCCACCCCGCCGCCGCGTCAGCCACAGCGTGAACCAGTCGCTGCCCCAGCCGGCGATGAAACACCCGATCACGGCGCCGATGACCGTCGGGATGTTCATGTTGCCCACCTCGCCGTCCGTGTAGTACCACGGCGCATCGTACCACGTGTCCTGCTCCACCGTCAGGTAGAAGGTGAGCCACGCGCTCTGCGCGCCCCACTGCAGGCCCGCGTACCACACCGCCGGGAGAGTGAAAACCTTGAGTGTGTGAAACAGCCGCTTAAAGTACTGCTTAAACCCGGTGCCGCGGAGGTTGCGCGCCGGCGTGATGACCCGAATCCGCTGCCAGTAAGACTTCTGCGCCTCAGGCTCGGCGAACCGTGAGCCGGCCCTCTCGAGGTCGCCGCCGCCCGCGAGTAGCGTCGCCGTACCCGACACACCGCCCCCCGCCGCGTCGGACTTCTTCTCGCTGCCGCTGACTACCTCCTCGCGGCCAACCCGCTCCGTGATATTGAGGCCGTGCATGGTCGTGTAACCCGCGCGGTCAAAACCTGTCTCCTCCAGGCCGAAGAACAGTAGCAGGAACGTGCCGCCCGAGAAGGCAGCGCCCATGTAGCCGACCCAGCGAAAGCCTAAGAAGCTCTCGGAGACGTAGCTCGCGATCAGGGAGCCCATGTAGGTTCCCACACTGGTGGCAAGGACGTACACGCCGATGGCCGCGCCCGCCTGGTGCTCGAACCACAGGTCCATGAGGCTCAACTGCACGACTGCCTCGGCAACGGCCTCGGATGCGCCAACAAACAGCTGGCTCCAGATGGTGTCGTCGGCGCTCTTAGCAGCGCCGAACCAGACGCTACCAATAAGTCCGAAGATCATGGAGATGAGGTACAGCAGCCTCCGGCCGTAGAGATGCACGGCGGGCGAGGACAGCAACGCCCAGTAGCCGATTCCTATGAAGAGGACACCGGCACCCGTGTTGAAATACGAGTAGTCGATGCCCAGCTCCTCGTTGAAGCCCTCAGAGGCGGAGCCTGCGTCATTGGACGTGGCGGCCGTCAGGGCGGTGATGAAGCACACGAGTGCTGTGTGCCAGATCTTGCGTGCCATGCTCCATTGTAGGGGATCATTAGGCGAGTCGGTGGGCTGCGGGACCAGGACAATGTCGCCATGTTTTTTGAGCGAGGAGGCATCGCCGCCGAGAGACAGGAGGGTGTGGCCCTCACTGTCGAAGAGGCGGCGCGTGCCGGGGATGTCCTCTAGCTCATCTTGGGTAAGAGAAGGACGTATGATTTCGAGCCCGTCATTGGACTGATCATGAGTGAGTTCGGAGGCAACTGCCATCGACTTGCGAAGTGGATTCGGGGGCGGGTAAGCCAAGGCGACAAGACACGCGACACACGATGATCCTGCAGTCGGCTGGTGGGTGTGGACTTTGTTCCTCCTGTTTCTTGTCTTTCTGACAGACACGATGCTTCCCGCACCGGTTGGCCTCAGCACATGGTAAAAGTATGTATCACACGTGTAAACAGACAAGAAGCAAAGAAGATGTGACTCCTGAGGCAATTTATTTGAGGTCTGGGGCCAAGACAGAATTTTAGCATGGCCGATGGATCGACCGATGCGTGCCCAAGCGGGTATTCCCTTATCTGCTCAAAGATAAGCGATGGATGGGGCCGCGACCGTGTGGCGACGAGGTCGACGGCGCGAACCGGTTTTTGCATCGGGCATGCCGACTGCCGGCCGAATCCTGCCTCCAAGGTTCCAGGTTTGGGGTTAATGTTGGCCCTCGAGCTGACGGAAATTGGCCAGCGACTCCGAAATTGGGACACAATCAGGGCGTGAGGCCGTGATGCGACGTTGCTGCAACTTCTCCGCATGTGAGCGATGGATAATCGGGTCCGGCTCTGAAGTGTTTTGTAAGCCATAACAGGACACCACGATCCATCCTTCAGTTGGCCATCCTGGTACAAGTGGTGTACTTCGAAAAGGTTGTGCTTCTGGCATCCAAGGCAAAAAAGCTGTTCTCGGAGCGTCGCATGACTTGCCGAGGGTCAACTGTTGCATCCCTGTCGACATGCCGTAACGCACCGTCTCGTATAGTCGCTCCATCATGCCACCCATCAAAGGGACAACGCTCGCCACTACCGGAAGTAGCTGTCGCAAGCGACTGCTTTGGAGCGGTGAAAACGGCAGCCCTGCCATTGCAGTTTCGTCGCGTAGAAGCATGCTGAAAGCTGTACGAAACGAATCCGCCGTGATTGTAGGGAACAACATTCCACGCAGATTACGTCTCAGAGTCGCGGCTTGGTCAGTCTTCGACATCGCCGACCATCCGCAACCCACCCTTCAAGCCGGTGCCCCTCCTTGACTCGTCAGCCTGTCTGTTAAACTTCCTCTTAGCTTCAGTTTCGACGATCAGCTTCTTAAGGTAGACCTCGGCCTCGACTGTGGCACTGTAGGCAATAGCAGTCCAGGACCATATGTTCTTCCGCTCGGCGTCGGCACCTGCCGCCAGCAGCGTCCTCAGTACTAGCATATGTCCGTTGCTGCTCGCAAAGTGCAAGGCGGTGTTGCCCTCGGCGTCTGCGTTGCGGACGGCCTGCTCGGGCCCGCACGGAACGTAGGTCAGCAGGATCTGCAGGACGGTGTCGTGCCCGCCGCGAGCGGCCTCCATGATGGCGTCGCGGCCCCGGATGTCGCGGCGTAGGATGATGGGTGGATCTCGCTCGCTGAGGAAGTGGACGATCTCGGTATGGCCGGCCCCGGCGGCCAGCATCAGGGCGGTCTGGTAATCGTCGTTGAGAGAGGGGCAGTCGGCCTCGCAGCCGAGCGAGAGGAGCAGGTTGACGATGGGGAGGTGGCCCAGCGAGGCGGCGAGGTGCAGGTTCGAGTTGGACAGGCCGCCCTGGGACGTGTCTGGGTTGTGGAGGAGCTTCGGGTGCGAGTGCAAGATGCGCTTGACGAGGAGGGCGTCGTTGGCGTGGATCGCCCGCCTTAGACGGGACGAGGCGTCGATCCTGAGGGAGGGGAGCACAACGGGTCAGCTTGGGGTGTTTGGATCCGAGACAAGGGCCTTGTGGCTGGACTGACTTACATGGCGGCGGATGAGGGCTGCGAGAACAATGCACGGGGCAACAAAACAGACTTCCTGAGTTGGCTAAACGCGTACACGGTTCAGTAGTGAGTGAATGGAGATCTCTCCCAAGCCTAGAGAGCTGGAGGCAGGACTAGCAAACAGGCAGGAGCGGAAGCTAGTCCTGCCATGACGCGAGCTTCCCACTTGGCTGGCTGGGTTCAGGGTTCAGCAGGCAGGAAGTCGCGGGGGAGGGGCTCCCCAAGTGTGGAGCAACAGCAGCTTGCTTGCGGGTACGGATGATCTGCATGTGCCCAGACTTTCGACCTCACCCTTCAGAGTCACCTCACGACCCATGCTTTAACTACTCTCCTCGCAACTTCACGACCCAACCTGCAGCAATTTCCGTCACTATATGACCAATACAAGGACAAGTTCCTAGACGGAGTGGTGCCCGTTTGATCCCAACGCTGCAAGTGGTCGAAGGAGTGACAATCAGATGTTGTCTCTCATCAACTCGTTCTGCTACGAATTATGCTGGGCAGTCGACTTCGGACACTTCAGGCCGACAGAGCTCCATCGGGTGCATCGCATCATGTAGTCTGCAGCAAACGAACACACACACACATTGCCGATCATTCCTCGTACATGTCATTGGTCCCGGGCTCATCATTCGGTGGTCGAAGGTGGTAGGCCTCCCGCATGCCACACAGGCTTTGACACCTGTTGGCTATTGGCGCAGGCAGACCTGGTGAAGTCTATCAGCCGTCTGATGCGCGCAAGCGTTTCATGATCGCTATTTAATCCTGCGATCTCCACCTCGATTAATATCTGCACTCTTGTTGTTTTCTTATCTTAGATCACTATCCAACGAGACACATCCTCGAGCAACTGATTCTTGAAGATAGTGTGACGTGAGCAAAGCTGTTAAACCTCGTCTTCATAAATGCTGGGTACAATCCAGAGCCATGCACGTCAAACGCGAACCAAGTTCCCAAGCCTCGTGCTCCTCCCCGCCCTCGTCCTCATCTCCAATCTTCCTCCTCACACTCCCAGAGTATGAGATTCAAATCCGTCCCCGCCAGCCGACATGCCATACCTGCAAAGAAGTCGCCGTCCGATTGGTGACCAGCTCGCTGAACACCATCAACGCCGGCCGACCCTACTACATCTGCCCCTCGTGCCCGTGGGAGTGCCGATGGGTGTGCTGGGCGGATACCAAGGGCATGTCCGCGGGGAATCCGTCTTGTGACTGTGGGCAACCCTCAAGACTGGACATAATTGGCCAGAGCAAGGAGAAGAAGGCTGGAAGGGCATTTTGGACGTGCGTGACGGGGAGGTGTGGGTACTACTCGGAGAACGAGGATGGCACGCCAGGGGTGAGTTTCGACGGAGGCTTCTGACCATAGCGAAACAGAATACTATGAGCCCTCTTTACTCGAGGTGTATTCCGCTTCCCGATGCCTCTCAGCCTGACACACCGATCAGCTCATTGATAGAATGTCACTATTTTTCATGGGAATGCCATTACACGGTCTTGGCTGTGCCGTTTGTCGTGATAAGTAACGCCCTCGTCTCGGGACATCTGGAAACGAGAAGAAAGAGAAGTGGGCGGAAATTTTTGAGGACAATCATTGATAGCCCAGGTTGCTATGGGCTCAAATCCAGCAGATTGTTGCATTCAACAGTACATGAAGCCTAGCCGTTCACGAGGCTATACAAAACCCTTTTCAGGCTACCGCTATTACTCTTTGAAGGCTTGTTGTAGAAGATCCCGAAAGGCTTTGTGCATCATGCCTGGGGAATAATGTCGAGTCGTCCTCATTTTCGAGCTCCTTGTAAAACCTTTGTCTGGACGTTTCTAGCACGTCTCTGGTCGACTTCTTCAATACCCAGTTGATGCAGAGTGTCAGTAGTAAGGTCAGTCCGAAATAAAGACCAAGCCACGGGGAGACTTTCTCGTCACTATCCTCTGGTATCCATTTGAAGACTGACATCGAGAATATTGTCTACCTGGTGTAAGTTAGGCACTTGACTGAACTGCGAGAGGTAACTCACGGCGATCAGCGTCCCGGGAAGGAACACCATTCCCAGAATCGATATCTGCTTCATCTGAGTACCATCCTCACTAGTAGCGGTTGCAACGCTGAAATTTATTTGCGCGATTCTTCTTGTAAAGTAATTCAATTCCTTGAGTAGCAATCAGGTCTCAGAGAACAAGAGCGCAGTGAGATGTGGATTGCTCATACCATCTGAGTAACGAGCGCCATGGTTTCAACAAGAGCCTCGCATCTTCGAATTTTGCTTCGGAACTCGAGCATCATTTCTTGTAGCTTGGCTTCGATGTAGATTCTGTTTTCTTGAGTATTTACCCCATCGGTCTCATGGTCCGCGTTGACAATCGTCTCCGATGATGGTAGCATCTGCAAATAATCCCTCATCAAGGTCAGCTGTTCCTGGAAGCTCTGTAATCCATTCACCAAGGAATTCATCGACTGCGCCAGTCGTATGGCTTCGCAGTCACTCTGTGTAGTTGTTTGTGTCTGCTGGATCTTCCTCCTGTTTGGCTGTGTTGACTTGGCTCTGTTGGCTCTTTTTCCCAAGTCTAGAATTCTGTCCTCTAGTGCAGTGCTCCTGACATCTATCGCATTGAAAAGCCGTCTCCGTTCAAGCTCTGCGAAGATCATGGGCAATACCAAAGAATGGAATACAGCCGTGCGACACCGCTGTAACCACTGCATCGTAGTATTCATAACATCCTCGTTACAACCGTACATGACCGCAAATATAATGGGTCTGTCCACAAAACATGTTGTGGACAGTACGACGTCGTCGCCTTGTGGAAGGGATTCCGTGTCTGACTTGCAGTTATAAACTTTAAAAGTTCGAGCAATCAGTATTAGGTATGGATTAAGACGCATGATGTGTCTCGAGCTAGAAATGCACTAGTCACAGACGTACCGATCGAGTGGCCGAACCCGTTGTCGCCATCCCAAGTCACCGTCCTGCTAGTGAAGACAGCTGTAGAAAGTCTGGCGATTATTGGAGCGAGTGATCTGTGTTGACAGAGGTCCGCACAAAACTCTCGAAATTTGTCTTCTGTGTACGGTAAAGCTGTGCTCTTCGCAAATCCGCCATTTTGGGGATCACTCTTCAGTCGTCTGTGCATGGCTAGCAACAGGGTATGCCCGTGCTCAAGCGGCCCTACAAGAGGCGGGCGACACTGCTCTCTGTCATGTCAGTAATAAGAAGTGGTGGTACCCAACTCAAATCAAATCCTCTTACACGTGCAATCCAGTTGCTGTAGGCATCTACGGATTGTAGTGTTTCCTCCTTAAAGTCTACCACATCCTATACCATCATGAGTTTCAACGCACAAGGATTGAAGAAGTCTAGAGGTGACTGACGTTTCCCCGCGATACAATCTCTACTGCGCGAATTTCGCAGCCCTCTCCAGGATGAAATTCAAATTTCGTCCTGTCTCTTTTCTTGAATGCTTTCGTTGTGTCCAACCACTCCATTGTAGGTTGGGGTGCTATTGCGCCGTTTCATCACCTTAACAAACCAAGAATTGAGTTTTGAGAGTCAAGAGACTAGAATGGAGGAGAATGATACTGGATACACAGCTGACTCTCTGAGGAAGTATTCAACCGCTCGCTTTTTGGTTCTATTTTGATGCTAAACCGTTCCGGCGGATCAGCAATTACTCAGGCAGACCGGTGTGATTCCTCATGTAGGTCTGACCAGCCATCCGCCTCTGACAGTAGGCCACGTTATCAAGTGCTATTGTCGTATTGTGGGAGTTTGTGCCGGCTTCTTTTTCGTGTAGTCACACAGCATTCAGCCACCCCCTCTCTCACTTTCTCTCTACCCAATCACTCTCAGGATGAAGCAAGCCATCGGATAGGCTGCAGAAATTGTGCAGGGAAAGCATCGGAACAAAGCGGGGCCACACCACCAGCGAGATAATGCAACCTGCCCGAATGAGCACGGCTGGCGATGACCAGCTACGAATTCCAATGCAAGGGAAAGTGCACATGATCAGCTTTCCGGCCTGAAAGCTATTGACACCAATCCGCTCCACCCCGGGGCCTAATATCTGAACAAGGCCCAATGTCTTTCGTTAGCACTTTTTTTTGTAATGTTTGGTGAAGAAAAATTTCCATCCCGAGCCGATGTGTGTCAAATATGTTATGAGTCACAGCAAATTAAACGTACGTACCAAATCCATTGGACCTCCCCAAGATCAAATCAGCCGGTGCAATGGTTACCCAGCTGGACCGGTGTTCTTACTACAGGGCCACTCACTAACAGCCACGCAACCCGCAATGTTAGTGCACGGTCATATCTCTGCGTACAGTGCTAGCAGGCTGTTAGCGCCAGCGCTGACGTGCAGGCAGATTGGGCATCATTATAACAGGTAAGCTACCTTGCATAAAGCTCATCAGCAACACGTGTCTACATCTTGCGAGCAACTTCGCCACACGTCAACTTCCAACGTATGTGCAGTATCACCGGGTTATCTTTAGCAATCAAGACGACATGGCTTCACTTGAAGAATTCGAGCCTACGGACATTCTCAAACATCGTTATCAAGACCCCAGTGTTTTGATAACTTACTTGAAGACCTTGGGTTTCACGGATGACAAGATAAGGGTGAAGGTATGTGGGCTACTCTCCGCAGGATCTCCAGTCTGAGTTAACCTTGGAATTTAGCATATGAAAGACGGCCAGATCGGGCTGAGACTGCCACGGAAGCTTGAAAAGGTAGGCGTTGTGAAGGTTGTGTGTACGAATGGCAACTAATGTCTGACCAGGAAGAGGTCGAGGGAGCGCTCAGGGCATTTATCCGGGCTGAGAGGGACCGTCAGAACGATGACGGAGATTGAAAGAAGTGTTCAGTTTCATATTATTTCCCTCGTACATTCAAATGTACCAGGCATCGCTGCTTCTTGGATGGTCTTAGATCAGAGTGAGGCTTAGAACATTGAAAGGAATTGCCCATTTGCTCTTGAGTTGACTCACACTAAGCTTTGCTCAGATCCCGGGTTTTCCCTGTTCTGGATCTTGCATAATCTTTAATGTGAGACCAAATGTACAGGTTCAATTGTGTAGCGCAATGTGCAGACTGCGTATTTATTTTGAAGTGTCATCCACCGTCCACAACCATTTTCAGGAAGTTTCGTACTTCACGAGAGTCCGCTCGTCTTTCAGGATCCACGACCAGCATCTTCACAGCAATGAACGAGACCAATCGTTTCAATTGTTCACTGCACCTCTCATGTTGCTGCAAATACGTCAAATGCTGCAAGAGTGTTAGCTTCATACCCGGATGGAACCGTGGAGAAGACGAAAAGATGAGTCATTTTCGCTTACCGTAACAACCGCGTCTTTCACCCGAGAGGTAATGTTCACATGCGAAGCAGCCCATAGAGAATATGTTGTAGTAGCTCGTCCCGAGTCAGCTTTCATCTTGCTGTTGCGTCCCCAGTGTAGTCTCTTCAAGATGAAAGGCACAGGTTCTTGCTTAGTCCGTTTGAAGAATGTGTCGTCAATAATCTGCCCAGGATTCTCAGTGACTGCAGCATCATCTTGCTCACCCTCACGGTGCCCAATAAAGGAATCAATCCCATCCTGGCCAAGTATTGCCCAAGTGACAAAATCTAAGAACAGGCACCCTAGGCACCACACATCGTAATTCAGTGTGATAATGTTGTCTGGAGAATGCTCCGGTGGTCGATAAGTCTTCACGTGTGCAACTTTGCCTGCCATCAGATCCACATTCGGCTTGACCAGCTTGGCTTCCCCGAAGTCTGCAAGCTTCAGTACAATTGTACTTTGGCCAAGATGAGATTGCGGGAAACAGAGGATATTCTCCGGTTTAATGTCTGCATGAAGGAGGCCATTTGGCCCTTCAGGATGATCATCAAGCAGGGAGTGAGTGGCCAGCACTGCGTCGGCGATCGCCAGACATTCGCCGACAAGCCACCCGTCCGAGTACCAATGTGCAACCCTAGCCGGCGTAGACTGTTCAAGTTGATCGATGCCGTCTGGGATGTATGCTTTCCAAAGCTTATCCAGACTGCCTTCGGTGGCGAGCGGGAAAACGAGGTAAAATCGCTCGCGGTAGCTGAACGCCGTGAGGACGCGGACGATTCGCTCGTGTTCCGGCACGTGGAGGTTGGCGTCAATTTCGTGGCGGAATCTGTACTCTGACATGCCGGGCACCAACCTCTGCTCGAAGATCTTGAGAGCGAAGACGTTGATTTTATCCTTCGACTCCCGTTAGTCGGAACTTAGCATCACAGCATGGGTAGGATCAACAGTCCAGCTTACCAAATTGTGATTTAGGTTATGAATCTCGACCCTTTCCACATAGGACACCTCGCCGAACTCCTTATCCCCTATTCTTGATGTCTCCATCCACGGGAGGGAGACTTCCTCGGGGAAAGCCGCAACATCGTCTCTTCTTCTTAAAGTGATGCCATTAAGAAATGGAGTATACACATACCATTTGAAATGAGTAAAAAGCTCTCTTTCCTCTGTGCTGAGACCATAATCAAAATCCTCAGCTGAGTTGAGACGCAGAGGTAAATTCTTGTCGCATATTTGATGCTCCGCTGGGGGAAGAAATGATAAGATGAGATCTTCTCTGCCGCAGAGAAATAATGTGGCGAGAATCATTCGTCGTCCCGTGCAGTGTCTGCAACCACATGAGCATCCCCCGGGACCTGGAGAAACGTGCTGTACCACATTCTGCCGGTGATTGACGTCTTCTGTGCACACTCCTGGAATTGTCTGCAGAAGCTGTCCCACAAGCTCAGCATTGATGATGTCAACCAGCTTGGCCCGGGGTATGAAACGATGACGGGAGTCATTGCAGTCCTTTTTCGATGCTCGCAATAGCGCCCGAGTGACGCCCTCTCCGATGCTTAGCGTCAAGCTTCCTCCTTCAACTGCAAGGCGGGCGCTTTGGTGCTTCTGGAGGTCTGATGTCACGCCTTGCATGGCTTCAACACCCAGCGCGGATGTGTGAACATGGATTAGAAAGCTTGATGTTGCTGTGTCAACCGAGGTGAGGTCAGAGTCTGGTAGAAACTACCACATGTCGTTTCCTGGTGTGGCCTTGCATGGCTTATCACTGTAGCGGTCAGGGGTCCTGGAGGTTAGCTCGGCGCTAGGACTACAGGCTGACATAAGGAGCACCTCCAATCAAAACACACGGGTCCTACCCGAACCAACCATCCTCTTGCAAGCCCTGATCTAGCCGCCCCGAAGTGCTACCTAACCCCAGATGGCCAGATCTTTGCAGCTTGCAATGCTCTTTTCAGCCACCCACTCCAACCGCGGACCAGACAAACCTGGCATTCCACAATCTGACGAAGTACTTGGCCTCTGTATATCTACCGCATGACATATTACGCCTCCCTGTTGATGCTTGGAAAGGCTGCAGGGCGCTGAATCGTCGCGGACAGACTGTCTCGCTTCTCACTCAGCAAAATCTGTACATCGCCAAATACTAAATCATGACCAACGGGTACTGGTGCCTACTGAGTCCCCTGGACTGGTTCAATCCAAGAGGCCCTAGTATCAAAAGTACCCATCAATATTCCTCAAGGCGGACCAGCTCGGCAACCTCCACTGCTAGTGACCGGTACGGCGAGCCTCAAGTAATTCATGGGCCCTGGATCGATGAGGCAAGGTTGAGGGAGCTCTTGGAAAAAAAGTACAGGGGTGACTACAAGTTGCGCGTGAGCATCTCCAATGTTCTGAACACTGCTTGAGCTGATCGCTTCAGATGAGAAACAACAAGTATGAATTGTATTCCCCGCAGGGCCAGGGCTTGACAGATCAGGAGATAAGTTACTGCTATTAAGGGCTTGTTTTTTCATCTTCTTCATCACCAGCGCTAGTTCAGTTCTATATTGGCTATTTTACTATTCCACGAGCTTTGTATTTTCCAGTCTCTAAGAAAGGCAGTAGCACGAAGTTCGGTACTGATCTCAGGCTTGAGTTGAGAGGTGGTATGGTTATCGATTCTGGCGCTTCTTCATTTGGGCCTATCCTTAGTGGTATCTTGATGAATTTCGGTATCAGGGAGCTGAAGTGTGTTGACATTCTGTATTTGGGACTCTTAGTGCGCAGATATACCAATTTGCTATATGGTTCAGACACTGTTGTGCTCCTGAAGTCGTAAATCCCAATGAACAAATACAAATTATGTTCACTAGAGATATTGACGAAACATGACATCAATAGTTGTTTTTGATGTTATTGTGCTCATGTCATTTCGTTTCCTGTTCTCAGCAATATATTTTGTCCCGCATCTATGTGTCCTATTCTCCAGCCAATGAGTTTTCCCTGGCCATGTTTCTAAGGCGGCAACATCGAGGTTCAGAAATCAGGTCTCATATGAAACTGAGATGAGAATGGTTACGAGAAGTGGAGTTGAATGAATCTTGGACTGTCTTTAACGGGTTTTCTTTTCCTTTCGTGGTCTCGTTTTTAATCTGTACACATATGCCTCTTAAGCAGTATGCATCAGTCCCTTCATACAGTGATAAACGCTTAAACACCTTGCGTTGAAAAAAAAGAAAAAAAAACACAATGCCGATAACAGTAGGTTCCCCTTTTTTTTTTTTTTTTTTTTTTTTTTTTGGAAATGTGGCTATCAAGCAACCCAGGTGTTACCACGTCTGTGTTCTGGATTTTCAGTGCGATAATGCAATATGCTTTGCAAAGCTGATTCAAGCACTATCTTTCCCAAAAAGCCTTGCCCTGTGGATCCATCGTCATATTGCTGCATAATCCCAGGGCTCACGTTTGACCGTTGATCTAGACTGCATGCTCAAATTGAACGCTTTTGCCCTCCTACACATGCAAGATTCGTGTCATATATCAGCACAGGCCACTTGAACTCTTCGGGACGAAAGAAAATAATTGTATAGGCATATGCAAGCAGCTCGAAAAAATGCTGCCAGGCGGCCTTGACCGAGGAGAAGGCCCCACTGATTTCGGCCTCCACATGCTAACGAGACGGTTAATTTTGTCCTTTCCTGCTTGCCTCAAGAGAGCAAAGACTCACCTGCTGGACAATAATCTGAACACACAGATCGAAGCCTCTCAACCCCACGCGACTGAGTATCGTGCCGCCCACGAGCCCGCTTGCCGAGACGACAGGCTTATCCACGAAGGCCCAAAACACTGCTATCGGAGGCCCTCTATCTGGAACCCCCTGGCATACTTCGAGTTGAGAAGCTCAAGTGTTCCCACCTACGGTTGCCACAAATGAAATCGGCAATCTCTCAGGCCGACGAGGATTGTGTTCGCCTTTCAGTGATCCACGGGTCGTGAGTTAATGAGTGAAAATCGATTAAGTGGAAATTTGGTAGAGCCGATCTTTTCAGATGATTATTTGCAAAACGGGCTTGACAAACCAGGATATTAATTCATGCTTTGGAAGTCCGTTCTTCTCTGTGTCTTGCTAAGGACCCTCAGGGCTCTGAAAGTGTATTGTTATCTCCTTTTATAAGTCAACAAGTCACTCTCAGTCTATCTATCTTCGTTCCATCTTCCATTCCCTGATTTTGCTTTCTGGGACGGCAGTACCTGTTTCCGCCCTCAGGGTCCCAATGATCCCAGAGTTTGTGAGGCTATGAATTGGTGATATGCAAGGGGGGGGGGGGTTAATTCTGAAGCACTCTTTTCAATGTGTTATCTGGGAATCTAATATGCTAGATGAAGGTTGACCTATTCGATAACGTAGAGCTGGAGTACTCTATGCGCTTTCAACACAATCAAATTAAGATTGGGTGATGAGGAAGCCTTTGAAGAATGAGTGGAGGGAACCCAAATCCTCATCTCGGATGATGGTCGAGATATCTATGAGATATGTGAGCGAGCAATGAACATGACGGCAAAGTGTCCAATAAACTCACACTGATCAGGACGGACTATTACAATCGTGACCATTTTGTGATCGACTCCTATCGTATCAAAAGCGTGGCCGTGTCCCGAGTTGTAACTCTCATCGTCCATGAACACTTTGTGCAGACCTACTCAAGTCAGTAACTTGGTACTCAATGTCTCACAACCACGTCTCACGACTTACTTTGAGTTTTGTGCTTCCCTGTAATAGGCGTGAAGACCTTTGGGATATGGCCCAAGTCAATGCCCGTTCTTTTCGTCCTGAGCACGAGCAGACACTCAATAACACTGTCCTCGTCTTCTTGTTTACTTGTGAAAGCCCTAATCGTTGATTCTAGAGTTGAAGCAACTTGGTGCACACGTTCTTGTGTTTCCGGTTGTTGGATGTCTCCGGCAAACACCACAACCCTCCAGCGCCGATCTGACCGCAGAAGACTCAACAGCTGGTGTACCTTCCCATCACTGTACCTGACAACCTGTGCACTGGGAAATCGCATCCCCACCACTAGTTGAGATTCTCGGTTGCCGATTGTCGTCCCCTTGGTCTTTTGGCATTCCTCGGGTGGCCATGTGATAATAGACTTGCTGTACCTGTACGCCTGGCCAGCCGTATATCTCCCAGCCTTCACGAACTGATCACGCACGTAGTCTGCCCCAGTTCCATTGGCACCCGACTTGAAGATCTTGCTCCACATGCGATCAAACTCTATCAGCTCTGCCGCCGTCTGTTGGCGCTCCTGGACGTACGTCTTGACCAGCTCCTCAGTCGTCTGCCCCGTGAGATAGGAACCCAATTTCCACCCGATATTATATCCATCTTGTAGGCTGACGTTCATGCCCTGTCCTGCCTTTGGGCTATGAGTGTGGCAGGCATCACCTGTCAAGAAGACCCGGTATTGCTCGTGGAAATTATCCGCAAGCCTCTGCCCGATCTGATACGCGGACCACCACGTCGTCTCTGCGATGTCCATTTCATATGGTCTGAATATCAACTTGACGCGCTTTTGTAAATCTTCCAAGGTGACCTTGCTGGCGACGGTATCCGGCGGCAGCTCGATGTAAAACCTGACGAGCGAGTCGCCTTCACGTGGGATTATGATCAGGTTGCCGCTGACTGATTGTATGACGGCTTTTTTGCGGATATCGGGAAACGTCGTGCGGGGGTAGAGGTCCATGACGCCCCAGATCGCGTCGGTAGAATCGCCGAGCATCTTGAAGCCCAGAGCCTTGCGAACAGCGGAGTGTGCACCATCGCAGCCCAAGGCATATTTCGCTCGGAATACCTGCTCGACTCCGTTCTTCAAGGCGGTGACCGTCACCGGGTACGATTCCGGGTCTCCCGCCGTGTTGCTGTCGACGTGCACGGTCTTCACGTCGTAGCCATAGTCGATTTCAGCGCCACCGCACCTCAGCATCTCCTTCGTGATCATCTCATTGATACGAGCCTGGTTGAGAATCACATGAGGCTGGTGACTCAACCCTGGCTCCGTATCAGGGGCATAATGAGACCACTTGATGCCCCCCTTTTCGCCGCCGCTCAAATCCGTGCCCTGGTCCGGAGCCCAGAATGCCAGCTCCAGCACATGGTAAGACTCCCGGAGGAGCTGGTCCGACAGCCCGAAGCTCTCGAATATCTCGACCGTGCGGCACTGGACTCCGTCCGCCTGCCCCTTGACTAGCGGCCCATCACGACGCTCGAGAACACGGAAGGCGACGCCGTATTTTGCAAGCCACAGGGCTGCTGTCAGTCCGGCGGATCCGGAGCCGCAGATGAGGACGTCGGTGTGGATGATGTTTGATGAGTCACTCATTTTGGCAGGTTGGTGCTCGACTCGAGAGTGCAAAGATGGGAAATATGGATCAGATCTCACTCCGCAGCGGGGACGAGCAGAGTGATGCGCCTTGATGTTGTCGATTCCCCACCCTTTCCTTGAATAAGTCTTTTAAACAAACAAACCTGTAAAGCAGAATGCTCGATAGCCCTTCTAAGCGTCACTCGCATCGATCTCGCGATAGCGAGCCGGGTATACAAAAATCCGGACAATGAGGCTGCGGGGAAGTAAACCCACCTCCGGATGTTCTCGCTGACATGCACGATCTCCAACACGTGGACCGCTGCCCAGATGCTAGCGGAGATAGTCTACGTCCCCGGAAGCTGCGGGTCGTCCATTCCTGGGTACTCCGACCGGCAGCGGTGGCAGGTACTTCGTAGGGGCCATCGATATTTAAGAAGAAAACGCGACGCCCGACGAGCGAGACAGAAGCTCAACAATCGGAGGATAATTCCCGGGATGTTCTCAAATGACGTTGCATCCCCCGTCCCCTTTGAGGAAAAGTTTAACTGACTTTCCTCGGCCTAGTGCTTAGGCGGGGGTCAAAACACATCCAGAGATAGAATAAGCTTGGGCACTCGGACAACCACTACCACCGCTGACGTCGACAACCACTCCCATTGCTGACGTGGGAGAACCACCGCCGTTTCTTTCCATCATGGAACTTCAACCAAATCATGCGTTTACAATCAGTCCTGTGGGCGTCATGGAACCTAGCCTCGCAAACCAGCGCGGCTTCCTGCTCCACTGAAGGCTTCGGCACACTTCCAGCAGGCGTATCAATATTAAACACCACGGCATTTCCCTCGCATTTGCCAACAAACCGCTACGGGCAGTCAGCCGAAGACGACCCAGGCTACAACCCGGCCTTCGCCTGGAACTTTCCCGCGCTCTGCGCCGTGATCGCCAAAGTGGTCGAGGGCAATTCGTCCTACAACCTCGGCCTCTTTCTGCCGAACCAATGGAGCGGGAAATTCCTGGTGGTGGGCGGCTACTCGTTCGCCGGAGGCATCAACTGGCATGACATGAGCCCGGGCCCTTGGTACGGGATGGCGACGGTCACAACCGACACGGGCCATCTTTCCGCGGCTTCCGACCAGTCCTGGGCTGCTGACCCGGGGCTGCGAGCGGACTGGGGCTCGGTTGCGATGCACGGTGCTGTGACGTACGGCAAGATTCTCACCGAGGCGTTCTATGGCTCGAATGTCACGGGGTCTTACTACAGCGGCTGCTCGACGGGTGGGAGGCAGGGGCTCAAGGAGATCCAAGAGTACCCTGACAGTTTTGACGGGCTCATGATAGGCGCTCCTGCGTGGAACACCAAGAACTACATGCCCTGGTTGACGCAAATCGGCGTTTGGAACCACGCGAGCAACGCGACCAGACTGAACGATTCCGACTTTGGCACCCTGGCGGCTTTCGTGCAAGCCCAGTGCGATGCCCAAGACGGCCTCGAGGACGGCATCGTCAGCTCACCCGAAACTTGTCGCATCAACTGGGACGACATTGAGTGCGGGTCACCGAGCAACCCGAGCCCGTGTCTCAGCAGTGGGCAGGTCGAAATCGCGCAGCTCGTCTACGGCGACTACTACATTGACGGAGGGGCCGACTTTGTCCACAACGGCTTCGAGGTCAGCTCCGAAGACCAGTGGTCGACCTTTCTCACGGCATCGAGCACGACCGGCTTCGATGGGGACTACGAGCGGTACTTTCTGAACTATGGGCCTGACTGGCAGACCACAAGCTACAACTCCTCGACTGTGCTGGACTCGCGAGCACGAGAGAACAGCGTTGCGACTGCAGATAGGTTTGAGCTGAGAACCAACAGCAAGGGTTTGTATCCCAAGATCTTCATGTATCATGGCATGGCGGATGGTGTCATCCCCTTCAAGTCCTCGGAGCTGTATTACAACCGCACTCAGAGCGCCCTGTCCGGAGTGAACGTTACGGATTTCTTTCGCTTCTTCGCCGTCCCGGGGATGCAGCATTGTGTAAGTAACCTCCCCTCCCGACTGTCGAGATGCCGAGATTAATAGTGGCGTAGTGGGACACGCCATCGCCTCTGGCCTTTGCGCCAAGTAAGACCACCGTCGACGCGCCTTGGATGTTTGCCGGAGGAGGACAGGCAGGATATGTCCAGGACTTTCAATTTGGAAACGGTTGGTCGGTGCCTGGCTTTGAGAACAATTCTCGGTACGACGCATTTGCTGCTCTGATGAACTGGGTTGAGCAAGACGTCGCGATCGACAGCGTCGTGGCCACAATGTGGAAGCGAGGCAACGGAACGATCTATACCTCCGGAGAGGTTCTTCGCCAAAGGCCGATTTGTGCATGGCCAAAGAAGGCGGTCTTCATCGGTGGATCTGCGGACCCTAATTTGGAAAGTAGTTGGTCTTGTGGTTGAACATGTGTTCAACTGCAAACAGAATGCCTTCCAGATTTACTTCAAATGGGGGTTTAATTCAACATTACTTGATATTGAATATCCATTCTCGTTTCATTGTCGAAACTGGAGACTGCTGCCATGTTTGAGAAATGCATGATTTCACCCCTTATAGTATTTTGACGAGTTCTTATTGAATTATCCGTCGGTGGATCAGAGAGCAAATTCTAATGTTCAGGGCAATGCGTACCGCAATTCAATTTACCCGGCAGCATCTTGTCCATACACGTCCATTGCGAGTCCACCACAACATGCTGCCCCAAAACGCATGTGCAGTGACGACGTCATGTGCCAAACTACGCCTTTCCGCGCTTCCGCGTCTCCATGAATTCAGACCATCGTTGTCTTTTGACGTTCCCACATGAAGTCGAGGCATTTGTTGTTGTCATAACAATCTGACGCTACCGAGTCGGTTCCCAGGTCGACCAAACTCTCGGTTCGGCAGACCAGCATCATGCCTGGTCCGAAATGCGCTGTGGCCCTTATCAGAGCGTATCTGCACCACTATAGCAGTAAGCTCTTGGGCGGCGTGCATGAATTGGGCCGATTCCCAGCGCCAAGCCACGATCTCAGCTCCTCTCGAGAGTAATAACATTCATGCTTCACTTCCGAGGTGTCCCACTTCGCTGCCCAATACCGGGCCACAGGCCCTCCTTGGGAGTCTCGAAATTCGCGGCTGCCAGCTTGGCTCCTTGCTGCCACGCAGCCCAACGATCCCTGAGATTGTGCCAAAACTCTGGCTCCCGGTGCGAACTCTGTTCGGCAGTGTCCAGGTCCCCTAAGAACTTGACCCCGGTTCCATGCACTTCGCATGGTTAGTGCCCTGTCCTGTCTCATGACACATTATTAGTATCGCGACTAACAGCCCAACGTCATCATAACAATACCAACTACTGCCGGAAGCGGGTCGCCCGTCTTTGCTATGTCAGAGTACCATCCGCACCGCTCCGGCGAGACTGGTGGCAGGACCTCCTCACAACATTACCGGACGTTGGATGGGAACAGCCATCAGAAGCACACGCGAACGACGAGACTAAGGGACGTTACGTCCGTTGGAATATCTCCTCGAGTGCCACTCTTTCCATATATCAAACCCTTCCTCGAGGAACCATCACAGAGCCCAAGCGGCCGGGGGTAGCATCGAATACAACCAGCCATGGACAACTCATCCGGGCCAACGTCGTTCCCACCAACGCTCTCATACATATCCTTCGTAATAGGAATAATCTCCTTTATAATCACAGTCCTCAATCTCCTCGCCCTCTACGCCAACTTCCTAGGCACCGTCCGCAGCGCACCAGTCGAGATCCGAGATGCCCTGGGGAACCTCCGGGCCCAACTGATGGAGGAGCGCGAGGCCCTCCGACAGCAGACACGCGAGCTGCGAAACAGGAAGGCCCAGATGCGCAGCCAGCGCCCACTACACCCAGCACACGCAGGGCGGGCGCGCAGCTCGAGCCGCAACGGGCTCAGCCCACGGGCGAGCAGCGGGAACCTCCGCGGGCAGGCTGGTTACACGTACGCGCTCAACTACTCGGAGCAGACGCTCGGCCTGCACTACCAGACCGTCCGGGACCTGTGGAGGCAGTTCAAGAGCCTGGAGCGGCCGTTCCTCGTGTCGAGCGGGCCGAGGGCCGAGGCGCTGCGGAACAACGACGCGTGGGTGGAGAAGGAGTTTGCCGACGAGAAGACGCCGCGGGAGGACGTCGAGATGCACGGGGAGACGGGGGGCTTCGCGGACTGGTCGGCGGTGTACCGGTGCGACTTTGCGCACCGGTTCATCTGGTGGCAGAGCAAGTCCGACGTGGTCAAGCTGGCGGATGAGGTGCAGCGGGTGATGCTACGCAGGATGGAGCGGGAGGTCACCTGCATGCGCATGATGCTGAAGCAGCTGCGTGACGGCGGTGACGGCCCGGAGGAGATCGCGAGCCCGCGGCTCGATGGTGGAGGAGGAGGAGGCGGTGGAGCAACCACATCCGGGAGGGCTGGCCCAGTCCCGCTTGGCATGCGGAGGAGGCCCGCGGCGGAGAACTATAATGTCTACGAGTCATCCGAGTCGAGCAGCTCCACCACTGGGCCAAAGTCGCAGCGCCGGCCGGATGAGAGGGATCCGAGGGTTCACGTGTCCGAGGTGAGGCAGGGCCGCCCTCCATCCCGAGCGGGGCCGGAGCTGCGTTACACTGGCGATGGGTGGAGGCAGGGGCAGTTCACCAGGGTTGTCCAGGTCTCTCCTCGAGAATACTATCCCCCGCCGATACTTGAGCCGCCACGGCCTTCCAGGCCTCGGACACGTTCGGGATATGATGGGCCGCCTGGACCACCTTCTCCGTATGACAGGAGACGGTAACTGTCTTGTTCTCACCCGAGGAGCAATGATGAGATATCAGGAATGGGCAAAGTTGTAATTACCCAACTAATAATCACCCCTAGTTGCACTTGGGTTTTGAAGACACCTGACGGCCTTTTTCTACGAGAAGCGGATCTAGCGTGCAATAGAGACAATGGCAGATAGACTTATGCAGCAGCAATGAATGAGAATCATATTTTGACTTGACAAAGTCACGGACGTCTCGGACGAACAAGAATGTGAAGAACCGCTTTTCAGAAGCAGCCGACCATAGCATCGAAGATCTTTCGGTTGCAAAATCAATCTGATCTCCTGGCTGATACCATTACCCTCGTCATCAAGGAAATTTCAATTATTCATCAAATAGGCAACCCGGCCTGCAACCCCCCCTTTCCAGATCCAATTTAATATTTTTACAGGCGAAGCGGGTGCTTCAGCTCGCCGGGGACGTTGTACTCGGGAACCTTCATGTCAAGAGCGGAGCCCGAGTAGCCCAGGTCCTCACCGGTGAGGACGGCACACTTCTCTCCGATGAGAAGGGCGGTGGAATATGTGTTGCCTAAATAGTTATCAGCTTTGTGTTCGAGTACTGTTGAACTGGTGACATTAAAGTGGAAACTCACAGCCAACGTTGTCAGGGCAGATGGACAGATCAGCAACCTTAAGGCCCTGGACGCCGTGGACGTTGAGGCGCTCGTCGAGCACGCCGTGCTTGACGATGCTGTTGCCCTCCTTGGGGGCCATGGAGCAGGTGCCCAGGCTGTGCCAGGTGCTCTCGACGTGGCGCTTGACCCACTCCTCGATGGCCTCGATGTCCTTGGAGCTGTACTGCAGCTCCTCGCGGATCTCCTTGTGGTGCGAGTTGAGGTAGGTCGAGATTGGCTTCTTCTCCGCCTCGGTCAGCGGGCTCGACCAGCTGCCGTGCCCTAGGCCCGCCGACAGGTTGCCGGGCAGGGCGTAGGCCTTGGTGGTCAGGAGGTCCATGTCGTGGGCGCGGGCGGGCGAGTCGTAGTCGTAGAACGGGTGCTGTTGTTCTTGGGTCAGCTTTTTGCCGGTATCACACGGGCTGGGGTAGTCTTGTGGGAAACAACTTACCATAGCCTCAACCTCACCAGCGTACGCGTCCATGCGGCGAGCCGTCTCACGCGACTTGATGTAACCCCAGACCATGGGTACCATATCCCGCTCGTCGTTCATGAAGCCCGTGTCGAAGTCAGGGGCCTCGTACGGGTCGGGGCTCTTGATGTGCGTGGAGCCGCGCGAGAAGGGGTACTCGAGGAAGTGGAACATGGTGAAGAACTTGCCGGCGGGCATGAGCATGTGGTCGCCGAACCAGCCGCTGATGACGCTGTAGTGCATCACGGGCTTGTCGGGCTTCTTCTCAAAGTACGACTTCCAGCCGTCCTTGAAGTGCGGCGTGGGCCACCGCTCAAAGTCCTTGAGCTCCTCGGCCGTGGGCCGGATCTTGACGCCCGCCTCGATGCCGTTCGTGGCCAGGGGCCCGGTGCCCCGGAGGTTCCACTCCTCATATACCTCTGTGAGAGAGACATCGTTAGCAAAGAGCATGCTTTATACGTATTGAATTATCAGGTCAGGAAACGAAAAGGTCTCGACTTACTCCTTTGGGTTTCTGGGTCGCCTCGGATAAAGTCATCGAAACTCTCCACGTCAGGCTTCGCGCGGTATGTAGAGAACGTGAGGTAGTGGTCCTGGAAGTTAAGACCGACACCAGGCAGGTCAATGATGGGCTTGACACCAGCCGCCCGGAGCTTCTTGGGGTCACCGATACCCGAGCGCTGGAGGATGAGCGGTGACGAGAGCGTGCCGCCGGACACGATGATCTGCTTCTTGGCCTTGAACGTCTTGCCCTCGCGCATGCCGCCGCACGGCTTCGTGGGCACGGTCTTGACGCCGACGGCGCGGCCGTTCTCGATGATGACCTTCTCGACCTTTGTGTTGGTGGCGAGGTACAGATTCGAGTGCACGGCGCGCGTCGAGTGGATGTAGGCGTGGGCGCTGTCGCTCCTGCGGCCCGTGTCGCGGTTGATCCACTTGAGCCAGTGCTCGGCGCCGTGGGCGGTGACGAGGTCCTGCAGGTCGTCGACGACGGGGATGCCCTGCGTCTCGACGGCCCGGAGGAAGTCGTCCTTGATGGGGTATGTGTAGTTGCCGAACGAGACCTTGATGGGGCCCTCGTAGCCGTGGATGTTGCGGTTGTGGGACGCCCGCTGGTACGTCTCGTGCTTCTTCATGAGCGGCAGGAGCTCCTTTGTGGTCCAGCCCTTGGCCTGGAAGTCATCGTAGTCCGAGGCTGAGGCACGCGTGTACATCATGAAGTTAATCGATGAGCCACCACCGAGGATGTGTGCGCATGGCACCACCGCCTTTCGGCCGGCGAGCCATTTGGACGGACGGGATTCATAAAATGAGGCCGTCTTTGAGTCCAACTTCATGTTCCGGGGGTAGATACCCGGCCGGTATACCCATGGGTTGTTGAGGTTGCTCTCACCAGCCTCGATGAGGAGGACCTTGAGGTTGTGATCCAAATTGGCCAGCCTACAGAATTATTAGTCTGCTGTCACTTTTGACTGCGTCATCGGTTCCGAGAAGGACTTACCGTCCGGCCACCACACAACCACAGCTTCCACCACCGCACACGATGATGTCAAACTCCTCCGGGAGAGTGCTCAACGACGGGTTGGCAAAAGACTCTCCCATGATTGCTGATTCAAGTATACTCGACTTTACAAATATGAGGGAGATGATAGCTCCTGGTTAGAGAAAGAAAGTAGAGGGGAAATATCAGATTCCCAAGGAGGGGTTTATGTAGGGACTCGCCATGTGCGCTGTCACAACGACGGTCAATGGGACCCCCCCAAGCTCGAAAGCTTCCCCACAGATGCAGGAGTTCATCCCTGATGGTGGCATCGATCATGTTGGGCCAAAGTAACTTCCCCATCGACAGCCATCCCAGCTCGGGATCCCGAGAAACGCCCGTTGCAGCTCTCTGCAGCTCCAGTTCCAAGAAGTGTCGACGCAGTCAGCCATTGATAATGCGCTCCTTCGTTGCAGGTCCCCTCCTTGGGCCCTCTGCGGGCACCAATGATGGCTATCACCGTCGAGGTCATATGCAACCTCAAGCTTTGGGGAGCTGGGGATAAGCTCCTTTGTGCGTGTTGCCTCGACTCGGCTGAGACAGCTAGTCCCGGAGTCCTGGGGAGCCTGTTGCAATGGTCCAAACCTTGTCTCTGAATAGAGGCTCGAATCAGCAACGGCTGGACGGCAAGTGGGAGGAGGAAGAGCTCCGAGTGATCATGTCTCGAGTACCTTTCCCAGGAGTCGACAGCGTGCACCGCCAAGTGTTATTCGTATGTGTACGGCGGGGAAGCTGTCGCTGGGAGAATCGGATAGGCAGGTCTCATGCATATTGCTCGCTGTACTTCCGCCGCCGCCGTGTGTGAAACGGTGACATGTACTCGGTACTAGCCAGATAGTTCCAAAGGCAGGCAAGTGTCGTGGGAGAGCGAGATCGACGAATCAGGTTATGCAGCGCCGACTATACCCAGTTTACGGCTCTGCGGGGGCAATGCTGGGCGCACAGCCAACGGATCCGCGCTCCAGATGTCCATGATGGCGTAACATCACCATTGAGCCGGCTCTGCGGGGTTAAACTTCAGCTCGATCATTGGCTGCTGGCGATGTCGATTGGGAGAGATGGACATTAAAAATATCGTCCGGATAAGCGCGGTCTGCCTGGCTGTTGTGCTACGCCCTCGCATTCACACGGATACGTACGTAGTTGCATGCTTGCTGACCTGCCACCGATTTCCGATACTTTGTCACTTGGCCGGTTCGAGTATCAAGCGAGCCTCACTTACGCGGACTCCAAGCCACCCCTTAGCCCCCCTTAGCCCCCGCGACCCACGACGCCCACACAGGTGCGGGGCAGGGCAGCTCGGGTGCATGACTTCTTCGTGTTGGCTACGTTAGTATGCTTGGTCGTCCAGAGCTGCCGAGACAGGCGGGAGGGTTGGCATTTCAGCCATGTGGGCGGGAAAGATGGGGGGAAACCCCCAATGGGGCTCAATGCCACTTCACCCCCGGCGATCCGCCTTATGCACCCCAGAATTACCCCAGACAATCCTCCAATAAGAGCATGCGGGGGTTTCAGTCTAGGCCAGACGGCTCGCGGCAGCTTCCATATACCCGGCTCGTACACTATCTGATGGGTGCGGCACGTTCGTGGATCCCGTCTTGATACTGGGGCTTACTGCCCGCCGTGCCCACCCCGGTTGGTGTGTGCAACGAGTAATTCACGCCGCAGTTATCTACCTGTTGGCCGTGATCAATTTGTCTGTGTCTGTTTCCAGCTTGGGCCAGCAGCCTGGACGAGGCGATCGAGGTCTTGGTAAACATGCCGAGCAAGGTCCGACAGCAAGGCGGTCATCAGTCATTTGATTGTCGCGTCGCTGTGACATGTCCAGGGACAGGGACCACTCAAAGGGTGTCACACGATGATGCGGAGAAGCATGACGATGCGTTCGACTGCAGTATCTACGCAGGTTGTTCCCTGGGCACGGTTGCATTTCTCCTGTCCTGACCGTCTGAGGCACGTTCATGGCAGGGCGAGCGGTGGCAGTGCATAGTCCCGAGTTTCTGGGTGTCTTCCAGACGGGCCCAGATCGATGAGACCGAGACATCCTGACATGCTGCAGTGAAACTGACTCTGTTCTGCCCTGACGTCCGGCGGCTCCCTTGGCGTCTCGCGTGGAAGTCCTAGACGAGTTGGAGCAACCCTTTTTTAACTCCACACGATTTTGAGGGCAGCATACCTTTTTTCGAGCTCAAGCTATCTAGTTAGGACCATCTCGCTAGCCGAGCTGTCAGACACATAGCTCGGGGTAGCTCATAGTCCGGGCCAGCCACTCACGTGGATCCCACTCTGTTTGATGTTGGTTCGCACGGGGCCTAACGACACAACGTTGGATAGGATCCAACACACAGTGTCCAGGCTTTCTGAGACTAGGCTTTTATCAGGTCTAGTTCCGAGTAAAAACATGCCACCGGCCATCGTCGACAGGCGGAACTCAGATATTTGTCCTTGTAATCCCAGGTTACTATGAGGGGATTAGCGCCGAGGATGTAACGATCTTCACCATGTTATGGGGGCAATTGAGTTTTACGCCGCCGATTTCATTTCAGGTAAGTTTCATCGTACCTAAATCCAACTCTGGCCTCTCCTCTCCCGCCCGGTCGCAGAGCTGCGATACAATCCGCCCTTGGCGGTGCCCAATCCTTCGCTCACTAGCCCGGCCAGGAAATGCACTCCAACAGCCACGCCGTCAACAACCATGACTTCCCTCTCCGCCATTCCGACGGCCTTTTGGCAGACGTCCCTCATCTCCGTCATCCCTGCGCAGCCCAGACAGATACAGTCTGCACCCCTCTCGACCAACCTCTTTGCCGCGCTGGCCAGGCCCGCGTAGACCTCCTCCTTGGGCCGCGAGTCTAACTCCAGCACAGCAATGTCCGCCGCCTCGCAACCAACGGAGAAATTTCCCAGGCCGTAGGTCGTATTAATAGAGTCCTCATGTAAGAACCGCGACCGCTGCCCCGTAGTTATAACGCTTAGCCTTTCCCCGCACATCCTACTTGCGTAAAGGGACGCCTCCATGATCCCAATGCAGGGCTGCGTGAACTCCTCCCGGAGCATCGGGACCAGGGGGTGCGCGGAGAAACACGCCACCAGGAAGGCATCGAAGTGCGGCTGAGAGGTGTCGGTGATGATTGGTAGCAGTGCCCGGAAGCAGTCTGCTGCGGAGAGGACGGCGTCAGCGCGGCCCTCGATGGCGGTTGGTGCTGTCGCGGGCGCTGTGAAGCCGTGGACCGTCACGTGCGGCGGGAGCGTGCTTGAGATACTCCGGAGGCAAGCTTCGGTCATGGAGGGTGTCGAGTTTGGGTTGATGAGGAGGATCGAGATGGGCCGCGTGGAGGACCCTGTCACTGAGGGCAGCATCTTCGATCTTCTTCTCTGCGAACTTGACTGCCGCGCGGGTACCCTCTTGGGACTCTGACCCTTTTGCTTCACGAACGGTGAGGTTGCAGTCATGCGTCCGGGGAGCGGTGCCGACCCAGTGTTAGTCCGGGAGGGGGGTTTGGCTTCCCCTCTGCCCGTCGGCAACGGTTCTGGAGATAACGTTGTGTGGGCCGGTCAAGACGTTCAATTCGTCTCCCGACAAAGCAAAATCAGGCATAGCAACAGCCGATTGGAGGACCATTGAAAGGATCATTGCAAGGCGACAATGACAAATGGGATATAATTATCAATTATCATTATTCAGTGCTCACATACAAATGAGATCACATGACCACCACGCTTGCACACTGCTGTTGTGTGATCCTCGACGATCCCTTGTGTGCCGTCTTCGGGGCCGACTTCCATTTTTGCATGCTTTAGGTAGCTCTATGCGGTGCTTTTAGTCTTGGGTTATCGCTTTTAACTCGGATCCGGCTGGAATCCTGACCTCGGCTGACCGTCATCCAAGACCAGCGGCATCAATGTCGAAAGCGCTGTGACATCCTCGATCGCCTCGTGCAAGAGTGGTTCAGACTTCATGTTACAAAATTAAGAAAGTCGTGATATAGTTCCCGGAGTCCACCAATGAGATACACCCTTGCCGTCCTCCAACATATAAGATGCCACAGTCGATAGTCCTTACGCCTTAGTGTTCAGCTTGGCACCGAATTTCCAAACACGCAGGATTGCAAAGACAAGACCAGACGCAAGTAGCATGACGCCTCCGAACACCCATGTGGACGTCCAGTCGTGGTCAGGGCCCAGGATCGCACCACCGCCCGGGCCACCGACGAGCATACCGAAGGCGAGCAGCGCGAAACCCATGCCGATTCTTGTTCCGATTCTGGACTTATCCTGTGTAAGAACAATGTACACCACCGTTGGAAGCGCAATGAAAATGCCGGAGAAGAAGCCGAAGAGGATGGCAATCAGGATGTAGCCCTAGAAAGTACACAGGTCAGCTTCCGTAATGCGACTCGCTACCAGGTCTGGGACCTTGACCACAGGTACTTACCGCCAGACTGTGGACAGCCTGCATGCAGAGAACGAGCACGCCACAGATGAAAGCACCCGGTACGAGGACGTTCAACGGGCCCGTCTTGTCGGAAAGCCAGTTGGGCAGGGTCCGGCCAAACATGGATGAGGCGTTGAGGATGGGCACAACATAGAAAGCCATGGACGCATTGGTAGTGCCGGTCGCCAGCCCATAGTACGACAGGTAGAAGAGCATGACGTAGAGGCCCGCGAAGCCAAGCAGGCAGCCAAAGGTGAACAGGAGCCACCCGCCGTCGGTGAAGGCCGTGGTGTCGAACATGGCGCGGACTCGGGGAGGCTTGACGCGCTGGCGCAGGAGCAACACCGGCGGGGTGAGGGTGGCGAGGCAGATGAAGCCTATCACACGGACGCTCCACGGAAACCCGATTTTGTCTATCAGCTGGTACAGCACAATAGGGTAGATGATACCGCCCAGCGAGCTTCCAGCCGCGGCGATCCCGGTGGCCAGACCGATCTTGGTGCTGAAGTAAGACTGCAGGACAGTGACGGAGGGCGTGAACATGAGGCCGGCGCCCAGGCCGATACAGAAGCCCTGGGCCAGGACAACCTCCCAGTACCGCGTAGCAAGACTCAGCATCATGTGGCCGAAGACAACCAGGAAGGCGCCGACAGTGACCTGGAAGCGCAGGAGGCCCCTGTCGTAGAGGGGCCCGCTGATGAGTCCGGCCACCAGCACAAGGAAGGCCTGGACGGAGCCGACCCAGGAGATATTAGACGAGGACTCGATGAAGAGCTCTCCCGTTTCGTAGTACGTCTGGAAGACCCCAAATGTATTGAGGAGCCCCCATGTGTTGAAGAAGGCGCCAAAGGCGCCAAAGACCTGCAGCCAGGCCCGCGTGCCGCCGTTTGGGGGAGGCGTTATGCCCACTGGGCCAGGCGGTGGTGCGGACTTCTCCGCGGTTTCCTTGTCATCTCTGCCGAGAGATACTGGCGACTTTGGCGGTGACGCCATTGCGAGTGACTTTCTTATGGTCGGTGGTGTGGCAATGAAATGGCCACGAGAGATGCTCTGCTGATCTTTTCAAATAACAATGTGATTAGAAGGCTACCACACAGAGTGTTGGTGACAAGCCTGAGTCAAAGGAGTCAATAGTTATACTGAAGATTTTTTTAACAGAGGCCAAATTACACTTGCACCAAGGGCAGATGACAAATGCTTGCTCGGCTTTCGTGTCAACGACGCCCCTGCGCTGATGTTTGTGATGAGCCATTTGAAATCGCTTCTTCAGCTGTCGTGATGTCAGTTGTCCCGGGCACTGACTGGTATGAAGCCGGTCGCACAACCAACAAGCCGGCGGATTTTGATAGACGGATTCGGAGATGATAAATTTCCTTATTGGGAATAGAGTCCCGCCCGACAACTAACTCCGGATGAGCCTCCTACTAAGGATGCTTATACATCAACACCAGAGTGACCACACGGGTGTAAGCGGTGGAATCAGTGCATTTGACAGTAGACGGCACTCTTAAGTCGATGAATTTCGAGACGATATAATTGATGTTAAGATTTGTAAAAATTGAAGTTATGGATAAAAACTCTACCTAGGGTAACGAGGCATTGCTGCGTGGCCCAAAAGCGGAGGTGGCCCAGATCGACAACGTAGGTGAGGCAGGTTAATCATGGAGTTTAAGATATCCGTCTCTCTTTATCCCCGAGCAGGAGGATTCTGTACCATACCATACCAGAATACTTCTCATCCGTCGTGGCCAGATGATTGCTAAGCATTCATGGCTCATGCCGACGACCTAGGTAAATTACTTAAAGCCTCCCACGTAGAATTATAAATCCATCATCGTAGCTGGACCATACCTTTTGCACCATCCATCCCCCATCTTCTGATCCCAATGGTTCCACCTGTGCGCGTCGGCCTGATTGGCTTGTCCAAGTCGGCCGCTGTCTCGTGGGCGAGCGTCGCCCATCTGCCATACCTGCTCTCGCCTCACGGCAAGACCCGTTACGAGATCACGGCACTGTGCAACTCGTCGGTCGAAAGCGCCAAGAAGGCCGTGGAGGCCTTCAAGCTCCCGCCTGCCACCAAGACCTACGGGGACGCGGCGCAGCTCGCAGCCGACCCTGACGTCGACCTCGTCGTCTGCAACGTCCGCGTCGACAGGCACCACGAGATCATACGCCCCAGCGTCGCCGCGGGCAAGGCCGTGTTCTGCGAGTGGCCGCTGGCCTCGAACCTGGACCAGGTGCGCGACCTCGTGAGCTTGGCCCGTGAGAAGGGGGGAAGAACCATGATTGGGACCCAGGGCAGGGTTTCACCCGTGGTGTTGAAGATCCGGGAGCTTCTGGAGCAGGGCCGCATCGGCAAGGTGCTCAGCTCCGAGGTCAGAGCTGCTGGTAGCAGCAATGATCGGTTGGCCTTGTCGGAGTTCATGGATTACTTCACTCAGCGGTCGGTCGGTGGAAACTTCGTCACCATCGGAGTTGGACATCGTGAGTAATCACATACCTCTGCACGAAGCAATTGCAGGTTCTGACAGACCTTGCAGTCCTCGATGCTGTCCAATTCGCCATTGGTGAATTCAAGAACGTGAAGTCGACACTCCAGATTCAGAGACCCGATGTGCCCATAGAAAATCGTCAGACCAAGGAGATCATAGAAACGGTCAAGTCGGACGTGCCCGATCTTGTTATTGCAACGGGCACCTTACGCGCGTCACCCATCGCTCAGGATGGTGCAACCTTATACTTCCGCCTGAGGCGAGGCCAGCCTTTCCTTGGTGAGGACCCGCTGGTTTGGACGATTAATGGCGAGAAAGGAGAGATCCGACTATCCTCGCCAGGAGGCACCGCTCTCCAGGCCACCGCATACAACAAGCCTGTGACTATCGAGGTGCACGACCATGAGACGGACATTGTCCAGAGGATTGAGTGGGATTGGGCTGACTGGCAGAAAGAACTTTCTGTCACAGGACGGAACACCGGCGCATTATATGAGAACTACGTTAATGGCGGCGCATATCCGACTTTCGAAGATGCTCTGAAACTTCACGAGAAATTGGAGGAGATCATGGGTGACTGGAAAGCTCCGGTTGAACAACTATGAGAGCGGATAGCTAATGACTTATCTGTCCCAGCAGAAAAGACACACTTAACATTTAGGGAGATAAAGCGACTAGCATGTGGCATGTATCTTCAATAATATAATAGTGAGTTTTGTACACCGAAGATGATTATTCAAAGATAGACAAGGGAAAAAGATCAAATTCTCTTGTAAACAGTCTAATTCATACTTAATAAACAGTAAATAGCATTGCAGGTGGGTTTCAGGCTTGGGGTGAAAACTGAAGAAGGGAAAGAGAAGGACAAAACAGACCAGAGCTTACAGCTCATGCTATGAAGGCAATTCTAGAGAGCAATTATCGGGATCAATCTAGGCCTTAGTGTTGAAGAGAAATTTATCCACTTGAGCATCTTCAGGATTGCCCTGTGGTTGAATTTCCAATTTGAAGTCGACGTCTGGAACCTGGTAAGACAGGATCGACACATCACATGTACTGTCTTGCCCGCTGCCGCAAACTTTACAAAAGTCCTTGCGCCCGTTGGTAGTAGTGGGTCATCAAGACCCCAAGAATGGGAGAGGACTGGGTACTTCTCGTTGGGTGAGTGGACGACGATCGATGAGCCTGGCATCGCCAGGGAGACTGCGTGTGTCGCCCTCGTGAGCGGCGCCACTGGCGAAATTCTTCTTGTCGAAACCAAAGACCAAGTCCAACCCACGCCGAGTTCTGTAGATCGTCGGTTCTTGGTTGTTCTGCGACGTTGGGTAGTTGTCCGTAGAGGTCAGCCACGATATGGGCGCCACGCAGTGCTTTCTGGAGGAAGTTCATCGCCTCAAATGTCTGGAGGGCTATACTGCCAAAGGAAACATGTCGCTCCGACGTGCCGCCGTTGTTCATGTACCTCAACAAGTGAGACG
The DNA here is from genome assembly GCA_013842865.1 of Diaporthe sp. NJD1. Classification (NCBI taxonomy): domain Eukaryota; kingdom Fungi; phylum Ascomycota; class Sordariomycetes; order Diaporthales; family Diaporthaceae; genus Diaporthe; species Diaporthe sp. NJD1. The sequence goes on along the minus strand of JACDXY010000014.1, from coordinate 409,370 downwards.
CTTCGAAAGACCAATCTTCGATTCTGCCAGTCCGAAGGGCATAACCAAGGTCAACCGCCATCTTGTGATAGATGTTCCAGGGTGCCCTTAACTCCAAGAGCGTGTCGAGGTACAGGTCACATTTATCCTTGTTGTAGTCGACCTGGATGAACTCAATCAGAGATGCACTATCAATCCCGAGATCTTCTCGGAAAGACACCAGACCCAGGAAGCCGTAAACTTTATCAAGCTGCTTCGTGCCTTCTGAACTCGAGAACTCGTGGAGAATGCGCCACAACGGCCCCTTGCCGCCTGCTTGTCGCAGGTCGTAAAGCCTCCACAAACCCTCTTTACGGTTGTCAATTTCGCCAAACTGAAGCTGTGATAGTTTGCTGTAGAAGCTCGACAGGCTGACCGGACCTCTCCGCACATCACAATCACCACTCGTGCTAGCACAATCTCCTGGACTATCCAGACTCTGCCCCAATAGGGCAGACGAATGAGATCGTCAGCGTGATTCATGAGGTCCCAGTCGAACGGGCCGTGCCAGTCAAGAACTTTCTTCAGACCATTTTTAAGTTCGGGGTCGTTCCCGAGCCAAATTGTCACTTGCTCGGCTTTCGAGTATATCTGGCCCATTTTCGGCACCTGATGCGCAATCTCGTGCTGGTCTTGCTGGTTCAGGCACAAGGAGTCCGTCCATAAGAGCTTATCAAACATTCGAAGCCGTCGCGCAGTGTCGAGAAATTGCCACAGATTTTCATGAAGGGGCCGCGTGTACATTTGTTGATCATCCTTATCTTTCACCATTATGTTCTTGGTTGCCTTTGGATCTCCCCACATGTACGACAGTGCCTCGTAATCATGCGTGGGTCTGTCTGTTATGTCCCCTGTCCGCATCTCGATTACGATTTTGTCGTTCACCAGCTCTGGCAGGATTTGCAAAACTCTGATAGTGGATGCAGTTGCAAGTCTGCGATATCTGTAGCCTTCTGCGAGCCCTGGAGTTTGTTGTGTGGTCATGATGTTCTGGTTGGGGCGAGGAGATGATAAAAAGGTCGAGGAGGAAATGGTTCTGTCTTGCATTTACGCATCAGATATTTCTGCACTTATATGCGATGACCTAGGAAATTACCTCACGTGTACTTGGACAAAGGGTAATCACCCGGAGAGCGCGTGTCATCGTCCAATTGGTCCATATTGACTTCATAGGCACTGACCGGCCACACCTGTGGGCGCCACTTACGCCCTCGGTTCCACAGGAGCACGGTCATAGTGGGAAGGCATGCAAGTGTAGAGACAAAACATTTTTTGAGCATTTGAAATCGTACGTGGTGGAGTCTATAGCAGCTTTCTTTGCAAAACAAAGGGAACAAGCAGGAGACGTCCAACATTTATAAGCACAGAGTGGCTTAAGCCTGAGTTTGGCGCATATGCAGCCTACTGCTTCATGAGAATATTGCTTTTCTACAATTCATTGCAACCATTGGGACTGATTACCTGTAGGGCATGGATTTCTCAATCGTGAAGTGTGGTCACGCTCGTGGGATTCAACAACCCCCTTCCCCCTGTTAGGCGCTGCTATGATAATGAACTCCTGCCTCTTCTCCATGAACTTTTAAGCAAGTCTGTCAAGTTTAATGACGCCTCAGATGTCATCAATCAATATTCAAGCAGGTTAGATGATCACGCAGGCACGTTCCAGAAAATCTTGATAGCCTGCCTCTCGTACTATACTTCTGAGGTGACGTTCCGGCCTTCGTTATTTCTGTACACGTTGCAAATCCATGTTGCCTTTTCGAGGTAAACCAAGCACGTAACTTGTGACACACTGGGACAGCTGCCGTTTCTGCCATTTCACGAGCTTGAGTTCCAATCAGGAAACAACAACGCTCTCAGCCCAGGTCCGGCGGAAAGTCTGAACCCGCCTGGGCGTCATCCATGAACAGCCGCACCATCTCGTCAACATTGCAAGCCGATCCTACTGGAAATTCAACGCCACCATACTCGAAGCCAAAGGTCCTATCCAACTCTTCACCGTAAGAAAATTGGTCTGCCGAACTCGCTGGAAAGCTCTCGCCTTCAGGAAGTGCATCCACTGGTACTCTGACGGGCAGGACGTCCAAAGATTCGGGTGGCACGGCCCCAGAGTCGTGAACAGAGGTCGACCCGATCCCTTCTCTTGAATTCGAGGACGACGGAGGAGTGTCTTGGCCGGTGTTTGCTGATCGTGAAGAGCCATTCGAATCGTGCCCGCTATTGTTCCGTTGAGCCAACCACTGCTCGAAAATGATAACTAATCCTTCTTCAAAGACGGTCTGCTGGAAGGCTGCAAGATCCCGTTCTTCATTGGGAAGATTCCAGGTGACGATCCCTCGCTGGTCAAGAATTCCTGACAGAATTCTCGGCCCATGGTTTGTTAGGAAGTGTTGGTAGAGCGTGATGTCTTGCAGGAGCTCGCTATCGATGTACGGCGATTGAGGCCTCGGCTTATGTCCTGGGAACACAATGTCGAATACAACAAACCATTGTGCCTCTGGTGAGGTGTTTGACGCCGACTTCTTCGCAAGTTGAGACCTTTGAGACTCCGTGATTCCGTCCAGCCTGATTGATGGCCGTGACGGGCATGAGAATTCTCGAACGTGGCCGTCACGCTCCTCTTCCGTCTGAAATGTGCCCATGCAGACAGGGCAATATGGCGCATTGCGGTGGCATCGAGCCAGATGCTGCTTCACATCCCGAATTCTGCTAAGTGTGTACTTGTAGCAGTCTCTATATGACATCGGGTCCTTCTTGGTGTATGGACAGGCAAAGGTCACTTTCCGATCGGAGGTTCGTCTGCGTTTGCTAGACGCGGTCTGATTTGACGAAGGTCCACTGCTGTCAGTGATGTCCTCACCAGGTTCCTGCCGGTCTGCCCACGTCCGTTTTCCTTTCGCAACGGCGGTTTTGCCCTTATCTTCGGTCTCTGAGGAATTGGACTTGCCTGCGCCATTGCATGGGGTATTTTGGTCCATTGGGCGTTCTGTCCATGCATTAAACCATCTGAACACTTCCATTACAGCCAAGCTTTTAAACCGCATGAAGGGATGGTCCCCCCCTAGCTTCTCATTCTCATCTTCCAAGTATTCTGCCAACCAGAAAGAACCTGACTCCGGCGTTGACGTCTCTGTTTGGTGACTTGAAAGCTCATCGTTTGAATGCTCGTGCATCTGAAGTGACTTGATTTGATTTGATGGGTTACGACCCGCCGCCTGCAAGATTCCACTCTCGGTTTGGTTCGCTTCTCCCCAAGTAATAGGGGCAGTCGGGCTGACCTCAGCAGTGAAATGCGGCGGAAGTTCTATTTCTCTGTTAGTATGGATCTGTCATGCCAACACGCAGGAAGTTCTTACGAAAAGGCCCTGTACCAACTCCATAGAGACATCTTCCATCGCCACATCCGTCACATCCATTGAATGTGGGTAGGCCTTTACGCCATTCTTCGAGAGCATCATCGCCGTCCTCAATGGTTCTGTAGCCGGAATCCATGCTGATATGAGAACCAAACTCATCCTCGTGTGGAATGATCCCTAGCTCTGCCCCGTGTCGTGCAAGCCACGAGGCCGGGTCTTCAAGCATACAGCCATGGAGATCGGGCAACTCTACCTGGCCTTCTTCGCCACTTTTGGACACTAGGTTCTTCCCGGGGGCATAATGAGCATCCATGGCTTTAGCGTCTGTCCAGGTGAATGAGCAAAGCGAGTAGATCGAGTTTCTGCGGAGACCAAAAACTTATCAAAGAGTGAGAAGGAACAGAGACGTTGAGATCTGTCTAGTGAAACCGAATGAACTGCAATTGAAAGCTGAAAAAATAGCCAAGAGTGCTGACGGATTATGCTTTTACGTTGCCAAGGCACAGTTGTGCTCAGAAGTACTGCGTACCCCGAGCCGAAGCTGCAGCTAAAGAGCCGAACGAATGAGAAGCGCTGGGCATCAGCCATCTTTAAAGCACTGTAGTGCTCTCTTTCCTCGTTCTACATGACCGTCAAGCCATCTTCGCGACAGAGCAGCCAATATGCGGCGAACTTTGGGACCAGATGTGCCTTACATCGTGGAACAGAAAAGAGTGGGCTCACTCGCGAAGTGCCAGTGAGCCAGCTATAAAGCTTGTAGTATGCACGCTCGTAGGGATCGCAATGACCGTGAATGTCTCTTGCGTCCAGTAAGAGAAATCGAAATTCCAATACAAACAAGCCGGTATCTGTCACACCGGGTGCTCGAAGATCTCCAAATCTGTCCGCCGTCCAAATGTCTCAAACTTCCGGTCAAGTCAGCGGGGACACGCCGTAGGTATCCCAATTGAAACCACCGAGACGTGTGTCTGACAACAAGTATACTTAGCCACGGTGAATCTGGCCCTTCTCAGACCCTGACGTCGTACCTCTCGGCTTCCCCAACAATCACCGAGAGAATCTCGAACAATTTGCCAGACAAGAACAGGAAGAAGAGGTTGGAAGAAAAGATCGCGAATCTGGAAGCCAAGACCAAGGGCAAAGGATCTGGAAGTACCTCAGTGGAGTGATCTCGCAACCAAAATCCTAGGGAATGTCAGGGCGAAAGCAAGCACAACGACAACTGACGCCACTATTGATAAAGAGTGAGCGGCTGTCATCGACATCGTCTTATGGCACTTCTGAATTTGTCGAAAATGGAATAGAATCATGGAACAGCGGTAGAAATGAAAAGCAAAGAGGACAACTCCCAGCATCATGTTTTGAAACCCTGGCAGTCGAGTAGTCAATTCACCCATGTTTTTGCCTTTACCCGATTCCTGATATTTTCACCCAACTCATTATGAGTATATTGCGCCATTGACCCTTCCACACGGTGGCTCATCGTACAAATTGAGAACAAATTAATCGTCGAAGCTTTCATCACAAACGCCCGCCTACCCCCTCCATGGTCCTTTCCTACTCCGCAAGTCCGCCCCGTTCTGCTTGAACGAACAAGGGACGGCTATTGTGGACATCACCGCCTTCGTCGATGGCTCTCGTGTGTGCTGGGGCCATGGTCCCGACCAAGACCATCGCCGGGCTTGGCCCTGTAGTAGCCGCCCCCGAGCTTCTCAAGGAAAACGTCGCAGATCCCGAAGAATCCGTCGACTATGCCTTTAAAGGAATGTCCTAGCCCAGACATAATGCGGGTCAGGGTAACTTGGGATATTTGAGGGAGTGAGACAGCAAGAAGGTGCTTTGAAACTTCTGCTGATGCTTCACAATTGATACTATCAGCAAACGGCCGAGTACATTCGTGGGCAAGGATTTGTTGCAGGTCACGAGATAGGCTTACTGGGGTAGGGTACAAAGTGCAGTCGGTAGCAGGGGCAATATGGATCCAGCACATAAAGCTGATTTATATCACGAAATGGTGCTTGCAATTCAGATTTCACGTGGAGGCTTGGGACTGAACTTTATTTCGGAGCCAGAGAAAAGGCCACGGGAAATGGATAAAATTTGAGGGTTGCATGCTCTTATCTTCGGGAATACAGCTGTGACACCGTGAGGGTTCTCAGTGTTCGCAGTTCATGCAGCTGATAAGGTGGATGACGTGCAGATGACAATTGCTGCCACCCACATCATCTGAATGCGGAAAGATGAGATGCAGATGACATCTGAAGTCTGATCCTAAGATCTTGGCTTGGGCGAAAAACCTGTTCCTTCGAACCAGCTTTCAAAGATCAATTCTTTCTAAACCGATGCGCTATCCGCGCCGCCCTCTGATTCACTAGTCAACGCAGTGCAACGTATTCAGAGGAACGTAGGACGCCGTCAGGAACTACCCAGATCTTGTCTTGGCAGTGAGACGGTTGAAAATCATGGCCGAGTATCGACACGTGCATCGAGAAAGCGGTGGGATTGTAAAGCATTGCCTGTGCTACATGTACTGTAAGTGCTGATCTGGGCTAATTTCTACTGAGAATCGAAATATGTGAGGACATTGTCCCTTGACGGTAAAGCTGCGCCTCGACCACCGTGGTTGCTGAGAGAGACATCATTGTCTACATGGCCCTGTGACGTCTGCGACACTTGTGCGCCTGCGTCGGCTTCGCTTTCACAGTCGGGGTCGCACTGGTGGTAGCCGCAACCGGTAAGCTAGAGGTAGTAGACACCGCAGCGGCTGCATTGGCCGAGATGCCACCTGTCTCCTTCACAATCGCCTCGACATCGGAGTCGTCCATGTGGTACAACAGCGAGCCCCATCCGAGGCCATCGTAATGGCCGGAGCCCTCTCCGTAGGTCCCAGCCCCAGGCTCGAAGCCGCCGTATCCAGTCAGGGTGTAGTTGAGGTACTTCGTGGTCCACGGGGCGTCCATGCCCTTGATCTGGACGTAGTGACTGTACAGCAGCTCCCATGTTGGGCGGGTCGCGCCGCGTGAGGAGTTGCTGACTTGGTCGTAGAAGACGATGGAGTTGGTATAGTTGACGAAGGGAACATCATAGCCCAAGTTGTAACGGGCGAAGTACTCGGCTCTGATGAAAGTCAGTCAACTTCATTCTCTTGACTCATTAGCAGGAGTTCACTTACCCTTGGAGGATACGGCTGTTGTTATACGCAAACAGATCCTCTCCCTGGTTCCAAGCCTGCTGCCCGACAACACCCAGCATCTGCTGGTCAAGCGCCGAATGTCCCTGGTCGCGACCAGACTCTTGCCCTTGTCCCAGGATGGTTCCGGTGCCGGGCTCCTCGACCAGGTTCGAGACAGCGAGGTTGATATTGCCGTTGCCACCTCCATTCTTGAAATAGTCCACGACAAAGTCCCAGGTGGTCGAGTTCTCGGTGAGTACAGCAATGGCCATGGCGGAGGCCATGTTCCCTAGCTCCCAGTTCGCGAAGTAGTGGGTCCATATATGCTCGGCCGGGAGCTCGTGGTTGAGGAACGCCAGGTTCATGGGCAAGAAAACGGTGTTGAGCATGTTGGTGAAGGTCTCGAACCCATCATCCTTGAAGGGCTGGTAGTCCCGGAGAAGCTCCCCGGCGTTGGCCAGCTCGTGACCCTGGAAGCCGGAGCAGAGGTATGCGTCCATGTCTCCGCCGATGGTCGTGAGCTTCTCCCCCCAAGCAGTCAGGATAGAAGCCGCAGCATCCGCGAAGGAGTCGTTGCCGCTGATCTTCCACCGCAGGGCGAGCATGAAGGCGGCTGCGGCATCGTGCCACAAGAGCTCGTTGTTTGCGGAGTGCTCGCCGTCGGAGCCGCGGTAGATGGCCTCGACGGCGTTGTTGGTGTAGGTGTCTTGGGCGTATTCCGAGCTGGTCAGCTTGTCCCAGCTGCTGAGCCAGGGGTCGAGTTCTGCCTCGATCTTGGCCTTGGCTCGGTCGAGGTCGGCCGTGGTGACCAGCAGGCCTGGGTGAACGAATGCAAAGGCATCGGATGCACATCCGAGCAACAGTGAAGAGGTGAGAAAAGATCTCTGAAATTTAACCATAGCGAATGTGAGGGCTCCAAGGCCAATCGAAGAAAAAAGGAGTGACAAATAAGGAACGAAGGTGTAAGATCAAACGCGATCGTGTAGATGTACATCAAGCCCAAGTGCGCCTGGGAGTTACCATAAACACTTTGTATTTCAAGCTCCCCTGATTGTTTCTTGTCCCCGGAATTCGGGTCCGGGCGTTGGGCCGCCGACTTCAAGTGCCGGGAAAGCACTCATCAGCATGGTCTGTCGTATCCCTCTCCTGTCATACAACTTTGACAAGCATCTCAGGGGCCCAGAAAGCAACGGTTCGTCTGTCATATTAGTCTGATACACTGACAGCTGTACGAGCATGGGGTCTCGAAGGCCTTAATTTCAGACCGTCTCCGCCTTGGGTGTTTAGCGGTCTGGATTTAGCGCTTCTGCAGGAACATGTGCAGGGGGTGGTTGGGAGAAACACCCGATCCCAGCACTCCAATTTAAGAAACACGGCATTTTATCCCGAACCGATGGGTATTGAAGGCCTGGAACTCTGGAGGCATTCTTACTGTCGGGGTAATTGAAATGCAGTAAACGTGGTGCTGGATACCTGAAGATGGAGCAGGGCCGCGTAATTATACACCAAGCACAAATTGTTCACAAAAATGTGCAAGGTCAGGGAATTATCTACCGTATGCAAATCCGGATATAAGTAGAACACTGGAATATTTTTATGCCCAGTATCCTCGCTCTCCATCCATCATGCCCATCGCCCGCCTTCCCATTTGTCCAGTCAAGATGCTGGACTTTGCTCTTCTCAGGAAATGACCGTCCGACTTCGATCCCAGCATGCCGTCTCCATCCCTGTCCCACACAAGCTTGCCTCGGAGGAATACCCAACGAGGCCAATTCCGGACCTCGATGCCTTCGAACGGCGTATAGTCAATCCTGTGGTGAAGCATATTATTGCTGATCTTGAACACGTTCCCATTCGGCTTGTTCCGTTCGGGGTCATCCCGCGCAATACCCGATGTCGTCGAGGGCTCTGCGAATGAAGATCCCTCGGGATACCATATTACCAAATCTGCATCGAAACCAGGCAGCGGATTCCCCTTGCGATGACCCAGACCATACAACTTAGCAGGATTTGTCGAAGTCAATTCCACAAATCGGGGCAGCGATATTCGAATCTTGTCATCCTGGAAACGGTACCCGAGAGCCGGATCAAAAGTCCTGTTGAATATCAAAGGCAGCCGTGTCTCAATGCCAGGCAAACCATTGGGCACGAAACGAAAGTCAGAGTGGACGCATCCATGCTCGTCCACAGAAGCTGTATCCATTGCCTTGCCCTTCTTCCCGATCGGATGGTCGAATGTAGCAGGCGCGTGGTCCGAGCTGATGGTGGTGAACGTCCCATTAGCGACGCTCTTCCAGATCTCTTCCAGGTCACCAGCATCATGCCGCAACGGCGGGGCACAGATGTTCTTCGAGCCCTCAACATCTCTCGGTCCGGATCGAAGTCTCTCACTAATGAGATACAGATAGTGAGGGCACGTCTCGGCGTGTATGGGGAGGAGGCGGCTCTGTGCATCCGCGACGTGCTGCACAGCCCTCGGTGCAGACATGTGTACGAGCAATATCGGCGTGTCCGTCACCTCTGCGAGACTGATAGCTCGATATGTCGCCTCCGTCTCAGCGATCTGCGGCCTGGCCACCGAGTGGAAGAACGTCCCCGTGTTGCCTGCCTTTGCGAGCCGCGCGGTGATGGCGGCGATCATGTCACTGTTTTCGGCATGGATCATGGTGGTGATGCCCAGGCTGCGGGCCCGCATCATCACGTTGAACAAGTCTGCGTCGCCGAGCTTCATTGGCTCGTATGTCATGTACAGCTTGACGCTTGATATCCCCTCCTTGTCGACTAATTGGGGCAACTCATCTTCGAGGACTTTGTCGGTCGGGTTGGTCAAGATAACGTGGAAACCGTAGTCACAATAGGAGTTGTCCGTCGCCTTGTTGTGGTAGGCTTCCAGTGCGGGGTAGATGCTGTCTTCATGGCGCTTTTGGGAGGCAAATGCGATGATCGTAGTGTTGCCTCCTGCAAGTGCTGAGCGCGACCCTGTCTCCCAGGTGTCGCCTGTTGGGGAGTTGTCTTGTTCTATGTGGACGTGGGAGTCGACACCTCTTGAAGTATTGTTAGATATTGATCCCAGTCAGACGCCGGGGACGAAGCAAGATACACACCCTGGAGTAATGTACGCTCCCTCGGCGTCAACGATGATAGTGTCAGGACCAGCATCCAGACCATAGCCTAGCAGTGCTATTTTGCCATCTTTGATACCAATCTCGATCCCCAGGGGCAGGACTTCGGTGGCAGAGACCTTATTCTCAATTAGCCGGATACAAGCTTCGGCGCGGGAGTCGCAAATTAGACTCACAATATGCCCGTTCTTGATAATGGTGTCCAGCATGTCGTCTACGCAAGTGTATACGAAGTTCAGATGTGCCACGAACTAGCAGAGAACCGAGTGCACTTCATTGATGAATACTTGCCAACGTTGACGAGGACCGCCTTGCCAGAATAGTGTAACGCACGGCGGGCAGGTCAAATACACGTCCGCGTAGCCGGAAACGGTAGATCGTTAGATAGGCAAAGCTTACTAGGTAAGCCATCCTTACATGCTAAATCTTGCGAAAAGCAATTGATAATACACCTAAAGAAGACTAAACCAAGCCTAAGATAATGATAATAGAGCTCCTCCGGCTGCCTTTGCCTGAATCTGCCTCAAGTCCTGCCGTCCAGATCGCCTGCATAATCGGAAGGGGACCCTTGTATAAGTGGGTTGCAACGTGACATGGGTCCCCAGCTCCACTCGCATGGGCAAAGTAAACTGCAGTTGGGAGGCGTAAAGTGACCAGCAGGTCCGGAATTCGGCCTTCACAGGTTGTTGATTGCCAACTTGGCCCAGCGGTTCCACAATGAGTCCACTCGCTTGATCCATCGCAAGACAAATCGAAGACACTTTGGCTGGATAATGTTGGCAGAGAATGTTGGCAATAATAGATGGCCCGCGCATGGGCCCCAGGGTGGGTTATATATAAATAAGTTAGTCACTAAATATCACCTCGGGCACGGAAACGCAGTATATAAGAGATCAGCTAGTCCATCTCACCTGATTTCTTTGCAGACTTTGACCATAATTCTTGAACCTTGACCGCTTGATTTGTTGCTGTCATGTCGGCTGAAAAGCCTGTCTTCCTCCTCGCCCACGGCGCTTGGCACCCTCCTTGGATGTATGAGCCACTCAAGGAGGCACTCGCTAAGCTTGGCTACGCCCTGGCTGTGCCTGCTTTGCCCACCATGGGTCCTGATGCGAAAGACATCGCATGGGATGCCGACGTTGAGGTACTTCTACAGACTGCGGAGCCCCTATTTGCACGGGGCAAAAATATCGTCTTGATCGGGCACTCTTACGGCGGCATTCCGGCCTGCATAGCGACGCGCGATAATGGGGTTGCTGAACGGCAAGCCAGAGGCTTAGACGGGGGCTTCCTCCACATCATTTTCCTCTGCGCTTTTGCCATGCCATCCAAGGGCATTAGTCAGGTAGAGCTGATGCAACACCAGTTGCCTCCTTGGCAGGATCATGTCTTCGAATCCGGACGCATTGTAAGGGCTGTTGATTGTCCCTGAGTTCTGGCTTTTGGCCTAACGATTGAACAGAAGCAGCTTGTGGTAAACGAGAAGGCCAAGAGCGTCTTATATAACGACCTACCAACAGAAATGGCGGAGAAATATTTTAGCGCCTTGGTGCCCCAGTCTCACGCTGCTCTGGAAAAGCCGGTCGATTTTGCAGTTCCCGACATCACCATTCCGAAGACGTATATCATCTGTGAAGATGATAAGGCTTTCCCCACAGCTGCGCAGCACCACTGGGCCGACTCACTCGGTATCAAAGCGGCATCAGTCTTGGGCGGGCACACGGCATTTGCCAGTGTTCCTGATAAGCTGGCGGCAATACTGGCAGGGGTGGTGGAGTAGGGCGGTCCGGAGTGAATTAGCATTCATTGTAACCTTACACATCCCAGGCCATATAGATCAACCATTGACAGGACGCCAGTGCAAACGACCAGCTTGAAATAATTCTATGACTGCCATGACTACCATGGCTTCACCACGCCTGCTCACAGTGGCCGCCGCCCAGATGGGGCCGAACCAGCTCGCGGACCACAGAGAGAAAATACTCGGCCGCATGCTGAAGCTCCTCACCGATGCAGCCTCTCAAGGAGCCAAGCTAGTCGTCTTCCCCGAGCTGGCATTCACTACCTTCTTCCCTCGCCACCAGATTGACGACCCCGTCAAGAAGGCCGAATTCTTTGAGCCGGAGTCCCACGATAATCCTCATGCCGTGGTGGATTCGCCACGATTGAAGCCATTCTTTGAGAAGGCCAAGGAGCTTGGCACAGACGTATACGTTGGCTACGCAGAGCGGTGGACGGACGAGGGCGGCAAGGTGACGGATTATAACTCCACAATCTACTACTCCGCAAGCGCAGGTAGAGTGATAGCCAAGTATCGCAAGGTCCATCTCCCCGGCACCAAGGAACCCATCGACGACAAGACGGGCAGGGGCGTGGAGCAGCAGCTTGAGAAGCGCTACTTCACTCCCGGCAACTTCGGTTTCCAGGCATTTCGCGCGCCGGATCTCGTCACAGGCACTTTGAAAGCCGCTGGGTCACAAGCAGCCGGAGAGGCGGACGCAAAGGGGTCGGAGGGGAAGGGCGACCCCATCATAGGCATGATCATCTGCAACGACCGGCGCTGGAGTGAGGCGTGGCGGTGCTACGGGCTGCAGGGCGCAGAGATCGTCCTCGACGGGTACAACACCACGTCCTACGCTCCGCAGTACGACGGGACCCCGGAGGAGCAGGAGGCGGAGGCGCTGTTCCACCACCACATCTCGTGCCAGGGCGGTAGCTACACGAATGCGTGCTTCAGTGTTAACACTGCGAAGTGTGGTGTCGAGGACGGTGGTGGGCTGATTGCTGGGACCGTGATCTATGATCCGAATGGGCATGTCGTGGCTGAGTCGAAGACAAAGGGGGACGAGTTGGTTGTGGCGACTATTGATCTGGCTTTGTGTAGGAAGGGGAAGGAGAGGGTGTTTGCGTTTGAGAAGCACCGCAGGGTGGAGCACTACGGGAGGTTAGTTGGGCAGGTCGGTGTCGAGGAGCCTCCGTTATTGGCGTAGAAAATCATAGCTGTGGGCGTAGTCTAAGAGAAGGAGAAGTTCTCTCAATCGGTGCCTACTTCAACGTCAATGATATCAACACCAGAGGCACCAGGGTCGAGCATCTAAGGTGCGAGGTAACCGGCCAAGTTTGTTGGCCCAAATGGACAGCAGTCGAATTGCACTTCCATCCGTTCCCCTTTAACGCCATCGCTATGCCGGTAATTTCAATGACCAGGTCTGTGTACATCTAGGCCACGCGACCGCCCATGCCGCTCTTGAAGCCGCCCAGAACGGCGTTCCACTGCCCGCCAAGATTCCTGTCGCCCACACTATCGGCATGCCGGCCGGTCACGACGCGCCGCATGAGTACAGTGTCCTTGGCCTTTCTCAGTTTCCTCCCAGCTCCATTCATCAAGTATCCTTCGAACCACTGCTCCTCGGCGCTGTCAAGGGGCAGGCTGACCAGCTCGGAAGCTCGTGCCGCAACGTCGTGGCCGCTTCCGTCGAGGACTGAAGCTATCAGTTGTTCAAACAGGAGCTGTCTGGTCTGCTCGGGGTGCGCTCGGGAGAAGTAGAAGGCCTCGGTCAGACTCGTCCTTGCCAGAGCTCCGAAGAGGAGGGACAGGGACTCGGGCTTGCGAAGGACAGGCTGAACGGCATGGTAATAAGCGAGAGCGAGGGAGTAGTCGCTGTCTTCGGAATTCTTGACAAAGGCTGTAATTATGTCGTCCGCGAATTCGGGAGTAAGGGAAGGGTGTGCGAGATCTTGGAGCGCATTCTGAAGGGAAGACTGGTCAGCTTGCATGCTTGTTACTAGCGACTGCACAAAACGTACGCTAAATTGCTGGCGGTCCAGGTGCCATAGCCCCCTCATGAAGATCTCATATTTCTTGGGCAGCCCAAATCTCGAGGCGAAAACTTCGGCGAAGTTGATACGGCTCTTCAGCCCGAGGTGCTCGTTGAAGTCGAGGAGCATGTAGTAGAAGACGGAGAGCTTCTGATGGTCAGAGTGATCGCTTTCGCAGACCTGGTAGTGAAGTTGGTAAAGGCCATTGTCGCCCTTGGGAGGGTATGATCTGGCTAAAAATGGCACACCCTTAGATCCCAGACCAAGTGTCTTTCGCTTCAGTTGGAAGACGTACCTTTGGTGACGCCGACAGACTTCAGGACGCGGTCGATGAAGAGGACGCCGTTCAGGCTCTTTCTGTAAACTTCGGTCTCTCGAAGAAAGTCTTGGGTGTAGGGCGAGCCCCATTCAGGTTTGAAGACCTGGTGAAAATGGTTGAAGTCCTGCATCTTGGCTGTGGGTTGCCGACCTCGAATCTCTGGATTGACAAGCTTGACGAGCCTCCCTGGAATCGAGGGCGGTGCTGTGCGATGCGATGCGATGCGCAAGCTGGGGAGCTCCCAGCCGAGACGGAAGCGATAGCTTATCGGTACCTGTTAAGAAATTTGCAGGAGTGCAGGCGCCCTGCGCTAACACCGCGCGGTGGATCCTTGCGACACGTATGGACCCCTCGTCCCATTTTAGCGCGTTTTCCTGACGGTTTGTTTTGTTTACCAATGCCCGTATTTTCGGAGGGGGATGGAGCAACAGCCGACACAACTGCACTCTTTGCAACAGCAACCCACTTCTTCGACTTATCGATTGCATCTTGTGCCTCGAGCCTTGGGTCTTGCTTTGCCAAGTGGGAACTAAAGGCCAACCCTCTCGAACTTCCTCCACCTTGCAACAGCCTGGCTTCAATCCTCTTTTTGCTTTTCAGACCACCGGCATCGTCTCCTTCGCTGCTTGCCGTCACCCTTGCCCATCATGTCGACGCGACCGACCAGACGAGCCGCTGCCAAGCGCAAGCAGATCATAGAGTCCGATGACGACGACGAGATCGCAAACTCCCCTTCCCCACCGCCCGCAGACGAGGACAGCGAGGAGGACTTCACACCCGCGCCAGCTAAGAGCTCACGCAAGTCCGTCGGCAGGAGGAAGACTATTCAGGCCGAAACCCCCCCAGCATCCGAGGCGCCACCCCGTCGCCGCGGTGGACGTCCGAGGAAGAGCGCGGCCCCAAGCGTCGCACCAGATACCACGAGTGTCGAGCCGGGCGAGTCCAGCCAGGTTGCCGATCCAGACCAGACCACAGCTTCTACGTCTTCAGCGCCGCGTAGACGAGGTCGCCCAAAGAAGAGTGCCATCAAGGAAGAAAGCGTCGAGCCCGAGGCAAGCATTCAACCAAGTATTGAGCCCGTCAACGAGCCAGACGAGAACACCGAGCCGGTTGCCGAGGATGCCGAGCCCAACCAGACTGCCATGGATGTCGACGAGGAGCAAACTCCCGTCAAGAAGCCCGGGCGCAAACGAAAGAGTGTTGCGCCGCCAGCATCTTCGTCAAAGGAGGCCCCGACACCCGATATACCACAGCCTCAATCACCCGCTACGCCCAGGCTCTCGAAGCCATCTGCGACCCCAGATCCGGACCGGTTCCAGACGCCACTATCAGACATCACTAATACTGCTGGGAATGATCAGCGGCGGGCCATAGAGGACACTCTGCTGAACACTGGCGTCAAGCCGATCAAAGCGCTAGACACGGTTATGGAGAAGCCCATGGACATCGTGTTGAAGTCCCGGACCATGGTCATACCTCAGGTGGAAGATTTGACGCCCAAACCCCGCCTCGTTATCACATACCTCATTCTCACCAACTTCAAGAGTTACTCTGGGCGTCAAGAGGTCGGGCCATTCCACGCGTCTTTCTCATCCGTCGTTGGCCCCAACGGCTCCGGAAAGTCCAACGTGATCGACTCCTTGCTCTTCGTCTTTGGATTCCGTGCCAGCAAGATGCGACAAGGAAAACTTTCGGCATTGATTCACAATTCGGCTGATCATCCGAACCTGGACTTCTGCGAAGTAGCTGTTCACTTCCAGGAGGTCCTGGATCAGGTATGACACTTTCTGCTCTTGGAAACGGTCCTTTTACTAACCTACTCCTCAAACAGCCCGGGGGCGGCCACGAAGTAATCCCCGACTCTGATCTCGTTATTTCCCGAAAAGCCTTCAAGAACAATTCGAGCAGTTACTACATCAACGGCAAGACATCCACATATACAGTTGTGACTACCTTGTTGCGGGACCGTGGTGTTGATCTCGACCACAAGAGATTCCTGATCTTGCAGGGTGAAGTCGAGTCCATTGCGCAAATGAAACCCAAAGCCGCAAACGAGCACGATGATGGTTTGCTGGAGTATCTTGAAGACATCATTGGTACATCGAAATACAAGGCCCCGATCGAGGAATCCGCCACAGAAGTTGAGACGCTCAACGAGATATGCATGGAGAAGAGCGGCCGTGTTCAGCATGTCGAGAAGGAGAAGCACAGTCTCGAGGACAAGAAGAACAAGGCCCTGGCCTACCTGCGTGACGAGAACGAGCTGACAAGGAAACAATCTGCTCTGTACCAAATATACATCGACGAGTGCAACGACAACCTGACTGTTACCGAGGAAGCCATCACCCAGATGCAGGCACAGCTTGATGAGGAGCTGGAGAAGCACCAGGGCAGCGAGGCGATCATCAAGGAGCTGCAGAAGAAGTACTCCAAGGGCAACAAGCAGTACGAGGCTCAAGACAAGGAGACTCAAGCCCTGGTTAAAGAGATGGCCAAGTTTGAGCAGGAGCGCGTCAAGTTTGACGAGAAGCGCAAATTCTTGGCCGACAAGCGGAAGAAACTTGAGAAGACAATCACCAATGCCGAGAAGACCAGTGCCGATGCAGATGAGACGATTGAGCAGTGCACCGAAGATATTGAGACCCGCGGACAAGAGATCGTGAGCCTTGAGGAGCAGATCAAAGAAGCGGAGTCCGAGCTCGCCGTCATCAGGGAGGGCTTGAAAGGCAAAACACAGGCCTTCTCGGATCAAATCGCTGCCAAGCAAAGGTCCTTGGAGCCTTGGCAGGAGAAGATCAACGTGAAGCAGTCCGCTATTGCTGTGGCCGAGAGTGAGCTGAACATCCTCAGGGAAAAGGCAAATGCCGGTGCGGTCGCCCTCCAGGACATGGAGAACAAGATTGCCTCCACAGAGACACGCCGGAAAGAGAAAGAGCAGGAGCTCAAGTCCTGCCAACAAGAAAAGAAGGAGCTTGAGGCTGAAGCACAAGAGGTCGAGGCCGAGATCGAGCAGCTCGCTGGACAGGAGCCTAAGATCCGGTCCAAGGTGTCCAACTCACGGCAGAAGGCAGACGAAGCTCGATCGAGTCTGTCCGCGACACAGACCCAGGGCAACGTCCTGACCGCGCTGATGCGAATGAAAGAGTCAGGTCGTATTGATGGCTTCCATGGACGTCTTGGAAACCTAGGCGCAATCGACCAGAAGTATGATGTCGCAATTTCAACAGCCTGCGGTGCGCTCGACAACTTTGTCACCGATACCGTAGAAGCCGGCCAGCAGTGTATTGAGTACCTGCGCAAGACAAACATGGGCCGCGGAAACTTCATCTGTCTAGACAAGCTGAGGTCTCGAGATCTCTCCCCGATCCAGACTCCGGAGGATGCTCCTCGTCTGTTCGATCTCGTCCAAGCGAAGGAAGACAAATTCCGCGCGGCTTTCTATCATGCACTTCAAGACACCCTGGTTGCCACGGATCTCGCCCAGGCAAACCGTATCGCCTACGGTGCCAGGAGATGGCGAGTGGTGACCCTTGACGGTGAATTGATCGACAAGTCGGGTACCATGTCTGGCGGTGGTAACTCAAAGAAGAAGGGCTTGATGTCATCCAAGTTGGTTGCCGACACTACGAAGGAACAGGTCTTGAAGCTCGAGAGCGACCGAGATGCGCTCGAGCAGAAGTTCCAAGAGTTTCTCGAGTACCAGCGAGAGTGCGAGAACCGCCTACGCGATCTCAAGAACCGAATTCCTCAGCTCGAGACTAAGATGCAAAAGATCAGCCTCGAGATCGAGAGCTCAACCAAGAACTTGGCCGATGCGCAACGGCGCATCAAGGAGCTTGCCAAAGAGCACCAACCCTCCAAATCTGACGACAGTCGCATCACAGCTCTGGAGAAGGAGGTTAAGAGCCTTCAGAAGGAGATTGAGAAGCTGCATGGTGAGACTTCTACAGTCGAGGAGGAGATCAAGGCGCTGCAAGACAAGATCATGCAAGTTGGTGGTGACAAGCTCCGTACCCAGAGGGCCAAGGTCGATGGTCTCAAAAAGGAGATCGCTTCCCAGAACGAGGAAACCTCGAAAGCCGAAGTCAAGAAAGCCAAGGCGGAGAAGCAAAAGACAAAGCTCGCAAAAGACCATGCGAAGGCGACCAAGGAGCTCGATGTCGCCATTCGAGATCTTGAGAGCCTCGAAGAAGAGATCTCTAACCAGGGTGACAAGGCCGAAGACTTCAAGGGCCGCGTGGAGGAAGCTCAAGAGGGTCTGGCCGTCAAGAAGCAGGAGCTAGCCGAGTTGAAGTCGGAGCTGGATGAAAAGACGGCAGAGCTCAACGCCACTCGTGCCAGTGAAATCGAGATGAAGAACAAGCTGGAGGAAAATCAAAAGGCCCTCGCCGAGAACCAGAGGAAGGTCCGCTACTGGGAGGACAAGCACTCCAAGCTCGTGCTTCAAGACATCCACGACCTCGAAAATGCCAGGGCTCCCAAGGCTGCTGCAGCTACCGCAAACAGTTCGGCCGAGAATACCCAAGAAGGCGAAAACGCA
The DNA here is from genome assembly GCA_013842865.1 of Diaporthe sp. NJD1. Lineage (NCBI taxonomy): Eukaryota > Fungi > Ascomycota > Sordariomycetes > Diaporthales > Diaporthaceae > Diaporthe > Diaporthe sp. NJD1. Next base: position 391,024 of record JACDXY010000014.1, on the reverse strand, counting down.
GGCCAGGATGGTGCTGAGGCCGAGGGAGACGGGGACTCCGACGTTGAGATGACTGATGCCGGTGATGATGCCGAGGGCGACGCCGAAGTTGCCGAGGAAGAGGTCGATACCACCATTGTTCGCGATCGGAAAACCCAGAAGACCCTGCCGCGGTACAGCAAGGACGAGCTCGAAGACATGAACAAGGAGACGCTGAAGGGCGAGATTGCCGCACTGGAGGAGAAGACACAGAACGTCAACGTCGACCTTGGCGTCCTTGCCGAATACCGCCGCCGTGTCGAAGAACATGCCGCCAGATCCTCTGACCTCCAGACAGCCGTGACGCAGCGTGACGCGGCCAAGAAGCGATGCGACGAGCTTCGTCGACTACGTCTCGAGGGCTTCATGGAGGGCTTCAGCATGATCTCCCTCCGGCTGAAGGAGATGTACCAAATGATCACCATGGGTGGTAACGCCGAGCTCGAGCTTGTCGACTCGCTCGACCCCTTCTCCGAGGGTATCCTCTTCAGCGTCATGCCGCCCAAGAAGTCATGGAAGAACATCAGCAACTTGTCCGGTGGTGAGAAGACACTCAGCAGTCTGGCTCTCGTGTTTGCTCTGCACCACTACAAGCCGACGCCACTATACGTGATGGACGAGATCGATGCTGCTCTGGATTTCAGAAACGTAAGTCCAACCCTGCCTAAGAGTCGTTCCTCAGCTGATGCTAACATGTCACCACGCACAGGTGTCCATCGTCGCCAACTACATCAAGGAGCGTACCAAGAACGCGCAGTTCATCGTCATCTCCCTTCGAAACAACATGTTCGAGCTCGCGGCCCGGCTGGTCGGCGTGTACAAGGTCAACCACATGACCAAGAGCGTCTCGATCGAGAACCAAGACTACATCTTGGGTAGACGGCCGCAGCCGCAGCAGGTGCAGCAGCTCGGTGGCGGCGCAACGCAGACTGTCAACTTCACGCTCAGCCAGCCTTGGAGGTGAGGTGCTGTTGGCTGGGTAGAAAGTAGGATTTCATGTGATGAATTTTAATGTACGGGTATGCACGTCTGACAATGCTTGTTGGGTGGGTGGATTGGTCGTTGGTATAGGTATGGGCTGGCTTGTTATTGATAATGACTGCATGGAATGAGATACTCTGTTCATCGTTCTGTTCGCGTCGATCTTGTTTACGCGAATCCGGGATCGCGTCTCTGAGATTCGAGATACCTTGAAGCCTAGCGCGCCATCAAGCCAATCTTCAGGGCCATTTGGAGCAAAAGCAGTGTTGGGGATTTGGATGTGACGCTGGCCGGAAATTACACTGTGAGTCTCCCTGAACTCTAAGAAAGCAAAGTTTCACCTGCCCAGGGCTCTTTCACCACCCAAACCCTGCCCAGCCATGCCAGATACTGTCGGAAAGGGGGGAGACTGCAAAATTCAATCAAAGCCTGCATATACGGATTCGGAGCAGAATTTAGACGTCTCAGTACCTACCTACCTACTGATTTCTCGGATGCGCCAGTCCATATGTCCGCGGCTCTCGTTTTCCTCACACCCTACTCACCTTCTCGATTTTTGACCTCCCACCTTCCTGCGCCCAAAATTCACGGTTCTCGCGCCAACATCGTCGAGAATGGCTCAGGATCCAGGTTCTCACCAGCCTGTGCCGGCCCATGGCTCACACCAGCCATGTGAAGGCAAGGCCAGCCTTTTCGGAATGCCCCAGGAGCTGCTTCGCATGGTCGCCGCTGACCCGGTTCTCACCAACCGCGACCGCAAACAGGCCCGCCTGGCCTGCCGATTCCTCGACGGTGCCATGACGCCTGTCGTCTTCAGACGCGCCTTCATCTCCCGACTCCGGGCCGACCGCGACACGTTCCTGAGCATCGCTGCTACACCTCACCTTGCAGCTTGTGTTGAGGAGGTGGTTTGGTTGGAGCTGGGTGAGTCCCTCAGAGAGAGCGTTTCACGTCAACAGTGGTTTTTAAACTTGCTGACAATTAGCAGGGTCTGACGGGTTGGCGCTGGAAAACCTGCCGAGTGACCTAGAGGGATATGAAGACCTCCGGGCGCATCTCCTTGAGACTGCTGGTGACCTCTGCTGGCTTCCTAAGTCGGGAAAATCCGAAGCGAAGGAGTTCTCGGCGCAGTTCAACGCTGCCATTTCTTCCATGCCCAAAGTCCGCTGTTTCTCGTCGGAGCCGATGCGCTGTGATCGCCTACTCTGCTCGCATCCTGACAAATACGAGGTTGAGGTTGGGTTGCTAACGACCCACGGTCCGCGCGACAGGTGGGCATGGACCCAAGGGCTCATGAGGTTCCTCCTGCCGACCATGAGGAAACAGCCAGGCAAAATCACCCGGCTGCGTTGTTCTGCCGGGCTGTTCAAAACTGAGTTTGGCCCCAGCCTGGTCAGAAGCCATATCCCTTCGACATTCAAACACCTCACTTGCATCAACCTCTCATACTCGTGGGAAGAATGGCGCAACTGGATTCACTGGCGCTATGCCATTGGTGACGGACGTGCCTTCCTGCGGTCGTTACAGAGCGCCCTGTTCGCCGCCACAGACCTTCAAGAACTCAGCCTTGCCTTCGACTGTGGGCTCGAGGGCTACGGTCCCGCCTTCCGCCTGCCTGACTGGATGTTCAGGGATGAGGACGGGCAACCCCACAAGTGGAAGAGTCTGCGGTCTTTGCGATTCGCCTACCTAATGAGGACCGAGGCCTGGTTGGTACCGCTGATTGCAGCACACGCAGATAGCCTGCGCCATCTTGATCTGGACCATTGCAATCTCAATACCTCCTTTGCGCTCCAGTTAGCCTACACGGGATTCAAAGGGAAAGCGCTTCAGCTGCACTCGATCACCATCAATGAGCCCGGCGTCCATGAATCAGCGTTGATCCCCGAGAAAACGCTGCTGGGCTTTGTCCGCCATGGAATCAGGGACTTGGCCAGGGAGTGGGCAGGAAAGTATGGTCAAGACTTGCCTTCGGACGTGGGAGAAGCTGGAGGAGACCAGGCCCCCGATCATGAAGGTGACACAGGCGACGACGAAGACTTGATGTCCGATGACAGCGATTACAGCCCTGAGTTCGAGTTCACAGCAGAGTCCGAAGAGGACTACAACTCCGATGACGAGTCGCCGCCGTTGTTCCGCCACATGAAGTGGGACGAGTGGGGAGAAGCTGAACAAATCGGAAGGGGTCGTTTCGTAACGCATAGTAGGCGCTGCGAAGACGTCGGTGGCGGCGGCAGCGGCGACAGCAATGACGCCGGCGACGACCAGGCGTCAGATCACAGTTCCGAGTGGTGGTCTGATACCGATTCTGAGCTTTGATCTGCCCGTCCAGCTGAGGGCACACATATGACACTGCATGGCCGCTGTTGATACAAGTATCTTGCCGTGGGGATCGTCTTACAGGTTGACTACAAAGGCACATGTATCACTGCAGTTTGACTTTGAGAAACAGCGTATGGAAGATGCTCCCGCTGGCCGTTCCATGCGACGACATGTGTATCACGACTTGGAACGACGAATGGGGTTTCCGTGGAGAACAACGGGGTAATATTCGGAGGCTTAGTGTGGATCACACGCACTGCTTTTGTCATAATGTGTAATACGTGTTGAATATAAAATTTGAATTTCGTCCAATTTACTCTGTGAATAGATGTAGGTGATAAGTTAGCTTCACCATGGAAGTTGGAGCTTGACACAAGTATAAGCGACTTCAAGACAACACGCCAAGCATATTCATGCAATGGAGAATGAACCAAACGTAAAGTGAGCCAGAAGGATGGCCGAACTTGTCTTAATCGTGAGTTTGATAGTCACAGTGGCAGCGACAAACGTCACTTAACTAGAGGCAAATTGATAGTTTGGCAAAGCAACGCAACGCAACCATTCCGAGTCTCCCACAAATCACCGCATAACGTCTTCCCTCCAAAAGGAAGTTACTCGTCCTCAACCTTCTCCACCCGCACTTTCATTCCCTTGGGCCGCAGCACAATACCAGGGGTCTCTACCGTGAACGGCCCAAACTCCTCCTCATCGACACTCAGGAAGCGGTAGCCGCGGACCATCTCAAACAGCGCGATCTTGATCTCGCAGAGGCCGAGCTTCTTCCCGATGCAGGTCTTCGGACCGTTGCTGAAGGCCTCGAACGCGAACGGTGACGACCCGGGTTCATCTGCTCCGCCGATGGTGTCCCAGCGGCTCGGGTCGAATTCGGCTGCGTCCTCGCCCCAGATCAGCGGGTTCATGTGTGTCACTGCTGGCACAATTTCGAATAGTGTGCCCTTTGGGATGTAAGTGCCGGTGATGTGGACGTCGTGATAGGCCTGTCGAGGGGTCCAGACGGCTAGGAAGGTGGTTTGGGTCAGTAATCGTCAAGGCCTCGAATAATGGATCAATTTGGGGAAGGGGTTGCTAACCGGGTGGGTAAACCCGGAGCATCTCGTGGACAAAGTTGTTCAGGTACGGAAGCGCATCGATCTCGCTGAATGGTGGGTCGGGGTTTTGTCCGGCCAGACCAAGAATATCTTCCCTGAGCCGGTCCTGGATTTCTGGTCTGTTAGCGAGGACGTGGGAGCTCCAAGCAAGCATGTGCGCGGAGGTCTCGTGGCCACCGGCCAGGAGAATCAGGAGCTGTGCCTCTTGTCAGTCTTTTGGAAGGCTTTGGTTGGAGAAGATCTCATTACTCACATGCCCAACTATGTTTTTGTCCTCGATTCCTTCGGCACACCCACCTGGCATGCTTTCCTCAAGGAGGAACGACAGGATGTCACGCGATGTGTCGTCATGCTTCGCTTTTCCCATGGAAGCTTCCAGCGCCTTCCTTCGGTTGGTAACCAGCTGCTCTATCGTAGCATTCATCCAGCTCGTGGCCCTGAGGAACTTGAAGTTGGTGTTGCATGGAATCCACCGAACGGGGAAGAAGCAATCAAGGAAAGTGAAGACCTTGCCGATCTTGTCCGCCCCAAATACCGCGTTGTATGCGTCGAGAAATCCATACTGTTCTGTTGATTTCACCAGATTGCCGTCTCGGTCACATTCAGCTTGCTCCAGGTACGAGAGGTCCGTCCCCAACAGGGTACGCCCCATGACGTCCAGGGTGAGTCGGCCAAATGTGTCAGTGCAGTCAATAACAGCGGTTTCACCTCCACTGGCCTCGATGGCACGGTCAAATAGCAGGCTGACCTGTGCGGCCTTTTCTTTGAACACTGGCTCGAGTCTCCGTAGGCAGTCGGGGGTGAAGCATCCGCTGAGTACCTTGCGATGGGCACGGTATTCGTCGCTCTCGAACGAGGTCAGCCCGTCACCGCTAAATCTCTTGATCATACGCCTGATGGCACTCGGCCTTTCGAACAAGTCGTTATGCGTCTGGAGGACTTGGCGGTGGGCTTCAAGGCTGTTGACGAGGATAATCTCCGTATTTCCAAGGCTGAGATAACGAATGAGTGGGGCCTCTGGGTACTGTCTTGACAACTTGACCGGAAAGGACATTGGTGTGTCGGCGTTTACCTGGTTGAGGGCTTGGCCCAGAAACCAGTGATTGTCTGTGGGGCCGGGTAGGTGACGAAGGGGAGAAAAGTACATGGGGTAAAGGAAAATGCGACAGAACTTCAGGAACAGGTACTGGAAAACGAGGCTGGCGGCAAAGAGCTGGCGGGATGTAATCTGTTCGGGGCCATCAGAATAGGCGAGGCGAGCACCCAGAATGCTGGTGATCAAGGCAAATGCCGCACAGGCTAGGAGATCCATTATTATTGACGGAGATGCGGTAATCTCTGGTTTTAAGGCACGATGTGAGCTGCTCAGAAGGGCGATTTGGTATTGACCATTGATTTTGCGTGTAATTAATGCTGTCTTGTTGCGCATTGAGGGCTAGGGAACTCAGAGGCAAACTATCACGCCGGATATTTGACAGCTTGTTTTAAAACGAATCGAATACTCCCAGTCACACCTCCTCTTTCCTTCTTGACGTGTGATGTGATAAGTCGATCATCGCGGGATACCAGTTTTTCCAAGTCACTCTACCGTTCTCCAGGCTTGCTTCTGAGCAGCAAAGTTAGCACCTGTGTTTTCTAGTCACACACTGATACAACGGCGACAGCTTGAGTATTCCAGCAAGCACATGGTTGACTCGTGTTGTTGAAGCCGCAAACTTAATACATCCGTTTTTGTGGAGGTTCGGCTACTGGGCTGAGACTTTGTGGTAGGAAATTGAGTGCCGATGTTGACCTCAAGGTGAACCCAAATATACATCAAAAGGAGAAACAGGCTACTGCTGCGTTAGAATATCCGGTATCTTCCATATACAGTGATTCCTGTACTGTTTGTCACTGCCGTATGGTGACAGATACGACCAGGTCGACTTGCTATCTGCCTTGAAGGTGGACGCGCTCAAGTTCAATGGAGTACAGTTGACATAGGCCTCGACGGAAGGAGCATAAAACTTCTCAGAAGGACAAATTACAGGCCCGGGTCTACAACTACTCGTACATAGTGAAAGCCAAAGATGTGGGCTTGTCATGGCAATTAAATCGAAGAAAGAAGCATACCAAAAAGGCACAAGACATCTATCTCGTAGGGATCAGTCAAATATCCCGACGGAAAGCCTGTCATTTATGTAAAAGCAGTGATGTGGCATACAAAAGCAAAGACGGAGTAAGAACTGTGTTGGGGCTTTCAATGTCCAGAAAACTGTCTCTGAGCTGCTCACCGTTGCTTTACGTTTCACTTCTCTGAACCAGGCTCACGGCCAGCCCATTTCCCAGTACTATCAATTGATCTTAACCTTAGGGTTACTGTAAGTACTCTGAGTAGTCGACAGAATGGAAGACAGCAATGTCAGAACTTTTGAAGACGAAATATCCCAGGTTATCGTTTTGTCGTCAATGAAGAGGTGTGATCATTTCATGGTTGGCGATCAGCCTTGACTTAACTATACAATCCAGACCCGGGCATCATGATGCTAATCAAATAACTTCTCCCTGACCAAAACACCTATACACCACCGCATCGCCCGGTGCCTGAAGACTGCCAGTAAATAGGTTTTGCCTCTCGCTTCTGTTTCCTCTTTCTGAATGGATAGTTTGCCATGGTGAGGCGGACCATTCACCACACGTGCCGGGATACGTAGAGCAGAACACAGTCCCGGGTTACCAAACCAAGGACGGCTCGCCCGGCCCAGGTGGATCGAAGACGCAAGCATCCACGTTGTCGAAAATCATACATTCCAGGGCGTTGTTGCACCAAGTATCGAAACCCCATCTCAGCCAGTCGTCAACACTGTAATAGCAATGGTCGAATTGCACACAAAGAGTCTCCCATCGCTGGGGGCACTCGTCGGAAAGACCGAGCTTGGCCCAGTGGTTGAACGGCTTCCAGCGAGTGGTCTCCATGTGGCCATTGTAAAGCTTTCTGGAATCCCAGACACCCCATTCTGGGGACCTGGGATTCAGGAGCCGTGCCAGGTGCTCTGTGTCGATTCCGCGGCGCATGAGTCTGTCGTGAAGAATGGAGAAGCGTTGAATGCAGGGCTGTGGTGCCCCAGCAAACGTGTTGATCGAGATTGATAGGGTGCCCCTGTACGTAGCCTGGGTAGAAATCTGGGACTTGGAGAACGCGAGCTCGTCGAGGGTTGACATAATAATCGGCATCCGACACATGAGACGGCTGGTTGGCCCGTCGGTGTGGGTAGGCATCCGCTTGGAGAACTCGAGGGTAAATCTCTGGTCATAATGATGCAGAGCAATGAGTCGGCTTTCACGGTTGACAAACAACATTCCTGGGATTTTGTTGAAGTCGACCTCGGTGGGCGAATCGGTCTCCGCGGTCCGGTCTTTCGGCTCGATTATGATCACCCTGGGCGCGAGTGCCGCGCTCCAGATCATGTTTCGAAGCTCAGCAGGCAAGTCGCTGAAGGTCGTTTGTTGCTTCAGGTGGTCTTGGTGGGACAAGGCTTTTCCCACTTCAAGTGGCATAGGTTGATGAATTGCTTCGTTTGGGTGGGACAAATTTCCATCTGAAAGACATCTATTAGCTTCTATTGACAGATTCGATACAAAAGGTAGCTGAACATTCATTGGAACCCTCGGGGTTCATCAGTGATTATGCTCAAGTCGCTTCAGTGAGACGTACCTTGTTCGATGAGCTGGCCATGGCTCTGGCTAGTAGCAGCCACATCTGAGTTGCTGGAATCAGACATTGAGACGACAGAAGAAGTTGTTAGAAGGGTCTCTGGGGTATGAAAAGAATTTCGAGAGAGGATTATGATACGAGACATCAGCTGTGGTGTTGTTGGTCCTTTGGTGCAAATTAGCTCAAGGCTTAATAATAAGGAAAGTCATGAAAAACTTGGGTCACTTTTTAAGGAAGGAAGCAGTGCTCTGAAGCGTCGTACGGAATGTGACACTAAAAATCAGTTGTAACCAAGTGAATGTAGAAAGGTTATCGAAATAGAAGTCACCAAAGCTGTGAATACAATAGGGCAAGGTTGCACAATATTCACTTATTGAGAGTTCTCTTTTCTACCACAGGCCTGTGGAAAATGGATTTAATAACATGATACTTCATCACCACAAAGACAAATTCAATAAATCTCAGTGCATCAGATCATTCGCAGCGATTTGCTTATATATCATTCAGTTGTCAGAATTGAATTCCGTGATAGAATTTAATGGCTTATTGATGTGTTTGTCCTGTTTTTCGGGTCCAATGCAAGTGTTGGCCCGAGACTGATGCCCACTCAGTACATGCGAAGCTATTCTTGAGCTCAGCATTCACTCGCCGTATTATCAAGACTGAGATCGTGGTGTGAAATGTCCGTACATAATTACAGATGACGTCACTCTAAAAACAGACAGCAGTTGTGTAGACCAGCGACAACCTTGGAACACAGCACAGAGAGGCATTGCTTTCAGGAATCATGGGGGGAAATGACAGATAAATATACTGCAAAAAAGTAAATTGGCAAACTCCGAATGGAGTCACCTATAATGAGTCCGTCAGTGTTAGACGAGTCAACCCCCCAAAGCTTGTTAGCACAGTGCCAAACGAAGCTGTCCCTCCCAGATGCTCAAATGGCTCTCCACAGCTCTCCTGCCCTTCTGGCCATTGCATCTCCTCTTTGGCACCAGGCTGCCTCAAATCCCAAACGTCGATACTAGTAGTGCCTTGGGTCCCTACATGTATTGGCACGACAACAGACTCTCCCTCCGAGCTGAATGGCTCCACTCATGAGAGTGATTGACCAGTACCTTCATATTTTTCCTCCGTTCCAAATCCCGACTTGGCCTGGTGGTAAAATCATTGATCTCGTTTGGGGGTGGCAAATTCAGCGTTTATATGTTTCATTCTTGCTGAAGGATCGAAATATGGTCAAGGACAAACAAGCCGAGTCTGTGAGCTGAGGGTGTAGACATCTCCCTTGCCGGAAGGCATCAATCCATCGTCATTTCACTTCCCCACAGTGATGCTGTTCGCTTCACTGGGCCATGTGTCATGGCACCGTCCGCTCTGTCGTGGGTGATTGAGTTAGTCGTGCTTATTAACCTTGGGAGAAAGAGAGAGAAAAGAATAGAACCACTGGGGATACGTGATGCTGCGCGTGATCTAGGTCACCTCGATCAAAAGCCTCGATGGTCCGGAAATTACCTGCTCAATCCATATGCGTACCTCTGGTAAAGGGCCGTCGAGCGCACCTCCTCAGCCAATCGCAACTCCCCACCCAGTATCACGTAGTTTGCTGCCGCAAGAAATTCGGGCTCCTACCCAAGCTCAAATGCCGCAATATCTGGCGCGCCCTTAGAAAGAAGCGCACCTCGGGCTCTGACCATCAGCCTCTGGCCCCACTCCTCGAAGCTCTCATTGTAGTTACACGAATGGATCAATATATGGTGCTTGGAGTCAGCTGCCTCTGCGGTGTGCCAAGGACCGCAAATGGGATACAGCTTCCTAATCCGACCGGGTTCTTTTGTGTGGACTATTGAGTTCAAGTCCCATGAGATCGTAGAATTGAGATCGTGGACGATCTTGTCGTCAGGCGCGATGTCGGGTCCCAGGAATGCTACCTTCCTCACATCTGGCTGGGCTCCACGATTGGTCGGATGGTTCTCCCAGGGGCTTGTCCCATCTGCGCTCTCGACTTGGAACTTCTGTCTGCGCCCCAAGCTCAGTCTCTGCCAGCCATAAAAGCCCAGAGTATCATCAGGTGACATGAGCACACGCGCGCGGTACGTATCAGCTATGGGACAATTCCATTTGCGCAATCCAAGTTGGTCCACGGTGACAGTGATGGTGAATCTCAAAGTATAGTGACGAAGGGCGCAGTATCTGGACTCTTTGTTGACGGAATGAAGGGCAGGGAAGATCTTCATGAACTTTTTGCTTCTGGGCCAGGGTTCGACCGGAACAAGGCGAGGTGTCATTGACGCTTCCCAGATCATGAGGCGCAGTTCACGGGGAAGTTTCTGGAACAAAGTGAACTCCGAGTAAGGGATCTGTGTGTTGTTGCGAGACTTCTCGAGCGTGCCTCGAGTGTCATCCAAGAGACCAGCCTCAGCCACTGCATCAGGTCCTTTGACGGCGATGGAAATTTTCCGAATCGACGAGGGCATCCGCTTCTTCGGCGGCGGCGCATCGCCGTAGTCTTTCTTCCGGGTGCAGACCATGATGGCGTGCTGTGGTTGTAGTGGTCTTGCTGAAATGTTGAAGGGTAGGGGATTGACCGTGAGTTTCCATGATGCGCTGGTGGGCTTTTGGGCTTTTATATCCATCACCAGGGCCTGCGCGCCGACCCCGCCAGACTCGACGCGTTCCGTGGCCGGGCAACGCATCGAAGTAGAAGTTGACGTGCACGTCACGCGCGGGGCTATGTCCAGACACCATCCCACTGACTTTCCCGCCTGCAGCATCACTTTTACCTATCGGGAAGGCCTGGACTTGCATGTCCCCGTGCCGGCTCCGTCAGGAGACTACTACATCTGCTTTTGACATTTGTGAACAGCTTCACTGCCAATATCTCCGTCAGAAGTGATGACTGGATTCTAAGTTTGCCTGGTACTCAGTATGACTTCAAAATAAGCTTCAACTTGGACCGTCTACGCTTTATGAGAGAACAGCCTGCAAAGGCTTTGAGAGAGTAACGATCATAGCAAAAGATTTTCAGGACTTGGGTGTGTTGTTGCTTTTTTTTGACCTCTAATCTTTCCCGAAGTGTTGAACAAGACATCTGGACCTTCCTTGGCTTGACTGTGCTTCTCCTTAGGGTCAAGGCAGGGAGTATTTCAATGGAAGTGTGACTGACTACTTGAAACCTAGTGGCGAGGATTGGAGGGACAAAGCCGTTTTGTAGCTGCGGTATTGACTCCCAATGAAGTGAAGTTTTTTTCTTTATTCTCTAGCTACACTTCCTCAAATCTGCCTCAGGAGTGCGCTCCTAGGTCAAAAGCGTATCACGGACACGAACAGGCATCAGTGACGAGGATATCCGGGTATCGGTGTTTGGTTCATTAATCATTATTGGTTTTTTCCCTTAAGAAAGCGCGCTATTTGATGCTTGGAAGGCATTCAAAGCGATAGATGAACAGTTCTGCCCACTTGCACCGCCCGTCGCATTCGAAATCGACCCTGTCCCCAGCTCCAGCTGCAACCCACAGCCCGACCAAGCCGTCCTCCTCCCCTGAGAACATGAAAGTTGTGATCCATCGCCGAGGCTGTCGCACACGACCGGCTCATAGTCCGGGCGATAGCCAGTCGAGAAGTTTGCGTCAAGGAAATACAGCGGGCCGATGTCCAGCCTCGTCTCGACAATCGCGATCAACGGGAAATTTGTAGCTTTCGGGATGCAGAGATGCTTCGTCCCTCGATTCACGCCGAACCCGGTCGCCTTTTCTTTTTGTGAGGTGAAGAGGGCCTGGTTGCCCGAGAGCTTGAGCCACCATCCGTTGAAAATGCTCCCGTCGGCCCGGGATATTTGAAGGTTGTATAAGGGAGAGTCCTCGCCGCAAGAGGTGTCGAGGCTGGAGTTGGCGACAGGCGTTGGCCGTGCGGTGCTCAGCGGGATTGCGCCCGTCGCATTTGCCCTAGTATAGGTGCCGTTGCCGCTGAATGTCGGCGTGGATCCGTTGCGCGGGACGACGACACGGTACACGAGCTCCGGGTGGTGGACGGGCTGGACGTGTTTTCTCCACTCGTTGTCATATGGACCCCAGCCCCATGACTGGGCTAGGTGGACCAAGAGTGCGAGCCAGAGGAGGCTGACGACCGGTAGTGTGGAGCTGCACGTCGAGGGGCGCATCTTGGTGGGCGTGACTGTGATGTCCGATGAGCCGGATGAGATGCAAAGAACGAGGCCCCTCGCGATGTGAAAGGGTGAAGTCATGTTGTTGATTCACGTGAGGGAGCGCTGAGGCTCTATTAACGTGGTCAGCGGCCCCTTTCCGGATGCTGCTAATTACTCGTCTATATCAAGTGCCATCTGGTGGTGCCTTGTTTTCTTCGTTAGCGGCTATATCAGAGCTAGGTCCGCCTTAGGTGATGGGGGTCCGTGGACGGGTAGTGGCTAAAGTTTAAATTAGGTCACGTCACTGTCCATGCTTGTTTAGGGGGGCGGACCAGCTTTTGGCGTTTCTTGGCATCATGACGGAGTGACATCGATGCGGCCGATAGTAAATGCGGTCGACCTCATTTCATTCTTTTTTTGTCCTGTTTCTGTTAGAAAAGGTGACATCGAAGGCTGGCTGTTTCGAAACAACGGAGAAGAGATTAATGAATGTGACAGCCAGATGCATCCAGACACAATGGGTTACATACAACACAATCCAACGGTTGGCCTTACTTGTTGATCCCGGCTGCATTGGTTATGCCCAGTGACTGAGGATTGGATCGAGATGGACCTACCAACGCACCACCATTGATCACGAGCTATCGTATGCTTTCCTCGGACATCACTACATCAACACTATACTTAGGTATGTCAAAGCTGTATCTGGATGACCTCGATGCGAATTCCATAATGTGGATCTTCGGCGCCGCGTTATCGGAAGCCTTTCCGGAGCACCAACGTCGATTCCTCCGTCTTACCTGTCATCAACCGGTTCTATCCAACGACCCCAACGGCCGGCCGAATCAGCGATAGCGCGTTATCATTGTGGTGCAGCTCCGACCAGAATTGGTGCTCATCCCCCTAGCTTGTGCCGGCTGCACGGTACCAAGCTCGCTCTATGTAAGCTTCCGCGTCACGCCCTAGAAGACATGTATGTCAACATCGGAGACCCGTCCTGCATGCATGAGGTCCACAACAAGCTATAAAATGAGCAGCCTCAGATCCCAAGAACACATAAGCTTTTTTAGAAATTAATAGAAGCTATACCACCACCATGGCCACCGAAGTAATACAGATTTCCCTGCCTGAATTGTCAGAAACTCCCAGTCACAAAGACGATGCATCTCCCTTTGCCCGGCCCGGACGACCCATTGAGCCCCTGCGGATCGAAGACAACCCACCCGACGGGCCCTCGTCCGGCGTCGTCGCCGCCGAAGACGAAACAACCTACCCAACCGGCATTCGCTTCTGGCTGATCATGCTCTGCAACGCCATGGTCCTCGCCTTCATCGGCCTGGACATGTCCATCGTCGCGACCGCCGTGCCCTCCATCACGGACGAGTTCCACACCGTCGCCGACGTCGGGTGGTACTCCAGCGCGTTCCGCCTCTGCGCGTGCAGCTTCGCCTTCATGTTCGGCAGGATCTACACGCTGTTCCCGCTGCGCCTCGCATTCATGGGCAGCATCGTCGTCTTCATGCTGGGCTCCCTGATGGGCGCCACCGCGCCGTCGTCCACGGTCTTCGTCGTCAGCCGCGCGGTCTGCGGGCTGGGCACCGCGGGTGCCATCCAGGGGTGCTTCTACATGCTTGTGCATGTCGTGCCGCTGCGCAAGAGGCCGCTTGTCGTGAGCTTGTTGGGTGGCATCGAGGCTTTGGCGAATATTTCTTCGCCGTCGGTCGGCGGGCTCATCGTCGGCAGCGTTTCTTGGCGGTGGTGCTTCTGGATCAACCTCCCGATCGGTGCACTGAGCTTGGCCATCATCTTCTTTGCCCTCAGGGTTGATGTGAAGGACCGCTCGACTCTTACACTCAGGCAGAAGATTGTCGAGCTTGATCTCGTCGGCAACGTGCTCTTCATTCCGTCCCTGACCTCGCTATTCCTCGCGCTGTCGTGGGCCGGCACGAAGTTCCCATGGAACAGTGGAACAGTCATTGGATTGTTCGTCACTGCCGCGGTGCTATTCACCCTCTTTGCTTATGACCAGAAGCGTCGGGGAGAGAAGGCCACCCTCCCTCCCCGCATCCTGCGCAACCGGTCCGTCCTCGCTGGCTTCGTCTTCGCCTCGTGCACCAATGCGGCCATGAATGTGTTTGAGTACTACCTGCCTACCTACTTCCAGTCTGTCCGCGCATATAGCGCCACCAAGTCCGGCTACCTGATGCTTCCTCTGATGGCCGGCTTCCTCATCGCGATGCTGATGCACGGTGCAGGCGTCAGTGCACTGGGCTACTACGCGCCGTTCATGCTATTTGCCAGTGTCTTGATGCCCATATTTGCGGGCTTGATGACGACGTTTACGACAAGTACGGCCGTGAAAAAGATTGCCGGCTATTCTCTGGCCATGGGCTTCGCCGGGGGTATCGGATTCAATGCTCCGCAGAGCGCGGTGCAGACAATGCTTCCCGTCAAAGACACATCTACAGGCATCGCGATCATCTACTTTGCCCAGAACTTCGGGCCTGCCGTGTTTCTTGCAATCGCCCAGACAATCTTTCTAAACCGGCTCAGTTCGAACTTGACGGTGTTGGTGCCAGGACTGAGCCCGAATGCCGTGAACAACATGGGACTGACGGAATTGAGATCACTTGTAGGTCCGGACGAATTGGGGAAAGCTTTGGGGATCCTGGACAAGAGCTTGATGCAGACGTGGTACCTGGCCGTGGGCTTGACTTGCATGACGATGATTGGAAGCATTGCGATGGAGTGGGGTTCTGTTAAGGACAAGAAGCAAGACTGAATGTATACCTAGCATGGCGGAAGCGATTCTGAAAGCCAGAAGCGCGAGAAGTCGTCAGCCGCTTTTGTCCTGAATGGAAGATCCTATGAGCTGAATCTCGTCGCACCAGACATTGCCCAGCCAAATGAAGAGGCAGCGCTTCCCTGATGCATGGGACCTGGGCTCGAGAAGCTATCCTTGCCTCATATCATTGCGAAATACTCACTGGGACAGTTATTGTCATTTCAGCTTAGTAGAACAACTCAAAGAACACCAATAGTCTATATATTCGTACTCTTCGCCCAACGACTATAAAGTAGCAATGAGCACTGGACTCATAGGAAATAAGTATCATATTCTTTGCACTGCCTATCTCTCCACTATCGGGTACCTTTCCAGAGACCCTGCGATGGGTACGCAGACGAGGTGAACTTTCGCATGCGAGGGCGTATGACCACAAGGTTCTAGGCAATTTCATGCTCATGCCACATATCAGCTCGGCTCTGCAAAGGGATTGGTCAGCGGCTGAATGAGCGTTTCTACGTATTGTAGAGTCTGGCAGCCAGGCTTACAACTCGACTTCCAGGGTCCTGAGCGGCGATAGAATAACCGGGCATCTGGTGAGAGACAGGTAAGACGTGAGAAGATTGATTCACGGACACATCTTGTTGCAGAATCCAGGCCTGTCGATAGCGAGACTCCTCAAGATAGAAAAAGGTGGGCGAAAACTGGCGCTCGTTATGATGTATAGGTGTAAGACTGGGGCGTGTTTCTTGTTGATCATTCTCGCCGCTCTTGTTATGTCGAGCCATTCTTCTGTAAAGCCAAAAGAAACCTGGGACGACTGATACTATGAGGCTTAAAAGAGCGATGTAGGGGGTTGCGCTTGTCTTCAATCCCATGTTCAAATGTGGATCGATGCGAAACTGACAGATTGCTAGATATTGTGATGCAAAGGCTGGTGAGTTTATCTCGAAGAAAGAGATGTTACCATCGGGATTTATAAGTAATTAGTTATTCTTGCTCGTCACATTGCGTAGCCAATGTGGTTGCAGCCAGCTTTGACCACCGAAATGTGGTCGATTTTGGTTGCACGCCTATCTCACTCAGCCAGCCAGCTTCTCTGAGCACAGCCTGATTTTCCAGCGAATCTAATCAGACAATGTTCCTTTTGCCCCTTTATGTCGTTCGTGCGACCGAAAACCGGTCGATGTTTGCCAGATCCTTGTAGCTCGGCAGGATGTAATTGGTGTCGGGTCGTCTTCGGACACTTGCGAGAGGCAGGAGGTGACCCCTGACAGAAGTCTGGTCGATTCTGACGGACGCTCAGATGCAGGTGGCTGCCAAGGCCAGAAGCTACGAAACCCCATTGGTGCCAGGGGTACCGGTGGGATGTGAGTGCGTCCCCTGCAGACGTACCTTTGTCATCGCCCGACGTGTGTGCCCCAAGACGTGTTCCTGTCAGCACTGTCTGTTGTGTAACAGGATTCCGGTTGATGTTCACAGAGATTGTGGCTAAAGCAGTCACCTCAAATAAATCACCCACAGTGCATAGGTACTTCAGGACTTGTATACGTACCCCGCCTGGTCCAACTACAAAAGTCTAAGATCCCCGCGTGCTGAAGTGCCTCTCACCTGGTGTGGTACTGTCTTGCAAGCAACCTCGGCCTTTTCACCATTGTTGTAATGTCTATATCGGCCTACTTTCGCATTTATCTTTCCCCGGGTGACATATCATGAACATGTCTCTCTCTGAAAACTCCCTAGGAAACAACGCAGACGATATCTGGTCACGCCATGAGTCTGAGATCAGGCTTTTGTACCAGACAAAAGATCTCAATGAAGTGAAGCGCGTGATGGAGACAAAACCAGGCTTTCCAAAAATGGCGTAAGTCTTCTTAATGAGACCGTGACAATATTATGGTGGCTAGAGTCGACTATTTCTTGATCAAATTATGAAGAGGATCAAATACTAATGTTGCTAGGCAGTATTAAGACCTGGCATGAGAAACTTGGAAATCACGGCATTCGGAAGACCGTTAAGAATGAAGAGTGGCGCAAGGTATACCGGTACTGTGTCCGTTACAGGCTTGAAGATCCTTCTCGACAGAGAGGTGACAAGAGACTGAAAAAGACGAAGAGAAGGACCGAGGTAATCCTTGGTAATAGGAAGTTCACGTGGGATCAAGCTTGGAAGAATATGAAACGCGCCGGGGCTATTGCTGCGTCCCAACTTGGTGAGCTCACTACTACTACTGAATCCTGTTTTTGAATCATTCATGCTGATACAATGTTGATATAGATCCTCCCAGTCCTCTCCCACCAGGTATAACTGTCCGAACTCCGCCGAATGTACCATTATCGCCCAGTCCACACCTGTCGTTCAACACCCCACGGCCACGAGATGAGTCTACCATCTCCATGCAGCCACAAGAACCGTCCTTGTCATTTGAATGCAGTATTATCCGACAAGAAAATACCTATTTGGGTGGTGGACAGATGTTCATCCAGCAGTCTCATCTGCTGGAGTCTTCCAACAGACCGCTCTTGTTGAGTGGACAATCCCTGGCGGACACTCTAAAGGGAGAAATGATGTTCCAACTGCCAGGACTACCAATCTGGAACTTTTCCAATGCATTGATTGGTAAGTTGGCTTCCATGTCTTTTGATTTATCCCTCGAATAGAAAATGCGGCACAATACTCCCGCCTTATGTCTAATTATGTTTCTTACCCTTCTTGCTGAGACATTCATTTCCCAGGGTTGTCTAGTCCATCATTGTACCATAAAGATGAACGGCTCTTAGAATATCCTCACGCATTGAATTAAATCTATGTCACTGACAGATTCTTAGAGATAACTGGCCTAACCCTGCCTTCTCAAAAGCCGGCTTGCGAGACGTGGTACGGCGCGACGGTGTCTTTGACTCCACACGCCACATCATCCGCCGAATCCACCATTCTGTCAGGGGCTGGGACCGAAAAAGAATCAGTGTTTTACCTTTCTGATCTGTTTGCATCCTTGACACTCACCCAGCCTTCAGCCGCCCTTGCAGCATACGGTACTCGAAGCAGGGCTTATATCACCGTCTCCATGGCAATATATCTCTTGTCTAACAGCCTTGTGGACCCCTATTTTATGAATCCGCAAGGAGCGTTCTTTGAGACCCTGGACTCGGTCTTCGCGGAGATACCCGCCACACGCCTTCGGGCCTTACTACAGAGCCGTCTAGCCAATGTTCGAGCAGCATTCGAGGCTTTGCTCAACATATCTGGCGTGTTGAAGCAACGTTTTGCCTTCAAGTCCTTGGTGGAGATCGGAACTGGCAACAATTGGCTGTCCATCTCTGCGCGTGGCCACGAATATTTGTACCATGCCGTCTGCATGGACCTGGACGAGGTTGTCCAAAAATTATTGGAAAGCGGCTGTCATCCAGACAAACCTTTGAGGTCTGGAAACAATTTTTATGATCACACTACTCCGATAGTGACAGCATTGGAACGACGTAAAATCCGGTGGTTCCAGCTGTTGTTGAAACACTGTGATGTCAAGAGCAACAGTCAGTTTGAATTCCACTTGGCAAAATGCACGAACTTCAACTTCTTCATCCAAAAGACGTGTCATTTAGACGAGATGCTATTCGGTCAAGGCATCAAGTTATTTATTGATGAGGGTGCAAATATCAACAGCAGTCTACTTAAGGACATATACGGGAAGACACATCAACGTGATGCTCCCCCGTGGCAACAGGACCGAATCTGGTCCATCTTGGACTACCTATTTTGTTTCCATCCGCGCCTATTCTACAAGTTTGCACCGAATTGGAGTCCGGCACAGGTCTCGCAACCGACGAGAGCTGGAATTCTAATGACACTGGAGTTTGGACCCAATGTGCTGAGCGAGTACTGTAACAGGCTGGCCCAAAATGTCGGTTGGGCACGTCTTTACGAATATCTTGAGCTAATGGTAGCTGAGAAGCTCACGGGAATCGGCCCCTGGACTCCATGTCCACGTCGCGTCACAGACCTTACCACAGTGTGTGCACTTGTGGACATGGGTGTTAGCATGGACAAGGTGCTGAGACGTGCTCCAAGTCTTCTAGCAGATCACATGGAGGTCAGGGTGACAGAGAGTTGCCGAGACTGTGACATGGAGGTGATACGATATCTCCTCGACAACGGCGCTATCGTCGACGATCGGGCTTTACAGCAAGCTGTTCGATGGCAAAACAACGGTCTTCTTGCATTGCTGATCCAACATACAGTTGATTTGCGGCAGCAAGGAGCAAGTGTCGTTGTGGCAGCAGCGGCCGCCAACAACCTCGAAGCAGTCAAAACACTCCTCGACGCTGGAGTGGATGTCAATACCGATTTGGAGCGTAACCCAAAACTATTCCGGGATTTGACGGGAGAACGACGTCGCGGCATTGCTAGTTTGATATGCCAGGTTGTCGAGTTGTGGGCTTCACCATTCGAAGACTTGATCAACATGATCGACTTCCTGATCTGGCGAGGGGCGCACTTCAGGCTGTCCGCAATAAAGCCACGTCTGTCTGACTTGATGGAAGCTGTGCTCAGATCCGACAGACGAAAACCTGCAGGCCTACTGAAAAGAATAGTCCAGTACATCGTCGACGCCGGCTGTGATCTCAGTGATCCTGATGTGCCGTCGGCGAGGCTTTTGGAGGCATGTGCCAGTGGCTCTCTAAGCTTCCCTTTCGGCAACAAAGAAAGGCGGGTAATATTCGAGTCGTTGTTTAGAAGCGGCGCCCTCCCCCGAACGGGCGCTCCCCTCGCCTCATGGGCTGACATTGGCGGTGGGGTAGAACTGGCAAACGAGATGCTCTGTGGTAGCGTGGACATTGACGCCTATTATCTTGACGAATGCTACGCGAAGACCGCACTACAAGCGGCAGCAGAATTGCTCAGCGAGGAGTTAGTGGTATTGCTTCTCCAGAAAGGCGCCAACGTCAATGCACCTGCAAGAGGCGTTGGGGGGCAAACAGCACTGCAAGCCATCTGCAGTCACGTGCCGAAATCACCAACAGAGAAGACAAAGCAAATTCGCATCATGAATTGTCTCCTTGCCTATGGCGCCAAGATTAATGCTGCTCCTTCACGCCATTATGGGCTGACAGCGTTGCAAGGTGCCGCGGAATACGGCAATCTGGAAGTTACAATGTTGCTGCTTTCCTACGACCCCCCAGCTGATGCGAACACGCCGCCGTGCCAATTTCCTTTTTGTCAGGATCCATACGGCAACGCTCTAGATTTGGCTGCTCGGAAAGGTCGCATAGACGTGGTCAAATTGCTCCTGAACAGCAACGCACTGAGTAGCTGCCCAGGGGATACCGGTTACGATGGAGCAATCCAAGCCGCGGAAGAAAGATGATGGCTTGCAGTCGCAGACCTGATACGCCAGCATGCAACAGCCGTTTTGAGATCAAATACCAAGTGCACAAACCTGTCACAGCCGCAGAGAGATTGGCACGAGTATGGATATGATGACTACTCTGACGGATACACAAACTTGAGCGACGAGGACGAGGACAGCGAGGACGATGAGTTTACAGCATCCAGAGAGGAACAAGATTCAGCGGCGCAGGTGCAGATTCAACCCGAAGCAGTTGAGCATCTTGGCCCCGAACATACGGCACCCGAACCAGGTTGGGTCTCAGATATGGAAGCCGACAATTCTCTCAACTTAGAAAGCGCCTTCGGCAACCTTGCGGATGATATAGAAAGCATCTATGGTCTTGATTTTGTTCCCTTGACCTCCCCGATCAACAATGCTGCATCCTTCTGGGGGCTTGGTCAGTAGCATGTTACAGGGGCCTACCTAGGAATGCATGCCATTGATGAATTTGAGGTGAGGGAGGGGTATGACGCTTGTGATTGATGGTGAAATTTCTTTGTGTGCTGCAACTGTTTCAAGAAATGTCGGATCACTGGAATGTGGTGTGCTATATGCTGCTTGGAAGACACAAGGACGGAGAGTAAATAGGTAATAGAAGGCCATAATGTCTGTTTATGTGTGACACTACTGGCTGGTATGTTGCCATGGTCAAATTTTGCTATGACACTATAACGTTCTTTTACAAGTGGTGTAAGTCAAGCAGATCAAGCGAAATTCAGTCAGGGCTTCCTTATCCATTAGCATTCCGATTCCACGCCCCCAGCTGACGGGAAGTTAATTGAGGGGCTCGTTTTGGTTAGAGGCCTCTTCCAAGACGGATTCCGGAACAACACTGCAAAATTCACACCAAGGTTGAAAGCACAGATATATCGTCATGACCAATACGCATTGAGCTAGGACCATCTATTCTCTTTAAACTATAATAGAACTGCTAACGGAATAAAGATAATGAAGTATTGCATGCCCGGTATTTTGTAAACGAGAACTCTCAAGGAAGATGCTTCGTCCAATACGGACAAGGAGGCTTTGGCCAGATGCTGAGAACGAATATCAGCTGATGTGATCCATAAAGTCCTTCCCTAGGTAAATGTTATAGCTTTTAGCCGCTTTAATCACTATAAAGCACTTCGGGGCGAGGAATCACTACCGGGTCGGCCTTGCATTCTCCCTCAGTAATCTACCTAGGTACTATAAAAACCTCACACAATGAAGTAAACTTAGTTATTACACTGCCAGTCCAGCCTTTGGATCCCTTGAGGCATCGCTCCTCATCGTGGTCAACATAGGCAAGACTAGACTTGGTATAACTAGCCTTAATATGTTTCCCAGTGCAGCGCCAACAACTCACTCTCACCACTCTCACGACTCTGGCGCCACTCCTTGTCGAGTTCTGACTCCAATTCCGGCGCGAGTCTTCCCCATTCCCAATATTCCTCGCTTTCACAACCACCGGGGTATCGATTCGCTTTGTTGCTCGCGCCCACAACTCCTGCCGGGAGGCCGAGTACTGCTCTCAGACCAGACGAAGGGATTGGCACAGGCCACGTACCTTCGCCGATTGGATTCACATGGATGGTGATTGTGTTCCGCGGCTCCTGCTTTTCGTGCTTTCCTAGCTTCGACATCTTGCGGCATCTGGTGTCGAACATGTTCCATTGTACGTGAATTCCTGTGGCCGAAATGCAACTGCTGAAGTAGTGGAGAACAATGTCGTACAAGAGCCCTGTGGTAGCATTGGTTCCTAAATCCGACCTTGATGCCAAAGCTGAGGCATGCCTGGACGGATCTACCCCACACCACTCCAGCATCTTATCATCGTACACATTCCAGTCATCGTACTCATCCCCTTCATCGTACACATGCTCACCAATTTTAAAGAGACCATCGATAGGCGCGGCTGGCTGCACGGGTAACATCAGCCGCCAAGAGGCCTCTGGCCGAAGTATGGCCTGGCGACGGATGGGGTCCCCGGCCCAATGCTGGATCATCTCCTCAGCCATGTCCTTGTATTTAAAGGGGCCGAGATACGGCTGATTGTTTGACGTAAACAAGAAAGGGAAGAGTGCTTCGACGATGGGGTTCCACTGAGGAAGCCTTCCTGCCACTTTCGCTGGGGGAAGCGGCTGGAAAAACAGCTTCTGCTGTAGCGACGGTGACTCGAAAACTGTATCGCGCCAAAAACGGCTGACTCGCTGTACTTGCAGAATTTCGCCTTGGGTGAGGTACAGTAACACCTTCTCGAGGAGCTCTGGTATTTCCAAGGGGTTTGTGGGGTTGCTGGCATCCATTCTGATTATCTTGAGAGTTCGAGAATATTGAATGTGGTGTGTCGGACATTCCATTATTCCCAAGGCGAGGATTGCTCTTAAAGCATTTAACCAGGCAATTTCCATCTAGTCACAGACTAGATGGAGCGAACCATCACCGATAGTAGTAGCGTTCCATGTGGGCGTGTTGGTTTAAGACTTAAGGGCACTACAAAGTTAAATCGGGAACGCTTGCACACTTTTCAAATAAACAACTCTCTGGTGCTTTTTGGCTACTTCAGTAAAGTCTGAACCGAGTGGGGAAATAATTCCCATCCGACCAAATGTATTAGTCCTTCATCGTCGGCCAATGTTCGATCGGGCCTTCACTGGCACCAGGTACTTAGAACGAACGATCTGGATGGCGATTGAATTCATTGCGATATACCAATTTTAGAACACGTTAACATGCACACTTGGATTTGGCCGTGAAGGTAAAAATCCCCGGGGCTGGATTATTTCTAGACTATGCGGATAAGGAGCGTCTGGAATGAGATAGGCATAAGATAAGAGATAATGAGAAAATTGTCCCTGAGGCTCCAACTCTAAGTCTGAACACGCTCAGGCCACCATCACCGGATCCCTACGTTTTTTTCGTTTTCCGCCCTCCTCATGTCCTCGACCCCTCACTTTTTCTCACAGGAACTTCACAGACCCGACGTTCTGAGCAAAGCAGTGGGGTTCAGTTGTCTTTCCAGCAGGGATAGTGATATAGTGGGCGTCCTCGCCGGTGTCAGCGCAGTTCTTCAGCGAGTATGCACGGACTAGGAAGAATAAGAGGTCAGCAGAGTAATCCCGCAGGGTTTGCACACAGATTATCTGAGGTATAACGTACGGTCATGAGTTGCGGTGTTGGTGATGATCTCGACGCTGCTGAAATCGCGCCAGACGCTCACGTCGATGCAGGTGCCGACAGGGTCCTGGAACCAGACGCTGTCGTCAACCCAGATGCCGCCGTCCGCCCCACAGGATGAGTCGGCCCAGAACTTGACGAAGAGTCTTGGGGTTTCTTGACGCTGCTCGATGGGCGATCCGGGGAGGGCCTGGACACCGGTGGTGACCGCGGCGAGGAGGAGGGAGACGAGGCTGGAGGTGAGCTGCATTGTGGCTTGTTTGGTTGAGAAGACAAAAAGTCTGGTCTGAAGTTGGGAGGTGCTTGTCTGATATTGATGAGGATAAAGGAGCGTTTTGAAGCAGCGAAGAAGAATGAGGTAGGATATTAGCCCTCTTTATACTTATCTGCCAGGCCACATCAGCTGCCGGAGTCCATCATACAGCCATCTACACTGCGTCCAACACGAAGAGTAACTCCTCTTCTAGCCCCTCCGGCGGCCGCAGTCCAGCTGGGGCTTATGACAAGCCTCCGACTTTGTTGAGGTGAGCACTCACTCATTCTCTAGCTGCCTTGGCCACCGCGTGGCGCTAGACGACATAATTGATAGGGCGCGCGTACATGAAGGATCCACTGGGCCATTAACCAACAGGAATGCTCCCGGAGCCCATGACTGAAGTCTCGACATCTCACGAGGTACGGGGATGCCCATAATTCGAAATCACAAACCGCGTATGCTGACTTCTACAGTTCCTCGCTGTGTAATCACAGAGACTGGGCGTTGCGAATGCTCTGGTTGGTGTTGTTCGCCCTCATCGCTGTTGTGGTGGTCAGAGAAAATAGATATTACGTACGAGGGGATGATGATCAATACTGTCAAGAACTGTCAGAATTGCTCGTGTGACAGCTTGCCGGTGATTCCAGTGCTAGCATGGGTGAGGAAGTACTAGTACTGATCGGTGAGCATCAGCAGATGTTCACGTCCACATTGTGTAACTGTGACGGCGATGAAGTTGAACTTAGAAGGCGCCACGATCCGGACTTCCTAAATTGATAAGTACGACTGGAAGGAGAAGGATCGCCGTATTGAAATCAATACGCAATGCAATGTAGAATCTGCAAGAGAATGCAGCTCCTCAATAATTCCACGGCCAAGAGCCATTCCCGCGAGCTTCGGGGCCGATATTTGGTTCTCATTCCATATCGGTGGGCCCATGCCTCGCTTAAGCACATCTCTGTTTTCTATCGCCTACAAGATCCCGGTACACTATATGTGCCTGATCCCACTCGACGGGATACAACATCAAGTGCCAGGGCGGAGGCGTGGCAACCCGTGGCAGGAACCCACGTCCATCTCCGTAGGGCTGATCGGTTCAACCCCGGCCCCCACGCGCTCTGAAGGTCAGACGGTCCGCAAGCCGATGCAAAGTCATGTCCGGCCACCGCTTAGGCCGACTTCCGTGGCTCCCCGCCGCGCCTTACTTTTTACGGCCTTCCTTTGCTCATGGGTCGGCTTCTCGCTTGTCCCGATTGCTCACCGTCTCTCAAGGGTACGCTGTCCTTGGCCAATGAGCTCTCAGAGGTCTTCCGAGTCTCAACACGGGGGTAATCCGGGGCACGATACCCGCGAGTAAGGATCGGTTCAAAATAGACATCTTCAAGAAACTATTACCTCGCAACACGGACAACCTATCGGACGGTGTTGGGGAATTCGCGTTGACTTTGTGGAAGAGCCTCACCTGTCTGTGCATAGAACATCCTCCGAACCCGCTGCTTCTCGATGTACTCTCATCTTTAATATCGCAGGGAGGATTGCCTAGCGTAGTCTACCCGTAACCTGAGGGTGAAAGAAGCCTAGAAGCAGAGTTCCGGTGAGCTGCTTGGCGTTCTGTGCTTACTGCCTTCCTTGGCCGCTTCACCGGCCATTTCACAGCGTGCTAGCTTGCCCTTGTTTACTCAGGCTGCCGAATTCCAGCTCGGCATTTCAAAGGAATACTCGCGATCTAGGGAGCCTCATTTGAAGAAAGGATTTGCTAAAAGAAAAGCAAGATGCTGCTGTAGATAATTGAATTTGAACCAAGCAGTACGCTACGGAATTTATTTGATAAATACATTTATTGGTTGCCTAGAATGTGGAGTACCATGTAGCACTTCGGGGATGTGGATAATTACTATGAAAACGTCACTCTTGATATCTAAGGTTGCACAATACAGTTGCTCTGCTGAAGGTAGTGACTGCATTGCCCTTCGTCAATCCTTCCTGCGGCGCAGTTCAACGAGGAGGCGTCTGAGCCAGGCACACACACGGATTCACGACTGCAAGTCCCAGCCTTCCGGTACAAGGCACATCATGTATCCAATCAGTCAACCGTGTCAAGCGACCTAGCAGACCGAGCCTGCCGAGTATTGGCACCAAGAACGGCTGGCGCTCATCCGCAACATGTTCTGTGTCTACCAGGTGATTCGCAGTGCCTGCCATCAGCGAACCATAGTATTCAACATCAGCGTGGGTCTTACTATCTCACTCAGCTGACTGGTTCAACCAGTGCTCAACTCCCACATAGCTTCTGCCGTCTCTTGCCGTATCTCTGGTGACTATGTCATCACCAGTCCTGGTCAAAGGACCAAACAGAACCAGAACACGCCAATCCTACAAGCTCATCGAGGTACAACTAAGGCTGACAGCCATCATCGTTTCTGTCGTGTTGTTGGCATCAGGTCCCGCATTGAGGCCAGCAGCCATCCTTCCAACATATGCCTGTCCTTAAATGGATCTGCTAATACACCTCCAGGCTTACATGGTAAGAGGAATGCTGGCCGGACAACTTATACCAGGTTCAGTCTCATTGTTTGTGATGTAAGGGAATGACCTCATTGCCGACGTACAGCTCGAATCAACAGGCCTCGTGCACGAAATCATGGTCATTTACGTACAACGTTATGGACACATCATACAGACATGACATAGACACACTGGAGAAATACTGTTGAAAATGTGGGTGGCAGTTCGTCAGAAATACACAATGGTGCGTGCCTTTTTGAGTTCGATCTGAGACTTGAGCTTACTCAGTTCTGGGTCTCCAATTCCAGTTTCCTGACGATACGCCTTCCGCGTGATACGCTTACTGGGTAGGTGGCGAGGCTCAGGATCAGTGGGAATTTTTCGACTTGTCATTTCATCCTGGCTGTCTCGCTGCTCTCTAGTTCTGGCCCTACCTTTCGGTACTTTTAGTATTACCGAGGAACGGTAGTATCATAATGTGAGCCCCAGTGTGTTCCAACTCACTGAGGAATGCGCCAAATGATCGAAAGTACCGGACCCTACACCTAAATCTATCATCCTGACTGGTATGGGGCTTTGAATTATATTATTATTAAATGTCCTCGCAGGATTCGAGAAAATAGGCGAGTACACTCGTTCACCGAGATTATTTACTGGGAGTAGCTCTCAAGAAGCATTCCTATTTTCGCAAAGCACGTTCAATTGATATGGGGCACCGAATCATTTTAAATTAGGCACATGGCGTATATGATATGAAATGCAAACACGATTCATTATTTGATCTTTACTACATTTTGGTGTTGATCAAGTTACCTAGAAAGTCAGTCCCTAACTCCGACGTCTCACTTGTCATGAAGTGCAGCGTGTCTGTTCGGGTGATTCTCCCGATCCCCTGGACCTCGAAGTAAGGTCTCGTCGCAGGCTGTGGAATCAGTAATGGGACGGGACACAGCCTGAATCGGAGTCTAAACAAGACTCATGATGTATTAGGTAAGAATACCAGCTGCTTTGTCCAGAAACTCGTCATTGCGTTTCTTGATCAAGTAGTAGTACTGTCCCAGGTCGATGGGCTTGTTGGGCGACGAATCGCCTTGATACGCTCCCTTGCCGTGTCCATCGAAGTGAACTTTCCAGGCTGCCAAGCCATTAGTATTATAATATGAGTTAGTAAACATGCATGAGACATAACGTACTGCTAGCGTCGAAGCTGAGATATGACCAGCTGTCGTTCAGGTAGGCCTTCTCGGAACCAACGCGGATCGTCTTCACCACGCCCATCTGACCGGGGGCGGGACGAAGCTGCTTGAGGCCGGCAACGAGCTTGACGAGTCCGACGATGAAGGTCGTCACTAGGTCCTTGGCGAAGCACTCGTGCTGGCCGTAGCTAAAGGAGGACACCGGTTCCTTCTTGCGCTGCGGGTCGAACTTGTCGGCGTCGGCGAACTCTTTAGGGTTGCGACCAGATTCACCCTGAGAACATGGTTAAAGATTTTAATTCACAACAATAGCATGTTTCGATGGAATTGTGAACTCACAAGGAGCATGATGATGGCATTGCCCGGTTCCACTTTCTGGCCATCAAGCTCGGCAGGTGCCACAGCAACGCGCATATTGCGCTGCGTGCTGGTGAGGCGCTGTGCCTCGGCGACATACGCGTGGAGTCCTTCGTCGTCCTTCTTCTCCACGAGGGTTTGGACCTCAGCCCAGATACCTGCATTCTCAGGCCTGAGGAAGAACTCCAAGACTTCGTAGAACTTGGCTAGTATTAGCAACTGGAATAAAACATGCTGTGATAAATCAGACTTACTACTGTGACAGGAACTCCAGTACCGCCGAACGCCGTAAGCCACAGGTTGTCGACGACCTTCTCAGCCGAGTTCCCCTGCGCCAAGAGCTCCTCAACAAACTTGTAGCCGCACGAGCGAAGCGAATCCTTTTTGAAGTTGGCCCTCCGGCCGACCACGCTGGAGATGGCATTGCCGATGCCGAAGCCCAGGCCCTTCCCAGCCGCGACCTCGTTGACGAGCGTGCGGGTGGAGTCGATGACGGTCCTGACGCTCTCGATCGCGCGGCGACGGCGGTTCCACGACTGCGCCGGGTCGTTGTCGTTGACCCCCCAGGTGCGGATGTTGAGCAGGTGGCGGAAGAGCTCGGCCGTGCCCAGCTTGCCGCCCGGGTTCTCGTCGGTGAGCAGGTCGAAGTAGAAGAGGTCCGCGAGAAGCTGCGTGTTGAGCGGGATCGCGACGTCCCGGATGATGTCCAGGTGGTAGAGGCCCTCCCTGAGCTTGAAGGTTTCCTTCTCGATGAGCTGCGTGCCGACGCGGTCGACGAACTCGTGGATTGTGTTGTGGAGGTTGGGCAGCTTGCCTATCGCCTTCTTCATGTCGATGCGGTGCTGTTGGTTCTTCTGCTCGTCGCCTGAGAGCATGAACCAGCTGATGTCTTTCTTTGTGTCCGTGAACATGGACTGGAGCGGCTTGAGCCATGGCAAGACGAATTGCTTGGGGTTGTCGAGGACCTGCTTGATGGCTGAGCTTGAGACGACCACAACAGGCTTCGGTGGTGGCTTAGGGTCGTCTGTCGTGTATAGGTGGAAGGTGCCGATTTCTTTGGCGATGGCCTCATTTGCCTTCTTCGTGTACATGGGCTGCATGACAGCGACGGAGTTATACGGGAACCAGCGTGGGAGACCTCTCTGGATGAGCTTGTACAGCATCGAGCCGCCGAGGGTCTTATAGTCCTGCTGCACCTCGTTGTAGCCCCATGCAGTCAGGTTCGAGACTGTATAATCGAGGGTGTTGAACCGATCTGACCGCACGAGCGTGACTGCATCTGAGAGGACAGCTCGGCCAACCGAGTATGTCGGGCAGATACCGCTCCCAGTATTGCGGACGGGCTTGATGTCCTCAATCATCAGACCTGGGTAAAGCTCGACCATGTCAGGGTCCGTGTACAGCTTCTCGAGCAGGTTGGCAATGTCGGGATTCGAGTTGATCTCAATGAACTTGTCGTATCTCTTCAGGCCGAAGAACTCCCGGAACTCGTTCAGCGACCCAACCTGCCACTTGCGAGCCTGGTTGATGCCCAGAATCTCGACGATCTTCAGTGCTTTGGGGATCATGCGAGCACCGAAACAGCCGGCAGGGTCTTCCATAGCCTCCTTCAGGACGCGGACGAGATCCTCGTCCTTGAAGGTCCCGTCTTCTTGACGTTGGAGGCTGCCAATCCCGCGGACACTGGGGTCGCTTGGGATCGACTGCTCAAAGTTGACCAGCGCCTGGCCAAGCTCGGCCATACCGACGTTCTGGAGGTCTTCCACCTTACGGTCAGGGAAGAGCTTGGTGAAGAACTCGTTGGTCCAGCGCTCGTCCTTCTTCGAGATGCAGGCGTGGAAGCGGTACAGCAAGTTGAACTCGACGCTGACCTGGTTGCCGACACCGCGTGGCACGCCCTCCCCGTCGAACTGCTTGTCGATGGCGACGCGAGGGTCCAACGTCCAGTCGCTACTAGAGTGGTGAGTGTTGGTGATTGCGCGCAAGTAGTCATGTAGACTGATGTTGACGTAGAGCCCACCTACAATCAGGCGAGCTGTGTTGAACAGGTCGTGGTCCTGCTTGGCGATTGCTTTCGCCTTGTCCTCAGGGCTGGTGTCCGCAGGACACTGCAGCGTGAAGCGACCATTCTCATTAATCTTGAGAAGAATATCGCAGACGTAGTTATGGAACCGGCTGTAGAGGACTAGCATGACGCTGACCCCTGGGGGCTGCCCAAGGAGACGTCGTTCATGGAAAGTATCTGGTTTCAGCCTGCCCTCTTTCATGGTGCGTACCTCCAGTTGGTCTTTGAGTGACGAACCGTACAGAGGAGCCAGGTCGAGATAGGACGAGGTGTCTGACTTGTTCATGTTGGTGCGGTTGGTTCGGAAGATGTCGTGTATGATTATGGAGGCGTGGTAGAAAAGCATGGACGAGATTCCTGCTGGATTCTCCTTGAAGGACCCTTCGTCACGGGCCATCAAGAGGTCGAAAAGCAGACCTGGGTCGGGCTTGACACCATGGAGTGTCTTGACGGTCTTGACAGTCTTGGCGTAGGGAGTGCCGGCCTTGCCCAGGTTGGGCTCGAGGATGTTGTTGTAACTGCCATCAGGCATTCTGTACTGGAAAAGGCCATCTGGCGCTTGTGGGATATGCTCACGCAGGATCACTTCGCTGTCTGGGGCCTTGAACTCAATGAAGTCGGCGGGTTCGGCCTTTTCCTTGGACCCGGTAGCATCAACGACCTCATAGTGGGCATCACCACCCACGTAGCTTAGGGGTGGGTGCTGAAGGTTGTCCCAGAGCGTGTCGATGAGCTTGTTCGTGAGCTGTACTCGGGCTTTCGAGGTAGAAGGAAGGGATGTCAGGATTCCAATCAAGACCTCAGTCGTCCTGGCAAGTGTTAGCGCCGGAGCGTCTGTCAATCACTGGAATGTTTTAACTTGCCCCTTCTTATCGTCAAGAGGCTGACCCTTCTGGAGCAACGACTTGATGACACCCACGAGCTCAGCTTGGGATGTCTGGCTGCGAACGGAGGCATAATCTTTCAGGATGTCTGCAGCCACCTTCACAGGGTCGGAGAAGAAGCTCGCGGAGCTTTTCTCATCATCTCCGTACGAGGCACCGGCCTGAAACTTCTCATCTGAGGATGAAGCCATGATTTGCCTGGAGTCTTGGTATGCGAGTAGAAGACAGGGCAGATGGTGGAACTGTTTGCTCCAACGTTACTGCTCAAATCCTACTCCTTATACTCACAATGGGGCCATACAAATGGCACTGATCTGTGCCTTTTGCTTGGTAGTAGGCCACAATATCGGTCGTGGCTTCACAATGCCCGATTCCCCCTCACTTGACGAGAAGCGATCCGTAGTGGCGTCCAGTAATGTAGATGGCCATGATGCAGATGCACGCGTCCGTTTCACTAAAGGTCGTCTCCGCTGCACATCGATCATTCCGTTCTCCCTCTCCACAAGGATGACATGTGATGCCATTCCGAACGATCACTCCTGCAAATGCCGATCGTAACATGCAGAGACTGTGCCGCCTCGAGTTGAAGGAGACCAGATGGCAAGGGAAGCAGATAGAGCTGTGTTTTGATCGGTAATTAGCAGTTGTGCTTGTGCTCGTGTAATTAGCAAAGATGGTAGATCATTCAGTCGTGACGCTCTCAGCTCGTTGTACACACATGTGAGACACGCATAATTGTCTAACAGATATGCGGGGACCGGAAGTGAGCGCCAATAGAATTTCACTCAGCCTGACCGAAAAGCAATGAGGCTGGCTGATTGATGAATAATGCCTGAACGGGTATTGAACCTCGAACTGCTGCAGGCTGGCTCGGCACGGGTCGCACTGCATCAAGATTCGGGACGTTGAAAGAAAGGGGATGCCGGCGTGGTACTCCTGCTGATCAATTGGGTGTTGGCATGTTACACTGCGGTAGTCCGGGCCATTTTGTGGGGGTGTGTCTGTCTTGGGTAGTGTTTGAGACAACCTATCTTCCCCGCAAAGTCGAAGCCCGAAAGCTGCATATATTTAGCTGTGATACGATTCGTCAGTGATTGTATTGGTAGCTGACCATTGTTTGTAACCCAAAGGCAATTTGCAAATCAGCATTTGTGGCTGGCTGGATCGTGGATCGAGACGATGATTTTGCGGGCATGGCGTTCATCGATTGCCTCAGCTCGCAGCGAGTTATTCCCCTATTGGACAGGTTCACTCAGCCTCGGAATGCACAACCGGAAGCACAGGCAATATGGGAACTCCGCATACGTGTCTGCCGAATTCAGGGTTCACAACGTATATTGATCTACACCGCATACCAATATTCACCGACTCGCCGGCATTGTCCAGTAATCGGCTGTCGCTGAGGAAGGGCCCTTTAGCCTTACGAACACGTAATTATTGAGATGCTGAGTGGCCAGGCCAGAGGATGCGATACTTCACGGCGTAGGCGAGGTGACATTTCTTTTTCATCCCACGCCACAGAAGCCAAGTTGGACATGATTGACACTGTTGCTGACTCCTCCCTTCCTTGTGAAACCAACACGAAATCTGGGGGCTTAAATGCTGATGGAAATCAGATAATGGCTGCGGCAGAAACGAGTACTCCAGCTGGAGGGGATGCTAGAATATTCCACTTGACGGTTGAGAGAACGAGTTGAGACCTCAAATAGCCACTTCTCCCGTCCTCCTACCGCCTCATCACCCACCAGAGTTTTAAGCATCTCTTCAACCTCACCAAGTCATCATCTCAGCTCCACTGCCGCAATGTCTTCTTTGAGCAATGGCACCCAAGGGCCTGAACCGGCGAAACTCCCCAAGAAGCTGGTCCTTTGCTTTGACGGCACTGGCAACACATTCACGGGGTCGAACTCTGACACAAATGTCGTGAAGATCTTGAGCAAGCTCGACCGTAACGACCCACACCAGTATCATTATTACCAGAGTCAGTTATCTTCCCTTTTTGAGTAATTTGACCACTAACAAAGTCATATCAGCTGGTATCGGTACATACGACATCAACGATGAATCTGTCAACAAGAGCGTCTTTGGCCAGATCAAGAGTTACATTTCTCAGACGATTGATCAGGCGATCGGCACCACCTTTGATAGCCACGTCATGGCTGGGTATCGCTTCTTGATGCGGTACTACGATTCCGTGAGCACGATTACTTTTCCGAAGATGTTACTCTAGCTGACTCTGTTATTCATCAGGGCGACAAGATCTACATGTTTGGGTTTAGCCGCGGTGCCTTCACTGCAAAGTTCTTAGCTCGCATGATCAATACCGTGGGACTCCTTTGCAAGGGCCAAGAGGAGATGGTCCCTTTCGCGTACCGCCTCTATCAACGCTATCTGGCCGGTGAAGTCGAGGACTTCAACGTGGCGCACCCAAAGAAGTCCAAGAGGAAGAAGAATGCGAACAAGATAGACGTCGCTCCCCCGCCCGAGCCGCCCGTGCTGCCGGAGGAGGATGCTGAGCCTCTCCATAACGGCCACGGAGAGGAAGATGGTATATGTGCAGATCCAACCACACATGGTCACAAGTTCGAGATGGCCCGCGACGAGATCGCAGCTTTCAGCGATACCTTCTGCCGCAAGGAGAAGGTGACGCACTGCGGGAAGATGACGGAGGAAAACATCAAGGTTTACTTCCTCGGGATCTGGGACTGCGTCAACTCCGTCGCCGTCCTGGAGCGGACTGCCCCGGTTCCAGTACCGGTTATCGGCACGGCGAACCACGTCCGCCACGCCGTGGCCATAGACGAGCGGCGCGTCAAATTCAAGGCCGCCCTCCTCGCCCAGGACAAGGAAGACGCCGAGCACAACCACGAGGACATCAAGGAGGTGTGGTTCCCGGGGTGCCACGGTGACGTCGGCGGTGGGTGGCCCGCCTCCAAGGACAACGCGTTCGACAACGGCAAGGAGATGACGTTCTGGGAGCGCGTCAAGCACTACTGGACGACGCGCAGGAACAAGGAGCCAGCCAAGCCCCTGGGTGCCGGGCGCCTCCAGCTGAGCGACGTCCCGCTTGCCTGGATGATCCGCGAGGTCGAGCTCGTGGGCGAGCAAGAACCATCTGCGGCGCTCAAGTGGCGCAAGAATGTGCATGAGTTCAAGGAGCACTTTTCCAAGAAGAAGGACCATGCGATGAGAGGAGCTATTCACGACTCGCTTGCGTTGGGCCGCGGAACAGGCTTGTTCAAAGTGCTGTTGTGGAAGTTCATGGGTAAGAAGACATGCCTCCTTGCACCGGGCCCCCCCTCCCCCCCCAAATACTCTCTCGGTCTTGGTACTAACTCGTTGCGACAGAATGGCTCCCCATCATCAAGCGGTGGGAACTTGAGATCGAGGGGTGGGTGAACATGCGCTTCCCGCTCAACAAGGGCAGCACGCGCGACATCCCGAAGGACGCGGTCCTTCACGAGTCTCTCCTCTGGCGCCTAATGCACGACGACAAGTACTGCCCTGTGAACAACCATGGTGGTCGGCAACTGCCTTGCTTGAAGCACAAGAACACTGTTGCCGAATGCGCCCCTGTTGAAGAGCACGAACATACCGAGGACTGCGACCACAAAACGTTCACGATCAAGAGATCTGCGTCTGATATTGCGAGCATGACTTAGCGAGGGCGTGGCGGATGAGGCGTTGTGGGACGATTTGGCGCTCAGGAAAATGACTCTATAGGCTCATGTACTTAGCTGTTGATGGTGTCCTTGTAAAGTGCTCATTCTTCACAGCCATTTGTCCTTTGGGCTGCGTTATAATTATGTGCTTGCAGCTACCATCACTGGATTTACCCATCAATGTGTGCACTCGTTTGGAAACGCAAAACCTTCAATGTTTATGAGTGGTCTTGGGTGTAGGTGCAGTAGAAAGATGAGCCGAAGAAAACCGCAACTCAGGTCGTTGAGTGATCCAATAGCAAGAGAGTGTGTGATTACATAAGCTCTGCGCACAGGCCACCACCTTTTTGGACTCGGAATCACCTTCCGGTGCAGATGCGCCTGTGGCTTGTTTTGCTGGCTGCTTCCATGCACTCCGAGTGTCACCGGATTGCATTGCTTGGACTCATCCTACTCATGACCACTCACACCTCGACCGAGGACTGAACATTCGAAACTAAGTCCAAATCTTTGCGTCCTGGACCCTCGCACTGCCTTGATATCCACTCTCCATCTCATCGTCCCAGACTGCAAACATGGGAATTGGTCTGTGGCTACAGCGTTGTACGCCTGGCGTGTCTTCGCTGTTGATTATATTCCTCCTTGGTATTAGTCTCATAAGCTCTACTACAGGACATACACCAGAGATAAACCATGACAGGGGTCTGGGAAGACAGCGACTCACCTTCTCAGAAGGCTTCTTCACCTTCTACACACTCTTTCTTCATGTCGTCATCTCAGCTATCCCTCTGCGTATTTTCCGTGGGGCCAGACTAGCTACACAACAGATACAGGCGGCACTCGAAGAATCTCAACAAGAGTCGGATCAACCTGAAGATCCTCAGGGACGCGGCCATCAGTTATCTCCGTCGGAGGTAATCCACGTCTCCGTAATTCCGTCCTACAAGGAATCACTCGAGACTTTGCAAGACACGCTCAAAGTCCTTGGAAGTCATCAATTCGCAAAGAGCACTTATGATGTAAGAAGACATGCGCTCGCTCCGTAGCAGGCCAAGTGTGGTTGCTGACTGACACAGATTTTCCTTGCCATAGAAGAACGAGACCCAAGTGCCATCAAGGTTGCTGAAGAATTAGTCTCAAGATTTGGTTCTTCCTTTTTCGCCATTCAGTACTGCATGCACCCCTCGGATATACCTGGTGAAAGTCAAGGAAAGAGTGCGAATGTAGGCTGGGCTGCCAGAGAGGTGGAGAAGAAGTACCTGGGCCGGCCCAGCTTCCGAGACGTGCTGGTCACAGTCATGGACAGTGAGTAACGAGCCCAAGTGGAGTTTTGCGGATCTTTGATGCTAACCTAAGTGAAGGTGACACTCACCTCCTTGAAACATATTACACGCTGATTCAACAGCGCCATTCAGCGCTGCGACTGCAGTCGGACCTGGCAGCCATGACGCTATACTGTGCACCTATCGTCTTTGACAGAAATCCGCATTTGGTGCCGACATTTGTGCGCGCGGCTGATATTGGGTGGTCTTGTTCCGGCCTGGCGTGCTTCAAACGTCCAGAAGATTACCATGGCATAGCCTTCCCTACCTCGGTCTACACTCTACCGCTCAGCCTTGTATCTTCGATTGGCGGCTGGGATACTGGACCAGGAGCCATTGGTGAGGACTTGCACATGATGCTCAAGTGCTATTTTGCGACGAACGGTCGCCTGAATATCGAATCCGTTGCAAGCCCCGCAAGTATGTCCAACGTCACGGGCGGGTCAACGGGCTGGGCCGGTTGGCTTCAAAATCATAAAGCTCGCTATCTTCAAGGCCTTCGTCACATGTGGGGATGCCTGGACTCGGGCTACGCAGTAGCCAGATCGTGGCAGATGGGCTCGTCGTCTCCCGGTGGCAACACTGGTCAAAGTTTGAACGAAGACGACACCAAATCCCTCAGCAGTCCTGGCTTTAAAACGGTTGACGCGTGCAACAGCAATGTCCGTTTTGTCTGGCTCAGAAATTGCGTGCTCTTCCTGCGTCTATTCGAGGCTCACATCTTACCCTTGCACTTTTCTTTCATTCTCATCGCTTCCAACTACTACTCTGCGCATTTGAACTCTTCGAAGACTAGTCCGTATCTTGAGCTCGTCCTCAAGATTACAGGATACGCGCAAACTGCTAATTCCGTACTAATGGCTATCTGCCTTTCCACTGCATACGCCGACTTCT
The DNA here is from genome assembly GCA_013842865.1 of Diaporthe sp. NJD1. NCBI lineage: Eukaryota > Fungi > Ascomycota > Sordariomycetes > Diaporthales > Diaporthaceae > Diaporthe > Diaporthe sp. NJD1. Next base: position 354,281 of record JACDXY010000014.1, on the reverse strand, counting down.
ACAACGTTTGCGTCCAGGCGAGAGAGTGGGAAATGCGTAAGGCGGGGTTGCACGACTTCGCTTTTCAGTCCTCAACCAGGGAGCGTTGGAGTCTGGGGAGCATCCTCGATATTATTAGCCTGCCTGTCACAAGCATGTTGTTTGGAACTTTGCCATTGTTGCAGGCGGTGGTTTCGCACTTCTGGAGCGATAGGCTGCTGTATCGGGTGAGTGGAAAGCCCACCAAGAGTCACAGCAGTTGATATAGCTCCATAAGACTATCAAGAGAAGATAGAATATTATGGTGATCGGAGGCTTTGGAATGAGTATTTTGCCATGCAAGACGCGGTGATCCCTCTTTTATCGCGCATGTGATGACAGCCGGGAAACATGTTACAGTGAAACTTTGGGCACAGCACATTGTAATCCAATTTACCACCCAAGCTAGTCCGTTGGAGAACGAATATATATAAATATTCTCCTCGGGATTACAACACTGAAAAGCTCAGCCTACTCTCGAAAATTGTACGTTCAAATCGTTCAGTTTAAACAAAGCTTCCGCTGTATCTATATGCCAATAAGCGTTCCTGAAACTCTACCATAAAAGGATTAGTACCCAGCCACATGCCGTCAAACGGTCATGCCTTTGCCCGACCGCCGGCCTTTGCGAGAGGATTAGGCTCCCTCCTCATAAAAGTCCCTCCGCTGGACTGGTAGCCGACGACCCTGAAGCCATGGCGTTCATACAAGATGGTGCCATCCTTAGAAGCCTCTACCCAACCGGCAACCGAGAGGACATCCGCAACGTCGGTGCCCCATTTTAACATCATATCGCCAGCCCCCTGTCTACGAAAGTCGGCGTCCGTGAACAAGATATGCAGGTCTACATGCAAGAGTCAGTGAGCCTGCCCAAGGCCTCGCTATCGACCAGCGGGAAAAACACTCACGGACATATCCGTCGGGGTTAGCCTTCACCCTCGCCTCGGTCATCTCGTCCAGGATCCCCTGCGCCTTCACGCGGCTCTCGTCGTCCAGCCACGGCGGCGGCGTGTCCTCGTCGGCACCCGCCGGCGCCGACGCGCCGGGGAAGATCCTCCAGTGGCTGGCGGCGGCGACTCTGCCGGTGGCATCGTCGACGACCTTGATCCACAGGGCGTGCGGGTCCGTGCGCATCTCCTCCTGGTAGCGGGCCACCGTGCGCGGCAGGTCATCCTCGGTCGGGCAGCCCATGAGGAGGTCGCGCACGATTTGCGGGAAAGACAGCCAGCAGAGCCTGATCACCTCTGGCATGTCGGCCTCGGTGGCGCGCGTGAGGGTGAAGGGCGGCGCCTGGCCGGCCATGACTACTGCGTGCGGGGTGTTGCGAAGGGGGAGATGGCGGGGAGGCGGAGGCCCTGTTCGTCGGGGCTTGGGAAGTGCGCTGGGATGGTGTCTTGGATGCTTTACTATTGGGCGTGGCCGTTTAGGATGCGCTTTGGATGGAGTTGCACGGAATGTTGGGGGGCCTCGGACTCTCCGCGACATGGTGTTCTCAGGTTCGGGACAACTTGGTGCAAGGCTTACTGCCGGGAGGCAGAAATGTCGCCACGCGGACCGTGTCGGGTCCATCCAGAGCACTAAGCCGGAATGGTCGCTGAGTCTCCCTATGCCAATGACTTTTACAGCCCGATGTCATCTGGTCTGGCGCGCCACAACGAAGCTCTTGTCTAATCGTCTTGAGCATGCCGAGAGAACGGCAAGTCTAACGTTACCTAGGTACCTGAGTACACTCGATTTTGGCGGCCGCTAGATCGAGTCGCCATCACCATCATCCTCACTGTCGTCGTAGGGGATCGAGTCCCCATCATCATCATCTGAGCTCCTGCGATCGGGGGGCAAGGGTCGCCAAATCCCGTTGTAGAGCACCAAGTCACCATCATCCCAACTCCCGTCGTCGAGGTCATCACCATCGCGATGTTGTGTGTGTTGCCGGAGTTCCTCATCCCAACTGTCGTCGCATTCAACTACTGGCACCTGTGAGCCGTCCTCGCGCCTCGCAACACGAATTATAATGTGCTCATCACCAAGTGCCTGTCCATTGGCCAGCATCGAACCCCTCAGCGTGCTTACGAAATGCACGGTATGTTGTATATCGTCATCAGTATCTATGGCCGCAGGGCTGTCGAGGTATAGCTCCAGGTCTGGTGGCATGACGATCACCCTCAGCCTCAAGCGCGTCAACCCGCGTATGTTTTGCAGGCGCGTCACCCAGCGCCTTGAGCTCCGCAACTCGGACGCATCTTGGCTGCCTTCTAACCACTGAGGATGACTGTCAATACCAGCAGAGAAACATAGAGCCACATAAAGGACCACTCACCGGGGAGCCGGGTACAAAACCGCCAATCGTCACTGCCAACTCCTGCAGGTTGGGGAGTTCACGCGCCACCGTGTCTAGCAGTGGGCGCACCATCTGCGCCCCGTTTGAGCTTCCCCGCGGGTATGTGGGTGCCGTTGGGCTCCCATACGGTGGTCTTGTGACTTGTCGCAGGGCTGCAGATGCTACATCCGGGGCTATATAATGATCCCTCGGGGGCAGGGCCAGGTTGAGCTGCAGTCGCCGTATCTGCTGGGAGTAGAGCGCACGGTAGTTATGGAACCAAGTCCAAGCAGCAAGTATGCCATAATAATCATCTCCAGGCACTCGAACATCAGGCGTAAAAGATAACACCATGCCATCGGCAAAGGTCCGACGCCAAAATTCATTCTCGGCCTCGGTCTGGATCTGCCTGTTGACAAAGAGAAGGGCCCAACGACCCCGGGGGTTCCACCTTTCGCGGCGCTCGTCCTGGCGCTCGAAAGTCAAGGCATGAGGCGGCTCCCCACCCATGTCTATCGAGGAGCGCGGGCGCTGCTGCGCGAGGTCCGTGACATGCTCGGCTGGATCGATGATTCTCTGGACGACTCTGACGAACCCCCGACCGCCATTGTAATCCACTCGCGGTGGCGGCTGCAGCACCATCCACCATACCATGCTGCGAATCTCCACCGGAAGGCGCAGCAAGAGCGAAGGACTCTCCTCGACAACTTCGGGCTCCTCGACAGCTATGGGCTCTTCGACAACTTGAGGCATACCAGCACAGCCGCACGGTACGAGGTTGTCATCAATTTTAGCCCAGTCCCACCGGAGTTTGGCCAGCATCCCGTCCAGGAACTCGTCGCTCGCATCATCAACCGATGTCCCATCACACGGCGGTCCGCAGATGCAACCCCCCACTCGTTGTCGGACAGCCAGCAGCTCCTGGACCATCGCGTTCAGTTCCTGTCCGTCTTGCGCGCGGTCGCCCGCCCCGCAACCGCATGGCCGCAGAGATTCTGCGAGCCCGGCCGCTTGGTCATAGAGTTGCCCGAATAATTGTCGCACTTCTCGAGCAGTTGGTTCTGAGGCCTGCTGTGCCATGGTGCCCCGCTGTTATAGATATCACCTGGGCTCCAGTCTTCCCGCTGTCGTAGATTCGGCACCGGGGTGACTTGGTGATCTGACGGAGTAGTAGTGACCGGGTCGAGTGGCTTTGTCTCACGACTGCGTAGGATCGAGAGTGAAAGTATTTCCGAAAAGATTATAATCGGATACCGCCTTTGTCTGCGTAATACGTCGGATGCGGTCAGATAAATGGTCAATGGTGACAAAGAACAATCAACACTGAGTCTGTAACTCAATCGGTCAACGAATATTGACTTATTTTGACTCTGGCTTGAAATGGGGTACATGCCTTAGCAATCCGTGTCCTAGTTATGGAAAATACTCGGATCAATTGGGCATTTTGACACAGCGGGCATGCGGAACGATTGACTAAGTCTGATAAAATGTGCAATGCTTGTGTTCGAAGTGGGAAGTGGCGTATGGCCAGAACAGAGTTCTTGATTGCAGAATGGCGTAGAGACAGCATTGTATGTGCAAACTCAGTGTGCAACCCAAGTTCACTACTTGTATATACATACCCCTTCAGTGTGCAACCCAAGTTCACTACTTGTATATACATACCCCTTAACGTAGTCATTGCCACACAGCAGGTCGGCGGCTGTGGTTTCATTCTTAGGCACAGTGCCTGAACACGATGCCAATGAAGGCGTTTTAAGTATCGCTGAACGGCAGCATAATTTCACCTCTCCTCAGTTGATTAGGAATGGTACGAATCCTAAGCCGCGTGCGTGATCACTTTGTGGGTTCCTTATGAAGCAAGTTGCTATCATGTATTTTGATATTTTATTCCGTGCTACTGTGTAGCTATATTATGGTATATGTACAAAGAAAGTTTGTCGCTAGAGATATATGCACCCCTTCCTATCTACAACCGCTCTACACCACCGAGGACTTCCAGCAAAGGTCACAAATATACATGGACCGGAATGCTGCTGTGAAGTCTCCTCTAAAGCAAGAACACAGCGCCAGCAAGCGCGACCAGCGCAAACCCGCTGGCGTTCATCTTGCTCTTGACCCCGGAGTTGGACTGCACGACGATGCAGTCCATGCCCTGGCAGCTGCCGCTGGTCTGCGCGGCCGACGAGGCCTCCACCGAGCTGGCGAGGCTCATGAGCGCGTCGTTGTAGTTGGTCGTGGTCGGCGTGGCGGTGGCGGTATCCGAGGGCACGGCCACCGTCTCGGTGGCGTCCGTGTAGACCGCCGAGTAGTCGGACGGCGAGCCCGTGGCCATCTCGAGGACGGACGACTCGTCCGACTTGGATGTGGTGGACGAGGCCGAGACGGTGGTGAGCACCACGCTGGGGCTGGCGATGGTGGATTGGGTGCGGACGGATGAGGATCCTGAGGCGGACTTGGATGAGATGAACACTGAGGACGAGCGGGATGGGGACGCCGTCAGGGTTGTGGCGCCTTGTGCGCCGGTCCTCGATGTGCCAAAGCCGGGGATGTTTCCGGATGCGGTAGGCCGGACGGTAGAGTTGCCCGAGCCCTCGGTAGCGGTGACAGGGCAGACGGTCGTTGAGAGGGCAACAACGACAGTGGTGACATCTCCAACGGTGCAATCGGATTTAGCAGTAGCGCAAGCAGTGATCGTCGAAGAGTGGGTCGCAAAAATTGTGCTGGTGGTCATCGGCACAGTCGAGTTCTGCAGGAGGGAAGTGCTGCCAACGCCAGACCCTGAGGCTGAGTGCGAGGGTGTCTCGGCCACAGCGGCCGTCTCAGACGTCGCTGTGGTCAGGACTGGGACGGGATTCGTCGCGGTTGGCAGTACAGAGCTCTCGGAGGCTTCGGAGGCGGTGACGGGGCAGATGGTCGTGCCGACTACGACAACGACGGTGGTCTCGCCGGCTTCGTTGATGCTCGTCGAGGTTCCGGTCACGTAGCTCGTCGTGTGAGAGTGTGTGGGTGTTGGTGCCTCGCCGAATATGGCATCAACAACGCTCCCCAGGAGGTCAGGAGAGTGGGCGGCGACCCTCCCCGCGGAAGCGAAGGCGATAGCTGCCCCGAGCTTTTTGAGAGAAGATGGAGCCATGTCGATGGCGAAGAAACGAATGTGAGATTAAGGAAAGGAAATGCTAAAAGATCTGTATGCAGAATGAAAGAGAGTGTTCTGTGACGACGGATACGTCTTGGAAAAAAGAGCGAAAATACTCAACTGAACATTCACACTGAAAATGACCCCGGGAAAGCAGCAAAACATGGGAGAGAGGAACCCGACAGCAGCAGGGCCCAGAAGCTGGCTGCCGCCGGGCTTTTAGACGCCCTCCCCTTTCTGGACCCGGCGTCACTCAAATCTTGCATTGGTGGACCACCGGGCCCATGTTGGCCAGGGACAGGGAGATCCAGTAGCTCGGCACTCCGTCCTAGCTCCCCTGCAACAACGGCGGCCATCTGTTGGTCGAGAGACGCCGGACGGGCTCCACGGCCTCTTGGCAAGGGAGCAACGGCGGACTGCGAGTGGCGCGACGGACCGATAGGCTATCTGGGTAGCGAAAAACAAGCGAGTCTGGCGCGGAACGGTCTCGCACGCCAACAATTGTGGGAAGAGCGGTGTTCGGATGACAAGAACGTGGCAGAAGTGGTGAACCGGTATTTTGGGCAGGAATATGCCAACTGTCGCCGGCACAGTGGAGTGATCTGCGCGCAACTGGCAGGCTGAGTTCAGGGATCCGCAGGCCACTCTCGCTTCCTTACCAGGGCGGCCCTGCAAGCATGTCAGGCCAACTCCAGATACGGTGTGCCACATGGTCGCTATCAATTTTGGCTCCGACATACTCCACCTAATACCCTCGTCGAACTGCCCGCGAATAAACAAGCAAAACGGCTTATGTAAATTCAACCCTGCAAGCAAATCTTAGAAGCTGGAAGCATTTCAAGTAAGACTACGCAATTGCTCCGTCAGGGGAACTTGCTGGCTTTCAGACCAATCCAATGAGTGACATTTGGAGCTTGTCGGGATGCAGGCGTGACATGGTCACATTGGTCTTTATTCAAGACTCAGACTGTCCAGACAACATGGGTATAAAATGTACAGCAAGCCTTCACATTCGTCATGATCAGCATTGTCGAAGACCCATGCATTGAGGGGTCGGTGAATCCCAATCACGCTTAGAACCACTCGTACGAGTCAAACGGTCATTTGGAGGCCTGATTCGGCATCACGACGATGCCCTCAACTCCGGACGGGGCCTCTGCTTCAACGCCTGCCTCGAATACCACCCTTCAAACCCGCCTACCTCTTCATGTTGCGTTTGGTCTCGCAATTGCAAACCCTTGCAACACATCGATGCCTCATCTTAGCGTACCCGGTGGAGCGCCACAGTGGATTACGAGCCAGGGCTCGAAACCAACCGAGTGGACTACGGCCATCCACGATAGATGGATCTGGCAAGACTGCCTTGGCCCCAATTCCTGTGCGCGGACGGCCTTGCGGTCTGCACGGCCACTCTATGAATAACCGGTACCAGACGGCAGTTGCATTTGCGGGCATGGTGCACCTGAGAACCGGGACATAAGGCTGAGAAATCTGCCTGGTACCACCGCGCCGGCCCATAAATCTCGCATCCCGAGCGAAAGTGTCGTGTTGACATACGGCAATGCTCCTATGCCGAGGTGCATCATGCTGGGCACACTTTGTTCGGCTGTATAGCCAACCGATTCGATCTGCGGCACTCGTATATATGATGCCTCGCCCAGAAAATGATCAATTAAAAGTCATTAATTCCCGTGACTTTTGCACTTAATTTGCTACCAGGATTTTCTTTTCCCATTGATCATTCAGCAATTTACCACATGCTGCTGGGAACCGATGTGTAACGTCTAAGACTACGCCTACTTAGTCGGGTACCTAGGTAGTAGTAAGGTGATCGGTAATAACACAGCAGCCGTACTTATGACACGTTCTTATCCATGTGCACAAAGTGGCAGCCCAAAATGCTCGAGCTGAATTCTAGAAGAATCTGTTCATAGAATGCAGGGAGAAATAAATTTCAAGGCGCGATGACAGCTCTCTATCTTCCCAAACCACATCCAGCATCTTGTATTCCTGAGCCAGCTTGAACGAATGATGCTATAATATATACAGCTCCTACATTATACATTTTGCAAGGGTCCTAAATTCTTGTCTATCTGACAGCACATGATTCATTGGTTCATACTCGGAGTCTTCTCTTCTCACATGATATAGACATCTGTATTCTACGCCATAATAGCGATTATTTTTCGTGGGTAGCGCAGCGAATTTTTCGTCAAATCTCTAATGACCATTATACTGACTTAGATACATTGTAAGGAACAGCGAGGCTTCTCCGATCAGGGAGAGGATTACGGCCAGCACACGATAATGCTAGGCTGGGATAATGCGTCGGGCAGTTGGAACAAGCCTTACAGGGATTTTATGTCAAGGTTTCATGAGGATGACCTCCCTGCGAGCCACGCTGTGCGAGGACTCATCTGCAAGACCTTGCGCAGCGAGCAGATCGGCAATATTGCACATGCATCTACTGGCGGATACCGTGCCTCACAAGGTGAGGCAATACGCGGAGCCCCATGGGACAATCACGCTAAATGGAAAGCTCAAGGTCTTCGAGCGCTGGTCGGACTTTGTGACGAGGCTGTACGGCGTGAAGAAGACAGCTCTCAAGGTATTGAAGGGTATTCCCGTCTTGGGCTACGAGGGTGTCCGGCTGGGCGACATTGTGAAAATTCTCGCTAAGATGAGGAGACCTGTCATTTTGCGTCCCAGTGATGGTGGTCTTGAGGGCAGGCTTTCACTTGGGACAAGCACCCCCCCCCCCCCCAGGATGCGGCTGGGTGCCGTCGTAGGGAACATATGGAACGAGATCCTTCCGGGCTGGGCGTTTCTGTACACATTTCGAATTTAACGAAGCGGCACGTCTGCGTTTTGATTCAAAAGCATGGATTAGTACTTTTCTCGGTTTGCTTGTGATTGATTCATGTGAAACTAGCCATCATCAGGGTATGAATCCTAAGAAAGAGAGCTTTGTTGAACGCTTGAATAAGGTCTTTTGACCATACCCCTCTGGTTATTGCTTATAAGACTTTTCTTGTCAGTAATTCTCGGGGTCTTGATCGTTGATCCTGATCGAGCACTTAATATCGCCGATGTGCAGATGTGTCCCAGTCTCAATTCCCAAGTGAAATACCTAGGTACCCTCGCTTCGTATTGAAGTAATAATGTAACCTAAATAAGGCTTCGGGAGTTACTAATGTACTGCTCCTGCTATGCATCTTCTAATAATGTGGATCGTATTTCAATTCAGCCATGTTTATAGAAGGCAGTGATGCGGGGAGTAAAGTGGTACTGATAAGAAGCTGAAATGAACACTGGTGCATCATTAGTGCTTGAAGCAGGCTGTAGATACATACTCTACATCAAGTTCCACAGCAGATGTCTTCACCGGGGTTGGCTGTGGACAAGCAATAGTGTGGTTACAATTCGCCCCCACTGTTTGAAGGGGGGGGGGCATGGGTGTTTGGATACGAGCTGCTTGGTGTGTGAATGACCAGATTGCAATTTGGCCGGCTCTGCAGGTCTGAATTCCAGCTCAATAAACAGGCAATTCAGGCATTGGTGAGCCAAGAACTCGGTGAAGACATGGTGGAGCTGGCAATGGTCTGGAATTCCTGTGCATCAGAAACCATCCAAACATGTGAATCGGTCCGACTATATAAACCACAGTCATCCTCCCATTAATATGGACCATTTGACAAGGCGAAACAATCTGCCCACGTTCAGCATCTCATCTTGATATATTCATTTGCCAATAGACTCTCACTTTTTCACGGCTGATCGAACTTTTCAGCTGATCATGGATCCACACTTAGCAGATCAGCAACTATTACAAGTATCTTGTCCTGCAAGGGAAAGCCAGCAACATAACGCGGGTGCTGTGCAGGAGACAGACGAGCAAGGTCCCTCCCAGCCTTACCCTCAAGTCCAGACGGGGGTTGCTGATACAGCTTGTGCTGAAATACACCAAGCCGCTTCCGATCAGGCTGAGATTCATGCACACAAATGTGACGGAAATTTTTCTGGACCAATGCCCACCTTCCCTGAACAGTTTGAAGACGTTCCATCTGGTGACAACACAAGCCAAACAATTTCCAATGCACAGTCAGCTCACCCAGAATTGAATCAGGCCGATGTCTCGACCAGTATGGTACCCGCTCATCAAACATCAACGACCCCATCAGGCTCAACCTCATCGAATGCCAAGCTTCAGCACCCACCTGCCCTGCGACTGTCAGAGTCTTTGGGTTTTGAGGGGTGTGCTGGGATTCTCGGGGGCTTCTTCGGATTGCTAGGGGTCTTTGGATTCCTCAATTTTCTCTGGTTTGGTTGTAAGTAATTGTTCTCCCCATTTTTGAGACTACCAATTTACGTAGTTTGGCGACATTTTCCTTTTTCTTTTCTTTTTCCATGAGCTAAATATAGTTCAGATGGCCCTGCCCCAGAAGCTGCCAAAGCCACGTGGGTTTGGCGGCAACTGGCAACACACGACTGGATGCCCCAAGCCGTCACACTGGCTTCACTGATTTTGCGACTTATTGTTGGGATACAGGCGACGATTTGCACGTCGATGGTCGCGGCGTTGCTGCTTGAGCGTCTGTCAATCCCGCGGTTGCAGGTGGCCCACGCATCGGTCATGCGAGGCATAAATGACGGGCCGTGGAAGCTCGCCATGTTGGTGCTATCCTCCAAAGGCAATGCGTCATATGTCCTGCGGCGTCTCGAGTCGTGGTTAATCATCTCGCTGGCATTCTTGAGTCTCGCTCTTCAGTTCACATCCACCATCTTGCTCTCGGATATGCGCACATTTCAAATGATTGGGGACCTCAATATCACCACATTCAATGGCCTATTTGCTTATCCTGGAAAGGGAAACTCTCGGCTCTATTTAGGTCCAGTCATGACGGGCGCGCCTGTTTATCCTATATTCGGAGAAATTCCTACAATGCACGACTCAACTCCAGACAGTCGCGGGTTCAGTGACACAGGTCTCACCCAACGAGGCCTTCTCCCGATGGCGAACAGGGACCATCGGACCTCAACCCGTGAGTATGACGGGATGGGAATTGTCATGAGCTCAAGGGTAGCATGTATGCGGCCGGTCATCACTGACGCGTCGTTGGACTTTGCGAGCGAAAGACACGACTTTAGGCAGCTGCAAGGCGTCTTACACTACAGTCAAAGCCTACGAGAAGCTTATCCAGGCACGGGACCGCTGTGCAGTGTTTCCGAGAACTGCGAGAAGTTGTCATTTGAATGTACGATGCCCGCTGCGGAAGACGACGCATGGGCCTCCGGAGCTTGCATTCTTGACGGAGTGGGAGGACTCTTTAGGGGTTCGCAGCAACCAACGTGGGATCCGGCAGATGGGCCGTGGTCAGAGAACTCGTCAATATGGCTGGTATATTCTACAAGCATGACAATTGACTTGTGGAGGTCAATGCCGCCTAGCTTTTCAATGCAGTCGGCTGAACAGTCGGCTGACAACGAATGGATCATATACGAAATAGCCCCGGACCACTTCATCAAGGTCGCCATCTGTTTCTCGGACTTTGATTTCGCATACCGAGATATCCGCATGAGAGCCGCCGAAGCTATCACAGAGCCCTCGACTAATTTATCAATGGTCACCCGCGAGAATTTTGGCCTCGACAAAGTGCACACCTATCTCGGCTTGGACCGCTCACGCCAGTCAGTTGCAGACAGAGGTATTTTCAGCCTGGAGGTGAAGCCAGATGACGGTACGCCCTATACACGCCCTCCATCGTACTACGATCTCCTCAACCAGCCTGCCGACAAAATCACCCCTGGCGCACTAACGCCCAGCTCCCTCCGACTAGAGACAGGCTACGAGCTCTGTGACGGCAACCACACCAACACGACGTTTACACTGTGTGTTTACTGCTACATGGATGCGCTACCTCCACACACGGAATACAGATTACTTTTCTCGAGTATCATCCTCGGGACTCCCCTCGCGGATGGTCGGGCCGCAGACGCGCTGCATGCGTTCATAAGCGTGGCAGCCCTCAACGTCTACAACCAGTTCCTGGCTACCTTGATGAACGCCCCCCAACAGGCGCGCGTCGTGAAGACTCGCAAGGTCACAGTTCCCGGGTCTTGGCCACCATCGACGGCCGCGTGTGCTGGTCTCATTGCTGTGGCAAGTCTACTGGCGGCCTATCTCTTTTTGGTCGCGGTCATCACGGTATTGTATATCCGGCATACGCGATATTCACGATATGGGAATGTTTGGCATGTTATCTCACAGCTTGTGGACTCCGAGGAGCTGGGAGAGGCACTGAAGTTCGGAAACAATGCTAGCGATAAAGCGGTAAAGGTGGGTTTACAGACGAAAGGGCTTTTCAAAGAGGATGTGTTGGTCAAGCTTGGAAAGACTGATGGATGCGAGAACATCAAGGTCAAGAGGTCTTGAACGTAATGAGGCGATGAAGTTGTTTTTCGGACCGGAAACCGGAAGACCCGGACATCCATTTGTTGATTCTTTCGTGTCGGATTTGAACTACTGCCAAGTGTTGGGGGGGGGGGTGTGGCTTGTCCCAATAGACATCGAACCCTCCGGTGATCGATGACTCTTTCAGCAAATTGGGGGCCCGTACCCACTGTTTTTCCTTTGTCAGATAATCATGGCATGATAGTTGGTACAAGATACGACGGACGATAATCACACTCATTGACTTACTACAATTCAATGCTGTTTCTATGATTGGTGTTGGTAGATAGTAGAGCCGGAACATCCCTAGGAACCCGACTGCGAACTGCATCAACTCACCTCATGCCTCGGCGATGTATTCCCTCCTGTGACGAAATAACGTACGCCCAAATGCGCGACGCGCGCGGCTATATACACATTTTCAACTGCTAGCTAGAACCCAATTCCGAGCGGTCGTTTGGGCGCCCTGACTAGTTGAAGCTTGCTCGGCGTGCGGAAGTCGGCACCTTACCCCTTTCAAATCTAGGCTGAGGACGGCGCGAGATTAACTGCTCAGCCTTACTCATGCGCTGACGTCCCACGTTTATTGAATGCGTTTCGTTTCAGAGGGTTGAGCCTTAATTTGTGGTGAGATCTGCGCGCGCCCATGCGAGTCAGTCGGTTTGGCACTCCACAATAAGGACCTCACGTGTCTTCATTGGCATTAGATATAAATGAGGACGTCTTCATCGCGAAGAGAGTGTTGGCAATTGTATCTACTAAAGCATTCTACCGGCTAGACTTCATCGATCATCATACAAAATACCACTCTGAACTATTTTCAAGTACCCAAAGACACTCGCACAGCTCTTCAACATGTATATCCGCAACTTGCTCGCCGCTGCATCTTTTATCGCTATGGTCGCCTCCGCGGCGCTGCCCGAGACCCAAGGCGCATACGTGCCTGGCTTCGAGAAGTCTTGTGTGGAGGGCTGTAAAGCAGACGGAACTGCGAATGTACGTTAGATGTCGTCCCTTCTTCTCGAACTCCACCGTTACACCTTCGGGACCACCCGCGACACCGTGCACGGACAGAAACTTTTGCTAACGCAGAATGCACAGGAGAACTGCTACGGATGGTGCCCTCAGTGTGATGCGAGTCTCAGCGATGACTGCCTCGCTGAGGATAAAATCTAAGTTAGTTTCGCAGTGGGACAAAGTTTGGACCTTAGGTTTCTCGGTGTAAATATTTAAGCGTCTGTGGACATATCACGGGTGTCCAGGGCCGGCAGAAGACCGGCCAATTGTGAGGCGGATCTCGGCCCTGGCGAGGCGTGGCAAAGGACCGTGAGCTGCTTTGACTCTAAACAATTGAGAACCGCACATTTAAGTACGATCCGATTTGCATTGCATCGTTCTAGAATAGCCGGTTTCGCCACATCAAGATCGGATCTCTACGGCTCCTCACAAGCTTTGGGGAGTATCAGTGCGCCCCGACCAATTACGGGAGGGCTACGCTGCATTAATGTAACCGCAATGCCAGCCGGGCTCCTCTCCAATGAAGTAAACCAGACATGAAGTAAGCAAACAGATAACCAGACCTGCCCTGGGGTACTGCCCGGTGCTTTGTATGAACTGCAATTCCTCTGGATCTGAAGCAAGAACTAAAGCAAAAAAGCTGGAGATCGTAACATGGAGATGCCGGTACTTGCCTTCGGCTGTACTTCGTTACACAATTCCATCCATTTTGTGTTTCGCGTGGCGACTGCCGTTCTCACCGATATGGGGCCTGCCTCCTGTACACTCTGACCACTGCTGGTGGCTGGGATCACGGCAGAGCGTTTAGCCACCACCTCTGACCGCCTCCACAGAGCCGAGTTACTCCATGACATGAAACATGATCGAACGTTGTGGCACAGACTTCGCACCAATTGAAAGGCATCTGGAAGAATTGATCTCAGTTCATTTTCTCGAGGCTATCATCGCGCCATCCTCCAGCAGCATCGGTGCCGTTGAAACGGAGGGGAAAAAAGGAGGCGAATGAAAATGGGGCGACACACTTCGGAGTTTGCTGCAACTCGCATGGTTACCCTTTTTTGTCCGAATTGCTACATATTCGTGTTACCCATGTAGTAGCAAATAACTGTCATATGATCATTAGTTGGGAAAATTACAGAGATGCAAATCTTCTCGTCGAACGCTAGTTGTTACCCTGTAATGTGATTGCACCAGCAACCAAGGATGACTAATGCCGGAGGAATAGCTTGATCAATCATATGCTCTAGGACAGGGGCAAATCCGTGCACCTTGCCAACCATATTTCGCCATCTACGCACAGCCGAGAGACGACGGTGAGGAGAGCACAGAGCTGCAGAACAACATGTTTTTGACTTCCCGAGTGATTGGATGTCGTTGAGGCAAAACGCGGACATCTGACCAGCATCTAAAAGTACCCAAGGCCAACCTTAATGCTCGCATGAGATACTATGTGGTCAACGGCAATCTCAGTGAGCCATAGCCATAGTTGCAGCTCATCGCCCAAAATGGCCACTCTAACAATGCTTCACTGGCGCTCGATGTCCTATGTTGTTGTGTTTCTGTTGCCGCATCTAGGCATGAGAATTCTCCCGACCCGGAAGCTAAGGTAAACAAACAGACGAACGTCGATTACCGAAAGAAGTGTGAAGTTGTGATAGCCTGACGGCGATGATGGCTACAAGTATATATAAACAAGAATGAAGTTCTGCAGAGAGTCGTTCCAGAGACATCATCAACACAACAACCAACAGCATCCGACTCAGCGTCCTTATCATTACCCACCAATTATTCACGCTCAATTTTACAGAACTAGCCATGTCTGTCCCTCAAAAGTCTACCGTGCTTGTCATCGGCGGTGGTCCAGCAGGCTCATACGCAGCTTGTGTGTTGGCCAGGGAGGGTGTTGACGTTGTGGTCCTCGAGGCCGATGTCTTCCCAAGGCACGTATCTGCGACCACCCCGAGAGCTGCAAGGCACTAACCTGCAAAACCTCAAGATACCATATTGGAGAGAGCATGCTTGCATCAATGCGCTACTTCCTACGCTTCATTGAGCTTGAGGAAGCTTTCGATAAACATGGGTTTGAGAAGAAGGTCGGTCTGTCCTGGCACCATATTCTTGCCTCACGCAGACGAGAGGTCGCACATTTTACTGACCACCGACTGCCGTTCAGTTCGGGGCTACATTCAAAATCACTGATAAGAAGCCGGCGTGTAAGTTCTCGGACCCTTTTCTTTGTCATGAGACCCCAGGGCTAATGCATAGTTCCTCGCCAGTCACGGACTTCTCTGTTTCCCTCGGTCAAGGTGGCTACTCGTGGAATGTCATTCGCTCGGAGTCGGACGAAATGATTTTTCGATATGCCGAGAAATGCGGCGCCAAAGTCTTTGATGGGACAAAGGTTGATGAAATCACATTCGAGCCCTATGACCAAGAAGGCTTCGACAGGAAGATCCGCCTGGCCAACCCAGGTCGTCCTGTCTCCGCGAAGTGGTCACGCAAGGACGGTACCACCGGTTCCATTAACTTTGACTACATCATCGACGCCAGCGGGCGCAACGGAATCATCTCCACCAAGTACCTCAAGAACCGGAGGCTCAACGAGGCCCTGAAGAACATTGCCAATTGGACCTACTGGAAGGGCGCCAAGCGATTCAACCCCGGCGAGAAGAACGAAAACTCCCCGTTCTTCGAGGCACTGTCCGATGGCAGCGGCTGGGTCTGGGCCATCCCCCTGCACAACGGGACGCTCTCGTGCGGTATCGTCGCGCGACAGGACATTTTCTTCGCCAAGAAGAAGGAGACCGGACTTAGTGGCTCTGCCTTTTACAAGGAGTACCTTAAGATGGCTCCTCAGATATACGACATGGTCCAGGGTGCTGAGATGCTGTCAGATGTCAAGCAGGCCAGTGACTGGTCTTACAGTGCCGGGGCTTATGCAGGTCCCCATTTCCGTTTGGCCGGAGACGCAGGCTGCTTCATCGACCCCTACTTCTCATCCGGTGTCCACCTTGCCCTTACATCCGGACTTTCAGCAGCTGCTACCATCCAGGCTTCTATACGGGGCCAGTGCAGTGAGCTCACCGCCGCCAAGTGGCATACCACCAAGGTCAACGAAGGTTACACTCGTTTCTTGCTAGTCGTCATGACTGTCCTGAGGGAGCTGAGAGCAAAGGGAGCTGCCATTATCGCAGGATCCAAGGACGAGAATTACGATAAAGCATTCAGTTTCATTCAGCCTGGTAAGTGACGATGACTCCGGAACCACGCAGAACTACCAAATCTCTAACACCATCGAATTTAGTCATTCAAGGTACTGCCGACACAGACGTTGAGAACCAAAACATCCAACAGAAAGCCGCAGAGGGCGTTGAATTTGCCCTCGGAACCATGAAGAACGACAGGAAGGCTACAGAAAGGGCCATCCTCGACAAGGTTCAGGGAGCGCGGGACCGTGCTGAGGAGATGGAGAAACTCACCGAGGAAGAGCTCGCCACCCTCAGCGCCATTGTCCACCGCAATATCCGGTTGACCAACAACGAGAAGAACCTGAATAACATCGCCAACGATGTCATTGATGGTCTCTCGATTGAGCTGGTGCGCGGCAACTTGGGTCTTGTGGATAAGATTGGCGGCGAAATGAAGCCGAAGACGGGCAAGGCTTTGTTCATGGATTCCGAGCAGATGGATGCCTTGGAGCTCAATCACACTGTCACTGTGGAGGCATCCTAGTCTGGGGCGCACGGATTTAGGACGCTTTAGAGATAAAAATCAGTCTTTACCACTAGTGTAGTTTAAATCAGGATTTCTGTCTCAAACATGGAAATTTCGCCGTACATCTCGTCCAAAATTCTCAGAGTGCTGATGCGCTGCCCGGGGCCGGGGGGGGGGGGGGGCGGGGGCGGGGGGCGCATTTCTGTGCCTTTGCCACACCTCTCTCCCACCACATGTTGTCTCCTCCGTCAGAGTGAGACACCATTCGTACGCTGTGCTTAAATATGAGCCTACAGTTTCGTTAAGAATTCGAGCATAGTTCGATAAATGTGTAGAATCTGATGAGAGCGAGTATTCAAAGCCAGAAAGGTGTAATACCGGATATCCCCTGATTGATATTTCTAACCTAACCTACTGATATTTGGGTCAACAAGACTTTACTTCCATTTTATCTGACCTTTTTAGCCACCCAAAATTGTGCCGAGTACGCGTTCCGGGTCAGGGCCCTCTCATTGAAACCATAAACCGCCTGTTTGCCCCTGATGCTCTTGCCCTCGAAAGTGGCCTCGCCGCAAGTGTCGGATGTATCCACAAACTCGAAGCCCATGCTCTCAACAACTGTAACAATTTCATCCAACGAGAGTTGCACAAATGGAGCAGTACCCCATAGCAGCGGCCCGAAGTTAATCCAATACCCTCCCGGTTTGAGTGCTGCGTGAATGGTGTCGAAGTAGCTCATGACGTTCCTTGCTGTGTCGATAAAGAAGTGGGTGATAACGGCATCATATTCCCCTCTGCGTCCTTTAAACTCTGAAACAAAGTCGCCCTCGACCAGCAGAATAGAGCTAGCATTCACCCGCGCGTCAGGAAACGAGACACCGCGGAACATGTCGGCGCTGGTCGCATGGTGAGACCAGCTGTCTATGAACGGATGGACTGATTGGAGACCAGGTCTCGGGTGCGCCTCGAGGAATCGATAAGCGAGGTTCATGTACATCGACCACTCGTTCACGGTGACCTCGAAGGCCCCTAGGGAGGCAACCTCGTGTCCCAAACGGCCAAGTCCGGAGCCTGGGAGCAGCACCTTCACGTCGTTTCTAGATTCCTCGGGGAACAGTGACTCCATCGTGCCCAGGATGCAAGGGAACGCGTCTTCGCGTTCTCCTCGGCCCGAGGCAGACCAGTCTCTCACAAAGTGCTTCATTGCTTGAGAGACGCTGACTCCTTCTGCAGGCTGATTTGCCGCGTCCTTAGCCTTGCTGTGTGCGGCGAGCTCCTCGTGTGAGATGCCGTAGTAATCAAGTGCGGTCTCGACGATTTCGTCGCAAAGGTTCTGATTAAGATCATGTAGATTTTCAGCCGTCTCAAACTTTTTCGAGTATCCGATCGCCTTCTCTAATACCTACCCCAGCCGACCAGTCAGTAACAGTGTTAGTGAATCGTTGAAAGCTGCAAAGGACACACCTTTTTCTGGGCCTTGGACACATGATTGTACAAGTCTTTCCATCGATCTAGTTCCGCCATCTGCCTGACCTTGTAACGACTGAATCCAAAGAGGGCCTCCATGAGACGGTGGTGGGGGTGATTCGTATCCCACTTTCCGTGGGACTTGCTCAATCGCTTCAAGAGGCTTTTCTTCTCGTGTTCGTGACGAGGGCTTGGCTCATCCAAGACGTCTTCGAGCGAGACGTCTTCGAGCGTGACGATGACCTCGTGAACCTTGATTAGTGAGTTGATAGGTATCTATTATGATGTTAACCCTTTTTTTTTTTTTGCCTGTTTCAGGGTCTCACATCCCTCACTCTGAGGCACACTGAGAAAATGTGGCGGGAGACTCACTGAGGCCAAGTCACCTGCCTGTGCGACATTGCCTCCGACCACGTCTTCCACCTTATCGATCACGCCGCATCCGAATTGGGTCTCGCCATCGGCACAGACAACACCACAAGCTAAACACGTGAGGAGCCATGACACCGAGTGGTACGCTCTCATGATCACTCTCGAAGACGGTAGTGGACGTGAGTTGGTTGTTCAGAAAACCGAAGCTCTTGAGAAACGATGACCAAACGCAGGAGCTTTGCAGAGATGTCACAGCCACGGAAACTGAGGGACTTTAATTCTAAACTGTCGTCTATCCGATGATGTGAAAGTGAGGGGGTATTCAATGGGGCTGAATCTTGAAGAAATTGAACTGCGTGCATTACAACTGAGAACCCTGATGGCCGCCAAGACCACATACCCAGAAGGATTACGAGACATTCCATACATGGTCGTATGTGTCGGTCAAAATATTCCGATTATTACGCGTAGCGAGGAGGCTGCCATGAGGTACAATCCGATGAATTCCGACTGGCCTCCACTGGACATGCAAGAGTGCTGCTGCACTGTTGTCACCATCCTTTCTTCATGCTTGCCGAGGTGCGTGTCATGAAGGGCGGAGACGGACGGACAGAGCCACCTGAGTATTATCGTGTTGAAGAATTACAATCAAGTTCACAGATCTGGAGCCGTAGAATTTTGTATGGAGATTTTAGGAAATAATGATTGAGCCGTTGCGCTTCTTAGAAGGCGTTGCTTTCCAATGTGTCCCAAGGCGAACTATCTCGATGGTTTGTCTAGGAAGCTTGTGGTGGAACTAATTTTGATTGACAATGTTAGAAATATCACTAAAAAGGTGACGTGGAATTATTTCAGACTGTTATTCGAAATATCCTAGTCCTGCTGATTGCTGAAACTCAACACCCATATTACTTGCGGTACCAAATCCGAGACGTCCTCGTCTTGCGAATCTTGCGCTTCAGCTGCAGCATCGCATACATCAACGCCTCCGCCGTCGGGGGGCAACCAGGCACGTACACATCGACGGGCATGATGCGGTCGCAGCCACGCACGACGCTGTAGCTGTAGTGATAGTACCCGCCGCCGTTGGCGCAGCTGCCCATGCTGATGACCCATCGCGGCTCAGGCATCTGGTCGTAGATCTGCCGCAGCGCGGGCCCCATCTTGTTCGTCACCGTGCCCGCGACGATCAAGACGTCGGATTGGCGCGGCGAGGCTCGGAAGAAAGTCCCCAGCCTGTCCTGGTCATATCGCGGGGCGGATAGGTGCATCATTTCGATAGCGCAGCAGGCGAGGCCGAAGGTCATGGGCCATAGGGAGCTCTCGCGCGACCAGTTTGCAATCTGGTCTAGAGTTGTTCTGTGTGCCGTCACTGTCAGTTCTAGGCCATTATAGATCGTCTATGGGGATTGGCAGACATACAGGACGTGAGACACTAATCCGGTGTGCCCCTCCTGGCTCGGTAGAGCCAACTCTTTGCGGACTGTGCCCGATTGCCGTGTCCCGTTTGCCTCTGTTAGGCTTTGACCAACTGGACGACGCTCATTTGTGGACTTGCTCGAATCCACTGATCGAATTTGACTGTCGTAGAATCGTCGAATAGTCCTCTGGCGAAGTACAGAGAAGCCTTGGGATGAGCGCAAGATTTTGGACCCGATAAACAGCATGTTCATGAATATCGATAGTAGACGAACAGAACGACACCCCCTGAGGAAGATTACAGAGAATGAAATGCTTCGGCGAAACCTTGGGGCCAGTTGAGGTCTCGGGCCGGACCAAATTGTGTATGCGAATTGTCCTCGGATTCGCTCTTCGCTTAAGCTAGCTCGTCGTATTTCGCATTGTCCCGCTACAAGTATCGATCAAATCCGCTTCATCTGTTGATACGGGTGCAGCATCATTTTTCACCTCGTCTAGACTTCAAAATATTTTGAGAGAAAGATCATCTTTCTGGAACGTGTCTTGAGGTTATGGTCATTCGAAGATGTGCTTGTGCGGCCAATCTAAGAATTCTCTGCATGGTTCCTGCTCTGCAATCTTATCGTTGATGTCCTTTAACAACTCCCGACCCCATCCCCTGAGAAACCAGTAAATTTTGTCCAGGGCATGTACGAATACAGCGTAATATGCTAATATCAATAGCGCCTGGGGCTTGTAATCCTTGATGTCAATGACAACGCTGTCGGGGAGAAAAAATGGCCATAGCAGTATTGCCCCAACCTCTACATTGACACCGGCGTGACCTATCTGCACAGCCGAGACTTCGAGGATCGTGACTGCCTTTTCGTAGTCGCCTTTATCTTTGAGGGAGACGTGTTCAGTCAGGAAGCGACGAAGATCAGAAAGTGCGCTGTATACATCTTTTGGAAGCAGAGAATATTCCAGGGACGGTTTCCTGGATGAATATTTAGCCTAAATAATTTCTCCAATTTCAGAGGAAAGAACCCACGGATCTGGTTGAGGGTCAACTGGGGTCAGCCAGACACTGGTCACAAGCGGTGCCAGATTGGTGCTGTTGAGCTGGGGTATAAATGGCAGCAGAACTGCCTTGACCCCCTTTGTGACCGAGATTAATTCTAATGTCCTGGAAATAGCCGTCGCCTCCGCCTCCGTTTCGTCACACGGCTGCATGGACATGGACAGCACATAAGCTATGACTATTGTGGCGAAACAGAAGATGGGCCGCCAATTAGCAGCGCTTACGTCCGAGAGAAGAGCCGTAAAGTGCTGCTGGCCGGTCGAGTGATGAAAAGCCGAGCGGGTAAGGTAGATGTCGCGCCGGTCCGGGATCAGGAATGCCTTGTGAAGTGCAGCGAGCGACAAGACGCCGTGCAGCACAAACTCATTCGCATAGCCCTCTTGCGGAAATAGCACCCTCCATACATGTCGTGCGGCTTCCTGTTGGGCCATGGTGTTGCTTGTGACAGTGCAGTAATGGTGCATTAATTCAATGTCACGTCCCCAGGAATGGCCCAGGTCGAATATTGCCGATCCATTATGACAACATGAGCTCGCACAGGGATGGTCCACCGGCCTGCCCTCTACTGCTGGAGAATCAGCTGTGACGGCGGATGGAGTTCCTGTGGGAGGGTTCCAAACTTGGTCCGGGTTGGGGGTGTCGCGTCCATAGTTACAGGTGACTCCATAACGGGTGCAGTTGAAGCATGATGGTTGTATCTCATCACACTGCACGCATGTCAGCGCTGGATACTCAGCGGGCTAGGTACCACGCTCAGGCATACCTTGACCTTGCGGCGCTTGCACTCCCTGCATCCCTTCCGGGACTTTGTGTGAGGGCGGCGACTAGTACCGACCATGGGGAAGATCAGAGGCGCGAATCCTTCGAACAGACACGCGATAGAGACGGGTGAGGGACGATACACTGTGAGGGGGTTAGAAGTCGCAAGTGTTGAGCAATACTAGTACAGAGCTACTTTGACAATGAATGAAGGTGGTGGCAGGCATAAAAGGATTGAGTTTCGATGAGCGAGATGCGAGGAGCGAATACTCGTATTTCGACCCACTTAGGTTTAGCTCTCTTTCTTGGTCCATTTTAGTCTAGCCAGCCCCCCGTTTGCATGCATGTGATCTGTGCTCGGGAGGCGCGTCGGCCCATGTCCGGGACAACGACACACCAACATTGATGGGTCTCTGATGGCCGGGGCCACGAACGGTCCCACCGGTGAAAACAAGAGCCTCGCATGGGAGAACTTCTCAATGGCTGTGGATTCTTATGGTTACTGGGATCAGCCAAGTTCATTCGTATCTTGCGGTTGTGCAAGGGGCAATGCCCTTGCGATGGGGACTCGCATATCTCGCAGATTTTCCTTGAGTCGCATCGAAACAGACAAATGTGACTAGAAAAACTTGGATTATAACCCCGTTTCGGGCCTTTCATGATGTTCAGGATGCCAGATGCCATTTCTCCACTAATAGAGCCACTTCTTTTTTTCTCATGAAAAATCTATGTCGTCTGCGACAAATCTCAAGCGTATCACGAATATTGGCCGCACCCACGCTTCCTTTTATCCTGCGACTGTGCATTTTTTTGCTCATGTAGTAATCTTGGATCCGAACTAGAAGCCACCCATTCCCCTACACCATATCAAGAACAGAAGCATGCCAAATCATGTTTGGATGGTTTGGTTGCGCATAATCTTCTCAACATTTGGTTCGAGTTTCCGTAGTCGGCATTGCAGCTTGGTATTGGCATCAACGCTGATCCCAGCTTCGAACTGCACAGGCGCGGGCCTGCCTTCTCCGGGGAGAAACTGCCAGTCGTATAAGAGCAGCAAGTGGCTAAGCAGTATTTTGATCTCGTTGGCGGCAAAGAAACGACCAGGGCAGGCGTGTTTTCCAAAGCCGAACAATAAGTGCGCTGGGGTAGGCGACACGAATTGCCACGTACTTTCCTGTCCTGTTTGCTGGCGCAAGTCCAAGAACCGGGCCGCGTCAAACTTTTCCGGGTTCTCGTAGATGTCTGGGTCCATATAGTTGGACGCGACTATGACTGAGCTTCCTTTTGGCAACACAATCCCGTCTGAGAGTCTGAAGTCCTCAATCACCGCGCGATTCATAGAAGCCATTGCAAATGGGTGGAACCTTTGGCTTTCCTTAAGGAAAGAATCCATCAATCTGAGCTTGTACAGCGATGTCTTTGTCCAGCCGAACTCGGTTATGACTTGGACGATCTCCTGTCGAAGACGTTCAGCCAGGCCAGGGTGCTCGCAGATGTCAAGCAGAGCAGTGCAAGTAGTTTCCGTAGTCGTGTGAATAGCGGCCAAGTCCATTGCAAGTTGGCCCGCGGCGTAGTTGACATTTGGGTCCCCCTTTGAGCCTTCGTACATCCAACCCAGGGAATCTGCTGTATTCGGGAGCTTCCGGCCGTCCTTTAGCGCTTCATCAATGGCACCCTTTCGACGCTGCATTTCAGGGTCGATGATTGAGTGGGCATCTCGAACGGCCTTGCGGATGCTTCGACCTTGCGGTATCAGCCAGTAGGCAATAGGTCGGAGGAACGGAGGACAAGTCCGCATCATGAAAGATACGATAAACAGGTCGATGGCATAGGTTTTTGAGATCTCGAGCCACCTCTTGTTGCGACACAATTTTTTGCCGAGGAACACCCTTGAAGAGATACGCGCTACCGCCGTGGCGATGACATCTCTGATAGGGCTGGTGTTCCACTCCAGTCCGTCTCCGAACAGGTCAGAGACCGTCGCAATCGTTTCATCGACAAGGTCCTCGGTCACCAGGCCAAGAAACTGGGTAAGTTTGACCCTAACTGTGTTCTGGACGAGTGCGTCGTTGGTCAAAGCCATTCGATGGGCGTCGAAACCAGGGTAGTTGACGAAAAAGTCCTTGTCAATTAGTGCGCGGATACGGAAATCAGACTGAAGGAATGCTTACATTTGCTAACGCGGTCTTGAAATCTAGGGAAGGGTGGTCCCGAATCTCGTTTGCATACCTATTGGGCAGGACAATCTTGCGTCCTATTCCAGTCATGACCTGAAAAGGCCCAGGGAACTGTGAACGATATCAGTGTGCTTGCATGACTGTATGACGATGGGAGAGTCGCACCAGCTTTGCACCTTCTGAAATGGCTTTCCTGCCATTGTACAGCCAGGTTTCTTTTGCAGATTTCCCGTCCAGCGTGACTATGGGAAACTCGGAAGATGTATCGCCTCTACTGAACCAACACATCGTGACAACAAGAACTACTGTTAGAACAGCCACCTGCACTGAGACGGGCCAATTCCCGGGACGAAGATGGTGAATGGTCTCCATGTTGTACCGCCGGACCATAAGCATCATGTAATAGATAGATTGAGACGGATGGAAAGAATGGTTTACGACGTCCACTGGGAAGTGCAGCGCAGCCCAATTTATACAAGGGGTGTCAATGGGAGACAGCACCCCCGTCTGTTTGCGATTTATTCAGGTAATGGGTTCGGTAAGTACTAGGGGCTTGAAGTACGAATACTCGCTTGCAGTGCGAATACTCGTACTCGGGTGTGCCAGTGGCTGCACTCATAGCTATATATTAGCTAAATCTGACTCGTCTTATGTGGCAAAGATCAAATCCAGAGTTTTGTCTGAATACCAGTCTTCAGGGAGGGCTTCCAATGTCAGACCACACCGTGCAAGACGAGTACCCCAGCAGCTGGATGTTGATACTATCCAATGGCTATGGAGCTATCTCCATACTGGTGTTCCATATATGTACACGCATTTTCGGAGCCCTGATGACTTTGAGAGAGTTCTTTTGCGAAGACTTTCTGTAGCAGAGTGCATCTCCGCCTCGGGAGTTGCCTGCTAAAAGGATCCTTGGAACCCCAGTGATGCAAGCGCTGATGCGAGAAACATCTACATAGCGTAGAGAGACAAAAATACATCGGCCTGTGGCCGCCTCGGAACGAACAGGTTCTGCATGCTTGTCCGATTCTGGTTCCCGCCAATATATGGAGAACCTTGGCCCCACCCGAGAGGCTACCCTGGTGCGCAAGCTATAGCTAGGCACTTGATTTCAAATCGAATTCCATCATGCCGAAGGAGTCCAGGGGGCTCGTGGACTCATCGGTGAAGTGCGTCTTGATTTCGGTCTCGGTGCTAGCCAGGATGGTGTTGAAGTCCCAGTAAGGGATCATATTGCTGCCCGGGAGCAAAGCGGCAACGACGACGCCCTCGTCCTCCTCCAGTCCGAAGGTGACGTGCTTTTGCGTGAACTTGGGCGGCTTTCCATATTTCTCGGTATAGGCCCGGAAGGCCCAGTCCGAGACGCGCAGCGTGTAGCGTTTGTTCTGGTCTGGAACGGCGGGAAATTTGGGGTGATTCTGGTTGACCTCATGGGGGACGAGGAGGAGGTAGTCCTCGTGGATGTAGACGGCGAATGGAATGTATGGAGAGGTGAGTTTGCTCAAGTATTCCTTGTCCTCGACTTCAAACGGCCCAATTAGCGAAACGCGTCAAACGGCCCGGGGGGCGCACGAGGGGGAGGGGGCAGGGGCTCATAACTTACATGTCAACATGATGGCGGCTGATCTTGGGTTCGTGTAATGCTGTGTAATCTTGGTCTCCCTGATTGGTAATAATCACGGCGGGGTGTTGTGATAGAAAAGAGAAGAGTCCAACAAAAGGGAGTGGTCTGTGACAGGCAGTTTCTCAATCTCTGTAGCAACCAACGTGGACCTACCCAGCTCGGGGCTGGTGCCCACCCAGTACAAATTTCCCCTAACAATTTTCTAATAAGATCAAGTACCTTCTTAGTCAGCACAAAAGAAGCCCCACATTTTCAAAAGCTCAATCTAGAAGCTACAGCGGGGCCCCAGATCGTGCAGAGGACGCTGTATTGCATACCTCACCTGGGCAGCCTACATATACCTCGTCACATCTAAAGTGATGACACCCTTCGCCGGATCCTGATCTGCGTCTTCCCCGGAGGCACCATCATGTTTAGAAAAGACCTCCTCTCCATCGGCTTCCCAACCAGCTCAGCCTCATAGTTCAATATCATATATGCCAGTGCCTGCTTCATTAGCTGGGCAGCAAACCACCTCCCAGGACAAGCGTGGGTCCCAAACCCAAAAGGCAGGAACGAGACCGTAGTCGTCGTGACGAGCTCACGCTCCCCGCCATCCGTCCCAGCGATACCCTCAAAAGGCCTCGAGAAGCGGAACGCATCGAAGAGCTGCGGGTCATCGTAGTAGCCCGGGTCAAGATGCACATTCTGCGTGGGGAACGCCATGCGCACGCCCGGCCCGACGCGGAGCCCGTTCCTGATATCGATTTGCCCCGCCGTCACGTCTCGAAACAGGCCGGTGACCACCGCGTCCGACACACGCATCGACTCGCGCAGGGCCGAGTCGAGGCGGTATAGGGCGTCGAGGGACTCACTAGTCGTGAGGCCGGGGTGTTGATTCGACACGCGTGCGCATTCCTCCTCCAGGCCGGCGAGGATATCCTCACGAGCGGCACTATTGTGTATGTCGACGATACAGGTTGTGAAGGTGTGGGTGACGGCCATGATCACAGGCGCAAGCGAGTTTATCAAGCGTAGGGCTATGCGCCCAGTGTCCAACTGGCCGGGGCCATCGTTGGCACATGTATGGATCATCCATTGAAGAAAATCGTCCTAGGCACCGAAGCAGGTAGTCAATATAATGTTCAGTACAAGGTGGCTAGCTCGAGGCTTTGACGTCAAATGTGAGCGGTGCACGTACCGGGCCGTTGTCGTTGTCTTCGTCCCATTTCCTGATGCGCTCCTGAACCACAGGAGCTAGTATGTCCATGATGCGTGCTTGAAGATACACAGGCCGGAGTGCCACCAGCGGCGCAATAATCCACCTTATAGCAGTTGGGAAGCAGTTTATAAAAGTGCCGCCGGTCAGCAGTGAGTTGGCGTACTGGCGGAACAATTCCACCAGTATCTCATCACAGCTGACAGGTAGGCCGGTGAGTGTATACAGTAAATTGCGGGACACAACTTGACCACATATCTCGAAGACATCCTTCGTCGTCCACTCCGCATCGGTGCCCCATATATCGTCGAAGGCGGAGCTGATCTCGTCGGCCATTGTAGGAACCAGACGGCCCACGTCCTCCCGAGCCATCTTGCGGCGTACGACGTCAAATTGTGGTACTTTCTGGTAGACAGGCTTCTTGATGACATATGGTAGCTGGATGCTCTCGACCATGCCGGGCAAGTTGGTCCACTCGCCCTCGCTCGTCTTGTCCGGGCGCGACAGCAGAGGCAATAGCGAGGGTGGCAGAACCAGCACGGCGCCGCTTCGCACCCACGGCGTGGGCAGCGCGAATGGCTGGTCTAGTGCCTTATTGAACTCTTGATAACCATTGTCTGCAAGCTGTTGCATTGAAAAGATGCACGACTGAGTGGGAATGCGGAACGAGACCCGGGTCCGGTGCGTGACACCCACCATGGAGACTTTGGCCCATATTCCATCCAAAGATCGCGTTCTGACCCAGCGCGAGAAAAGGTAATAGGTCACGAGGAAGCAGATGTTGGCTATAATCAGCCAGAAGAGGCATTGTATCCAGGAAACCATGATGTGGGCGATACTTTGCTTAGTCAAGCAAAGACCTTTGTGATCAATGTGATCAAAAGTTAGTGATGAACACGCAGTGTCTTTTTGTTCACCTTTTTTCTTCCTAGAATGTGGACGACCAAGTAAGTATCAACACGTGCATCGTTAGCGGCCCTGTCAGACGGGAGGTGTGATATGGATGTCGACCGTGGTGGGGCGTCAGCTTAAAAGGTGAAGTGGTCACACCACTTTCGATAAAGTGTTGCCTAAACCTGCAGGTACAACTTGAGTCTAGCCTATTTCGATTATATTCTGGGGGCGGGATACGGAGACCAAGACCTGCTATTTGTAGTACCGTGCGCATTACCCCTGAAATATGATACGCCGACATTCTTTGCAGCCTACATACTTGCGGTTCCATTAGGCTCGTAAGTAATTTGTAAAGTGGTAAGCTTTTGTTATGGCGGACGTCAAGTGGAGCGATTCCACGGGAATACCTAGGTAGGGATACGTCTGCCAGGTTACTATACAAGTACAGAAAATTACGATTGCCCGCTGAGCCCGTCAAATGTTCCCAAAAGAAAAATATTTAAATTCAAATTTTACGGCAGAGATCGTCCCCTGCGCTTCTCAATACACCCAGCATGCCTCATACAGTTCCTTGCTTCTGTCGGCAGCTGCCGATATCTTCGCTCGGTCGCTGAGTATGTCTGCCTAAGTCGACCCTAAGGATGACAGGTTCAACACTCTCAATTCGAATAAATTTCCACATTTCCACCCAATGTCTGCGAACCCCGCGGACACCTGTTGGCGTATTTTTGGATTTTAACGCCCCTTGTAGGTGGCTTAAAAGAAAGGGTTACTGCCTAGGTAACCCGGCAGTCGTCGTATTGTAACATGAGGCTGGCTACCTGGTAAGATCGGCGAAAACCCATCGTCTCGGAGAAATAATGTTAATGCTCGAAGACCTCCTTCAAGTAGACAAAGGGAGATCCAAACGCGCAGCTGATGGGTGTATATACGTTGCTCTCGACAGCTTGCCCGAGATCACAATATCACCACGGACGACGACCGTAGTCGAGATCTCGTGTTGAAGCCACCGGCACCTCATACGGTAACCGAAAGGACGTACATAAGAGTAGTGGACGGTGGTTAAATTGATTTGAGTGGGCCTGCGGCCGGCTGCCCTTGCATGGAAAGCGCGCCGAACCTCACCCCGCGTGCGTTCCCACAGAAAACCATGCGGGGAAGTTACACTCATTATCGAGACCGGGCAGGCCTCTGGGGGAATTAGGGCCGAGGAGGGCTTTTCCATAAGTCATGTCAAGATCTACCATGCTAACAGTCTTTAGCCTAAAGTGAAGCCAAGCCAAGTACGTCGCTGCTGGAGGTCCCAATAATTCTTTCTCCAAATACACCCCGCAATGAGGAGAACAGCTGTATATAATTTCGTCTGCCAGCTCACATCATGAGCTGCGAGACACGATGTCAGGTCAAACCGGCACGACAAGATGCGCACGCTACTGTGGTTTGTCTCCTTTGGCTTCGCTGCCGCTGAGAACGGAATCGACGGCTGGCTGAGATACGCTGCGTTACCAACCGACGTCCGCGGTGACAATGCCGCCCCAAATTCTATCGTCGCCCTGAACAACACTAAGACCAGTCCCGTGTACGTGGCTGGACAGGAACTGCAAAAGGGCATACATGGAATTCTGGGCCAGAGTGTCAATATATTCTCCCAAGCAGTTGGGAGTAGGTCGACGATCACTGTCGGAACCATCGAGTCATTCACCTCGATCAACAATAGCGCAGTGGAGGACATTCCTGACCTCGAAGACGATGGGTTCTGGCTCGACACCAAAGACGGCAGCGTCCAGATAGTCGGACAAAATGAACGAGGTGCCCTGTACGGCGCATTTGAGTACCTGTCGATGCTCGCGCAGGGAAATTTCTCGGAAGTGGCATACGCCAGTAACCCCAGCGCGCCAATCCGCTGGGTCAACGAGTGGGATAACTTGAATGGCAATATCGAAAGAGGCTATGGAGGCCCGTCCATATTCTTCACGCCCTCCTGGGCCATTGCTGATGATCTAAGCCGGGTCTCTCAGTACGCTCGACTGCTCGCATCGATCCGCGTGAACGGGATCATTGTCAACAACGTCAACGCCAATGCGACCCTCTTGAACGCAGCAAATCTCGCGGGCCTCGGCCGTATCGCGGACGCAATGCGGCCATACGGTGTCCGAGTGGGGATATCGCTCAACTTTGACTCCCCAAAGACACTCGGCGGGCTGAATACGTCAGACCCGCTGAATCCTGCGGTGATACAATGGTGGGATGAGAAAGTTGGTCAATTACACGAGCAGGTGCCGGATCTGGCCGGATTCCTCATAAAGGCCAATTCGGAGGATCAACCCGGCCCGCTGACGTACAACCGCACACTTGCGGACGGTGCCAACATCTTCGCCAGAGCTTTGAAGCCTCACGGGGATGGCGTCGTAATGTTCAGGGCCTTCGTGTACGACCATCACATCAATGAGTCGAACTGGAAGAACGATAGGGCCAATGCTGCAGTGGACTTCTTTAAAGAGCTGGATGGCCAGTTCGATGATAATGTCGTCATTCAGATCAAGTACGGCCCGATCGACTTCCAAGTCCGCGAGCCGCCGTCGCCATTATTCGCAAATCTGCCTAACACCGCTATGGCCATCGAACTTCAGGTCACCCAGGAGTATCTGGGCGAGCAGGACCACCTTGTGTACCTTCCTCCGCTCTGGAAGACCATCCTCGATTACGACCTCAGGGTCGATGGCGAGCCATCGGTCATTCGCGACATTCTATCTGGACAGCGCTTCGATAAGGCTCTGAGCGGTTATGCGGCTGTCGTCAATGTCGGCACAAATTCGACGTGGCTCGGAAGTCACCTGGCAATGTCGAATCTGTATGCCTATGGTCGCTTGGCATGGAATCCTCAAGATGACGAGGTGGCTGTGCTGGAGGATTGGACGCGTCTCACTTTTGGACTTGACGAGACCGTCATTGACACCATTACTAAGATGTCCCTAGAGTCATGGCCAGCGTATGAGAACTACACGGGCAACCTAGGGATCCAGACACTGACGGATATCACTGGCCCGCACTACGGTCCAAATCCAGCCTCTCAAGATGATAATGGCTGGGGCCAGTGGACACGTGCGGACGCGGACTCGATCGGTATGGATCGAACAGTCAAGAACGGCACCGGCTTCTCGGGTCAGTATCCGCCAGAAATCGCAGCGATGTACGAAGACATCGAGACCACGCCCGACGACCTGCTGCTGTGGTTCCACCACGTGCCGTACACCCAGCAGCTCAAATCGGGCAAGACCGTCATCCAGCACTTCTACGACGCCCACTACGCGGGCGCCGAGACGGCGCAGACGTTCCCGAAGCAGTGGGCGGCGCTCGAGGGCCTGATCGACGACGAGCGATTCGGCGACGTCGCCTTCAAGCTCGAGTACCAGGCCGGCCACTCCATCGTCTGGCGCGACGCCATCAGCGAGTTCTACCTCAACAAGTCCGGCATCGCCGACGAGGCCGGGCGCGTCGGCAGTCACCCCTGGCGCATCGAGGCAGAGGACATGCAGCTCGAGGGTTACAAGCCCATTGCCATCGTCCCGTTTGAAGCCGCGTCGGGCTACACGGCCGTCATGACGACGAGCAACACCACGGCCGGCACGGTGTCCGCCACGGTCGACTACCCCTCCGGGACGTACGACATCGCAGTCAACTACTACGACGGCGTCGGCGGCCAGTCACGGTACGAGATCTTCCTGAACGACGAGTCGTTGGGCCAGTGGGTGGGCGACCTGGAGTGGAAGTTGGGCCACCAGCAGTGGCCGGCGTTTGCGCCCGACGGCCACTCGGCGACGCGTGTCACGTTCCGGGACGTCAGGGTCGAAAAGGGCGACGTGCTCAAGATCGTCGGCCAGCCGGATGGCACGGAACCCGCGCCGCTCGACTACGTGGCGTTGTTGCCGGCGGGCGTCGTTGATTAGCTTGATTACTGCGACGCCGTCGCAAGGCTCGAAGATTGGTGTAGTGATATCAATTGGTAGAAAGGCTTCAATCAGATGTCATGCGTGAAAAACATCGCTGCTGTAGAGAGTGATGAAGGTTTTGAGTTATCTACCTAATTTATGCGTGATAGAACAGATAGACAACGTTACAGATGATGATGTCCCAACAAGTACTCATAACTTCGGCGCCGGCACAGTGCGGTTGTTCTTGTTGTTATCCTGGCTGGCGCTCTTCCTCGGATGCGCTATGTAGGTCGTTGATACCTGCTCATCTCGGTTTGCAATCAAAACTTTCAACATATCTAT
Organism: Diaporthe sp. NJD1; assembly: GCA_013842865.1. NCBI lineage: Eukaryota > Fungi > Ascomycota > Sordariomycetes > Diaporthales > Diaporthaceae > Diaporthe > Diaporthe sp. NJD1. The sequence continues at coordinate 322,381 of JACDXY010000014.1, read as the reverse complement.
AGGCCCAGTGATCTGTACAACCTTAACCTTTGGACTGTTTTTTATCACCTCCGCTCTGAGAGCGTCCCAGTCAGGTGGGGCATCGGTCTGAGGATCATTTTTGTTCGGAGGAGTAGTAGCAGCTCTGGCTTTGGAAGGGGCAGCAGGAGTACCAGCTCCGGGTGCGGGTTTCGCAGCAGTTTTGGCAGCGGTGGAAGCACCAGCCCCTGCCATGGATGTAGTGGCTGTAGCTCCCTTGGCTGTTGTCTGGCTGGCCTTCCTAGGGTCTTCTGGGTTTAAAGCCATTTTAATAGTTTGTAGGGATTAGTGAGATGGTGTTTTTGCAAGTTTTCGATTTTTTCTGTCTTGATTGTAGTTTTCGGCTTGGCTGCAGAGTCTAGCAATGTGGCGGCGACGAATAGACTCCGAAGTCTTTTAGCGTAGATGAAGACGTGATTCTCCTTGTTGGCTTGGTCACGTATTGCAACACGTAAGGAATAATGGATTCATATTCAGAGGTTGTAGAAGGAAGGAATGCAGCGTGTGCTGCAGCCTACGCGTCTGCCTATATGCTATCGAATGGGGGTCACTGCACGTACCCACTTATATACGTACATACCATTCCTACACTCTTTGTAAATCTTTGAGTTGATAGGGAGATGGTGGATGCAGAGTACGTCACACAGACGGAAGCATCCGCAACAGAAGTTGTCAAGCTAAAGAGTGATACAAATAAGAGACCGGATATTCGCACCTCCTAAGTCAGAGGGTACACCCGTACATAATCACGTAAATTGGGTGTAGGTTGTTAATTGTGCATAGGCTGTAACATGTATGGATGTATCATCTGTTTCTGTAGTTGCAAGCATCCATTCTCTAAAACTTTGCACCATAAACATCATGCCAGAGGTCAATAGAAGTGCAACACTTTGTGCCAATCAGTGACAAAAAGCAAAAACATACAACACCGGGTATTCGCTGGTCGTCACCGACCCAACTACTAATCCAGCCGTTACCAGCTTGTCTATGGGAGAGCGGACGGGATCCCGAATTTTCTGGTACGTATGGTCGTATGTGCTTCTTTGGAAAGTTTGGTCGTATATATATAATGTTTGATGCTGTCAGGGCCCTACTAGTAGATGCGGTCACTGCTGCCTGCTACAATTTTGACATATATCCACCAGTGTGTCTACAACCAGGGCGAGGGGGTTTCTGCTCTACATCATCCAACTCACAAGCAATGGCTTCAAGCTACCGAGAGGAGCTGCTCCGACTCTATGGCCCTTATCGGCCACCAAGGGTGCCACCACGGCCCTGGTCCCCCCCAGATGACCCTGACAGGCCCTCGCTGCCCTACCTGGCGGGTTTCAAGGCACGCATTCAATGCCATATCGCTCCTGCGCCCTTTGGCGACGAAAGTCTGTACGGCTCTTGGCCGCGTGAACGGCTGTCCAGCGCCGAGCTGCAGACCTTGACGCAGAGCGCTCTCGTCGTGTCACACCCACCGATCGAGGCAACGACGACGCCTTCCGACATGGAAGTCGCATCAGAGATGGCCCAGTTTACAATAACTTCGCATATCAGCGTCGGCTGCGGGTCTGGCGCCCAGGTCGTCGTCTGCACCGTGGCCAAGGACGGCGAGCCGTCTTTCCAGGCCGTCGCTAAGATTTACGACGCGCTCTACTATCGCTTCAACCACAGCGTAGCAATGCTGCCGCGAGACGTCACGGCTGAGGCGGACAAGGACTACGCGGCGGAGGCTGCTGCGTATGAACAGCTGACCAGCGCTGGTAGAGCAGGTCAAGTCACTCCGGCATACTACGGATCATGGACATTCAACCTCCCTATTTCAAGCGGTGGCGTGCAACAGATGAGGTCAGTCCGCCTTGTGCTTATAGAGCACCTGCAGGGACCGAACCTCAAGGGCTTGCGGATCCAGAACAGCGCCCACATTCGAGCTGGCCGGGACGCTTTTCACCTTCCCGAGGAGTATCGTCTTGAAGTACTCGCGCACGCCATGGACGCCTATGTGCGTGCACTGCATTGTGGCGTTGAGCAAAACGATTTCGCCGATCGTAACGTCTTGATCTGTTCCAAAGATACCAGCATTACTACAGACACCACAGATACCAGCATCCCTCGTGTTGTGCTCGTCGACTATAACACGGCGATTGTCTACAGCCGCACACTCGACCGGAGACCTGCGGAGGAGAGCTCGGCCTTGCCGGTGAACCCTATGCAGTGGTTTTGGAAACAAGCGATAGGCGGAGATTTCCTCGGCTGGGTGCCACCTGAGTGGGAGGCTGTTCGGAAGCCAATGCAGGAGTGGCTTGTGCAGAGATTTGGCAGTGAGGAGCAACGGGCGTTATACGAACCAGTAACCAAGGAGCTTAAAATCGATGAATGGTAATTGTTAGATGAAAGACGACGGGACTGTGTGAGAAAACAAGCAAAGGTCAAAGGCTATAAATGTATAGAAATTCCTTAGCGTTTACTCAAGACGGAACCGTAACATCAAGATTGTTGAACACTAACTCATGGCCACGACCTTCAAGGGGCCCTTGTCGTTGTCATGACTTGCTTTGGGGTTGAAGATTGAAAGGCTTATTTTGATGAGGTTGAATAAGATGAATTAGTTATGTACCTAGGTAGACTTTTCACCCAAGACCTGTACGCTCTGGAGGAGAGGTGTGGCGTTGGCCTGAGTGACAGTAAATCGAATCTGCGTGGCCGGTACAGCTGCGCCCAACCTATCGATCCGTTTGTACCCGAGAGAAGTGCCATTGATGGCCGTCTCATACGTTCCATTCACGGCAACTTCAATGGTATAACCACCAATGCGCTGGCCCAAAGCAATGTGCTCTTGAACTATGAAAGCATCCACCGAGTACGCACCACCGAGATCGATCTCCACCCACGCCGTGGTCTCGTTAGCATCGACGGCCTAGTAAGTAGCGGCATCATTGTTGATCACGTTGGCCGGTCCATACAGCGCCGCATCCCCGTCTCGGATGCTGCTCGCAGTCACGTTGAGCCCAGGCGTCAGGATCTCCCGGTCGAAGAAAGCATCGCGCAGCCCCTTGAAAGCCACGAGCGAGTCAACATCCCCCTGCTGGATGACGCCGTCCGTGTCAGGCGGCACATCAAGCAGCAGGTTGACGCTCCTGGCCACAGACTGCATATACATATCCATCAGCGCTTGACCCGTCTTGGGCGCCTCGCTGGCGTGCCAGAACCAGCCGTCGCGGATGCGCGCGTCGGCCTCGGCGGGCGTCCAGTACAGCCCGTCCCGCACGCCCGCCTGCAGCTCGTCCCCGCCGTAGCGCGCGTCGTCCTGCGTGCGGCTGATGGTGTGCCAGTTGGTGGCGACCGTCACGCCGTCCTCGTTGCCGACCCAGCGCGCGTCGACGCCCTGGTGGCCCCACATGACGGCGCCCGGCTGGTGCTCGCGGATAATGTCGCGGAACCACGTCCAGTTGAAGGTCTGCACCGTGTCCGAGCCGCTGGCGCCGTCGAGCCAGATCTCGAACAGCTCGACCGGGGAGGAGTCGTCGAGCGTCATCGTCACGAGCTCGGTGAGCTGCGCCGCGTACAGCGCGTTGTAGTCGCCGTCCGTCGCGTCGCCAAAGATCTGCGGCTCGTCGTAGATGGTGCCCGCGAGGCCGGGCTTGGGCATCGCCGGGTCGCGGTGGATGTCCCACGGCGACAGGTACACGCCGAACTTGATGCCGTACTTCTTGGCTGAGGCGGCGGCCAGGCGGACCACGTTGGTCTCGAGCCCCAGGGCGGTGCGGTTCTTGGCCCACACGCCGTTGGCGATCTTGTACGTTGTCGTGGACGTGTTCCAGAGCGCCATGCCGTCGTGGTGCTTTGCCGTCAGGATCATGCCCGTCATTCCCGCGTCGGCGAACGTCTTGGCCCATTGGTCTGTGTCCAGGCCGACGGGGTTGAAGACGTCTGGCGGGCTCTGGCTTCTTCCCCACTCCTCATCTGTGAAGGTATTTGGCCCAAAGTGGATGAAGGCATAGTATTCTAGTTCATGCCAGGCGGCCTGTCGCTCTGTGGGCACACGGAGATATGCTGTTGGCGGGCCATCTTGGGCATGAGTCGGAGAAGCGAACAAGACAGATGAACAGACCAAGGTGAGGAGGAAACGATGGCACCAGCCAGATGCCAGGCAAGTCAATGATTTCACCATATTTTCAAAGACAGCTTTTGGCCCAGATATCTATAACAAAAGCTGACTTCTGGCGATTCGAGACTACTTGCTGTGCTGGTTCGTTAAAACAGCGTTTCCATTGTTTGTACAGAGGATGAGGAGTCGGCGTGTGCCAAACCGAGCTGTGATCGCCCGTGGCATGCCCGCCCGCGTCGTATTCACCGCGGTCCAGAGATTGCCAAGAGATTATTTGACGATGCAACCTCAATCGGGATATTCGGTATAAAGAAACAACCCAGCGGATGTCATATTGGGTTAGCGCGGGGATTACCCATGTCTACGATATAACGTTACCTTTTCAGTAGATATTCTGGTAAGTAACATTCTGTATCGTATTCGCGGTCCGCAAGACTCGTGATTAGGAAATGAAAACGATTTGATAAATAGCATGTGTTGAGCCTCCACCTTGCAAACTGTAGGTAATGTTGTTGGTAACCACGAGACTGGAGCGTTCGGGACCAAAATACAAATCAACCATCGAGAGAATTATCCGTGGAGCCTGATCCAGTCTTTGCGAATGGCACTCATTCTCCACGGCCACAGACATGCAAGACAAGTCTTAATTTTCTTGGTTCTGTGATTCTTTCGGGTTTTGAGGTGAGTACTTCCTCCCATTGGTCTCTCGCTACTTAGCTTGTTGCCTCAAAAGGCTGGTCTCTGGCCATAAGAGACAACAGACAGTTAGCCCTGGAGCACACTTGCACCGGCGAATCGAATAGATTGCGAAGAGACTCCACTTCACAAGTGACGTATCCCAGTAACGCATCTGTCTGTACCTATGCACTTCCCTCCCCTACTTGACCTGTCAACTGCCAGAACGTGCTGCATTCAGCCGAATCTGTTACAAGCCTCCCAAGGTCAACAACACTGGTATTTGTGGTTATTCTTTAGAAATTTCAATATCGTTGGATGTGTATACCCATATATTGACTTCCGAAAGATTATCCATAGCGTTTGTCCATGACAACATTAAGTATCTGGGTAGGAATGCAAAGTCATACACCATATGCTCTACTAACTTAAGTTCCGAGAGTGCATTCTGGTAATTAAATTTCAAGTGGCACATTTCACTCTCAAGTCATAGACACTACACAAAGATTTTCAGTGGTCGAACCTGGTTACTCAAACACGGGGGAAATTACTTGCAGGTTTAGGATATGTTTAGGTTCCACCCCCCCCCCCCCTTCTCTGATTTAAGCGATTGAATAGACTCTGGTCAACTTCTCAATTCATTCGCTAGAAAAAGCTATTTGGTGACTTATCGTCGTCTACGAGGTGACACGAAGTCCTCAATAATACTGTTGAACAAATCAGGGTTCTCCCAGAACATTAAGTGGCTCCCTCTCTCTTTACTGGTAAAGGTACGGCTCTTAGCCCCAGGAATTTGCGTAGCTGCCCATGCAATACCCGAGGCATCATTCACACTGTCATCTCCTGATATGACCAGGCAGGGAATGTCGATGCGGGGTAGCACATCACGCCAGTCGGCAAATGCATGGTTGATGAGCAGGGTCGCGGCGTGCTGATCGCTGATCTTTTGGTTCTCGGCGAGTATCCACTTGTAGTCTGCTTCAGTGACGTTGGAAGTCAACATCTTCCTCACAAAGGGAGGAGTCTCGAGGGCGATATTCCTGGCAAAAGTGTATGTCTGCGCGGGTGTGAAGAGGGCAGCAGAGCATGTCTCAGCTTCTTCCTTGGTCCATGTGGGATCGGCGACGAGAACCGAGGATTGGTCGACAATGGCAAGGCGGTCGATACGCTTGCGCTCGTCAGGATACTGGTCCCAGAAAGCCCAGGTCACGGACGAGCCCATCGAGTGTGCGATGAAGCTCACGTTCCGGAGGTCGATGGTGGTCAAAACATCGTAGAGGTCGGCGCCGAAGCGGCTCAATCGGTAGCCAAAGTCGGGCTTCTCAGACTCGCCGTGGCCGCGCATGTCGTATGCGGTGACTCGATATCCGGCTTGGGAGAAGTACCTGACCTGCTTCTTCCACTCTGCTGCCGTTTGTCGCCATCCTGGTATGAACAGGAGGTTCTGACCACCGATCGGTCCCGCTTGCGTGTAGGTCAGGTGTACTCCGTCCTGAGTCTTGACCAAGCCGGTCTTCAAGTTGGGTATCCCAGTTGCGCTGTCCATGCTGGCTGAGATGCCGAATCCGGATTCCAATGCAGTGTTCACGAGTCTTGTTGATAGCTTACCTTGGCACCTGACCGCCAAAATTGAAGCATCACGTGCAGAAAGCAGATCAACTTCTGCAGCTGATGGTTGCCAGGTTTGATACTTGGTTACCAAGCGTCCAATGCACGTAGCGAATACAGCTATGCATTTATTCGCCATCTTCATATAGCCGATATCAGCCAAGATCCACCCACCCAGCTTCCAGGTGCTGCCCACCCAGTACAAAAGAAATGGTTATTTATTTTTGGTGGAAAGACCACAGCGCCCACCTGGTCGTTTTGCTGGGCTCTTACATACACCGTCCGATATTTCCTACGTCCCTTCTTCGGATATCACAGCACAGAAGTGTCGGCACAGACAGCGGAAAGGGCTGAGGAGACTTGTTTTCTCATCTTCACGCTTTTTACAACGCGTATGTACCACGGCTTCTGAAATGCACTGTCTTACTCGCCATCTTGTCATTGTATTTCGATGACGAGTCTCAAAGTATCCGCAAAATGTTATGGCCTTGATGGCAGGGTCATTAATACAGGCAGCGTCATCAGGCATATTGTTTTCTTCGATTGTATCAGAACCTGTCATCTGAATCAAATCCTGTATAGTCGTCACAAAAGGCAGAGAAAGGGCGGGGTGGCTTGTTAATACCGATTATATACCTCGGAAGGCCCATAGCACTGCCTACATGTCATTGCTATATACACTGCATGATTCTAATAGGCTGGTTTCAGATTAAAGAAGAGATAGAAAAGCAGCTGATAAGTGTTGCGCAACTCAAGCATTGTAGTCCAGCTATACCCAGGTACGTTATTGTGACGATATAAGGTAGTAAGGGGTGCCACGGAGTGTGGCGTCACATTTTGTGACAGTTATGAGCCCTTAATTCCTCAAAACGTAGCGGTTAGTGTGTCTAACTAACAATGACCCACTAAGTCGCTTCTTATTAGCCGCGCTTTATCAAGGACCAGCTCCACCGCAGAAAGATTTTGAGGTTGACGGTTTGAGCCTCGTTGGCAGTTCATTCGGTCCTCATAAACTGGGGGGTGTGTGATGATATAAGGTAGTAAGGGGTGCCACGGAGTGTGGCGTCATATTTTGTGACAATTATGCATTGGTCTATCGGGATGTCTGTACACTGTCTGAAAGGATTCCAGCATTAACCCCTAGGGGTTAGTGTTGCAGGAGAAGCGGGATGAGCTTGGGGGTGGACTCCAGCAATCCCATGGCGCCACTCTCCACAATACTGTTGCCTGTGGGGAGCCAATACCCTTGGAGCTGACCATGTAATGTACTTATGTCCAACAGGGACAACTTGAACATGCCCGCGCCCATTGGTCAAAACTTCTCGCCAACCTGAACTGGCACGTATCCAACAAGCTACTTTTCAATCCGTCTCTTCCTTTCATTCCTTCTCTTTTTTTCCTCTTTGGTTTCTCTTCCCCAATACTTGGCCCATCCGCTGGGCAATTCCAAAAATGGCATGGCTAATCATATTATCCACTGCCAGCGTCTTGTTGTGCACCTGTTTCGCATACACGGTTCATGCGGTCTTCAACCATCGTCGCAAAATTAATGAGCTTCGAAAGCAGGGGGTGGTGGGTAGTCCAAAATCAGCCGTCGACGGCAACTCTGAGTTTTTTGCTGACATAACTTACAGCCCATGCCCAAAGGCTGGAATTGGATCACGGGTCACCTTCTTGTGCTCCAGAAGTACCTGGATGGAGTCCCTCCCGACGCGGCAGTCGCTTTCGCAATGCGAGACCTCTGTTGGGAGTTCGCCGACACTGAGCTCTTTCTCATTGACTTCTGGCCAATGTACCCTCCTCTATTCACAATCTTTGGCCCTGAACCCATCAGTCAGGTTTGCAACAAATACAACCTGCCCAAGCCTCTTATTGCCGCCACATCTATGCGGCCCGTGGCTGGTGGCCCGGACATAGTCTCTATGAATGGAGATGAGTGGAAGTACTGGAGGTCACTGTTCAACCCCGGCTTCAGCACTGGGGCAGTGTTGAACCATGTTCCTCATATTGTCGACTCGGTTCTGGTATTTCGCGAGAAGTTGATTCAGATGGATGGGAAAGGGATGTTCTCTTTGGACGAGTTGACGACAAAACTTACCCAAGAAGTCATTCTGAAGGTCACATTGTAAGTGTCTTCTCCATGGCCTATCTGGCTCACATTTGCTTACGAGCCAAGGGATGACGATTCACATCACCAAGAGTCGCCCAATGTTCTTGCAATAGCACTTGCCCACATCCTAGACTGGCACTCCTTTTGGGACCCTCGCAAACTAATGCATCCCCTCCGTCCCCTGGTTCAATGGTATCATGGGCGTATCATGGACAACTACATCCGCCAGGTGCTGGAGACGCGGTTCCAGGAAATCAAGGTGGCACATGCAGTCGATGAGAACGGAAAAGGAGGGAGGCCCAAATCAATCAAATCTGTCACCACTCTCGCACTCGAGGCTTACTTGGCTGAGACCACAAAGATGGATACTGTCCACAATGAGAAACTGGACGAGAGATTTGCACACTACGCGGGAAGCCAAATTCGACTTTTCCTATTTGCAGGCACTGATACGACAGCCTCGATGATGGTCTACGCCTACCACATGCTTGCCAAGCATCCCGAATGGCTCAAAAAACTGAGGAATGAACACAATGAGATTTTCGGGAAGGACCCTAACGATGCGGCTAGAGTTCTGAAGGAGAATCCCAGCCTATTGAATAATTGTAAGCTCACAGTGGCATTCATAAAGGAGACACTCCGCATATATGCACCTGCTGGGACGGTGCGCTCCGGAAGCCCGGGGGTCACCATCACCGACCTCCAAGGCAACGAGCAACCCATGGATTACGTCGGCGCGAATATACTTCACCAAGCACTACATGTAAACCCGCGGGTATGGCCAAGGGCCAATGAGTTTCTACCGGAGCGATTTCTCGTCGGGCCCGAACACGAGCTGCACCCGGACCCGGCTGCCTTTCGGCCTTTCGAACAAGGTCCTCGAAACTGCATCGGGCAGACTTTGGTGTGGAATGAGCTTCGTGTGGCTCTGATTTTGACTTGCAGGGATCTCGATATACGCGATGCCTACGATGATTTCGATGCCAAGAGGGAGAGCGAGCTGGGCGTCATCGAGAAGATGAAGAGAACGCTCTTCGGGCAGCCCGTCAAAACTGTACATGGGGACCGGGCATATCAGACGGACTCGGGAGGGTTGCACCCCGCAAACGGGTATCCATGCTATGTCAAGTGGGCAAAGAGTGTTTGATAGAGCTTCGCAACAGAGTAAGAAATCAAATGAGCGAATATGCGGAGAGAAAGTAACCATAGGCCCAACCCAGCCCTAACGTACACCCTCCTCCTCTGCCAACTGATCCTGCGTCCGGCCTCCATGGAGTTGGTCAAGATATTTGTCAAAACGCCCGGCCACATCGATGACATCCTTCAGGTGCGTGTACGTCAATGTAACATTCTTCCACTTGGCGTACTGCCTCGCTGTCGTAATTGCATTTCGGATCTGTCGGCCATTCATTTCCTCAACTTGTAATTCTTTCAGATGATCACGGAGATCCGGTACGTCGATCGAGGGATCCTTGAGCTTGTCCAGTCTCTCCAAGAAGTTCTCCCAAATTCTCAACCGCTCGTAAGGGCCTAGTGCAGGGTAGTGCAGCGCCAGTTGTATCCGTGACTTGAATGCCTCATCGAAGGTCCCGACCCGATTGCTCGTGAGGATGAGAATACCCTCGTAGTATTCGAGTACCCGCAGGAAAACCGAAACTAGAGAATTGCGCTTGAGGTCCTCAAGGCTACGCTGTTCGAGGAACACATCCTATAGTAGATTTTGGTTAGCTTGAGCTGCAAAGTTCAAGTGAGAAAGCATGTCGTCGTGTAAAGGTTTCTTACCGCCTCGTCCAGTAGTACAACACATCGCCAGAGCTTGCCTAGATGCAGTATAGACTCGAGGTATTTCTCTGCGTCCTCGGGCTTCGTGCCGATGTCAGCGCAGGTAACCCTATAAAGCGGTTTCTTGGTAATCTCTGCCACTCCTTCGGCTGTCAAGGTTTTCCCTGTCCCGGGGCTTCCATGTAACAGCAGAATCAGTCCATTCCCTTTGTTTTCGATGAGATCAGTGCTCGCTTCTGAGGCTAGTTGATTGCTCACGAGAGCTTGAATCAGATCTTTGGCCTTGCTGTTCATGACAACCTTTCTGAATGCGTCTTCGTTCCACTCCACGTCGGTTATGCGCTCAGCAACCAGGTCAAACCACTTCTTTCTCCGCATGTTGAACCCTTTGATTGTAGGCGGCAATAACAACTCGAACCTGTCGTCCGGTGGCTCGTCCTTGGCCATGGCTTCTGGTCCCAATTCGTCGTGCAGTTCAGAAGTCACTCTAATTGCGTATTGATTGCTCTTGTGCAGGCTATGATACGCCTTCAGATCAACCATGTACCGTTCTTCCAACTGTATGAGATTAGAATTACCACCAGGCTACCAAGGTGCCAACAAGCTATCATGACCTCGGACGTGTTACTCACCATATTGTCTCGGCTATCCTTCGCGTGTTCCTCGTAGGACACCAGTTTTCGGTTCCGACATTTCCAAAATGCTTTGCCGCGTTGCCGAAGCTGCTGAGTGACATCTTGAGGGGCATACCGGATCGGGAAAACTTCGAGATCATGGATGGGAATACCCTTGGGCGTGGATGCAGCGTCTTCAGCTCGTGGTTTGGACGCATATATGATCCCTGGGCCCGGTCCGGGATCATCTTCTGTCACGATAGAAAATGATAGGTCGAGATGCTTTCGCTGAAAGCTGCCGTCAAAATCCCAATTCCATACGGGTATCGTCCAATCTTGGACCCAAACTCTCTCATTGACTATTCCTCGAGACGCCTTCTCGGCTGAATAGAGAGGAATTTGAGATGTTCTGGTGATTATGGCCCTGGCATTCTCTCGGGTAGTTTGGTCAGTTTTGACGTGCTTGGCCCACGACTTTGCCACCCAGCCTAAGTAGAAGTCCGTCTTACGTTGAATCAAGATATCGCCAGGTTTGAACAGATATTTTACACAATCTGAAAAGATTTTGCCCTTGGCTAAAGAAGCATCGGCGGCAGTGTATTCATCGCCATGCTTCTGAATGACGTAGTTCCAAAGTAAAGTCAATTGTTCCTGGGATGCGTGATTCGTGGTGTCGCTTAGAGTATTTGTATATCCTCGCTGGTGGAAAACAAACAGGTAAGGTGCAGGCAGCTCCGAGGTTGCCTTGAAGTCATGCCATAGATCTGCGTATTCATCTTGCGACCCTAGGAGAAGTCTGACAGCTTCAATCAGCTCCTTTGTAACTGGTTTGATGGATTCGTTGATGGTAATCTCGGGAACATTCTCCGTCTCAAACGCAGTGCGTTCCGGCTCAGGACGTCGGGCGGCATAAGTCTTGAAAACTATGAAGGCAATGTCCTTATTCCTCTCCAGATACAAGTCGAAGTTTTGAATGGGAACTTTGCAATGCAGCGTGCCTTTGTCAACAGGGCCAACCCACTCGGGAACATCGAGAAACGGAGCCGAAAGAACCATTTCCCACGAATCTGGACGGCTGCGCCGTGTTTCAGAGACCTTTTTGTATGATTGGATCCGGTACAAGACAAGATGCCTGTGAGTCGGTTGGGTCTTTTGAGCTGAGGCTGTCTTGAGATATGTGGCCCGCTCTGTCAATCTTCCGATGTAATTTTGTAGCCCAACCAGGTCAAGTCCAAATATCTGGGCGTCGAGTTCGATTTCAGAAACAGAGTCCGAAAGTCGACGCTTGAGCGAAGTTTGTACGCGGCCAGCGCTTTCCTCCATCGTTCCTATGGGCTCGGCAACGAGTTTCTTCAGTTCCCTTTCAGTGTCTGCCTCCACAGGCACGAATCTAGGTGGCGGAAGATCTAAACTTGCCAGTGCTTCTGCTATCGCTCTTCTGCTACCAAACTGCCGAAGCGAAGGGTCTTTCGTGCCTCGTAGAGCAAGAAATTGTCTTTCTTCTAGTTTGGACGTTTGACTTAGATCGTCCGATATGGTGATAGATCCGGCTTCTCGTAGATCCGAGGCACTTTCTGATGATTAGAATTGTGTTCTCCAGTCCAGAATGGAAACATGTTACATACCCAAAAGCTTCGGAAGCAGCCTTCCCCACACCAATGCGAAAAGAATCGTGCGAGGCTCTCCTGCCATACGTGGAAAGACTCGACCATTCACCACCCGACTCTTCCTGCTCGCGGACAGTTTCTTGCTTTACCCCCAGGTCATCAGGCGACTCTGAATCATTCAAGGCATCTCTTTCTCTGTCGTCTTCTTGATCATCTAAACTGGCGTCCGTGTCAATACTTCCCCTTAGATCATGGGGGCAGGAGCGCGTAGACTCGGCGTCAGCCAAATAGTGAGATGCGTCACTGCCCTCGACGTGCGAGTTGGTATCTTCCACAATCCGTGTGGGCGTAGTTTGACTAGCTAGTGGTCCGGCTGGGAGCGTGTCTCGGATCTCGTCTGGGGACCAATTCCGCATTGAAGTCCAAGCTTCCAAGGTTCCAGCTGCGAATGCGAGAGTAGGGTTAAGTAAGAGAACACACGAGCATTCAAGGAAGAGGTCCTTGCCAAGAGAGTTGGTAGCGCACCGTAAATAATGATTGCAATAGTCATCCATGAGCTGAGAGGTTTGCCAGTCTTCACTACCCCTCTTTTCAAGACCATGCGAGGTCAGATCTGCGCTATCCAGCTGTACTCGATTTGATCTCCTGTGGCCCCCACTTTGATGTAGACACAGGTTACACAGCAGGTCACTAGGTCTGCACAGCCCTTCAATATGGCTTAGGGCTTACGGAGGCCTCAGGATCGAGGAAGGGAGGTGCTATACCACGCTTGGAGCTCGTCCCTCTCGACCTCGTCTCTCACGGTTGATACCGGTCGTCCGAGCAGCACTCGTTACAAATATCATGGAGAGATTGGACACGCCCCTAGATAAGAATATCTTAGTAACAACACAAGGCTGGGTAACCCATGCTTACGCCGGCGATGTGTTTGATGCAGAGTGAGCCAGGCTCGAGGTTGCCATCGAATTGCTGTGATTATATTCAGTCTTTGTGCTGACATCTTTCGTTAGAAATCCATTCACACCAGCTCGAGAAGCATTTCATGAGGCTCTTGGGATCTTCACGAAGACCTTGACCAAAGATCCTGTGAAGAGACAACTGGCGGATGAGCTTCTGGCGACATCCACGTTGGGAGACGTGTTGGACCTTGTTTTGAATGCCAAGAAGCGTTACGATGATGCGGCTTCGCATTCAAGGATCCAAGAGGGACTCAACGCGTTCTCCCAGCGTTTAATGTATTACGGGAATGTCATGGATGTTCTGGTACAGCATCACCCAGAGTACGTGTCTTTGGTTTGGGGGGCCATGAAGTTCATATTCGGTGTGAGTACATATGCAAAGAAACCATTACGCAGCCTGTACTACAGGCATACTAACAAAAAGACAGGCCGTTGTTGAACATGAACGTACGGGCACGACAATAGTAATGGCGCTTTGCGAGATTTCAGAATCTCTCCCTTCGGTGGAACTTGTGCTTGCACTATACCCCACTGCTATTATAAAACACGCCGTATCTATGCTCTATGCACATATCCTGCGATTCCTCGTTCGAGCCCTCAAGTATTACGAGGAAAGCAGGCTCATGCGTGCTGTCCACACAATCACAAGACCGGCGGCCCTGAGATACCAAGACCTTCTCAGCCTCATCCGCCGTGACACGGAAACGGTCAGAAAGCATGCCGCCACGAGCAGTCAGGCCGAGATACGAGCTATTCACGACCGTGTGGCTGCTTTTAGCGGCCAGCTAGAGAGCGAGACAAACAAAGCTCAAGCCGAGCGACTGGACATACACCTCAAGTTGAACACCCTAGAGAACTTGGTAACTCAGGTCAGACACACCTTGGAATTCCAACACGCGGTCCAGGCGAGCAACCAAGTACAAATTCGCACCGCCCTGTCGGACGTTCAGCTGAGACAAGCTCTGAGCATGATCGCATCGCAGTGTACCATTGACCATAAGTCCTTGTTTCAGTCAGCCCTGCAGGTGGTCGATACCAGAGCTGCTTTCCGCGAGAAATCCAAGCACAACGTCGCGGCTTTTTGGACCTCCCCGAGGCTGCAGTACTGGAGTAAAGCGGCCACATCGTCGACAATTCTGGTCAGTTCAACATATCGTCAGAGCCTTGAGATCCGAAGGTGCTGCACGGAAATTGTCAAGCAGTTGCTCAAAGATGGAGTCGCGGTGTTCTGGGTCTTCATGAGCAGTGACCGGAAGTACCCACTTCTTGAGACACTGAGAAGCCTTGTGTATCAAGCACTCAGCCTCGACTATTCGCGATACACGGAACGCAGCATGTCCTTTCAGCTCAGTAAATACCTAGACGCCAATTTTGAGGACGACTACCTGAACATGCTCGGTGACTTGCTCCAGCATCTGAAGCACGTTTATATGGTCTCGTTTTTAATCTATATACATATGCCTCTTTAAGCAGTATATATTAGTCCCTTTATATAGTGATAAACGCTTAAGTACTTAGCGTTAAAAAAAATTATAATATTGATAACAGTAGGTTTTAAATATAATTGTTTATAGCTTGCGGCTAAGCAAATAGTGATAGCCGTATAGATGAGGTTAGCGAGAATCGCTTTTAACGGCGCTATAAACCGTTGATATAAGTAGCTGAAGATTAATAGTTGGGTAAATAATCATATGGCGAAAACTAGAATAGTCTCTTTATAAAATGTAATAATCCCATAAATATAATCTTAATTAAAAACTTAATCTCTTTCCACCTATATTGATATATATCTTCTTAAGAGATCTCTAAAGAAATTAAAAGATTATATACTTTTAAGAAGACCCTTATTAAATAAATTATTATTATAGTTAATATTTAACCCTAAAGCTATTAACTTTAATAAAAGTTAAAATAGTAAATAATTTTCTTAATAATTATTTATAATTATTTTATAAAGCTATTATAAAACTCTTTAAGAAGAGTAAATATAATATTTATAATAGAATAAGTAATATAAAGGAGTATAATAATATTATATTCCTTTAAGTTTATTTTTTTATTATTAATAATTAAAGAATAATTTAAAGAATTAAAAAGTAGTTAAGAAATAAGGGTAGGAAGGGGAATTTTGTGATTTATCCGTAAGAGGGTAATGAGAAAATATATTAAGCTATACGCGACTTTATATATAAGCTTAGGGAAGGACAATTGGAAAGCTAAGCAGATAGCAGTCAGATCAATGAATAGTTGATTTGAAAAATATAGTGTGGCCGAAGCTAAAAGCACGTTTATATTATAATCAATAGCGAAGCCATGGCCCCAGATACCGCAGCTCAGTGCCGGGCATGTCTTCAGAGACTATCACGACTGCTTTCGGAACGCGGCTGCCAGACTGTTCTCAAGGTTATCATGACCGCTTGTGGTTCAGAAGTACGAAATCAGGACATGACTGGCAATATTGTTTTAGATCTTACGAGGACGGCCGGCCGAGGGAATCAGAGAAGGGCGAGGAAAGAAGCCAAAAGGCAGCGAGGTGTAACATTTTCTCATCATTGTGTCTAGCACAGCTATTGGCATGGTTAGTCTGAAGCACACTGTCAGATCCTTCATGCCACCAGTCGCTCCTTCATCCAGCCTCGCAGCACTTGAGCACCTTCCGCCTCCATCTCCGCAAAGTGTAATTTGAGTTGGAAGTAATTGCAGTAACTACAATTTGTCTCCAGGGCCATGACTTGAGTAATTCCGGACTTTTCCGTCACAGCCAACTCATTCTCAACACTCGCAAAAGCATCCTGACAAGCAGCCATGTGAAAAACAATTGCAATTAATTACATGACCGCAGAAGAGTCGGACTCATCCATAGCGTTCTCCCTAACCCTAACCGCGAGGGAAAACACGCATTGTGGGTCACGCGATACTGTACGTGTAAAATGCGTCAGCAAGAGATGAAACTATTGATGTTGTGCCACCATCCTCAATGCTCCCGCTGAAGAAAGATCTCCGGGGGCGCAGTAATTTCCAGGCAGCAATCCGTATTGCCCTATCCTATTAATAGCCAAGGCTAAATCAATGGAAAAGTATTACCCATCCGAACGTCTCTGTTGGCCAATGTAAGATGGGCTAGGTTCCCTTTCAACCCAGATGCCCAGTCACACCGCCTGTTCTCACCGGCAAGCTTCATCGAGCAGGCGAACAGACCAGTTCTTCGAATCTACCACTATCAGCGTCATACAAAACTTAAGCCGAAAATACGCTGGCTAAGATCCAACATATCATGGACGAACTTGTCACAAACTCAACGCTTAACGAGAAAGCCATAAGAAGCGCCACAGCCACTACTCCCGGAAGCCTTAAGCGCAAATGTAGCTTGGAACCGAGTGAGTTCTTTGACCCTCGTGCTGTCCGGTCTCCCAGACGCTCTAACATCAGCTTCAGGTTCAGACGGCGAAGATTCTCAGGACAGGGAAAAGAGACGCCGCGGAGGCGACACGCCAGAGGACGGGGCTGCAATCACCATGGATGAATACACAGTCGGTTGGGTGTGTGCCCTGCCAATAGAGATGGCTGCTGCGCGAGGGATGCTCGACAGAATTCATCCCAATCTAGCAGAGCAGAATCCAGCCGATCACAACAGCTACGTCTTAGGCCAAATCCAGGGCCATAATGTGGTTATCGCCTGCTTGCCGGCCGGAATATATGGCACGACACCCGCCGCTACAGTTGCCAAAGACTTGCTGCGAACGTTCAAGTCGATCCGTTTTGGGGTGCTGGTCGGAATCGGGGGTGGCGCGCCATCAACACAGGATATTCGCCTGGGCGACATTGTGGTCAGCCAACCTAACGGTACCAATGGAGGGGTGATCCAGTATGATCGAGGCAAGACGGTGCAGGAGGGACAATTCCAGCGTACAGGTTCACTAAACGCGCCGCCACAGGTCTTACTATCCGCTCTGGGTCGTCTGCAAGCCGATCACCTGGTTGCAGACAGCAGGATCCCTCAGTTTCTATCTGAGCTCATCATGAAAAGCCCCAAGAGGATGAAGAAGAAATTCGACTACCAAGGAAGGTCCAACGACAACCTCTTCCAAGCAGAGTATGATCATATTCACCTGGCCTCAACCTGCGACCAGTGTGATCGTACGCATACGATTGTACGAGAATCTAGAGAGGACACAGATCCGACAATTCACTACGGGACAATTGCCTCTGGTAATCAGGTCATCAAGGATGGGAAGACGCGGGACCGACTGAGCAAAGATCTTGGCGGCGTAATTTGTTTCGAGATGGAGGCCGCAGGTCTACAGGATTTTCCTTGTCTCGTGATCCGCGGTATTTGCGATTATGCGGACTCCCATAAGAACAAGATGTGGCAAGAATACGCAGCTGCAACTGCCGCGGCGTTTGCTAAGGAGCTGTTCTCAGTCGTAGCGCCAGGGCAGGTTCTGAAAGAGAAACCCGTCCCTCAACTCGTCTCTGGTAAGTAATATGCGCACAAGGCCAGATTCTCATTTGGTTCTTTTAGTAGCTACTTCAACCCTCTTGAATTTTGTTAAGTCATGGACCAGCCGCTGATGCTTGAATACCTAGATAGACCCTCACCTCCACGAACTTGTGTCCAGGACAAATAAAGCTGTTTCAGATCAGACACAAAAGCGGGATGTTAGGTACGAGAACCATAGAAGGGCCGAATGTCACCGGACTTTCAAAACTTCCACATATGAGGCCTTTAAGAATCTCAATCCCGACCGAATTCCCGGCACATGCAAGTGGCTTCTGGAGCATCCGCGATACAAAAAGTGGCAGAAGAGCCGTCATGATGACCTGCTCTGGATCTCAGCAGACCCAGGTTGTGGGAAGTCTGTGTTGGCCAAATCTCTTATTGATGGGGAGCTTCAAGATAGCGACAAGAACATTGTTCTTTACTTCTTCTTCAAAGACAACGATCATCAGAACGACCTTGCGACTGCACTGTGTGCCCTTCTTCATCAACTCTTCTACTTTCAACCCGTGCTTCTGAACCATGCTTTAGCCTCCTTTGAAAAGGACGGGGAGAAGCTACAGCAGGAGTTGGATGCGCTGTGGCGAATTTTTATAGCTGCTGCTACGGATGATCGAGCTATGAGCGTGACGTGCGTTCTAGATGCTCTTGACGAGTGCTGTGTTCGTGATCGGCGAAAGCTCGTTCACTTGCTGACAAGCTTCCACATCCAACAACCCACATCTATCAGAACATCTCAACTGAAGTTCTTGGTAACCAGTCGACCTTACCAGGACATCGAAACCGAGTTTGACGATATACCAGAGTCCCAATCAATCCGGCTCGCGGGCGAACATTGCAATGCTGATATCAGTGAAGAAATCAACCTTGTCATCGAAGCCAAGGTGGCTGCAATCGGACACAAATTTCACTTAGATCAGCAAACTCAGGACACATTACAAGAAAAGCTGCTCGCCGTGCCTCATCGAACCTACCTCTGGTTATACCTCATTCTTGACGAGATTTGTGTCAGCGACAAGCGGACGAAAAAGGCATTCATAAAACGGATTGGCTCGCTTCCAACCACCGTAGAAGACGCGTACGAAAAGATCCTGGGCAGACTCAAGGGCGCTCGGCGAGGAGTGGCCCACACCCTTCTTCACATCGTCGTGGGCGCCCGACGGCCGCTCACACTCTCAGAAATGGATGTTGCGTTTCAACTTGCAACAGACTCGTCAAACGTTGAGTCACATAAAGAAATCGACCTCGATTATGGGAATCTGTCAACACGGATACGAGAACTTTGCGGACTTTTCGTCTTCGTGAACGATAATCAGATATATTTGATACATCAGACAGCTAAAGAGTTCCTTGTTTCCAAGGATACTCTTGCTCCTGTGCATTATGGTCAGTGGAAGCATTCGCTCAAGATTCAACACTCAAATACCATATTGACACACATTTGTGTTCAATACCTATACTTCAGGGACTTGAAGGATATCCACATCTCCGAGTCTTCCAGCATAGGAGAAGAGGATATAGACTTCAGCGCCTTCCCACTTTTTGAGTACTCTGCCGTTCATTGGCCTGCTCATTTGCGAGATTCAAGGTCCGATGATGAAGAATTATTAGAGCGTGTCATTGGTCTTTACAACCCAAACGATGGGCCGTTCCGAGTTTGGGTTGGGACTTTCTGGGAATACCACAACGGTACTACCGCTGGTCCAAGTATTTGCAGTGTGCATGCAGCTGCATTCAATGGCCATGATCAAGTGTTGGTGAGGCTGCTCGATTTCGAGAAGGGTGCTATCAACCTTCAAGACGTAGCCGGTGCTACACCGCTGATGTGGGGATGCATGGGGGGCCATCACAATACTGTCGAGCTGCTTCTTGACAAGGGTGCAGACATCAATGCAGTATGCGTTGAATTCGGCAGTGCTCTCGAAATTGCATCATACCAGGGCTGGGAGGACATTGTACAGATGCTTCTTGATAAGGGTGCAGATGTCCATGCAGCAAGTGGTTCAGAATGGGGCACTGCTCTGCAAGCTGCATCATTCGGAGACCATGGGAACTTAGAAATTATACAAATGCTTCTCGACAAGGGCGCAGATGTTAATGCTTATGACGAAGGATATGAGTTTCTTCTTCATAGTCAAGCAGCAGGGTGGGATGAGACGTGCATGGAGATGTTTCTTGATTATGGGGCAGATATTGACGCAAGAGATGATGATGGAAACACTGCTCTTCAAATTGCATCATATCGAGGCAACACAAAGATAGTACACCTGCTTCTTGATAAAGGTGCAGATATCAACGCTAAGGGTGGCGAGTTTGGTACGGCTCTTAATATTGCATCATACCAGGGCTGGGAGGACATTGTACAGATGCTGCTTGATAAGGGTGCAGATGTTAATGCAGAAGAGGATGGTTTTGGCAACGCGTTTCATGCTGCACAATGTGGAGGGCACAAGAAGATTATATAGATGCTTCTTGCTGCATCAGGGCGTAGGCCTGACGGAGTTGCTAACATGCCCGGCTCACATTCAGCCCACTCCGCAATTCCGCCCAACTTTCCCACCCAACTGCTCACTTTTCTACACTCTCTTTCAAATCCAAATTACTATTCACAAGGATAGGATTTTGCATACATGTCAATATCTATAGGAATATGGTACTTTCTTAAAACCTCAGTGCCTTAAAATGAGACCAGCTGCCACGTCTATTATAATAATCCAACAGCCCCAAGATGCATGTCCCTATAATTAACTATCGGGCCGGGGACGTTACGGGATGAGTTCCCAATTTCGCCTCTCGACAGATAAACTACGCAGGTTGCCAACTTTCTCTCAGCGCAGAGAATCCTTCGGTCCGAGTTTTGCATGGGTTTCAATTTTCCCACGCACGCGCGCTTTGGCAGAAGCCGAGTAGTCTCGGAGAGGTTGAGCCGAGTTGTGATCATGTTCAACTCCAGATGGCGTGGGACAGTAAATATAATCGCATAGTCGCCACACAGTACCTGTCTACAACACATTTCACTGGACTTCAGTCATGTACCGGACCAGAATTGAATGGTAAACCTCCAGCTCAGATTGCCTGCGTTGCTCCGGGTAGAGTTGCGTCACGCCCGGAGCGACGATCATATGTGGCCGGCAATGGCATAAGAGGACGGGTGGGCTTTCGTGTGAAAGCGTAACGTTAGCCCATAATTGACAGCTCTCATGATCTGTTCTAGAACCGTGTGGCGCGCATGGGGGTGCCCTGTGTCATGCGACGGGCGCATGAAATTACCCAAGTGGCCGGCCACACAGCACGCAGTTCAAGTTGCCTGGTTGCTTGCTCGTATCCTTCTTCTTCGACGAAGCCAATGCCATTGGGCATCTAAGTCCCGGTATTATGTTCAGGCATCTCAACGCTTAACTTGCAGACCCTGGCAGACCGGTGAGAGCGCAGAATATCGGCACTGGAGAAAGCAGTGGTGGCACCTGGGCGCCATCTGCACCAAAATATACGAATTCGAGACTCGCCATCTAGTGCCGCCCCCGGGGCTTTCACTCCTCCCTAGTGACAGGCCCGAGACCCTGGGCCCAGTAGGAAAGAAAAAAACGTGCGGACTAGCTTAGTGCGAGGTGACAGACGAAGTGACAGAAAAGAGGACAGAATGCTTGATGGCAATTCGGAAGCGTGGAACCGCTCCAGTATGGGACAATGACTAGATAGCCATCCTTGCCGTGCGCGGGATTGACCACCCGCCTAAAAAAAATGTGGTTGCGCTTGGGGTAGGGAGGTGTGGCCGGTTCCACTTTTAATCGTCAGACCATCGTACGATTTCTTGAACCTTGATTAGGCGGAGACTGCACGCACCCCTGCGAAGCGGATTTTATAAAGGCAAGAGCAAATCCTCTCTGCACTTCCAGATGTGTTCTCTTTTCCTCCTCCCTTTCAACTTTACATTGTTGTTCTCATGATCTTGCCTGAGGAATCGTTGACAGGTGGTCGCTCGACAGTCTGGCCTGCCCGTGGTCGCTCCAGGGGTAGCCTCAGCTTTGGGTTCTCACGGTCACGCGACATCTGTCTCATCAGGAGCACTCTATTACGGTATTATTATTGGAACATATCCTGCCAGACTCCGCAAGTATCATACAACACGCCGCACCTTCGCATTCGTCTTGCCAGAGAAGACTCTCCCATCCAGACCAGTCTGCCCGAAACCACAAAACTCGTGCGGCCCTGGATGGTTGGTGAGAGATGGCCGTAGAGTATCTCACCGCGAAATTAGCGCAGTGAGAACTCGGTGTGCGTGTAGGCCGTAATCGGCAAGCTCGTTGAAATGCCCGTCGTGCCGTGACTTCCTTCGCGAGTGCGTCTCGCCGTCGCTTCCCGTAGTCGTCGTAGGGGAATGGCCGTAGCCGGCGTCTACTCTCCGCCATTGGCGACAATGGCCGTGACCTATCGTCAGGTTAACATTAGAGACCCCTTCATGCGGTGGTGCTGTTGCATTCTATGAAAAAAGGAAAAAAGAGACCAGATGACGTTGCGTGCAAGACGTGTCGCCCTGCAAGACGTGTCGCCCTGGACAAGACCAAACAAAACAGAAAAGACAGCAGCATTATCATATTAAAAGGCACGCGACTTGAGTTCTACCTTTTTCGCAAACCTCTTCAGGCACCCCTCCGTCCCGTCCGCGTCCTCGATGCTGTGCCAGTGGCCGACACCGAACAGCACCTCGAGCTCCGTCTTAGAGGGCGCGCCCCATCTGCAGGGACCAAAATTAGCACGCTGCTTGTTTGCTATATGTTGCATGGGCATGGCATGCATGCATCACATGTTAAGTGCCGGCATGTGGGGAAAGGGAACAAGCGCAACGGTGGGGAATGGTGTGTGTGAGTGGAGGGTCTTGAACGTACTCGTCCCCTATCAGCGCCAAGTCCTCGAGCTGTGCGACCTGGTCCTCTTGGCCGGCCACACAGAGCAGCGGCACCTTGATCTTGTTGTACTCGGGCACGGGGGCGTCGGCGATGGCCTGGGCCAGGGACATGTAGGCCTCCGGGTTGGACGACTGGATCAGCGAGCGCACGAACGCCTCGGCTGTCTTGGTGGCTTTGGAGCCGGTTGCGCGGGTGGGGATGTCGACCGAATTGACGATCCCCTCGAGGCCATCTGTTGCGTAGATCATCTGGTCAGCGACTGCTTGCTCCATTGTACCATTCGACACGCCAATCCAGCTCATAGCTGGCCTGGAAAGTGTCTTTTTGTCTTTATCATACCCTTCTTGATAACCGCCACTCGGTGCTCAAACGCCTCTTTCGTTTCGGGCCCTGGGCAGATGGGGCCGACGCTCACGACGCCTGCAACCTGATGTCGCACGGCGATCTCGCAGCAGACGATACCAGCCATTGACGCCCCGATTATGATCGTCCGGTCGAGCGACTTGCCCAGGCTCTCGAGGAGGGCGATGCAGTCTACGGTGATCTCGTGCAGGTCGTGGGGCTTGCCATGGTACGGCGATTGTCCGAAACCTAGACGCGCGGGCGTCACCTGTTAGCGGGCGGGCGCATCTCTGGAGCTGTGCAATGCTGTGCAGTGCTGCGCGCTCTCGATCGTGGGGCAGGGCTAGACAAACCGGGTACATCGATGGCGAGGCACGAGAATCCAGCCTCGACCAGGCCTGGGATGATGGGAGACCAGAACGAGTGCGCGCTTCCCAGGCCGTGGATGAAGTAGAGGGTCAGGCCGGCCCTGCTCGCTGGCTTCCACGAGTAGAAGATGGTCTTGCCGTTGATCTCGGTGAAAGGCATGTTGGCTGTTTGGTGAGGAAAGATGGTATGGGTAGGTACTTCTGGTGTGGTACGTGGGATGACGGCGGCAGTAGCGATCAAGATCCGAGATGCAAGATCGAGGGTTTATCTGGCGCGAATTGACAGGTCACGCAACACACACGATGGGGTTTTGTGACAGATCAACCGACGATAATCAACAACAAATCGAGAACACCAAGATCAAGACCGAGATCACAAGCTTCTGGGGCACGCGAGATTGCGCCTGTCCCCGGCACGCCAGAACGGGGCCGTTGCTTTTGTAATAATGAAGTAGATGCATTGGACCAAGCCTGCTTCTTGGCCCGCCATCGCAGCGCTCAGGGACCATGACTAGGACCAGGTCCCCATCAGGGGCGGCCGGGGAGGGACCATTGCCCAGCCAATCGACCATTCGGTGCTACCTGTCCTGGCATGTTGTGTTTTTTTTTCCCTGGCCCCCTAACGGTCAACACATTGCACGGACGGGACCTCCCTTGTCATCTCGCACAAAAAAGAGTCAAAGCCACCTGCCACCCGTATCTACTTCAGCAGTTTGCTGGTACTTGGGAAGTCTGTCAGTGGGCGGGCACACAACCTTGGAAGATCTCCCCCTCCCCGTTCCCCCTTTCCTTCGGTGCCGATACAAGCTCCCGATGTCAGTTTTTGCGCCCGCTACCAGCAACTCGTACACTATGGCTCGTGCCCCTCGTTCGGTCCTTCCCTGTGGTCCCTTGCCTGCCCTGCACAGCACGCCGGCACCAGCACAGGCAAGCACGCAAACAACCCTGGAAGGCAGGATCATCAATCGAGCGTGCCTTTCTGTTCCAAGAAGTGACAGCCGCAGTAGTCGTGCCCGCCATCAGAAGAGCCCACATTAAACACGCCACCCCCCACCCACACACGCGCCAAGGGTACGCTCGGTTGCATGCTAGGCCTCGTCTTCCGGTGGGCCCCCGCATCGCCATCCCAGCATGTGGCCTGGCCTGCAGTGCCCTGCACCAGGGACCGTCCAGGGACTGTCAGCCAACGTCTGAACGTCCCTGCCCAACTGACAGACAGGTGTGAGGCTCCCCCTGGGGGATTCTTGGGAGTTCCCTGGCGGGCAGAGAGGACTCCTGCACGGATTGCGCATGGCGGCGAGGCTATTTAGATTAGGCCGCATTCTTTGCACCCCGCCCCGCGAATTGCAGCGAATTGCACGACGTGTGTCTGGGCAATTCCGTCGTCAATGGTGCCGTTGCTCCTGCTACGTTGCCGCCTGTTGGCCGTTATTTTCCCAATGGCCAAGAGACCTCGGCTCTAGATCCGGGACGGGAGGGAAGAAAGAAAGAAAGAAAGAAAGAAAGGTGTTGATGAGCTCAGCTTCCTTGTTCTCTGCCTGTCTGTGCGACTGACTACTCTCCTTCCTCTCCTCAGCCTCCCTCCCTGCTCTGCTTGATACCTAGTATTGATATGGCAGGCAGCCCGGGACCGGATCGATAGTGGCTGATTACCGGAAGGAATATGTTCCTGCGAGCGGTGCGCACGGATGCAGGCCCTTCCCGGCCAGCTGCAGGTCCGGAAGCTGCCTCTGTCACCCGCGGTGAGGGTGTCGTCTCTCTTACCCCACGTACAACGAGACCCGGCACTGCCATTGGCGAATACGACCTCTGTATGTGCTGCAGCTGTCACATGTATGGTTGGTTACAGAGACGTCTTGTTGGATGCGACCTGGGGAGAGACATCCTGCTGTTGGCAGTTCATCGATCATGCATCGTGATCGGGGAAGTCTGAAGAGATCGCTTGTCGGATGTCCACACTCACCACATAGCTCCTGACAGTGAGCGTGCTTCAAGCAGTGTTTTAAATGGCTTCCAAGCAGGGCTGCAATGCTCAAGGTGCGAACTGAGCATGAACGCCTGATACACGGTGAAGCCAGCCACTCTTTATAAGGCCATGACGCGGCGCACCAGCCCCATGTCGACCAGATCACTGACAAGGTACGCTATCTACACAGTCCAGACACATGGGCTATAGCAGACCCGGATATAAAATAGCCATCGCGACAACCACACACTGCCAACCAGCATGTGCTGGCGGGAACTTCGGGAAAAAAGCAATGGGCAATCTCGAAGGCATCAGCCGAACATCAGACGATTTTAACCTCCGTCGGGATCACCCCTGTCAACCCCGTAGATCAATCAAAGCGCCTCGATGCAATCGCATCTCTCGGCACGGCCGCGATGTCGGGTGGATGCACGCGGGGGCGGCCTGCACACATGTACTTTACGTCCTTCTCAGCACCTTCGGAGCATCACAACAATAGCACGACGCTGTCGTTCCCGTGGGGAGGACCAGCCGGGCGTTGCTCCGTGCCCTATCACGCCCCGGCGCCGCGATCATCACGGACGCTGCAACGTAGCCCCCATCGCGCACACGGGCACAAGCCTCCGGGAGCCCCTTCCCTGACAGGCCCGATCATGGTTGGACGTAGGGCCGAACCACAATCCAAAGGAGGATGCAGGAAACTTTAAAATGCTACGGGGAGTTTCCAAGGAAACTTTGTCTTTTGCAGCGGTGATGACAACATCTAAATGAATGGATGGTCACTCGGACGGGAACCTGCTCCCGGCCAGGACGATTGACGTGTGGTTATACTACATGGATTTATCTTTATTCAAATGGTTTAGATCAAAATAGTGCATGGACTGCACGTTGTTTGCTACACTGCAAATCAGCCCGTACTTTTAGACCTAGCCTATAGTAGTACTGTCGTGGCATATGCACGCATGCAGACGTTACACCTTCATCGGAGACATACTTCGTAACATCAATCCCGACGTGGTAAACAAGTCGCAACTGATTGACCACTGTATGGCTCATTACTTGGTCAGACGGGCATGGGCCAAGTTCCTCCAGTCAAAATAACATGGCACGCAAAGAATAGAGAATGCTCAAGTGGAAGATCATGAAACGAAGGATCAAGTCCAGACCCTCACAATCTATCAGCTGGATGTATACAGACCCCAACTGTCTCCACAAACAAGGCTGACGAATCGCATTAATACCTGGGAAGAGTCGACAAGAACAGGTGTGACTTGTCTATCTCTCCGTGGGTGCGAACTCATTCGCCACAGCATGTTCTCTTCGCCTTAGCATATTCTCTTCGCCTTAGCATATTCTCTTCGCCTTAGCATATTCTCTTCGCCTTAACTTGAACAGGCTCATTGGCACCGATTCTGTGTCGTCAGGTTTGAGATTATCAACGTCTAGCGCTCCGTTGTTATCGTCATTGTAGATAAGTACTCCGAACATGCATGTGCAAAGCCTCAATTGCTCTCTCTGGACGGTGGCTATCACAGTTGCCATCTTGATGCCCTGCCCATAGACACCACCACGACGCTTATTGGACACATCTGGGTGCATTTCTCTTCCAGTGCACAATAATGAGTTGTGCAGCAGCGTGACAGTCAACGCTGGAACCACACTGTTACGCATCACAAGACCATTCTATGGTCTCTCATAGAATGGTCTCTCAATTGCACTTCCACTATTCTCATCAAGTTGAGGGGTCTCAGCCCTCCTCCAGAGGAATGGCAAGAAAGCTGAAGATAATGCACGAGAGCGTCAGACCCCCAGTCTCATGAAGCTCCGGTAACTGTCTATACTCATCTTGCATCATTCTGTTCCCATGGCATGAAGACTTACGGCTGCAAGGGGCCATATAAAAGTGTTTGACCTGCTCCCCACCTCTGCGTAGGCCAACATTTGAACGTGGTTTAGTTATAGCCTGCGAGCAACAGGTGGTAAACTTGATCAACTCATTGCGCCAGCTCTTCATGTCGGTGCTTTATGCTCAGAAGGGACTCGGATTATTGAATTCATACAAGGTATGCACTTGGGCATATTTTGCTAGTACCTAGGTAGTTACTTTTAAGCAATACAGTATCCACCACCAACACTCCATCTTGGTAGTGGGGCCGACCTAGATCACACCTATCACGATACGTGTTCATGCACCCGTTGGTCTGGTAATTGTGGATGTTGGTGGCTGATTTCCACCCGCTTAGGTGTTGAATGCTACACGGCAAAGAACCAACATCCCCATGGCGCAGCCTTCGTGCAGCATGAGGTCACGATAAATTCCGTTCCAGGCAACACAGAAAATTGATCTGTCGACCTGTGTCTCTCTCCTCTCATCATCGACTCCTACCTACACCGTTCACCACGAATCTACGAACCATCGATTGCGATCATGTCCTCTCCTGCGGTGGACGCTATTAAGGAGTTGTTCCCAGTCGAGCAGCTGGCCCTCCCCGGGACAGATGAGTATGCAAAGCTGAACTCGTCGTACCTCTCGTCCCTGGAGAGTGAGATAGCGCCTGCAGCTATTTTCCTCCCCAAGACCGCCGACGAGGTTGCCAAGTTCATCACCACCATCAAGAGCTTTGCCCTTGATGGCTCAGCAAAATTCGCAGGTAAGCTGTTCCCGTGCACTCGCTTAAACCTTTGCCCCCTCTATCTTCAGGACTGACCCGGAGTGTCATAGTCCGAGGTGCTGGCCAGCAGCCTCTTCCGGGCTGCGCTAATGTCCAAGGCGGCGTGACGGTCGATCTGCGCCACCTGACAGGGGTGGAGGTCAAGGAAGGCTACGTATCCATCGCAGCCGGCGAGCGCTGGGCCAACGTCTACAACAAAGTCCAAGAACGCGGATTAGGCGTGACAGGTAGCCGCTCCGCACTCGGCGGCATCGGCGGCCTGGCTCTCGCAGGTGGGCTGTCCATCTTCTCGTCGCGCGAGGGCTTCATCTGCGACAACGTGACCAACTTCGAGGTGGTCCTCGCCTCGGGCAAAACCGTCAACGCCAACGCGTCCGAGAACGCAGACCTGTGGCGGGCCCTGCGCGGCGGCGGCAATAACTTTGGAGTGGTGACGCGCTTCGACCTGCGGACCTTCCCCCAGGGCCCCTTCTGGGGCGGCGCGGTGCTGTACTTCCCGCCCAGCTTCCCGGGCCAGGTGGACGCCCTCGTGGACGAGCTGAACAAGCCCGACGCGAGCGACGAGACGCACCTAATGCTCAGCATCGGGTACAGCGCGTCGTACATGCAGCTGGGCGGGACGCTGTGCATGAATCAGGTGTACCACACGGGCCCGAGGGCCGCGGAAAACGATACTGCCCCCGCGGTGCTGGACCCGTTCGTCAAGGTCAGCCCGCAGGTAGAACAGCTCAACTCGATGCGCTCCCTGACTCTCAAGGACGCGGCGGGCGAGCAGGCCGCGCAGTCCGCGGACGGCGTGCGGTGCGCGTACATGAACACGACGGTCAAGGCGGACGCGGCCACGCTGAATGCGGCTGCTGAGGCGTACCTTGCTGCACTCGAGCCGCTGAAGGGGTGCGAGGGCATCACGTGCTCTCTTACGCTGCAGCCGTACTCTGCCTCGCTGCTGCGGAAGAGCGCGGAGTTGGGCGGGAATGTGCTTGGGCTGGATGCTGCGGACGGTCCGCTCGTGTCTATCTTGGCTCTGACGTGGTGGAAGGACAAGTCGGACGATGAGAAGATTGTTGGGACGTTCCGGAAGGTCATTGAGACGATTGACCGGGACGCGGGGTCGAGGGGGACCGCTGTGCCTTTCAAGTATATGAATTATGCATGGGACTTCCAGGATCCTATCGGTTCATATGGAGACAAGAATAAGGCCTTTTTACAAGAGGTCAGCAGGAAGTATGATCCTGATGGGATGTTTCAGAAAGGTGTGCCTGGAGGATTCAAGCTGTTCTGAATTCCTACCTGAGCATCTGTTCTGCTTCAGTTGATGGTTTAGATGACCTCTGTATGAAAATCATCTGGTCGGGAAGGCCATACTGGAATTTGCACTGTCAAGTATCAAAACACCAAGGTATCATATGTGCAAGCGGAGATTTTCGAGAGTCTTGGTTGGCGTATTTCGCATGCTGCTGAATTCTCTGCTGCCACAACTTGCTTCATCAGTGCTACGAGACCAATCCTACTATTTCACAACGGTCCACGACAGAGGAGTCAATACTGTCGTACTCCCTGGAGTAATTCCTAATCATGCCTTGCTTTCCTCCTTTCTCACCTCCCGAACATGTGCATGGATCCTGGTGATCAGGAGCCAACAGAAGGTACACCACCCTCTAGAGCTAGCCCTTTGCAGTAGAACATTCATGCCTGGCGTGCCAGAAATATCCAGGACAGCCGGTAGAGATTAAGCCATCAATTCCAGGTTCATCTCGCCATCATAATCAGGCTGAGCTCACAAATGTAGAGCCTACTGATCGTCCTATATTGCCATGTCTCCAGCCGTGCAATACCTGTGGACACCAATCTTCTAGAGTGCATTCTTGGTATCCTCGATAGGGTTCTCCGTGCCGTCCAGTATGCTTCCGAGGGTGGTCTCGATACTCTTGACACTGTACTCATCCGCGATGGTAGTCTCGCTGAGGGTCTCGCTTGAATTCTCGGTGGGAGCCACGACAGTGTCGTCATCCAGGATCTCGATGGGGCTCTCGACATTGATGGCGCAGAGGGGTATGATGCCGTCGTGCTGGGCGCGCAGGTCATCATACAGCTGCTTCCAGCGGGGCTCCCTCATGTCCTTGACGGCCTTGTAGAACTTCTCCTGCACGGCCTTCTGATTCTTTCTAGGGTAGTAGTCCTGGTGAGACGTTGTAAGTATTGAGGCGCCACTCTGTCAGACCTCCCCAATCCCTTTTGTGTTGCGCCTCCCCGCTGCAGATTCAAGGAAGGAATGATTGTTCAGGAAGCAGGGAGAGAGGATACTCCAGCAGATGGGTCAA
Organism: Diaporthe sp. NJD1; assembly: GCA_013842865.1. NCBI lineage: Eukaryota > Fungi > Ascomycota > Sordariomycetes > Diaporthales > Diaporthaceae > Diaporthe > Diaporthe sp. NJD1. The sequence continues at coordinate 291,838 of JACDXY010000014.1, read as the reverse complement.
GCCTTACCGCAATGTCCCGAAACCCGATCCTCTCCGACCGCAGCTTGATAAGCAGCTTGATCTCGCTCTCCGTCCACTTCTCATGGTCGCTAGGAATCGCGCTTATATCGGTGCGGGCGGACGAAGAAACCACCGACGGCGCGCGAGTCGCCTGGTGGGTCGCTCGAGCCTTCGTAGGGGTCACAGTGGCCAGGCGCGGCGCGGTCTGGGACATGCAGGGCCGCTGGTAATGACTCCCTCCAGTCTTGACCTCGGCGCAGCCGTCGGTGGTGATCCGGTGTGGCAGGGCGGCGGCGTCCTCGCGCGTGATGAAGATGCCCCGGATCATGAGGTCGAGCTTGATGGGGTCGAGGACGCCGTAGCGGTCGTAGGCCTGCTGCGCGATTGCGGAAAGGGGCTGGGCCTTCTGGTCATCGCTGTTGTCGCTTGTGCGACCGACGGCGGTCGGACTACTGGTCGGACTGTTGGGGGTGAGTTGTGAGTATCGTTGATGTGCAACGGCGCATTGGGTCATGATGGCATACCTCGATCCCATGATGGCTGGCTGTCTGCTGCTGTTCACCTGGGCAGATATTGAGCAAAACTGTCGCCTGGGAACAGGGAGGACAGAAGTGAAAAACAAAACGGCAGGCTAGCCTGTCAATGTTGACTGAGTGGTACGACAGCAAGAAAAGCAGGTGTTGTATGGCGATGCTGATATGTCTGATGTGACAGCAGAAACAGAGGCGGTACAAGATAGTGAAAGACCTGGACGTAGGTTTTGAGTGACGGTGTTGAGGAATCTGGACCTTGCCTGCGTCACTTTTCCTTCTGATGGTGCTTTCCTCGAAAAGAGGTAGACGTGTGAAGGAACATACGGCAGCAGGGGCTAGGCTGTTGTGCAAAAGCTGAAACCACCTGAGGAGGAGCACCACCTGGAGTGGAGGACTGGGTTACCAAAGATGAGTGAAGAAAATGTAACAGGAGCTTCCAAGGCTGGACCGATTCACTATGAGAAAGCAGTCTCCACCACGTCTCTGCCAAAGCTGCACAGGGAGGGGCGTCAAAGTCACCAGAAACAAGTTGCAGCTGTTTCTAGATGGCTGGAACGCATTGTTCAGGCCTAAGCCATTGTCAGCTACGACACGTAACAATCAAGCTGTTTCTCACCGGAACCTTGACACCGGGCAAGTTGATGCAACAAGATCATGCTGGCGTGAGCGTCATCGGGAGCTTGACCAAACACTCCAAACACCGTGACCACAATCCTCAGCCCTTGACATCTTATGCCTTCAGTGTCTTTAGCGCTCAGGTGGCGCCTCAGTATCAGCCCAAGGGTCCAAGCAGTCTCCAAACAAGCCGTGGATGATTCCATCATGACAACGCAGAGGGGGAACTAGATGACTGAACTATGTTTACACTTAGCCACCACTGAGGAGTCACCCAGCTATAATTTCAAGTGAGTGCTGATTGCTCGCTTTGTCATTTATCTACAGAGATGAAGTATTTACAACTATCATGAAGCAAATGCCATTTTCCAACGCCAGTGACCATGCAAATACTGAGGGCGCCTACGAGATTTCAATCTGCTATGCAACGACCCGCACAGTGGCGTCCAGCGCCCTCGCAAAGTACTCGACGTTGCCGTCGTTCAGCCCGGCTATCGATATGCGCGAGGTGTTGGCCATGTAGACGTGGTGTGCCGCTGACAATTCGTTAGCCATATATCAACAACACACGATGGAAGGGAAAGGAAGGGTTGGTAGAGTAGTGAACAAGTGCAATGGACGAGACTCACTCTCGAGGTGAGCAACCTGCGCCGGCGTCAGCCCCAGGAAGCCAAACATGCCCGACTGCTTGACGACATGGCTCCAGTCCCCCGGCGCCCCGAGCTTGACAAGCTCCTCAAACAGCCTCCTGCGCATGGCCAGGATCCGCCCGCTCATAGTAACCAGATCCTGCGCCCACTGCGCCCTGATCTCCGGGGTGGTCAGCACCGCCTCGGCGATGCGGGCGCCGTACAGCGGCGGGGTGCTGATGGTGGCGCGCTGCGCGTTCTCGAGGATGCTCTGGACGGTGGCGGCGGCCTCGCGGGAGGCGGATACAAAGGTCACGGTGCCGACGCGCTCGCCGTACAGGCCCATGTTCTTGGAGAAGGAGGTGCACACGGCGGCCTCGAGGCGCAGCTCGTCGACAAAGTACCGGATGGGCCAGGCGTCCTCGTCGACGCTGCCCGAGTTGAAGCCCAGGTAGGCCGAGTCGAAGACGGGGAAGATGGAGCGGGCGCGCACGGCGTCGGCGATGGCGCGCCAGCCCTCGCGCGAGGGGTCGCACCCTGTTGGGTTGTGGGCGCAGGCGTGGAAGATGACGGCCGAGTTTGGTTCTGCGGCGTGGAGGCCCGCGACGAAGGCGTCCTGGTCGAAGGCGCGGGTCTTGGTGTTGTAGTAGGGCAGCCACCTGACGGCGAAGCCCATGGTCTCGAAGAGAAGCTCGTGGTTGGGCCAGGTGGGCGTGGTCAGGTAGACGGTCTTGATGCCCGCGTTTGCCTTGCGCAGGGCCATGCCGGCCAGGAGGAGGGCGCCCGTCCCGGAGAGGGACTGCACGCCGGCGACCTATGGGTGGGAATTCAGCGCCCCGTGTCCGTGTGCACTCAATTGGGTCCGTCTCGGGGGTTGGTGACTCACCCGTCCTTCTGCCAGGGCGCTCGTGCCGTGCAGCAGCAGCTCGTAGCAGGCGTCCCTGAACGGCCGGAAGCCCATCATTGGCGAGTACTCGTGGTCTGAGCCGGCGATCTTCTTCTTGGCCATCTGCACCGAGGGCAGGAACCACGGCTTGCCCTCGCCATCGCGGTATGCGCCGGCCGAGACGTTGACTTTCTCGGGAGATGGGTCTGCTGCGTACCGCCGCAGGACGTCGAAGATTCCGTCAGGCTCGACGTACTCGGCGGCGTCGAAGACGGAGTAATTGCTGGCGGATCCCATGGTGGGAAGAATGACTCGTGTCGAGTGTGTGAGTGAGAGAATGAAGTGTACGGATATATCGCTGGACACTGCGCAAAGACCGTTAGTTAGTTTCGGAGTGAGTGTGACTGGGCCGGGAGACGGAGGTCTTCTTGTTATCGTGGAGGCTCTGGCGGGTAGCAGCGGCAAAAATCTGCTTACGGCGCGGGTGGACCCAGTCACCCGGGGAAAGAAGTTCTCAAAGGCGCGAGGCAAGACCGAGCCGTCGTCACCTCACGAGACGCCATCGTGACCTGACGGCCGAGTTCGGCTTCAATTGATGTGCTTTGATCGTGAGAGGTGGGTATAATACGCAATTGGTCGACCGATTCAAGCATTTAGCCAATTGACCCCATGCCCAGGCGCATGCGGCCAGCCGATTAAGGGAAGCTCCAGGAGTCATTCGTCTGGGTGAGGTGGGGGGAGGGGCATCTTTCATTCAGAAGAGGGTTAGGGCTCAGGCACGGCAGCCCTCTGGTGTTGGGTCAAACGGCACTCAAACCTTTTCGATAGAAGTTGAATCTTGAGACAGACAGAAAATAATGGCGAGTTTCTCAATGTCTAGCCCTATGAGGCTGACCTGGAACCAACTCATTCTAGGTTCGTGCTAATCAAGTGCTTAGCATGATGATCCCGTACTGCCGAACGGCGGGATGACCGTGCTTGCTTTTCGATCCATCCTCCCTTGCCAACGGTCTCGTCTGGAAAATTCTTCAGATCCTTCTTCTGACCTCCTGGTATCGTACTGTGTAAAAACATTTTGTCAACAGCAGCATCTGTCCTGACATGAGCCATCATCGGTGGCTATGTCTCCTGATGATCGTCTCCCTTCGGCCCACGGCCCACACGCTCGGGACAAGCTCCACGGCGGCGGCGGGCGCGGAACTCCTTCCGCCCAGGGCACTCAACAACAAAGCCGAGCGTTTCTTCTTTTCCCCACCATAACAGGGCTGGCCCCTGGGCCGATCCCACGTGCCCGATGATGCCCATACTCTAGTCAACCCGGACGAACTTTCCGTTCCGCCCCTCCAACATCCCAAGGTGGGAGGTGTGACTGCGTCGGCTCTGTCCAGTTGGATCCAGCCCGGCTCCCCCTCCTTTCCTACCAAGATTTGGGTCTAACCGAAGCCAGGAAAGTCCGCCTGGTTAACGGTGGCCGTGGTAGCATTTCACGGCGTTGTGCCGCTGTGTGTGGAAAACGAAACGCTACCCCCCCCTTGTCGTTTTAACTCGCGCTCCCCCCTCCCGCTCCAAAATCCCAAATTTTAAATCTAGCTATTTTCTGCCATATCTTTATCAAATAATTAAGTATAAATATAAAAAGTATATATTATAAATCCTTATACTTTAATATATATTATATAAATTTAATAATATTTATTTATATAATATATTATATTATATTTTATAATACTTTAATTATTAATTAAGTTATTAATAAATAATATATAATATATATATTAATATAAAATATAAAATTAAAATATTTATATAATATTACTTTTAATATAAATATATTTTAAATTATAATATTCTTTTATTAATAAATATTATAATATAAGCTATAATTTAATATTTAGATTTTAAATAATATTTTATTTAAATAGGAAAGTATATAAGGATTATAAAAATATATATTTATATATTATTATGACTTATATTGAGGTAGTTATATAGAGAATAGTATATTTTTAGTAGATTTGAGATTTTGGAGCGGGAGGGGGGAGCGCGAGTCAAAACGACAAGGGGGGTGTAGCGTTTCGTTTTCCACACACAGCGCCCAGCGACTGCGGGCCCGAACCGTGTGGCGGTGAGACACTCACCTCCAGGGCTCTCCTCCCTCGGAGCCTTAGTACACAACATGAGCTTACACATCCATGCGGGTCACACCAGGTACATGGAAGTGCCGCGGGATGGGTAGCATTGTCCAATCTAGTCGAGGAATACTCCGGGGATGCAACGTACGGGACTTTTTTACAGAGCTAGTCTTTGAGCTAATAGCTGGGAAAGCCGACTCATCCAGCTCCTGCAGATCACAACTGGTCTTCTCGTCAGCGTTTCATATCTTGCATCGTTGAGCAGGCAGCGTTACACATCATGTACACTTTGAAAATAAGTGAATGCCAGGTGGTACAGATTTAGAACTCAACCCACCTGGCTTCGAGGGCGGAGGCTCGTCCCACTTCGGCTCCGCGGTTCTGCGTGCAGTAGTGGTAGAAAAGAAGGGTTTCGGCTTGTGACTACTAGGGGAAATATTTAATCAGGGAATTTCTGCCCTATTGAATTTTGTTGTCATGCCACACATGGAGTATCACCAGTTGCTAATAAAGCTGAATGCATTGTAAAAGGCCTGAAGAGTACCGATGGACCAGGCAGCAAGAGTACACAATTTCGTAAGATGGGAAGACTCTCCTGACGCCTTTCCCAGACACGTATTCCTTGTTTCTATCTCGTCTCCTCCTTTTTCCCGGAAGGGGGAGGCAGAGCTCCGGACGCTCATCTGACAGGGACATTTGAAAGAATTTCGAAATGCCTAAGCGTGTTGTCCTTTATATAGGTAGGCACCTAGGTGCCTCAGGGGAGCACACAAGCAGGACTATGTAGGCCATTAGTGACAAACGTATGCCATATAGGTAGTTGATTCAGCTAGCTCCAGCTGTTGACAGGTGACTGTTAACCCAGAGACATGGCACTCCAAGCCATCGTGTTGACATCTTTGACTCATTTTGAAAGCCTGAGGCATCTAACCACGAGCCCCAGGACTCTACACACTGCCACCATTGAACACCAAAGCACCAAAACAGCCGTTCCGCAGCCGCAGGTTGACACATGCCTCATTGTTGCTCGGCAACTTCGGGACCTACTTTCAGGGACATTCGATTCATCTGACGTAACGCAACGCTCTGACTTCAATATCGCAGAGTCTTCGCAATCTGTCCAGTGTATCTTCTCACATCAGCATCATGGTGTATCACCCATACTCTCGACCGCAGCAGCCTCGACAATCTGATACTCCGCGAAGCGACCCCCCAGGCGGCGAACTGGTCAGGACAAGGCCGGTTGACCGAGTCCACACATGGGCGAAATTGTATATTCGATAAGTATGAAATGTGCTCATCCATAATTGGCTAACAACCTCTTTCCAGCCTTCTCGACTCCGGCTACATGTCCGACTGCACAATCATCTGCGGGGACGTCAAATGGGCCACCCATAAGGCCGTCCTATGCAGACGAAGCAACTGGTTCCGTGTTGCCCTTCAGGGTGGCTTCAAGGTGAGGCTCAGTCCATGCAAAAGCACGGCGTTGAACCTTCAGTGACAAGCCTTACACATCTTTGCAGGAAGCCGTGACTGGAGTCATCACAATCCAAGACACAGATCCTGGAATGATTCAGATGATCCTTGAGTTTATCTACCTCGGAGGTGAGTTCCCATTTACGTTAAATATTGAAATTACAATTGAATCTGTTGAAAGATGGAATTTATTCTGAACCCCAACGACAAACAATCATGATGCGCCCGAGTATGCTGACACGGGGTTTTAGAAACACAGCGCCTTTGCTCCACTCCCACCGAGATTATCGAGATCTGGAAAACCGCGGACTTCTTCGGCATACACGACATTGCTCACGAAGCCCAAGACGCCATGGGCAGGCGACTCAAGGCGTCCCGCGAGTTCCTCAATTTCAACCCGGACCCTGAGAGCAACCCCCAGCCTGACAACGCCTGCGAGGCCACCACCGTCGTATACGACCCCTGCGGCCACTCCGTCCGAGAGCGCCGGGCCTGCGCCGTCCGCTGCGTGCGGCCGATCAGCGTCTTCCACCTGTGCGAGCCGGGTCCCACCCACCTGGACCGCATGTGCGGCCCCTGCCAACTCCGCCAGGGAGATTTCTCCAGCCGGCCGCAACAGGACCCAGGCACTGGCCTGACCCCGTATCCTCCGCCGGCACCTCCGCCAGCTCATCCTGGCCCCGAGAGGCGCGAGATGATCGAGAACGAGATCCGGGTCCTCTGCGAGGCTCTGGCCTTCGCCACGGCTGAGGCCCCGCGGATCAAGAGGAGACTGGTTCATCACATCTGCAACACCCGTGTGGCGGCGTGGGGAGGGTTTACGGTGTGCAGGTTTCTGGAGGCGTGAAGTGACAAGTGGTTTGTGGCCCAGGGACAGCCGGCTCTCACAAATCCCGCTGTCTGTGATGCCTTCTTCAGTAGGATTTCCGCTGCGAGGTTCATGAAGGACTACCCACATGATCTGGTGGGACAGGTGGGCTCTGAGGAGCTTTGGGTCCTCGATCGTGTTTGGCAAACGGCGCCTACTGACCGAAGTGCTTGAAGCAGTCATCGTGAGTGGGAAGTATGGTTACTCGTCCTGATTGCATTTATCAGAGCCGCTGATAGTTGTGCAGTTGTCTAGCCCACACGAAATATCCTTAGAGACTTAGATAGAGTGTTTGGTAGGAAGGCATAATACAGATCATCATGGACCCATCGAGGGTTGATAGGTGCATCTGTGTATGATCTCGACGAGTTCTTCCCGGACGAAAATGCGCGCCTCACAATAAATATACAAGTGGCAAAGTCTCACAAGCGCGAGAAAATGTGTGGCGCTGAAGAGCTTGTGGTGTGACCAGGCCACACTTTTGTTTGCTTTGTTCCAAGGGAAAATTGCCTGCGCAATACTGTTACCACCTCCAGCTTAGTATGTGCTGGAAGCTCATTCCAGTTCAGTCTCACAGTCGCACACCGCGATCCAGTCAGCCCATCTTCACCGATAATTAGTACGAGATCAACAGCATCCCAAACTCGATATCGCAGGTCAAGTCAGCAGCCGAGGTCTGGCCGGCCTCTCGCCACCAAAAAGACGTGCTTCGAAGTCCCGGTGCCAGCAACTGAAAGTGGTTTAAATGGTTTGGAGTTGCCCCCACCAGATGTGTCAAGAAATGCTTCTACGGGATACCTAGCACATAGCAAAACCTAACCGACTTGCCCTATCTGGCCTCCCTATCGCCTTTCCCGCGTAGCCATTCGCTCGTGGTGCCTACATGTTCCTGCCAAGAGAAAAAGCGACTGCGGGAGGTACCCACTTGGCCGATTTCGCCATCGTGCGTGAAAATGAGCGATTCGGAGGTAATGCAACGTCGTATGTGCACAGAAATTTTCCTTGCGGTTGGTTATACGTAAATACTTAATGCTTAAGTCTGGATGGCGATTGTATAGATAGTGCTTGGTGGTTTCCATTGCTCTGTCTTTTACACGCCCAGACAATCCTACACCCACCCCTGTCTCTCAAGATGGCGGACGTCGAGCGTGCCTCTGGCTCTGTCAGGGTGACAGGTCGCACCTGGTATCACACCACGCTCTTCAATGCCTTCATTATCGGGGGAGTTGGCTTCATGGCCCCTGGCCTATGGAATGCCATGAGCGCTCTCGTATGTGTTTCCTATGTCCGAAACTCTTTTATATCGTGCATGAACTTGACTAACGGAAAAATGAACAGGGTGCTGGAGGAGCTCAGTCACCCTATCTGGTGAACGCAGCAAATGCTCTGGTCTTCGGCCTGATGGGAATCCTCTGCCTGATCGGCGGTCCCATCGCCAACCGCATCGGCCTCTCCTGGACTCTCCTGCTCGGTGCCGTCGGATACCCAGTCTACTCCGCCGGCCTGTACACCAACAACAGGTACGGAAACGAATGGTTCGTCCTCGTCGGCGCCGTAGCCTGCGGCATCTCCGCCGGCCTCTTCTGGGCAAGCGAGGGCGCCATCGCGCTGGGCTACCCGGAGCCGGGAAAACGAGGCAGGTACATGAACATCTGGCTGTGGTTCCGGACAGGCGGGCCCCTCCTCGGCGGCGCCATCGTCCTGGCCCTCAACAACAACGCGGCGGCCAAGAAGAAGGGTAAAGTCGGCCACCAGGTGTACATCATCTTCATCGCGCTGCAGTGCCTGGCCGTGCCGCTGGCCTACTTCCTCTCCCCGCCCGAGAAGGTCCAGCGCGCCGACGGCAGCAGGGTCATCATCCGCGGGGAGAAGTCGTTCAAGGCCGAGTTCCGCGCGCTGTGGCAGGCCAGCAAGAGGAGGGATATCATCCTGCTGCTGCCCGTCTTCTGGGCCGCCTACTTCAACCAGTACTCGGGAAACTTCCAGACGTACTACTTTGGCGTGCGGGCGCGCGCCCTCATCGGGTTTGTGAGCAACTTCGGCACCCTACTGTCGTCGCAGCTCATCAGCACGCTGCTGGATTACAAGGGCTTCCCGGTCAAGAAGCGCATCACGGTCGGGTTCTATTACATTGTTGCGCTGCACATCGTCGCGTGGGTCTACGGCTGGGTCATCCAGGAGAAGTACACGGCCAACCCGCCCGCGTTCGACTGGGCCGACGCCGGCTTCGTCGAGGGCTTCTTCGTCCTCCTGCTTTGGGACTTTGCCCGCCAGGCGCTCCAGAACTGGCTTTACTACCTGCTGGCGACCAAGACGGACAACATCTCGGAGCTGAGCCGCTTCTCGGGGATCCTCAGGGGCCAGGAGAGTTTTTCGCAGGCCGTCGCGTTCGGTCTGAACACCCAGAACTGGCACGGCGGCCGTGTGCCCTTGATTGTTAATACTGTGTTGCTCGGTAAGTCCGCCTAAATCTTTTTTAGATGAACACGTCTGCTAATCGTACTATAGTGCTCGCCATCTACCCTACTTACATTGTCATGCGGGACCATGTCCCCGTGGAAGCGGGTGCCAAACAGCCGGTGGAAGAGGCCAACACCGAGGAGGCCAGCATCGACGAGGCTGCAGTGGGAGGGAAGTCCGAGGTGACAGTGCAGACTGCGCAGGCAGATAAGAATTTGCCACGTACAAGTGTTGCAAGGGATAGGCCGATGTAAATAGCATGATATCCAGAGTGGGTCTGATACAGCCACATCTCGCTTCGATGGGCACCAAACTATAGACGTGAGAGTCAACAAGCTTCTCAAAATATAATAAGATGAATCATCCAAATGGAATCGTTAACCCTGAGTCTTATGTTAGTGTCCAGGTTATTCTGATCACCTCTGGTATGAACAGCGCAGGGAGAAATGGCAGCCCGGGAGTTGGCTGCGAATTTATCGACGTTAAGTGAGACGTGTGAAATGGAAGCAACCTGTTCTCTCGGCTTTTCCTACAGATCGTTACATGAGGGACAAGTTCCCAATTATTCATGAAGTCAAGAATGATACTGTACCGTAATTGTCCGCAGGAGCCTCATCTCTTCCAGAAACTGATTCATTGGGCTGGTGAGACCAAACAATACCCAATTCGTACTACGAGGAACTCGAGAATATCTCAGCACCTGTGCCGGGGCAGTTGACTTGTATCGGGTTGTTGAGACAAACTCGAGGCAATCATTCTTATTGTTAAACAATCCCTCAATTCGAATCAGACGTTGCGTCTCTTGGAATAACTTGTATTGGAATTGCAAAAGTTGGCTTAGGTAAGGTATGACGCGCTGGCTTGGCTGTCGGGGGATTAATTGACCCTGCCCAATATGCGAGTACACACTTTCTATCATATGTAAGCACCTAACGCGGTGCTCCGGGCGGGGATAAGTGGGAGGGTCCGCCCAGGCAGGAGAGACGGCGGCGCGGGATAACTCCAACGGGTGGCCTGAGACGCAGGCGTGTGTAAGCAGCGGCGTCTCTTTTTGGGGGTAGTCCGTTTCCAAGCATTGTTGGACATGATAAGAAAACACCACGGGGAAGGACTTGGCCCCTGCCAGAGCAGTCAACACCCTTGCATCAAGCTGCAGCATGAGGGGAAGGATGACATATCGGTCCAGCTCAAATGCATTTCCACGCCCTACTGTCGTTTGGCCATGTGAGATGGTCGCCGAGGTATATAAGATGACGACCTTGGAACTACGACATGGCCGTCAGCACTTGTCACAAGCTGTGGGAAACAGCAGTCTCGGGACTCTAGAACATTGAAACATCCAAACACGACACCAGCCAAAAATCAACACCAAGATGGCATCAACAACAGCAACAACAGACTGGCGGGCCCTCGCCCAACGAAAAAGAGAGGCCATCCTCGAAGCAATCCCCAAGGAATGGCGCATCCCCCAGTCCACCATCGACAACGCCCCCGCCGACCTAACAGGCCCTTTCCTCCACCAATTCCTCACCCCGTCCGAGATCCAAATCACCGAGACGGCCGCCCCAGGGATCCTCGAAAAGACAACCACAGGCCAATGGACCGCCCTCAGCGTCGCAGAGGCCTTCAGCCACCGCGCGGCCCTCGCCCACCAGCTGACCTCGTGTCTTACCGAGATCCTCTTCGAATCCGCCCTCGCCGACGCACGGAAGCTCGATGCCTACTTCGCAGCCCACAAGAAGCCAATCGGGCCCCTGCACGGCCTGCCCATCAGCCTCAAGGACTCGGTCGACGTCGCGGGCGCGGGGACGGCGCTCGGCTTCACCAGCTGGGCAAACGGCTCGCCCGCCACCCAGGATGCGGTCATCGCGGCGGGCCTTCGCCGTCAGGGCGCCGTGCTCCACGCCAAGACGGCCGTCCCGCAGGCTTCCTTTGCCGGCGAGACGTTCGGGGCTGTGAGCGGGTATGTGGTGAACCCGCTGCGGCGAAACGCCCTCTCGGCGGGAGGGTCGTCGGGGGGCGAGGCGGCGCTGCTGGCGCTGCGTGGTAGTGTGCTTGGGTTAGGGACTGACATTGGTAAGCTCTTTCCACTACGGTTCGATTCTATCCAGAGAGGAGGGGCAACTGCCATATTCGTGAAGCTATCTCTTCCCTCGAAAGGCTAAATTTCCCCCGACAAACATGTACCAAGAGCTGTCCTCCTTCACAATCACCCTCTCCCCAATTTTCTCTCCGAAACAACTCCCTCTTGGATGTTCTGTTACCTAACCCCCCAAATAAAAGGCGGCTCCATCCGCTGGCCAGCATCAGGCGTAGGCGCCTATGGCCTCCGCCCCTCTACAGGCCGCCTCCCCTACGCGGGGATAGCCAGCGTCGTCGGCGGCCTCGAGGCCCTGACCGACGTGCGCTTCGCCGTGGGGCCCATGGCGGTCGGCGACGTGACCGCGCTACGCACCCTCGTGCAGGCCGTCCTCGCCGACGAGCCGTGGCTGCGCGACCCATTGGTTGCGGAGATCCCCTGGCGGCAGGACGTGTATGAGGCCACGAGGCGCGCCACCGGGGAGAAGCAGCAGCTCGTCATCGGCCTCGCGCCCACGGACGGCCTCGTCACGCCCCAGCCGCCCGTCCTCCGCGCCGTCGAGACGGTGGCCAAGGCCCTGCGGGACGCGGGCCACGTCGTGGTCCCCTTCTCCCACGGCCCCACCGAGGAGGCCATCGACCTCTGGAGCGCCGCGGCATACGCGGACCTCACCTTTGCGCACGCGCAGTTCCGCGCGTCGGGCGAGCCGGTTGACCGGCTCATGCCTCCCGCCTTCGACCCGGACAAGCCCGAGGCCGCGCCGCTGGGGACGGGTGAGGTGCAGGACCTCAACGTGCGGGTCAGGAAGTACAGGGAGGCGTATCTTCGGCGGTGGGGGGAGACGGCTGGACACCCCGAAAACACCACGGGGCGGCCTATGGACGTGATTATCACGCCTATTGCGCCGTACAGCGCGGCGCGGGTCGGAAAGATTAGGTATATTGGTGAGTGATAATACCCGGTCCTATTGGGGACTTGCCTGGTTGGTTGGTTGATTGTTGGACTTCAACAACTCACATGGTTTTCTGTCTTAGGTTATCCCCTCCCCGTCGTCCTCAACGACCAGTCCGCCGCGGTGCTCCCCGTCATCACGACCGACAAGGACATCGACGTCGTGCGCCCGCTCGAGGTCCCCGAGGGGATCAGGGAGGACTACGTCACGGCCAATGAGAAGGTTCACCAGGCCTGTAAGTCTGCCCCACCCAAGATCTGCTCTTGTCTCGCATTCCGCAGTGGACTGGCGATGGTTCTCCCCGCAACATAAGGTGGCGCTGACTTATCCAATCTGCTCCACAGACGACCCAGACCTTTACCACGGCCTCCCAGTCAACGTGCAGGTGATCGGGCGGCGGTTCCAGGAGGAGAAGGTGCTGGCCATCACCGAGTACATCGATGGCCTGCTCAAGGCCGGCGAGGTGGAGCACGGCGCTGCGCATAAGCTTTGAGACGTGGACCCATCGCCGACCAGTCACTTTTGGTACCACGGATCAAGGATACGTCAAGGAGGACGAGTCAGTCATGGCGAAGGGACGGCAGGGAAAATGATCCAAGATCAAGTCTTGATAATTATAACTCTGCTTGTTCTCTCTATCCTGTTGTCTTTCTATCTCTATGGCATGGCTTGCTCCATCGGCCGGTTCGTACGAATAAACTCTAACCATAGTTATCCTCAATAACAAAACCCAGCAAGACTGAGGGAAGTAGGAAGTCGAAAAAAGACACAAAAGCTTGCCCATGCTGTTCACCAACAAAAGTGCCGTCCGTGTTCTTCCACGCTTGATGCCGTAATCCACACACCAATGCCCAAACTTTGCCGCCCGCAGAACTCCTCAAAACCCCAATACATAGTCCCATGCATCTTCTCTTTGGGTGACTCGAGGCGGTATCGTCTACTCGATGTTAGGAACGTGTCCCTCGACGGTACTCAGCGCCGCCAGGTTGACCTCTCCCATGCTCAGCGTGCCGCCCTCTGCGCCTGCGCCGTGTGCTCCGACCCCGGCAAGTAGGGCAACACAGTCGACGACATCCTCGGGTTCAAGCAGGTGCCATCGGGCCAGGGTGACCTTTGTGCTCGCACCGACGGTCACGGTGTACACGTTCTCCGCCTTGACCTTGGCCTCCTCGCCCTTGTCCGTGGGCGGCGCACTAAGGCCGTTGAGGGCGCGGAACATGTCCTCGTCCGTGAAGTCATCACCCAGGCACAGCACGAATTCGACCTTGTCACTGCCGGGCTTGTCAGCTGAGACGGCGCTGCCGGGGACATGGCTCATGTCGTTGTTGTACTGCAGCACGAGGCGCTTGGAGATCTCGCCCTTGTTGATAAATGTAGGGCGGACCTCGATGTTGGCCTTGCCTGGCATCACGTCCACGTCCCACCTGCGCGCGACTGTCGCCTCGAGCTCCTTTTGGCACTCGTGCGCCATGTGCGGGCCTTGTTCGGGGTCCGCGAGCCGGTAGTGCCAGGTAAGTGCGCAGCGCTTGCGTTCGATAAAGGAGCCTATCAGGGTTTCGTTAGTTTCGGTCCGGTTCTCGGCGCGAGAGTAGATGGGCATGGACTCACCAGGGCACTTGTCAGTATATGTCTGGAACACATCCATCACCTCGGACTGCCAGCCCATGTCGAACGTCTCAGCCAGGTTCTCCCATTCCTTGGAGCCAGGGTGCCGCATGAAGCTTCCATGCTCGGCGCTGAAGCCAAGCTCTTCAATGTGTCCCAGGTGCTGGGTCAAGAAGGCCTGATCTCTGCCCGAAATGATCCAGACGGCGTTGCGGTGATCCGAGGCCAGTGTCCTCAGTGTGTTGATAACACGGAGACTGGGGATGGCGGCGGATGGCTCTTTCACAATGGGGGTGAGTGTGCCGTCGTAGTCGAACATGAAGAGGCGCTTCCCGGCATCCCTGTACGACTGTAGCATCAGGGCACGGTCGAGAAGCGGGGTAGAGACGGTGTTCTTGGAGCTGCCGAGGACATCGACCAGTCTGTCCAGGAACGCGCCTATCCAGCTCTGCACGTTCTTGGTAGTGACGTGTTGGTACAGAGATTTCTGCATGGCTTGTCGCTTTTCGTCGCTCATCGTGAGTGCGTTGTTGATCTCGTCAGCAACACCGGAAAGGTCCCAAGGGTTGATGTGAATTGCATCCTTGAGGCTGCCCGCGGTACCACTGAACTCTGACAGGATCAGGGGTCCGTTGTTCTCGCGCTGGGCGACAATGTACTCCAACGAGGTTGTGTTCATGCCATCTCGAACCGAGGTTATCAATCCGATGTCCGCAGCTCGCAGCAGCGCAAAGTATTCGTCCTGGCTCAGGTACTGGGGGAAGTGCTGCACAGGCTCATACCCGAGGTGACCATATGTGCCAGAGATGCTGCTGACCAATTCGTTCACCCGGCTGGCAATCTTGTTCTCGTCTCCTTCCGCGTTCTCCTCGATCGAGGTCGGGCTGGTGACCTGAATAAGCACCACCTTCTCGTGCCAATCGGGGTACAGCTCGAGGAACCGCTCGAAAGCCATTAGCTTCTGCGCCACGCCCCTAACGCTGTCCAACCGGTCCCGGCCAACGATTATCTTCTTCCCCGCATACATCTTCTTGAGCGCCTTGACCTTGTCGTTGACCTCAGGGGCAAACGCCAGGGATTGCACCTTGGTAGCATCGATACCGATCGGGAAGACTCCAACCTCGACCCGGGAGCCATATGTCTCGACGCCGCCAGTATCCGAGGGATATGACAATATCCGCGTACAGCAGGAGCTGAAGTGCCGGCTGTAGCTGTAGCTCTGGAAGCCAACCAGGTTCGAGCCGAGCATGCCCTCCAAGATGTCCTTGCGTCTTGGCAGGCAGCGCAGGAACTCGCTGGATGGGAAAGGGCAGTGCAGGAAGAAGCTGATGTACATGTGCGGCACCCGCTGCCTCAGCATGCTAGGCAGGAGCATGAGGTAGTAGTCGTGGATGACCACGACGTCGCCGGGCTTGTACAGCTCGAGGATCTTGTTGGCGAACTTCTGGTTCATGCGGTAGTAGTCGGCCCAGTGGATGCGCTCCTTCCGCCCGTCTGACGGCATCTGGGTCTTGTAGTGGAAGAGCGTGTAGAGATCATGCTCTGCGTAGCGCCTCCATCTTGACTGATCCTTAAGCAGAATGCCGTCCTCTTGCCCATCCGTGTCGTCTGCGAGCCACAGAGGCACGGTCTTGATCTTCTTGTCATGTGACAACTGGTACTCGAGCCGCTCCATGTCTTCCTTGGGAATCCACAGCCCATCTTTTGAGGGAGGAGCGGGCACCGACTTCTCGGCGCCGACATCGACGGGGACCGGGGCGGAGAGCTTGTTCAGACTTGGGAGGTTCGTGGTGGTCATGGGAGGGGTGTCGGGAGGAGAAGGGATATCGGATGGCGCTTCGATCTCGCCTGTCCACGCGACGCAGGTGTGGTTCCATGAGGAATCGTTGGACGAAAGGTGCGCAAAAGCATCGAAAAGGGCGGATTGACCACGACGGGTTTTCAGTTCCTGCAAGGAGAAAAATTAGCATGGATGGCACTTCTCCTCAAGCGCGGCGAGACTGTGCCGGAGCCGTTGTTGTGGCGCACTCACCCAGTCGTTTCCTTTGCGATAGCGCAACGAGTGCGGCATATTGAAGGTGGCAGATATGACGTTGCCGCTGAGCGACAGGGCAGGGAAGGCGGACTTGATCTCGCTCAGGGTCTGCCGCCTGCCGCGACTGGCTTTGCTCATGCGGCGCAGAATGTCGTGGCCGGACATGGGGTCCGAGGGCTGGGCCGCCATGGTGTCGTCGATGGCGTTGGGGGAGACAACCGCCCCGGGAGCTAGAACAGGTCTGGAGGAAAAATAGTTGCTGCCAGCGGATTCGGTGGAGTCGGCGCTGGTGCCGGAGTCGTAGGTCTCAAGGTCGATTCCCGGGGTGACTGGAATGTTGACGTTTGCTTCTTGGTGGTGAGCGAGGAGGTCGGAATGGGTGACTGCTCGGTCGACGGCTGGCCTGTGGGAAGATGGGGTTCTTGAGTCGTCGGGCCTCGTTGGTAGAGTGGAGAATTTGACGGTGCGCCCCGTATCGGCCGCGCCGTCTCCTTTCCCCGGACCTCTTTGGTCTGCCATTGTGACCTCGTGTTAATTGGGACCAATTTCGACAAGAGCCAGCAAGTGAATTAATGCCACTAATTCCACCAAGTCATGTGACGCAGAACAGCAAACAGAGCAATAAGTGAAGCAACGGAGCGCAAGCTATAAACAATAGGGAGTAGTGAGACGGGCACAGTAGGTGTCGAGTCGGCAAAAAGTGAAGCTGAGTCGGCCGTGGAGCTTATCAGGTGTCTGAATAGTCGCGAGACCCGGAGGAGGAGCAGCAGCAGCCGGAACGAGAAACTGCAGAATAATGGGCAGGTCGAGGAGGGTATAGCCGAGGGATCGAAGGCCTTGGAAGGAGGTGGGAGTCCTTCGGCTGCAGTCTCGCGTCTATGTAGAGACTGTTCCAGGCCGTGGTGGGGTGTTGGACGGTAGTATGATGTGCCCGTGGGGCTGGACCTGGACTGGCTGAGAGGACGTTTTGCTCCTTGTCAGACTCGTCGATCCTGCTTGTATCCCCTGGCCCCTGTCGAAGCCCACAGTTGCTGTGCCTGTACCCGTGCTCGTGTGGGCTCTGCACCTCTTAAATGCTTGACCAACGGTAAATCGGCTGGCTGGACGGCACACCTGACAGCGTGTTGGCAACTTCCTATGCAGTATGCCCCTGAAAAGCGGACGGTCTTGTTTATGCACGGCCTTTGCTTGACTTGTAGGCCTGGAGGGAGGAGGCACGACGAAGAGGCGGTGGAGGACGCCGAGGCGTCTTGAGAGACGATGTCTAGTCAATGCAGGTCCGAGTCGACGAGAGGAAGACAACGGCGGTAGGGCCAGTATGGACGAATCCGGATCCAAAACGATGGTCACGCTATGCAATGCAGCAACACTAGGTAGTTATGAAGATCCCAGCAGCGAGCAATAGAGCGGATAGGATGTTGGCTGCCCAGGTGCTCGCTTGCAGTCAGGCCAGCAGGCGTAGTACCATGTAGCCGGCAGTCTGGCGGTAGACTACGCAGCGTGGCAGCGTACCGTGTAGGGTGGCCTGTCCTATCCCGGGATTGAGGCTGGGCGGATGGAGTTGGGTGGATGCCAATCGCGATGACATACAGGTGAGCGCAGCAGCGAGTAATGGCGGGGGTGATTCCCAACGAGCCGGTTCTATTGGCGAGGCGAGGGCGAGGCGAGGGGCAGGCGCCGATGCAGGCCTGGCAGGATGCAAAATGCACGCAAGAGAGGATATGCAGTGTATGTACAGTGCGATACAACGATACAATGATATAATCCACTGCAATACAGCACAGTACAGGACGAGACACAGGAAAAGCAGCAGATGCAAAAAAGTCACAGTCGCACAGTAGAAGCAGTGCCAGGAACAGCAACTCGTCGCACAAGGTGGGCCAATGACGTACCAGTTTGGTCAGGAACAGGCAGGTGGGCAATCCTACTTGTACGCAATGGAATACTGGAGAGGTGAGACAGTCGATCCTGTGCGAACGAGGAAGAGGAGGAGGGAGACTCGGACACGCAGAGCAAAGCAGGGAGATGAGGCTGTCACGCACTCCAACCACGGTATCTGCAAGCAACGGGGCAAGAGAGGAAACGGGAGAAGCTCAACCGCATCCGCTCTTCCCCTTTTCCCCCTCTGCTCGGTCAGCTAATAGCAACCCTGCCAAGAAAATTAAAAGAAAGGGCGGGCGAGGGGCAGTCAGAAGCTCGCTCCGTCGCTCGGGCCAGCAGGCGGCTCTGACGTAACGGACACCCCCGTCACAAGCTTCCACTGCATTCCACCTTTCTTCCATTTTTGTCGGGGTCCGGAGGTCTGGAGAAACAAGCTGGAGAAGCTGCCAAGCCAAATCGGGATGGAAGTGGCTCCCACCCAATCTGCCTGTCTGCCAGCCCAACCTAACCACTGCAACTCTAAATCCGTCCGAATGCCACCTCCAAACCCGTCCATCCATCCCACTCGCCTGTCAGGTTCGGCGCCGCTGTCAATCACTGCCGTCCGATGTCCCCACGTGTTCCTCACTGCCACACACCTCAGGGGCAGATGCACTTTTATTAGACGGTGTGTACCAACACAGCTGCATTTGAGCCTAACGTAGACCCCCGTCGACGACCTCGACACCTCCACCGGGAACAAGGGGACCCAATTCCGGGAAACGCGCTCTCAACCAGACCAGGCAAGACCACGAGGAATGCACGCAGCATCGAATATGACACAAGCCTCCCTCCTGCCCCTGAACAGCCCTCCACGATCTCGAAGTCTATCTCCCCAGATGCCGACTCAGCTTGGAAGCGGGCACGCACCAGCCGCGACTCGAGCTGCGTAGGGCTGCGTCCGTGTTAACCTTCCACGCGGTCGGTATACTTGTTCACGAAGCAGCTCCGAACTTAAATACTCGTGCAGTTGACTCGGTTCGACTGCGCGGGGGACAACTGTCGCCGCCCTGGCTCGGCCCGGCCTGCCTCACATCGGAGGCACTGTGCGTATGGCCGAGTGGCCACCAAAGAGGCCGCACCAGATGCTCAAGCAAGGTCACACGTTAAGTGAACTGGTTTAGCATAAAAAGAGGTCTTATTTATGACTGGTTTCGCATTCATTGAAAGCTCTATGGACAGTCTATGAGACACTGCCTCTATCCTGGTGATCCTCGCAATCGTTATCTCAGCTTACTTGCCGTCGATTGCCAATAATGTGCACCACAGGACACCACAATCTTCCGCCCTGCAGTCTGACAGAAATCCAAGCGACGTGGAATTGTTTTTTTCTTCCTTCCCGGGCGTTGAAATGTCCAATTTTTCAACGCATTGTGCACTCATTGCCATACACCCGTGCCACCTTCAAGTGCGTTCTAGTTCCCACCAAGTCTATTTCCAAGCTTGTATCCGCACATTATCACTAAAATATTATACCCTCAGTCCGATCGCCTAAACGCAAACCTGGAGGTCCGACACCCACGAAATCTCCAGGTTCATTCCATGGAACGGATACCTTGACTTCAATCCTGGAAAGAATCCGTTCCATCCTGTTGCGCATTCCGCGGAGGGACCGCCCTCGCATTCGACGCAATCAAACGCCATGGATTCACCCTCTCGAAGGAGAAAGGCGCTATCGGGTACTCATCACGCGGCCACCTGGCATCCGGATCACTCATCCTGTGGAACAGCGCAAGCATCAAATCCTCCGGGCCGTAGTCAGCTGATACAAATCCCGTAAACCACACCAGCTCAAACAGGCCTGATTGTGCAAAATGCATGCACAGGTTGAGCACCATAGGCTTGAAGGTGAAGGAAACTTGTCGCCTTTGCTGAAACATTGTGAAGATGTCCAGGGAAAAGTCATCGTCTGCGCCTGCCTTGTCAAACATGGTGCTCTCCCATGCCAGAAGGGCATTCTCATCCTGAGCAATCCGGTCGCGATAGGGATGCCCGTCATGTGTAATGAGCAGGTCGATATAGTCAACGTTCAAGTTCCAATCCTTATATCCAAATATTCTCCACACAGCCTGGGCAAACTCGTGCGCAAGGCGATTATCCGGCCGGGCGAAAGGTTCAACTGCGCTGTCTGCGGTTTCAGGAGTGAGGGCCCCGCGGCGAATCAAGATGGATCGCCGGATTCCCTTGCTCAGATATTCCAGGAATGCTGCCGAGGCCCGCTTCTTCAGTCCTTCCAGGCCGAAGAAGTCAGCTGCGTCCCACAGCTCGAGCAGTCCCCAGGTGATCGACCTCGGCTGCCTGCCGGGGTACCTTGCCGGCATCTCCTCGCTGGCCAGAATAAAGAAACCTGGGACTCTGCCCGTGTACATATACTCCATCATCCAAGCAACCTGCCACCACCTGATGTAGGTGGGTGTGCGGACCGGCACTTCGGGGCTGCTCCGCCTCGCTACCTGGTCTCTCAGCCACTGGCTCTGATGTAGCACCACGGCGCTGTGCAGGGTGGCCACGTGCCTGCTGCCGCCGAAGCGGATGCGGAATGTCTCGAGGTGGTTGTAGGGGTCATTCTCCTGGCTCGCTCCGCGGGGCGGCTTGATCCCCGGGTAGAGACGTTGCACCTGCTCGCCCTTAGAGCATCTGCTCGGCCCGAGGTACCGGACCCAGCTGGAATGACTTGGGTCCGGGGCAGGGACGAGGGGCCTGGGTGCCTGTCGTGGGGCAGATGTTGAGATACTGCCCAAGGGCTGTCTTTTTGGTAGTCCTGGCATCTTGCTGACTTGGTATGTGGCGATTTGTTTGTTGGGTTTGCGATGGGGGTGTGGTTGTTTGGGTGGCTAGTTGTCTTGTTTCTGAGACGTCTTCTGCTCCTTATGTGTTTGGCACGGAGAAAAGGTATGAGGGAGAATAAATTCTTAAGTTGAGTTGTGTTGGACGGTAAAGTTGTGATGGTCGATTTTCTCTTGATGTCTTGGTGTTGTGGCACAGGAGAGTTGAAGGATGGGATATTAAATCCGGTAGAGCTCCATAGGCGCTCTTATATGGGAACGAATCTCTCATTCCTCCCAATTCTACCTTTATGGTCAGCCTAGTCAAATATTTATTGCACGAAATAGAATCTATCCATGTTCTCTGATGGCGACTAGTGTGTTATTAGCTTGGTGTCAAAATGCGCTAGATTCATTCCTGAAGTCTCCAAGGGACCTTGCTGGACATGCTATGTCTTCTCGCATGGAAAATATTTTGGGTATTGGACACAACTTTTATGTCAGGCATCAAGTAATCTCTTGATCACTTAACCCAACACTACTCTTGTTATGGTGATAGCAAGGCTTCTTATGCTTAGCTCGGCCTCTAAATGCCTAGCTGCCTAGCGATCTTGATTCACCCTGCTCACCCTACTATCGTTGTTACAAATGTATTAAGTGACTTTGATGGGACGTTAAGGGATCTAGAAACATGTTTTTCCTGTCACCTAGCTTGTCACTGGGCACTCCATCTATGAGGACATATGTTTTCGCGAAATGTCGTCTAGCTAAAAGAAGCTCTCGCCGAAGAACTGCAGCATGGGGCTAGGAAGCTTATCGACAAGGCCCCTGGCTGCTGCATACCACAGCCCCTATGCCCCTCGCAGTTGCCTGGTCTGAACGGGCGCGTGAGTGCCCGCAGCTGTCCACATCATCTGTCCTGAACGACGGTGCTCTGGCCATGTTCACTTGTGTTCTTCAAGATCGGTCTGGCTATCATGGATGAGAACGCTTGGGAAGAGCCCCTACAAGAGTTTCGCCACGCAGAGCTTTGTTCTTCGCCTGGTACAGGTTCACGCTGAACTCTTCCGCGGCGACATATCCTGCACGGTGCAACACTACGAAAGCGACAGTCGGACCTGCCCGGACAATGCCGCGTTGTCGTATGTATGGGGTGACTCTACCCCTACGTAAATCATCTACATCAATGGCCTGATATACAGAGTTCACCAGAGTCTTTGGGAATTCCTGAGCCACCGCCGGACGAAGAAGAATACGGAGCGCTCATGGCTCTGGACCGACTTTGTGTTGATCAGGCCAAGCGCAGTGAGGAGAACGAGCAAATCTCACGCATGAGAGATAAATATACGCAGGCTTCGTACGTAATTTCTCGGCTGGGAAATCACGAGAGAGCGGTGGAGGCCCTCAGGATTTTAGTCGAGATCTACGACAAGACTGACCAGGATGCGCACCTAAATTTGCGTGGAGTTCGCCGGAGACTGAACAGATCCACAAAGCTTGTGATCAACTAGCCTTCCGAGATCCTTACTAAGAGCGAGTCTAGGTATTGCAGGAGGTAGCCTGTGCAAGAAATTGCATCGTGGCCTCCGGCGATACCTCTGTCAATTTCGAGGATCTTTTGCAGAAGATGGAGATCGTAATGCAGAGATCTGTCCGGGTCGATTCTGCCTCGGATCGTGATCGTAGAATGAAGCGTATCAAAGCGCTCGTGGGCCTCAGGACTAGCATCCAGCAAGGGAAAACCATCAAGATCCTCCAATTGATAGAGAAGACGTCGTTCTGCCAAGCTACAAGATCTCGAGATAGGATCTATGGCTTGCTAGGATTGGCGAGCCGGCTTGATTCAGGATTCGACTCCCGCGCTCTCGATGTCTCTCAGCGCAAAAGCCTGGCTGAGGTGTGTTGGGACATAATATTCATGATCTCAGACCAGGAGTCAAATAGCAGCATAAAAAGTGACCTGACGGCTTTGCAGAATCTGCTCGAAAGGCTACCACCTCCTCGCAAATACTGGGAGCACATGTGGAGATCGAGCATGCGAGAGGCTTACGGCGAGAAAGCCTCTCTGGTCTCCGAGGCTGCTTATTCCAGTTTGATCCAGGCGTTTCTGGGTATTCTTCACTCCCACAGAGAGCATGATGCAACAATCAGATATCGACAACAGTTACAAAAAGCGTGGGATACTGTGACAACACATGTATATGACCATGAAGAAGATGTGTGTGGCCTGCAAACATGTATCGGTGGTGCACATACGCAGGCCTGCGGTTTACGTCATGGAATTCAAGTTATATCGGGAACAGGTCTCGAAGAGCACTCTCGATTTCTCTTTCTTGGGGGTGGTTCTGTGCTGTTCACTCGTTCGACCCTCCGAGTAACATTACCGCGAAACATCCCATCATGAGTACCTTTTCCATCAAAGCTACACCTGAAGACCGTTCTCATGCAGCCTATTGCACTGGATCAGAAGATGGCGAGGCCTGTTGCGACCTCTGTTTAGTTGTGCTGAAGATAGAACAACTGGGCATCACATGCTTCGTTCAATCAGCAGAACAGACTGCGAATCGACTGTTACTGCGACTGCTGTGATCCAAGCGCCGCTTCTGTCGAACCGCCGCACAACGCGCCGTGGTTGCCACGATCTTCGTCTCCACCACTTAGATCAATCTCTGATATTCTCGCTGAAGAAGGCAATAAAGAAATCTCAGCGCGTGCTCGTAAGGAGGTGCGCGAGAGTGGCGAGCTGCAGCGGATTCGTCGCCACAAGGAGCCAAGCCGATTCGAATTAATCTCGTTATCCGACTATGACATTGGTGACGTGCATTGAACAGCGCCCTCGTCATCGAAATAATATCTGGACCTCTAAGAGAGCGTTTGCGGTTTCCAGCGTGATGCGAGGCGTGTGTTTTGAGGACACTGGCAGTGCTCATCTCGGCTTCTTTTCAAGCAAGGGATTCATTTTATGGCACCTTTTCGGCTGCAATAAAAGAACATAGAAGAATCCAGAAGCAGAACAATCAAATTGCACCAGAAAGAGAACTTGAAAACCTACCCACTCAACGGCGTTAACACTGAGTGAGCACATGCCATCCTTGGATGCAGTGATTATTGACATTGCCAGGTCAGGGGGGTAGGAACTTACGGCTCCAGACAGAGTGTAATGAAAAGCCTGTTGGACTTCTGTCAGGGGAGAGAGGTCGGTATGGCGTAAATGAGAAACTCAGTTTTGAAGAGGACTTCACTGTTAAAATCAAGGCTTCATTTAGTGGCTTTCTGATCACATCTACCTGTTCCGTCTCAAAGTTCGGATGGCATTGTATGATGCTCAACGCAGTCAGTCTCAGAATCCCCTCAAACCATCTCCCATAAAGCAACGGCACACTCGCATTGTCCATGCTCATAAACAAACTGCCCATGGAAAGTCCACCAGCCATATGCATCCCCCCCCCCTTCCACTGAAAACCTAGTTCAAGGCTCCATAGGTATTCCTGCAACGGACTCTCCAAAGCTGTCCCAGACGGCATGGCACGAAAGAGCCCCATCAGAAATCATCAGCCCCGCCTCACCCACACGATTCACTCAGACCTCACCAGGCTCCATCTCACCAGCACCCGCAGTGGGCTCCTCCTTAGTCGGGACAACGCGCGAGGCCTTGACACGCTTCGCAGCCTTCTTGGGCCTCTCGCCTCCCTCAGCCTCAGCCTCGTCATTGTCACCGTCACCACCGTCGCCACCATCAGCCTCCTTCATGGTCCGCTTGCGGCCGGCGACCTTGCCACCAGCAGCAGTCTTTTTGTTCTTGGACGCAACAAGGGACGGGGAGGCAGGGTCAGCCGCAGAGGCTCCGCCGTCGGGGGTGGCAGGAGCGGCAGGGGTGGCAGGGGTGCTGGGGCCGGCGCCGTCGGAAGCCACCGTCGCGGCGATGATCTTGGCTCTGACCGCACGCCACGCGCGGCCGGCCGAGTGGGCCAGGGGGATGTTTGTGAGCTCGGCTAGCTTCTGGTTGTTGATCTGTTTGGGGTGAGACGCGAGGCTGCTGTCAGTGACATTGTTTCTTTTGCGAGGCGCGTTGCCAAAATCATCGCCTTGCTCGATGGATGGGACGCGTTCTTGTCTGTGCATGTGTGTGTGCTGTGATTTGGGGGTGGATGGGGTGGTTTCGTCGCTTGCCTTGATGTCATTGATGTCCGTGTCGAGGCACTTCCACGCGAGGGCCGCGATCTCGGCCTCTCTCGCGCTGAGGCCGCAGGGGCTGGGGTTGGGGGTCGCCTTGGCCTTTTTGGCGGGAGTCATTGTGTATGATGATGAGAAAGGTGAGTTAGGTTTGGTTTGATGGTCGGGTGGAAGGTGTCAAATGTTTGTAGACGCGACGGTGTTGCAGTTGCAGGTCAGTGTTGTTGTTGCATGAAGGTGCAGGAGTGCAGACCTGGAGGTTGGTGGGGTTGGGTCGAAGCAAGTCGGTGTTGTCACCGCAACGATTGCACCTGAGAAAGAATTCCCAAAGCCCTGCCAGTTTATGAACAATGGCACTCGAAGCCTGGAAGGAATTACGGAGTTGAGTTGGGATGAAAATGTTTGACATTGCAAGAAAGTGCAGCCTTAAAGTCACCCACGTGCCGCATATCTCTGCATCACCTCAAGCTTGATCTTTCCAATGTTTTCAATGTATCGATCGTACACACATCTCAGATCGCACGATCAGGTAGTCCCTCTGACTCCATCAAATACACTTCCATACTTTAGATGCCATTCTGGCCAGCTATTTGGCAGGTGATGACAGACGTCATTCAAGGAAAAAACTCTACCCAAAACAATTGATGACTGTGATACACACACGGAAACTGCACAAATCCTTGCGAAGCACATCTGCCGTCGGAAGCGCGTATCTTGAGCTCCAAGCATCACTCAATGTTTATCAGCTGGAAGTGACAGATCCTCCAGCATTGTGAATGATGTGCCTCGGGAGTTCATGTCCGTTTCTCCTGACTAACTTGCTTCTCAGGCAGGCAAGACTTTTGTCAACCATAGAGAGATATCAGAGCCGTTCGAAACCGTGATGATACAGTCTCTACCGAAAGCAGCAGGGTTTTTGCTTGAAGCAACGAGCTAATAACAACTTTTCCCAGCACTGACAGTACTGGAAGAGGAGTCCCTTTGGTCTGGGGAATCTCGTGGCCTCAGTCTTCTCGCCAGTAGCCGCCACGGTGAATGCCTGACCAAGTATCCAAGGCTCACTGCGTGGTTGGCGAGTGTCTGAAGAGAGCACCCAGGTCCTTGACACGGTGCAAAGCACTTGCCTGCCTATCTTGTATTGCCACACTCACTGTCTGCTGTCAGCATGCCCAAGATCCCCTGGAGCTTTCCCAGACGTGGATTCTGCTACTACCGCAAGTATCATCATAAGAAGCGCGCCCTGGCACTTCCTCAGTATGCCACCTCACCTTTTTTCTGGCAATGCCTGTATGCGGAGTCGATTACTGCAATGAGAACATGAATGCGTCGTCATCCCCACACACCGGCACGTTGGCTGTGGTAAGAGCAGTGTATACGTCTACTTTTTTTCACCTGCAGCTGCCGCCACCATGGCCTACCTTGGTGTTTTGAACAACGTCACAGCAATGGCCGACGTCTGCCCGCCCGCGCACCAGCGGCTAGGGCGTTCGCCCCTCATTTCTTGCTACCGCGCGATTGTTGTAATAATATATGAGGACATTTTGCAGTGGGCTCCGGGGCTTCTTTTGAGGTTCGTATTAATTACAGGCTAGGTGAGCAAGAGGGCCAGAAAACCTTGAAAGTTGCTACAAAGCCCGTGAGGGTCGGGCGGTCTCAGCTGAAGGCAATGAGAAAGAATACTCTAGGGGCAGGTAGCCCTGCCGCACGGTCGACCAAAGTAAAATTGGTGCTGTGTCCATAGCTTCCGGGAGAATCATGGAATTCTTGTCTGCGTCTCGCTTCCAGTAATTGTGGACCAACCCGTACTTACTTGTACCGGATGAAAAGATGTCGGCATCTGATATTGGCAAGCCGTATGGAAGCTCGAGGTTTGGGATGTTTCCGCTTGTGCTTATGCTGACTTCACAGGAAAAAGATCTATCTGGTTTAATAAATCTTTCATCACAGCATGGCGGAGCGAATCCGTGATACACACAGAGCCATGGATGGATGCAAAAAAAAGAAGCAAAAGTTACGATACATATCCCGAGAGGTTGTTGGAGATTTTCACAGCTAAGCTTTTTCTAAAAATAGGAGAAGAGACACGACTGGCGACTTTCAAAATCTCCACGAATTTTGAACCCTATTTCATTTCATCCCATGTTTCATTTTGTGCCTCGCCCAGTAAATGTAGACCCTTTGTCAGCCGTCTCCAAGGAGCGCTGGGTCCTCGGAATGCGGGCAAGACCTGGTGGTAGGATCCGTGGAGGAGCACATTCATCAGCTAAGAATACGCACGGCCGCAGGACGGCCGGCCCCCAAAAGTGCTGCGTAGGACGACGCACCGTCCCGAGACCCTGCAGCAGGGCTATAGCTGAGCCAACCAGGTGCGATATAATGCGCGCCTCCCTCCTGTCGGACGGCACCCACTTTGAGCACATTAACTGCGCCGTGATTGGCCCGCCGCCACCGTGGGATACTTCGTAAGCAGGTCCTCGCCGTTGACCCTGCCTTAGCCGCATCCGTGGCCCCGTGCCGGTGAGGGAAAACTTGCTCAAACTATCTGACCTCTCCTCCTCGTGCCCTTCCCTTTCCCTTTTGCTTTTGCGCACCGTTGTGGCGGGACTCGAAACACTGACTCTGTGTCTGAGAGGCGTATTTTTGGGGCGGGGAAAGCAACGTATTTATTACTTGACAGGGCCCTGGACAATGTTTCAACCCGGAGCTTGTACCGGCAGGGGTAGCTCCAAGGTCACGACCCTTGCCCTCCTCCGTAGAGTTTCGAGGGAAAGTAACCTTCTCCTGCTCCGACAGGTACTGTGAGAAGTTCTGTGGCGAGCTACTGGGATTGCCCGCGTGGCTACTTTGAGACAGAGCGGTCTGGACGTAACGTTTGTTACCCTGATGGCCGGGAGGAGTGCACAATCTCGTCCACCCAAGGCCGTGTTGGCTCCTTGGGTGCTTCCGCATCAGATCATGAGCACGTTTAAGAGGCCACTTGGATTCTCCCGGAGATGGGGTCCCAGCCTTGACCCGCGGGAGCTTGTTCGCCAGTGGGGTAATTAAGTGCGTAGCTTCGGCGGGCCGTGTCCTAATGTGGGACGGCGGACTTGTATCGACGGTTATTACTTGCTCGTGTGATAAACAAGAAGCCCGGGAGCCGGGAGCACAGAAGGTAGCACCTACCCACTCACCTGGGCCAACTTGGCACCACTCGACCTTAACTTGTGGATGATCGCTCAACACTAAGGTCTCTTACCCGGCCTCTTTTTCCTGAGGATTCCACTTCCACATCGCTCGCCCCTGCCTCTGCTCTGCCTTGCCCTGCAGATTCTGAATCCGATGCTACGGTAGCAGAAAGTTCGAGGATCACCGAGTTCTGCTCCGGTAGCATCTCACACATGATTCTTCTTCCTGAACTCAGAATTTCATCCGTCTTCCAACCTGCGCATCGATCATCCGCGACTCAACGCCCATGATGGGTCTCACCTCCGCCATTCTCGTTGTCTGGTCACTCTTCAGCCTCATCCACCATGCTGAGGCAGCCAAAGATGGCGTCGTGGGCTTCGGCATCTCACTATACCAGGACCTCTGCTGCCAGGCATGTCACGACTCGCTCTCCACTCTTTTCCTGAACTGCACGACGTTCATGTCCAGCGATGACATGGCCGGTATGGACATGGGAATGAAGAAGAGGGATATGGAATCAGACATGCCCATGGGTATGACCAGCGACGAGTGCTACGCCTCCAACACCCCGTGGCTCCAGACGATGGCGTACTGCATCCAGCAGAACTGCAACGCCGATGGATATCCCGCCGAGAAACAGGCCCAGTGCTTCAGCAACCAGGCAGTCGCTGGGGCGTCGACGCCAACCTTCCAGGACAGCCTGCCCGCCACGGCTCCCACCGTTGAACTCGAGGCAGACGCCATGTGGCTCAATGTCACCAGCCTGGTAAACCGCGACCTATACTATTCTACCCACGGAACCCTGCGCGAGTTCGCGAGGTCCGAATACCTCCACACGAGATATTCGTAAGTTTTACACGAGTGTAATCTTTCATATAATGTGCAAGTATGATGCTCACAAGCAATCTTTCAGGTTGATCATCTATCTTGTTGTCATCGGCATCATCCTGGTCTGCGGCACCATGACCCAGATCACAACTCTCTCTCCCGGGCTCCAGAAACGACTCCAAAACTCCGGCATCGTGACAAAACTCCGATCAGCCGTCTTCATGCCTGCCCTGTTTGGGTCTCGGCGCCTGGAACCACTCCCAGGGCGGGCAGGCTATCTCCCAGGAAGGACACTGAGCATCTTCATCGCCATCTATGTCATCCTGAACATCGTCTTCTCCGCGGTCGACTTCAAAAGCTTCCAGCCGAACGTCTATTGGCTCTCCAAGGGCTTCGAACTCTGCGAGTATGTCGGCAACCGCACGGGGACCCTCAGCTTCGTCAATATGAGCATCGCCATATTGTTTGCCGGTCGGAATAACCCTCTGATCCCCTTCACTGGGTGGAGCCAGACGACTTTCCTCACGTTGCATCGTTGGGCTGCGAGGATCGCCACCCTGCAGGCCATTGTGCATTCTATTGTGTACACAATGGCATACTGGCAGCCGGGGTATGAGGGGGCGTCAGCGTATGCGGAGAAAGCGGCGGAACCGTTCTTCGTAAGTTTTCGTGTTTCCAGTCCTTGTATGAGATGTCGTTCGATGGAAAACTAACATGCTCCTCTTTAAAGTACTGGGGAATCATTGCGACTATAGCGATGAGCCTGGCAACAGGCTTCGCATTCCTGCCGCTGCGCATCATGCTCTACGAGACCTTCCTGATACTCCACATCATCCTCATCGTCATCACCCTGGCTGGATGCTGGTACCACATCATCCCCCACTATGGATACGACTGGGGCTACCAGGTGTGGCTATATATCGCCTTCGCCTTCTGGGCAGCCGAGCGTGTTGCGAGGGTAGCCCGGATTGTTTACCTCAACCGCCTGGGCGATTCAAAGGCAGTCGTCGAGGCAATCCCGAACAGCAACATCATCCAGGTCACCATCTTCCCGAGGGTCGGTTGGAACTTCGGGCCGGGGCAGCACTGCTTCCTCTACTTCCCCGGGCTGGAGAAGCTCTGGGAGAACCACCCCTTTAGCGTAGCGGGCTGGAGGAGGAAAGGACAGACGCTGCCCGTCGCGTCAGCCCGACCCAGCATCAACGGGAGCGACGTGAAGGAGACCTCCGAGGTCAAGACAGTCGCTCACCACGAGCCCGAGGTCCAGGATTGCGTGGCTGTCCGCTTCCTCGTCCGCGTCCACTCCGGGGCGACGGCCGAGCTGCAGCGGCGTCTCTCGTCCTGCTCGCCCGGCATCATGGAGATGAGCGTCTACACCGAGGGCCCCTACGCGGGCCACACGTCGACACTCCAGCCGCTGCTTGCTACGGACACGGTATTGTGTCTTGTCGGTGGCATCGGGATCACAAATGCCCTTGGGTTTGTCCAGGGGTACGCGAGTGCGAACCCACGGACAGGTGAATCGACAGGAGGCAAGAGCCGAGGGGTCATGAGGCAGACGAGGCGGTTCATTCTCGCGTGGTCTGTTCGAGAAATGGCACTCCTCGATCACGTCAAGAGGAATTTCCTCATGGGTGTTGAGGGGGTCGAGTTTTCGTTCTGGTGCACCGGGGATATGCCCACAAGTCAGAAGGAGGATCCAACACAGGACGCGGAAAGCCTAAGAACGACAGCAGAAGCACCACCGACAATGGGGAGGATGGACATTGGGAGTGTGATAAGATCCTCCGTGGAACCTGGGCACCACACGACCGTCCTGGTCTGTGGTCCTGGTGCCATGGCAGACGAGGCCGCGAAGGAGGTCGTCAAGTGTGTAAAGAGTGGATCACACGTGGATATTGTTGAGGAAGCCTACGCGTGGTAAATCTCTAGATTGTGCCCATGTTTGGATCTGGGAATAAATAATTGTTCTGTTCTACGAATCAAGATAATTTGTCTATGATGCCCCTGAGGCGTCTCCTGTAGATTCTGAGAGTTTAACTTCTGGAAGCAAATCTTCGAGAAGAGCGTGCGGAATTCTGATGCCCAATGAAATGGGAACAAGCAATGGCGGGCTGAATCAGACGAACCTTGTCATGTGTTGTAACCACCTCTGCAGGCAAAGTCAAGATGGCCGATCCCCATGCAGCAGTCCCAACTGTTTGGTTTCACCTTGTGCCCCAATGAGACCTGGCATGCTACATCCGGCAGGATCTTCCTTGGCCTCAGGAGCTCGACTCCTGGGTTTAGAGCATGTTTATTAGACAATAGGGATTGCGTCGGGACTGTTTTGGTCTTCGCCGTATAACTGATCGCCCGGCGTCTTGGGCTACTTGTGTCGACGGTCTTAGTCTATGGCGTCGCCAGAAGCGGTTCTTGCTAGACTCGTCTGTGCGGCTGTTTAAGCGCTTACTACTGTATGAAGGGACTGAATGTATACTGCATATGTGTACAGATTAAAAACGAGATCACCCCTACGAGAGAAACTTGGCGACCGTCCCCCCAAGTGACAGTCGGACTGGAGTCCCAAAGCCCAGCTCGCATGCAGGAGGGTCACCGGTGGGGCGCGCTCGGCCCAGATTTACTGCCAGTGGTACGTACAGTACGGGAGACCGAGGGAATTGGTATTTTTCAGTTTTTGGGCGGAGGAGCGGGGGTTGATTGCTGAGGGGGTGATCAAAACTACGGAAACTTGCTCAGGGGTACGTCTATAACTTCGGGGGTGTGGGTGTTGCAATGCCCGTCTCGTGGACCTCCCCTTGTTTCTGAGCACAATTCTGGGGTTCACCTTGGCCCGGTATTATCGAAGTCTGGAGTATCAGACCCTGAGGAGCTTTCCTACTCAGACTCGACATATATTTGCGCGCCCAAACGCACAGCGATAAGCAGTCGTCCGAGAAATCAGTTCATAGGCACACATATCGTCCCCCTTGTCGCACACACTCTCACATATCATATCGTTACATCACCACAGCTTTCACAACCAACCGCAGCACAGCCAAATGGACATGCAGCTTCCTGTGTCGATCCTCGGCGCAGGGCCAGCTGGATTCGCCCTCGCCGCCGATCTCCAAAGTCACGGGAGGAGCGTGCTGCTCTACTCGCATCCGGATCACACACGGCATGCCGACAGCGTGAGGGAAAAGGGATGTCTGAGGGTGACTGGTGTGATGAAGGGCTCGACGAATGTACAAGTCACGACAGACATAAGCGAGGTCGTTGCCTTCTCAAGAGTCCTCATCCTGACGGTCCCGTCCACCGGACAAGAGACACTCCTCGAAGAGCTCAAGGGTTTCGACCTCCGGCTGCACACCATCATCGCCATCCCGGGCAACCTCTTCTCCCTCGTGGCCGGCGCCGAGATCGAGGTGGAAAACATCCTCGAGACAAACATATCGCCCTACTCATGCCGGATGGAGGACGGCGCCCTGCGCGTGATGGGCCGCAAGGGCCTCGTCTCCATCGCGGCGCTGCGCAACGACCTGGGGCCCGAGTTCTACGCGGGAATCCAGGGCATCTTCCCCATGGAGCTCCGGTGGTGCAGCAGCGTCGTCGAGGTCAGCCTGTCCAACATCAACGGCGTCTTCCACCCGCTCATGATGCTCATGAACGTGGGGCGCATCGAGAGCACCGCGGGCGAGTTCCTCATCTACCGCGACGGGCTCACGCGCTCCGTCGCCAACGCCATGATCGCCGTGGACCGCGTGCGCATCGAGGTCGGCGCCAAGTTCGGGCTGCGCCTCAAGAGCACCATCGAGGTCTCCAACGAGTGCTACGGCCAGGGGTTCACCGACCTCGTCGACCTCGCGCAGAACTCGCCGCCGCATAACAAGCTCAAGGCCCCGGCCGATGTTGACAACCGGAACTTCTCCGAGGACGTCCCTGACCTGCTGGTGGCGTGGCACGCGCTCGCTGAGAAGCTCGGTATAGATGCGTCACCCATCACGGCTGTTATTATCCTCGTCGAGATGGCCACGGGGATCAAGTACATGAGGTTGGGCCGGAACCTGCGGAAACTTCACCTGGAGGATGTCCCGCGGGGCGAGCTCATTGAGAGGTTCAGCCCATGGGTGATGCCGCAAAGTGAGGTTCGATTGTAAATATTGTTGTATGGTGTACAGATCATAGCAGGCGCGTTGAATATTGGACAATAAAAAGCGTACTCTTTTGGCAACAGAAATCGGCTATTATATGCTATCGTAACTATGTACAAATATTTGCCATGCAATAGTTCTGCCCTGACATATAATGATTATCTTAGCACGCCCGAATGCTCACAGCTGGATTTGATTGATTCGTGAAGTGCGGAATCTGGCTCCATAGAAACCAATTACCAAGGGCACAGGAGCAAATGCCAACGTGAGAAATCCCAACAGGCTGTTCCCCCAACCCCATCCAAGGGCCTCGTATAATTGCAGACCACTCAGTGGGAGAAGCGCTCCAGCAGTGCCTCTCAGAACAGCATTGGCACCAACGACGCTGGCTGCGTATCCCTCAAACGCATCGATGAGGTATGTCTGGATGCCGACAAAGATGAGAATGGATCCAAACCCCGTGATCGCCGTCCCGATCTGAGGAACGATCCAGTGGACTTGATACTCCACGGTCCACCCGTATAGAAACAGACCCATCGGAAACGTTAAGGCTCCGGGTAGCGTGATAATCAGCGGGAGGCGGTCCTCGGGCGTAACCGTCTTGCCGGCGGCGGCGCGTTTCTTCAGGTTCCTGTCGCTGAACTTTGCGATATAAAAAAGACCAGACAGTGTCCCGATACCACCAGCAAGAAATACGAGGCCCGCGGCGAATGTCGAGTACCCGTATACTTCCTTAAAGACAAAGGAGTAAGTGGCAAAGAGAAGATACAGGATGCCGTAGAGGACGGCGACGTAGGTGCACAAGACCGTGACAATGGGGCAGCAGAGGAGCATCTTGGAGGGCCGCATGATGCTCCGTTTGAAGAGTTCCCGCGGAGTGATATCAGGCGCAAGCTTTGATCGGTACAGTGGATTTCCTGTCTCCTTTCTGAGCCTGGCTGCCTTCCTCTCCAGCAGCACGACGGAGTACGTTTCCCTCAAAACCGCAAGGGCGAAGATGCTGACCACACCGACCTGAACAACAGTTAACAATGTCTGTTCTCCTTCTCCATAGAGCCGTCTTCTGACTACTCACCACAATCGAAATGACCCAAAACATCCACCTCCAGCCAAGGACCTCGGTCACATAACCCCCAATAATGGGCCCAACCATCGGGCCCAGGATGGTACCAACAGACCAGATTGACACAGCCTTGCCTCTCTTCTCGCGAGGCATGAGATCCGCGATGGTTCCCGAGCCTATCGTGATGGTAGCCACGCCCGCGAACCCGGACAGGAAGCGGAAGGCCAGGAGCATCGACTGGTCCTTCGACAGGGCGCAGCCGACGGTGAAGCAGAGAAACAGCACATTTGTGGTATTGTAGATGAGCACGCGGCCGTAGAGCTCGCTCAGCGGCGCGAGAATAAGCGGGCCGCAGGCGAACCCCAGCACGAAGATGGACACGACAAAGGTCGCGAAGGTCGTCGAGCTGGTGTTGAACTCTTGCATCACCAGCTGCACGGCTGGTGAGAGCATGGAGGAGATGAGGGGCCTGGTAATATTAGATATGTCGTTAAAATTATGCTTTGTTAGACCGAGCCGCTCACTTACACTAGGAAGCTAATTACGGAGATGGTGATGATATTGAACCATTTTCTTCTCGACGACCAATTCATTGGATTCTCTGGGTCTTGATCTGCTGGCTCATTCCACCACACGACGAACTCAGAGCCGGGCCCCGGTTGCGCTATCTCGTCCGCGGCTTCATCCTTGGGAGGCAGCAAAGCCGAAGGAGTGTTGGCACCAGATCCCCTGTCCTTCTCGTCAAGCTCTGAGCTCTCGCCAGCTTCCAGCTGTCGCGGTTCAGTCTCCGGCTTGGCCACATACGAGAGGTTTGGCGTATTTTTCGATGAGGGCTGAGATGATATCGGCTGGTGCGGCATGGTGAAAATACACGACGTGCGTGTTTGGATAGTGAGAGCTCAGCTGAGCTTGACCACAGCTGACAGCATGCCGTAACGAAAGGAATCTTCTCGGGACCCAAAACAGTAACCAGGGTACAAAAGGGTCGAGGTCTGTGTGTCCAAGAAACCGCCTCGGACTAGTGTATGAAAGGAGCTGTTCGGGTGTGTCTGTTCTCGGGCAATGTTTCATTGGGGCAGGTAGCTTGAGCAGATTAACACAGCTATTGTGGGGGAGAAGATGCAGGTATCCATGCGCCTGCATGGGGGAGGGGGGTGTGAGCAGATTAATCTCTCTGGTCTCACCGATATTGGCGCCGCGATAGTGACTTACTCATGGAAACCCTCTCGAGAACTCGTGGGAATTATTACCACTGTGAGGTCCACCTGGGTGGTATTGCGCGACCATTTTGTGCTCAATAACTGCTCAAAATCGCCTCATTGCGCCTTGCGTTGTCCCACACACGCAATACCGACTCCGTACAGAGGTGGAACGCCGTGGCGGATGTGAGGTCTTGTTCATTCTTCCAGATTACCCCCGGGAGGAAAGGTCATCCTTTATTGGCACGGAGATCATTGGACGCTGCCACCTTGGTGAACAACCCTGTCCAATGGATCGAGTATCAGTCAACGGCTATCCCCAGGTCAGCAAGACCGATTCGGTGCAAAACTTGCCATTCTCAAGACCAATTAAATGTCACTGAACCACTGGAACTATGAAAATGCAAAAAGAACAGACAAGCACTGAGCCAGATATTTTCTGAAATCTAGTTCTAGTTATTTCCAAGAGTGCCCACAGCACTCAGTCCTTGGTAGCCACAGTCACCAACAGCTCCATATCCATGTGAATCCCGTCCTCGGTGGTGATCTTGTCCCATTCCACCTTCATCTCCTCCCGCGCCTTCGGCCGCAGGTCCAGCGGGATGCCGCCGTACGTCTTGCCGGACGAGCTCGTGTCCAGCCACTCGATCATCGCCTCCCCATTCTTGGCTGACTTGATGATCTTGTTGATGACAAAGTCTTTCTTGGAAAATTCGGAACTGTCGAGGAGAATCTCAAGATCCCGCTGCTTGATGAACTTGGGACCGCTCTGCTCTGGATAATTGCGGTACGGCTCCCTCGACAGCACGTCGGCCTTGATCCTCTCGTGCGCGGCGACGAAGTCTCCGGACCCCCCTGATATCCCCAGGCGCCCTCCGGACTTGAGCACGCGGGAGAACTCCTTGACTGCGGCGGGCTGGTCCTCCACCCAGTGGAAGGTCGAATTGACATATACGATATCAAAGCTGCCAGAAGCGAACTGAGAGAGGTCCTCGGCCCTGCCGACTTGGAATGATAGATTGGGTGTTTTGATGTCTTGCGCGAGGGTGATGCGCTCTTTGCTGGGATCGATTCCGACCACGCTCCCTTTGTCGCCTACAATCTCGGCGATGCGGGATGTGATGTTGCCCGGGCCGCAGCCGACGTCTAGGACGTGCAGGCCGGGAGTGACTCCGAGTCTGTTGAGGAGGAACAGCCCAGCGTCGAATTGGGTATTATTAACGGAAGTGTAACCCTTCGCTAGTTCCTCGGTGTCGGCCATGGTTGTTCCGGAGGGTCGTTTGGAAATCTCAATATTGACTGACCTCCCAGAGACAGTCACCAACCACGGACATTGCGCAGGTACCAGTCCGTTCCGTCCTACATATGTGTGAGCATGGCGGGTCCAGTTAGTGGGTTCTTCGTCAAGAGCTAGGTCAAGGTCAAGGCGCATGGGACACTTGTACCCCGCACGATTCATGGGGTGTCTGCAACATGTCGCTAGACTGGCAAGTGACTTGCGGTACTTTGAGCATGTTTTGAGCATATTTGGGACCATTATTACGGGTATCCTACGCGGTATTTAACCGAAGCGTAAGAATGCCTGTAGCAGAACGCTCCTCAACCCACGAGAAAAGAGCGAGCAACGGCAATTTTGCGTCATTTCTCAAGGCCAAATATTTACGTAGATAGGATAAAGATTTCTACGGTGAGATCCAGTCCCAGCTTACAAAGCTAATCGCTTGCTTCAAGCTTTCTTCCCAACTCTAACTAGATCCAGGAAAGCTTAGCACATTCCACGTCGTACCAAGGGAAACACACGTCGAAAGTAGAAGCTGCTCCACTGCTCTGATTAGACACACGTTCGAAGCATGCACTCGACTCCATCTTTGCCATGATAACCGATCTTTTCTCGTTGACTTCAATAGTCGCGACACTCGCAATCCTCGTAAGTCGATAAATCCAGTCAGGCCTAGAGCCCTTGCTGACCTCCAACCTCTGTCAGCTCTTCGCGAGACTTGTTTTTCAGACTCTGCAACGATGCCTATGGCATCCACTCCGCGCAGTACCAGGCCCGTGGGCCAACAGCGTATCAGAACTGCCAGCGGCCTTGGCCCTGGTCACGGGAAATCAGCACTTGTATTACAGGTCACTGCATGACAAGTATGGCCCGGTAGTACGCGTGTCTCCCAATGAGCTCAGCTTCGTCCGCCCAGAGGCCCGGGAAGAAATCTACGGCCTTCGTGTAGGTCCATCACCGTTGCCCCAGGCTGTTGAAAGGAGGTTGACATGCCGACAGAAGGGCGGCCTCAACATGGAGAAGAGCCCGATTTTCCTTGGGGCTGTTGGGGGCGTAGACGGACAGACTGGCGTGAGTCTGGCTCTGAATGCAGAGCACGCCCGCCAACGGAGGGCATTGGGTTATTTGTTCACGAACAGCGCATTGCGACAGTTTGAAAATCTCATGAAAATCCAGGTTGAAAAGTTTATTGCCGTGCTTGGGCAAATGGCAGACGAGAAGCAACCCGCAGATCTGTCGAGCTGGTGTAGGCGACGATTTCACTTTGACCTTACCTGCGATCTTAACTGATGAGATCTATAGACACATATCTTGCTTTCGATGTTATGGGAGATCTTTGCTTTGCCGAACCATTTGGATGCCTAGAACAGGCATCCGCCACAGAGTGGTCCACCTCTGTTATCAATGTCTTTGTTGCAGCGGTATGTACATCTTCCCCGTTCGACACCTCCTATTTTCGCAAGGAATATCCTTTTGAGGCCACCCCCCGGGTATCTAACGTGTAGTAGACATGGACCCAAGGAATACGACGACTCTCCGGTGTCGGGACATGGCTTGAATCAATAATGCTCAAGCTCTTCGTTCCCCCAAAGGCAGCTGAATGGGCAAAGATACACCTGAGAAACTCGCGCGAGAAAACACTCCGCCGTCTCGCAGACCCCGACAGGGATCACACAGACTTCATGTACCACATCCTTATCAACAATGAGTCGAAGAAGTCACTCTCTCAGACCGAAATCATCCTCAACATGGCACTTTTCATCAGCGCCGGAACAGACACGACTGCGACTGCCCTCACCGGCTGGACGTACTTCGTATGCACGCACCCCGAAGTATATCGCCGTCTCATAGACGAAATCAGAGGCGCCCTGGCAACAGAGGAAGACGTTAAGTGGGAGAAAGTAAAGGACCTCCGGTATCTCGAGGCAACCATCCACGAGGCTCTCCGTCTTTTCCCGCCCTCGCCAGCCAGTCAGCAACGTATAGTACCTCGAGGCGGCGCTACGATCGACGGCTACTACGTCCCTGCTGGTATGACTGTCGCCGTCCCGCCCTGGGTGTCAACGCACTCTCCTCTGAACTTCCACAACCCTTATGAGTTCCGGCCAGAGCGCTGGCTCGGAGAGGAGAACGAGTTCTCGCATGATCGGCTGAACGCTTCCCTGCCCTTTGGAACAGGCCCAAGGGTCTGCATCGGTAGGAACCTGGCATATATGGAGATGCGGCTCATCTCGGCGAACCTTCTGTTTCACTTCGACTTGGAGCTGGACAGGGGAGAGTATGAGGCCAAGAATGATGTGTGGGGGCTGGACGGCAGGCTGAAGTCTATGAAGATATTCCACTCGATGACGAAGCCGGAATTATGGGTGCGGCTGAGGAAAGTCTGTACATGAGGCTGTTGGGGGTGAAGCCACTTTGATTGCTGTGCTGTCCTCACCTGCTGGTACATATGTACTGTTGAGAACGGGAACCACTTTTCCTGGGACTTGTCAAGTTGCTTCGGCTTTCTGCATAGATATGCACAGGGTTACACCGTTCGACCTTTTAGGAAGTGCCCAGCCATTCTGCCCACATATAAAACTGGCCCCCCTCAACGGTTTCCCCTCCCCAAAACACAGGATGTCGTCCCCTTCTCTGATGCATGTACCTCATCCTTCCACATTCTCTGAATACTAGTACAAGGTCTAGTTACCACTCACCAATATGGAGCAGGCCACGACCCCCGACAACGGCCAGGCTACTGTGCAGCAGATGTTTGCCACTCTGCTCGGAGAGATCGCCTCATTGCGGAAGCAGAATGACGACCAGCAACGTGAGCTCGAGCACCTGCGGCGCGACCTGTCATTGTGTCTCGAACAATCCAATAACTCCCCGCAACGCTCGCGGATGCCTCAATTCAAACGCCTCCCGTTGGAAGTCAGGGAGATGATATGGGAGCTCGCGGTACCGAGTCGGCTCCTTGGATTCGAGGGCGTCACTCAGAAGCAGGGTGTTCCGTCAGCACTGTCCGTCCCGGCTGTCGCCCAGGTCTGTCGGGAGTCCCGACGTGTTGTCATGTCGCGGAAGAGCATCACCGCTCTTACCGGAAGATCGACCCACTTGGAGGGCCCGAGTCAATTGTGGCGACTGGAATATGCGCAATCGAAACTTTGGACGTGGTTTACACCCTACAAGGACGCCTTGCTGATCAATGCGCGCAAGTTCGAGCCTTCCGAGCGCTATCGAACCAACCACCTCATGGTTCAGACGGTGGAGCACATCGTCATCGAGGACTGCTCGCTCTGGTACCATTTCTCCGAGAATTACACTGATGACGACGACGGCGTCACATACAAACGCTTCAGCACTTGGGTGCATCAACTGGTGCCCTACCCTGAATACACTTCTTCGACACGCGATCCTGCTTATAACCTACGCACCGTTGACTTTGCCATGAGTATGGTGACGAAGGTAGACCGAAGCTACCCTCCAAACTTTGTGCGTCGTCTCTTCGCTGAGGACCACGTCAGAATCGTCGATCTGAGAGACGAAGAGGCTGTGCGTGGAATCAAACGTATGCTGGAAGACGAGGTATCCCAGGTCATGGATGCAGGTGTGGCTCTGGAGTGGCCCAGCGAGCTGGAACAAAGCTATAATGTCTTCAGAGCCACCGTTGGCAATCTTTGGCCACTCGTCAGAGCATCATTTCTAAGCTCCCTGGCCGACTGCTACCACGAAGCATCATGCCTGGGCAATCTGAAACCTCGCGCAAATCTGCCATGGCCATTTAGGGACGGTGAGCTAGACGAGGAAGTCTTCTGGGTGAAAGAGCTCGCCAAACGCATAAGCATTCGGCCGGTCCACGTTTTCGTCCGAGACGATGGCATGTAACCTAATGATTAATCTTGAACCACCAGATAAAAGCGCGAGGCGTCGTGTGGAGGCTTTGAGGTCATGCTTGTAACTCCTCTCGGAACCCTCACTGCGCCAAGAGCGTGGCTGGATCTTTATGTGGCCAGTCAGAAAGCAGCCTTCCATGTGTATCTCGTCTTGCACCATTTCTCGCAATTAGCCGCTGTCGAACTTCGCAAGGGTCTTCTGAGCACCACCTGTCTCTGCTCCTATGAGCGTTGCTGTTCAGCCACAGTCTTGTAAGCCTTCGAATGCATGTTGTGCACTATAGCTTGCTGCCTGCCCCCTCTTGCTAGAGCATCTGTTTAACGAGGCTATCGGTTGTACCAGTTACTGAGCTCCGCCGTATACGAGTGATATCCGGGGAAAGCCCTGCCCCCCCCCCCCTTTTGCACTAATGACGCTCCTTAGATTGAGGGATGGCTTACGTTCCTTTCAATGGTTACCAAGTGTGCTGTGATGTACAGCGAATGGATACTCTTCTGCTGGGAATGTGAATGTGTCTTCATGTACTGTTGGTTCTTGTTTGAGTTAATTAGCTACATACCAAGCATCGCTCGGATTGGCTCAGCTCAGAGGCTCCTCAAACATGAAATATGAAGCTTAGGCACCTGGTTCTATCGAATTTCATAATCAGTAGTTAGGCTGTCCATATAATGCGCAGCAAGACTCAAACAATAAACTCTCGACTGGCTGCCTCAATGCCCTCGAGTTCCATTTTTTCTCAATGCTAACGACAACTTAGAAGGCCTCGAGGTATTGAGTGCCAACACGAAATCGCACTTCGCCCTATGTCTATCTGCATTTGGTCCCCGTCTTGACCTGCGCCTCAAACAGCCTTTCTTCAACTTCCACTCTTTGGTTGCTACGACATGAAATACAGACATGAAGAATGAGACCCGCCACAAAGATAGAGAATTATTCATCGACAGCATTGTCGAAAATCGCAATGAAGAGCTGGCTGATGAGTGGTTCAAATTTGCAAATAACTGGGACAACCAGGCCAAGCTGGTCAATTTCGTCCGCACATATCGTCCTGGATTCTCCCTGCCCAAGAATATATACAATGGCATCCGCGGCAACTCGCCCATTTGGACTGAAGCACAACAACACGGTGACGAGTCCTCCAGACGGCCGCGAGAAGTACGTCGCGCGACAGATATTCCGGAAGCTGGCCAAGGAGGGATGACCGGCCAAGGACGAGGAGGATCACGATAAGGCCACAGCGGGGCTGCAGAAGGAGGTGTTCAAGCTGTGGTGCGACGACTTGCGGCCCGCGAGCGTGCTGCTCGACGAAGACGACGATGTAGTTGGCTTTATCGACTGGGAGATGTCTTATTTCGCCCCCGCTTCCTTCCATGATGACCCGCCCTGGTAGCTCATATAAACAAGCGAAGTTTTTTTGAAAAGGGCATAAGTGCCTGGGTCAAGGAGTACGAGCATCACTTGCCCTTATTCTTGGAGGCTGTGAAACTGGAAGAAACGAAGCTGAGGGAAGCCCAAGACAAGACGAGAGATGGGTTGGGCATTCCATATAGCAAGCCGCAGCTCTTAAAGACAATGTCGATTGGATCTCCAGGGATACTTAGACGTTTTGTCCCACTTATAGTAGCGCCGTGTCATAGATCATAGATCATAATCACTCGAAACTTCGGACACCTATGATATCACTCCCGCCTTCGCCCACAAGCTGTTAAGTTGTCGGTGTATGGAAGCGACCGGCCGGACGTTGGGGCGTGCACACTTGCATCGTCTTTCTGGTCTATTCCCTGCGCTTCGTTTAAAACAAGGCCACTCTTGACAATCATTTCTGTTCTAAAGGAACCCTACCGAGTTCTTCATAGACATAATACGCCAAGTGAATAAACCTGAACGAACGCCGTAGTTAGGCCCATTTCCCATGCACTATTACGAGGTCTAATAGGCGTTTGAGTTATCCTTCATCACATAGTCTGGACACTTCAGGTTTGTGAAGCCCTTATCCAGCTTGTTCAATAAAAAGAATCCATACGATGTTGAGATATTCTCTAATTAGGCACTCCCCCCCCCCCCCCAACCAAATTAACCAAATTAACCAATTATACAACAGAAACGCAGGAACAACAGGCCACGCTTGCGGCTTGAATGACGGAGGAACTGCGACTGATCGAATTGAATAAGGACAAAGGGCTGCCCAATCTTTGTGAGCAACGTATACCTTGTCCGAGAGGAAAGTTCACGAACCACAAGCGTTCTTACGTGTCCATGTTTCCACTGTTATGTGTCTAGCACACGGTATATGCTCCAGGGTAAAGCCCTTGTGCAACCTCGGATCGGCCCAGCCATTTTTCCAACGTTACATCAGCCCACATCAAAACAGTTCCCCCGCCTCCGAACGCCAAACGAACGCGTCTCCCTCATTTCTCTACGTTCCCTCCCTTCAAATCATCTGTTTGACGGTGCACCAGCCGTTCTCTTTCCGTCATCATGGATCAGGCTATAGAAGACGGCAAGCTCACTGAAAAGAACATGCTCCGAATTATGTATTTCGAGTTGAAAGAATTGCGCCGACAGAGTGAGGACCAGCAACGCCAGCTCAAGCATCTGCGGCGCGACTTATGGACGGCGACGCGTGGACGGCCCGACAACGCCCTGCAAACCTCCACAACGACTAATTTCACAGATCTCCCATTAGAAATCAGGGAGATGATATGGGAGCAGGCGGTGCCAAGTCGTCTTGTCCGCTTCCTCAATGCGGCGAAGGAGGGGGTTGTTCCGTCAGCTCTGCCCGTCCCGACTGTCGCCCACGTTTGCCAAGAATCCCGACGCATTTTCCTGTCGCCTAAGCGCGTCACCAACCTCTTAGGCAAGTTGCATCGCGTTGGTGACGCAAGTCAATTGTGGCACCTACAACACAGCCAATTGGGGGCGGCCTGTTGGACGTGGTTCACGCCCTACAAGGACATTTTGTTCATCGATACGGACCTCTTTTCGGAGCTCCACAGGAAAAAGGAGCAAAGTATGCTTCGAGTTGCGGAGCACGTCGTCATCGACGACCGCGGGATTTGGGCAGATTCCTTACCATTGCATGTTGATGGTCA
This sequence comes from Diaporthe sp. NJD1, assembly GCA_013842865.1. NCBI lineage: Eukaryota > Fungi > Ascomycota > Sordariomycetes > Diaporthales > Diaporthaceae > Diaporthe > Diaporthe sp. NJD1. The sequence continues at coordinate 248,068 of JACDXY010000014.1, read as the reverse complement.
GCGATTGTATGTTGATCACCAGGTAGACGAGGGTGTCAATTATGAGGGAGACGAGGGTGGCAATAATGAGGGAGACGAGGGTGGCAATAATGAGGGAGACGAGGATGGCAATACTAGTGAGGAAGAGGACGAAGGCGATCTTGACGAATTCGAGGACGAGAGGTTGAGCCGACTCTACTGCTGGTGGCGTGACGTGATGCCAAAACCAGAGTATCCTCCTCCGCCAGGCGGCCCCTCCTGGAACCTACGCACCATCGACTTCACCATGACCAGTGTGACGACGATAAACAAAAATTATCCTCCCAACTTTGTGCATCGTCTATTCGCCGAAGAGTCCGTCAGGATTGTCGACCTAAGAGACCATGACGCGGTGCGTGGGATTGAACAAATGCTAGAGGACGAGATATCCCAGTTCGGGCCTCCGGACAAACATGCCCTCTGGCGCATAGGCCTCCGAAAAGGCCAGAAGATCTTCAAAGCCGCCAATGCTCCGTCTTTCGAAGTTGTCAGAGCCAACTTGCTGGAGGAGATGGCCGTACTCTACCACAGAAGCTCGTTTTTGGACCCCGAGAAATCACGTCCAACTCTGCCATCGCCACTCAATTCCAAAGGCAAGCTAAATATGAAGGTTCGGTGGGTGAAAGAATTCACTGAACGCCTCACCATTCGACCGGTCCACGTTTTCGTCAGAGTCAATGGTAGGTCCAACGATGTCTGGTGATCGCGAGAGGTTTCAAGCTATGGAATCAACGCCTCAGGGGTCGCGGGGGCACTTGGATCATTGTTTCAACTTTTCTCTGGGATGTTCTTACGTCACGAACATAGTTGAACCGTTAGTAGGAGGCAGGCCTGAGGGCAGCCTTTGGCCTAGACTGGTAGATAAGGTGGTTAATTTAGTGTGCGTGTCAATTTAATTTCAAACAACGGCATTCTCGGCATGACTTGGTAGTTCTTGACCACTGAACAAGATCGCACATACTTCTTCTCAATGGATAGTCTGTCACCATGGGCGGGTTGTGGGTATGCATTGGCAAGCACGCGACTTAAGTATGTAAGGGCTGAATGATGACGCTGTTGAATCCGGAATTCTTCTCTATACATGATGGGGTCTAGGTCGAAGACTGGAGAAATCTTAGATTCTAGATGGAAAGTTCATCCACGTTGATGACATTCATGGTACTCACCCTGAAACGGCAACTGGAGGAAAAGTGTGGAACGAAATTGACGAGCCAAGCGGCTTCAACAATCTAGCTCAAAAACATTTCGCACAAGCTCTTAGACAGTTTAGGGTCTTCCTCGCGCCTCCTCTTTCTGTTGCCATATGCATCTCTGTTCAGCCACAGCCTCGAGGAACTTTAGATGTTCATTCTGCAACATGAACTGCCGCCTGCCTACTACTAGTATTGCCAGAGCTTCTATGTCACGAGGCTGCTGATCTGACCGGTATCCTGAGGCCTGCACCCGCGTCCCTTCCTCAATATTGAGTCCGTTGAAAGGTTTGCCACCCGTTGAATTGATGACGCCCCTCAAGTGAAAGGATAAGTTACGGTGCTTTCACTAAGTGCTAGGGGTGCTGTGGCGTACAGTGAATGGATTTCTTCTGCTGCGAACACGAATGTGTCTTCTTTTTGCAGTCCATCCCTTCAAAGAAACGCAGTCAGTAACAACTGGCAACATTCTCATAGGTCACTGACCACACTCATAAGTTTTAAGTAGGCCCCTTTTCCAAGCGGGATCGATACCAAGAGTGTGTGCCATGCTTCAACCACTGTACTTTCTCGCCCCAGAATCTAGACCAGACAGCGTTTTCGCTCTCTATTTCAATTCTGAAAGGTACTTCTATCAAAACTTTTGTAAATGAGCTTGAGCACTTTGCATGGTTAAGTCCAACACAGATTTTGGTGAAAAGGCACGGGTCACCAATCAGCAGCCACGTGGGCACTGACGACGCGTCGTTGACAGTGGTCTCCGCGCGCGGTCAGCCTGGCTCATCAGCAAATGAGCCCACGTGTGTAGGCTGGTTAATCTTTCTGGTGGTAGGGATCATCGGTGCTACTGCTACGTCCTTCCGCATAGCCCCTGGTCTCCCGTTCGATGTAACGTCGAACGGTGTGCCTAGCGACAAGTCTATGACCCCACAGATAAGCCGGCGTGCGCCGGTGTGCCGGGTGTGCTCGACTCGGCCCCAGGCGGTCATATTTCTCCGCGCCGCGCGAGTTGGGTTCTCAAAATATTCGCTCACATTCGGTTCCTGCATCTCTTGGCTTCTTGGCTTGGACGCAGTGTTCGCTCTTTCATTCTCTTGGTCGCGGACAGTGTGTGTCAGAGAACCCGTGGAAGTGTGACAGAGAGCCCAGTGCCAAGATGAGACACCACATCATCCTTGCAGCCATCGCGGGCTTCGTCGCCGGCTGCCAAGCGTGCGGCAGCTGCTTTGGCCCCATCAACAAGGTTGAGCATGTCCGTCATGCGAAACGCATGCAGCCTGATGCCCACAATGCGACGTACGGACCGACCCGCGGGCCGCTTGAATGGGGTCAAGTCAATTTCTTGCATACGGTAAGTTTGGGCTGTCTATTGAGGGCCTTGATGGGCAGCTGAGGTAGCAGTGCTGACAAGAGACCCAGACGGACACTCATGGCTGGTTGGAGGGCCACCTTACTGAGACCAACTACGGCGCAGACTGGGGTGATGTCGTCTCGTTCACTGCCCGTATGAGAGCCAAGGCCAAGGAGCTTGGCGTTGACCTTCTCCTCGTGGACACTGGTATGTCTGCAATAAGTGACGGCGAGACTGCAGGTGCTCACTGCTAACACTGAACAAGGCGATCTTCACGACGGTGCCGGCTTGAGTGATGCTACTGCTGTGGACGGCGAACTGTCCAACGTTGTCTTCGAGAAGCTCGACTATGACCTCTTGACCATCGGAAATCACGAGCTCTACTACGCAGATATCGCATACCAAGACTACAACGAGTTCTCCAAGGCCTGGGGCGACAGATACCTCACCTCCAACGTCCAGATCTTGAACACCACCACAAATGACTATCAGTACCTTGGCAACCAATACCGGTATTTCACCACCGAGAATGGCCTCAGAATCTTGGCATTTGGCATCCTCTTCGACTTCAAGGGAAACACCAACGTGACCAAGGTGATCCCCGCCTCTACCATGGTGAACGAGACCTGGTTCACCGACCTAGTCGCAACTCCTCCTGGACCCGTCGACCTGTTCCTGCTCATCGGCCACAACACCGCCGCCAAGCAGACCTCGACCGGCACATTCGGCTACGTCCAGGATGCCATCCGCAAAACTTACCCCTCTACCCCTATCCAGATCTTCGGCGGCCACAGCCACATCCGAGACTTCCAGGTCTACGATGACTCCGCCACGGCCCTCGAATCCGGACGGTACTGCGAGACCCTGGGTTGGCTCTCCATGAGCGGCTTCAGCGCCAACAACAGCGGCTTCACCGGCACCTCTGCGCCGGCGGGCGTGCCGAATCCCTCTAAGAAGGCGACGAACACGTCCACCACCCCCTGGACTTACTCGCGCCGGTACCTCGACTGGAACCGCCTGACGTTCGAGTACCATGCCTCCGGCTCGCAGGTCAACTACACCACGGATGATGCGGCCTTTGACACGCCGCTAGGCCTGAACACGACCGACCTCATCACGGACATCCGGCAGCAGCTTAACCTCAGCACGTATCTCGGCTGCTCGCCCCAGCTGTGGTGCCAGTCTTGTGCCGAGTTCAACAGCTCCGGGAGCATCTACAGCCTGCTCTCTGAGGCCATGAGCGCCGTGGTTGTGAACGAGTCGCGAGCGGACAATGCGCGGGTTAGCATCATCAACACGGGCTCCGTCCGCTTCGATCTGCACAAGGGGCCGTTCCTATACGACGATGCCTTCATCGTGTCTCCGTTCAACGATATTTTCGTCTACATCCCTGATGTGCCATACTCTGTCGCCAGTGGTGCCTTGGACTAGTAAGTACTTGTGTCCCGGTCCTGACTTGCCGTTGTGATATCCCTCGCGGTCAAGGGGCAGCGACACATGGCTACAAAAGCAAATGTTGACCACGGACACAGCATTAACAAAAACGGCGACGTCTGGAAGCGGTCATCCACAGGGATCACCGCGCCTCTCGCGCCCCGAGATACCTGCGTAGACCCCTTCCTCTCACCCCTAGCCAACAGAGAAGTGCACGACTACGCACACCAACACGCAGGCCACACCCGGCGCCAGACCACCGTCGCCACGACCCAAGGCTACACCACAACCGACGCCTTCGGCACAGACGGCGACGACACGGCACACGCGGCCATCCCGGACTACGACTACCCGCACTTCTTCCAGGCGGTGGGCGGGTTCCCGGGAAACGGGAGCTCGCCGGACACGGTGGACCTCATCTTCATCGACTACATCCAGCCCGACATCCTCGCGTACCTCGGCGACGCCTACTCGGCGGGTGACGTGTCGTACTACATCGACGAGACCTTCTCCACGCGGACGTACCTGCCGCTCTATGTCCAGTCGTCGGAGGCGTTCCAGCAGGACTTGGATAACTGTACCATCTACTGATGAGGGGTGGCTGAGATGGGTGGTGATGGGTGTTGACATTGAGTGTGTTGGAGGGACGAACACTGGGTTGCTCTCTACCAATTGTACATATTAGATCATGTGAAATCATTGTATGTCAATTGCCATGAGACTTACAAATAATCCCAACATCATGGGATTACTGGATGGAGCATATAGCTGACCGACATGCTAGCTGGCTGTCAGCATTAATGTAAATCGCCGCCTCCAAAAGAATGATTCACAAGAACTTGAATTTGCCGGAGGCCCTTATGGAGGACGTCAATCTACAGTAGGCGACCCCAAGCAACATTGCTTTACTCATGTAATTGAGCCCCTTTCACACCACTAGTTACGCCTCACTGATCAGGGTCTTTGTACAAAATTCTTGTAGAATTATCTACCACGTCTTGACCTAGGCAGGAAGAATCCGACTGGCAATGCAGTATTGACCATTATTGTTCAGCCTGCCCTCCAATCCCATTACTTCTTGATCAGCAAACCATCTTCTCGCTCAGAATCCCCACAGTTTCTGCTGTGCCACAAATCGGAACGTCCATGGAGCTATCGACGTCTCCCTCTCACCGGGGGGCTCTGCTACCACCACCACTGCTCGACTCTCCTCGAGACTCACCTCGCTCATCAGGTCGTCTCTGGGCCGACTGTGACTGGGCCGACTGTCGTTGCGCAGACTGTAGCTGAGCAAGGTGTTGCTGAACACGTTGTTGGTGCGCAGACTGTTGCTGAGCAAGTTGTTGCTGAACAAGTTGTTGCTGAACAAGTTGTTGGCGCGCGGACTGTTGCTGAGCAGTTTGTTGCCGAGCAAACTGTTGCGGAGCAAGTTGTTGCCGAGCAGACAGTAGCTGTTGCTGAGCACGTTGCGCAGCACGTTGCTGAACAGACTGTTGCTCAACAAGTTGTTGCTGAGCAGCTTGTTGCTGGGGAGGTTGTTGCTGAGCAGCTTGTTGCTGAAGAGGTTTCTGCTGAGCAGGTCGTCTCTGAGCAGGTTGTTGCTGAGCGGCTTGTTGCTGCGGTGCATCTCGCTGTGCATCTCGCTGGGCCTCTTGCTGGATACGGTCCGCAGCTGCGAGGGTCGCCCGCCTCTTCTCAGCGAAAGACATGGGGTCGTTGATGACAGCTTGTAAGTCGTCGTGCCACTTCATCTCCATGGCAACTCGTTCATCCCACTCCTTCTTCATCCTCTCGCGGTTGCCCTCGTACCACTCCACCTCCTCGTGTAGGTTGGCAACTCGTTTCTCGTACTCTCGGGTCTCATCACGCTGGGAGCTCACTTGCCCCTGAAGCTCTTCAATCTTTCGCTTCTCAGCATCAACAGCGAGGGCATGCTCGGCGGACTTTTGTTGGAGCTCGTTCTCAAGCTCTTTGAGGCGCGACTGGAGCTCGTCGTTCTGCGTTATCATCTGGTCCTTCTCTTCCTTCATCTGGCTGTTCTGGTCCTGCGCCTCTTTGACCTCTTCCTTCATCTTTGAGTTCTCCCCCTCTAGTTGCGTGTTATTCTCCCCAAGCTTTCTGTTCGCTGCATGCAGTTTGGTGATCTCGGCTGCGGTATCTTTGCTGGACTCTTGCTTCCGCTGAAGATCCGTTGCGGTGGCCTCCAGGGTCCGATTGCGTGTCACCTGGTCGTCAAACAGCTTCTGCAGCTCATCCACCCGATTCTGACTTGCAATCAGGGACTGGTTTGCATCTTCCTTCTCTCGAGAGGCCTCGTCGCGCAGCTGGGTGATGTTTTCACTGAGGCCAACCTTCTCCGACGTGAGGAGTTTGATCTGTTGGTCCCGAGCTCCTAGCTCTTCCCTGAGCGTCGACAATTCCCTCTCTTTCGCCAGCTTGCTCTGATTCGTTCCCTTGGAGAGAGCCCGAGACTCTCTCAGCTGCTTAGCAAGAGCCTGATTCTCGGTCGCCTGCTGTTTAAGCTTGGCCCTGATTGCTTCCATCTCGTCCTCTGAGCGTGTGGTGGTTGCAGAGACTCTGTCCTTTCCAAGATCGTCTGCAGAAGCATGGGCTTTCTTTGGACCTTCGACGACACCAGAGATGTTTGGAGAGCTGCTACTGCCAAGGGTTCTCAAGAAACATTCGTAAGTCGAGGGGACATCTGTACGGAGACGCTTTGATCCCTGAATACTTTGACTGCCTTCACTAATTCCAGTATCTGCACGGTATTCTGAGCTGGGCCGGGAGACATGGCCAGCGTGTGGGCCCTCCTGTGCTATAGATGGCCGCGGCTCTGCATGGGACCTTTGGGATGTGTTCGCTCGGATATGAGCGTTGGGTGCGGTAGATGATGATCGAGAAGGGATGTTCGATGGTGTCTGCTTCTGATGCTGATGTCTTGAGAGATTTGGCGTGCCACTGGTCGCCCTGCGCTGGAAAGCTGCAACCAGAGGCTCGTCGTCAGAGTCAGGGTCTTCATCGTTGTCACTACTAATAGAAATGACCTCGAATCTAGCGGAATTGTGTCGAGATTCTGGTTGTTCAGGATTCCCGTCTTCTTTGGACCGATCTCTATTGTTCTGAACCGGCTGTTGACCACGGTCTCGATTGCTGTCTGACGGGAAGGCTGCCTCGTGATTTCGTTTATGAGGCAGTTCGTGGACAGAGCTGGAGGACGGTGATCGGCTCGCCGGAGGACGTATGCTTGGGAATGCTGGAGGCCGCTTCGCCCCAGGGCCAGCTCTTGTAGCTGCTGATAGCTCCTTCTTAGGAGCGCCTGACACGGCAGTCTTCTTCTCCTGTACAGGTCTATCAGCTGGTGGCCTGCTTCTCCGCCCAATAAACATGATGAGGGTGTGGAAATTTGTTTGCTGAAGAAACAGTGGAAGGACTGGGATGACGAAGAGATGGAGGCTAAGCAGCTGTGACTGGCTAGATGCTGCCACTCACGTGCAACAGGGTCTTCAAAGAAAGATTTGGTCCGTCACTGTGTCAGAGTATGCAGGCTCGAACCAAGAGCGCGTACTCAGCATGGGGTTACCGCTTTGTCCTTGACATACGGCGACGCCACCCGAACGTGTTCCAGAAGCCAGCTCATAGGAAAGGAAGTGTGGTCTGTGAGTAGCGGACAAAAAGCCCAGACTTGTCTGGGATGATGAAACGGATGTAACGTACAGACACGTGCCCCGATGGGGGGATTGCAGTTGTGCTGCCGGAGGAAGAGGTCGTTTTGGTCTGGCTCTGCTCCGGGACGCCACGAGCCGCATCACCAACTTTGCCAGCGCCAGGCCTTGGAGACGCTGAAGGCTGCTCATTCCTGGAGGCCATTGTCGAGGACCGGTCAGTGCGATCTGCAACGACGATACAATCAAGAATGGGCTCGTCATCCATAATACTGGTGGTAAGGGAAGCCGAACCAGGCTGGTGGTCTTTGGAGGGTGTTTGTCAAGACACGTGGGTGTGGATCGAGATCCTCGGCTCGAGTGCTTTTTTCCAAAGGGTGATCCCAGGTGACTGCCTGCTTTGGCCACGGAAGCTGATTTCTGTGCCGACGACGCAGATGGAAGGTGCTTGGGCCGAGCCTACTTGCCCCTTCGTGTGAGGAAGGAGGCGAGGGTTGGTCCCACTCGGGTGCCGAGCTCACGATGTCTACCAACTTTCCTGCCTGCCCGATTCCACTGCCAGACTGCCAGTCGTTCCCTGAATTTGCCCGGGCAATTTGGCACAGCCATGATGAGCCTGCACTACAAGTCACACTCGTCTTTGAATCACAACAGTTCATCCCATTTAAAGTGGCCATCCAGTTTATCATGCTCAAGCACCGGGCTATTAGAGTCACCATCGAGGTCTAGACAACCATTATTGAGATACAAACACAAATCAGAGCAGTGCACGATCCTGTTAGGGCAATCCAAAGGGTACAGGACGTGATCCTGGTACTTCCTTTACACGGGGAGCTAGACCGACAGGGAGTAATGTTCAGGCACATTGCTGAAGAATTGGAACGGCGGAACGGAGGCATCCATGGATGGGAGACATGTAGGAGATCAAGAAGAAGAAGCACATTCCTCTCGTTGGCCTTCACAGCTAATGATGAGTTGTATCAGGAAAGCAAGGGAACGCAGGCTCGGTTCAACTCAGAATCACTGCTAGCTTTTTATCAGAGGCTGTCTAAGTGGAGGCTCAGGAACACCATGAGCCATAATCACCCCTGACACAGACAAATCTGCGATTGCTAAATCTCTGTGAGTCCCATTTCAGGTATGGCTGTGTGAACAAAGACAGGATCTCAACCTTCCCTCATAAGCACCAGTTGTTGCACTGGTATGGATAAGGTAGAGAAAGCCCATGAAATCCTTTCTGCAGCGAAATCCCTCTTTGCCATCAAAATGTGGTCACCCCAAGCCAATACAGCCCCTCATGTCCCAACAAGGACAAAGATTGAGCGATCTCGCCTGCATATCAACCTTGAAACTTTCCGGGCAGTAATCTGCAGGACATCCCATCCGCTTCGGCATCACACAGCCCAGACCAATCAAACTCAAGCAGTAAATGTCTGGGTGGCCAGAGGCGCGGTGTGAGTATGCTCAAGTACACCTGGAAGGCAGGTCGGGCACAGGTTGCAGCCCGGGTTGTCAAGCGCCTGGGCCACAACGGTACATGCGCCCGGCTCCGGGGTGACCGTGCCGAGCACAACCGGCGGCTGGGCCTCGGGCTGCGTGGGCTCGCCTTCGCGGCAGAACCTGCTGGGTCTCGGGCAGGCGTAGCGGCGGCAAAACAGCGGCACGACCTCGGTGACCGTGGCCGTCGGGGTGGCGCAGGTCGTGGCCGGTGCTGTGGCGGAAGCGGAGACACTGTGGGTTTGGGCGTGTTAATATGGATTACGTGTGTGGTATGTCCACTCAAGTTGATGATCCGGGGGGGGGGGGGGGTTATAAGGTTATGAGTCTGGAGGGAATGGGATGGCTTGGTGGCTGTGCTTACGTCGTAGAGGCCGCCAGGGCAGCGGCAAGTGTGGGGAAGAGCTGCATCTTCCAGTCTTGTCTTAGGACTGTTTTTGATAAGCCTGTGGTGGTAGTCTGGAGGAGACTGGGTCTTTGAGATGAGTTTATGATTGAGATGTGTAAAATGACGGTATTTGCTGTTCAAGTTGTGTTGGGGAGAAAGAAGATTTCTGGATTTGGCGTTTAGGCGCCGGGACAGGTCAAGAATAGTCTCTTATTTTCAATTTCGCAAATGTGCACATTATTCGGTAAGCTAGTAAGAGTCCTCGAGTTCCAGTCGCACCTTACTCTGGCCATCATACCTCTAGTAGGGGCTACTAGTAGTTAGACAACGCGCCGGGCAAGATTCTGATCATGGGGCTATAGGCACGAAGCAGAGTTAAGTCATCATATCCCTTATGGACTATTCATGGTGTACGATCTAGCAACTTATGGTAATCATCCGGGGATTGAATCGTCTGCTGGTACGAGACACCAAGGCTACCGTGCCACAAGCATGCGCTATATGCATCGGGACAGGAAGATTGAATTTTCAATTATCTGCGAATTCTAGCACTATCGTTCAAGGTTTAAAGAATGGCAGAAGAGCAGCGGAACGTAAGGGATAAAGTTAATTGAATCTGTCCAAGATTGAGGAAGTGCAGATTCGAAAGAATATATCATCTCCCAATCTGAAGCAACCTTGGAAGCGATCCGATGTCCCTTGCAGTCAGTGGATAGCGCCGTCCTACATAGACGACTTGACTAACGTCATCGTTGGAGGAGACTTGTGAGTCCATCCCATGGCTCGATGGTTTAACCAAAAAGCTCCATGATGGTTCCCCCTGTTCTCATGTGGATGAGCAACACAATTTTCCCCAGACAGATGCCTTTTGCGTAGAAGGGACGGCTTCGACTTGAAAATACCGTCTTGTCGCGGGTTGACACGAGCTGATATCAATGACCAATGGTGAATGAGGCCGGGCATCGTGATTGATGTCCCAGACCACATGACCAAGTCGGCCATGAAGCGGGATGAAACTGATGGTAGGTAGCCTATCACTGAACATCCCAGGGTAGAAGCACTCTTGCCTGCCTTGAATTCCGGGGATATCGCGCCAAAAGAACCCAGGCCATAAGCCTCATCGAAGATAACACGTAGGACAACAAACACGTCAGACCGTCTCCAGGGTTGTGGTCGAGGGCTGCTCGCCGTCGGTTTCACACCCCCGAAAAGAAAAACCTCACGGTAAGCCGCGGTGAAAGTCACCGGCTCCCGTGGGCGGTCGGTCATGCACATGCAGAAACACGGTGAGCGGCTGCAGGCCGGGGAAGCAAGCGTCGCATAACAGAACCCCCCACGCGGGCGAGGGTGACCTCGGGATGCAGCCAAGTTAGCGGGCCGTCGCAACTGCTGGTGGTGGTTGCATCGCGCAGGTTTTGATGCATCCTTCCATCTGCACCACAACAGCGAACGAACAGCCGCATGTCCAATATAGCGAGTATTAAGGCACTTTTCAAAACCATCTTTCTATCATGTCTTCTATTCTTCTACTGCGGATTGAATGTAGACTAGCAAGAAAAAAAAAAGAGAACGCCCGAAACAGTTCCCAGCAAAGCAGAAGCTCTATCCCATCTATCATCTCAAGATAACCCTTATCTGTGCAGCTATGACGTAACCCCCTGAACACCATGCATTCTCGTCTATCCCGCCCGTCTCTTCCGGAGACTGACTCTTCTCTCTCTTTTTTTATGGATTACAACATTGTATGTCTCCAACCAGTCATTCGAATAGTCACTTACCCCCGAAGCACGGAGGAATCCGACCCGCCCCTGTCGGCTCGCTGTCCCCGCGGCCTGCTGGGGGGGAATGGTAGGGGCGTCAGGGGTCCTGGTGGATACGGGAACGGATACGTATGCGCGACCGTGCCCACCAACCCCCGTAAAATGACCACTCGTTTCCCCGGACCAAAATCCCCAGCATGCCCAGCGGGGATTTACCCCCTAACCTTCGCTTTCGAGACATGGTACCCAGCGGCCAGGTGGCGAAAAGTGAGCTCTCGGCGCGAGCGAGCCGACCGCGGGTGCTGGACCAACAAGGGTGGGCAGTGGGCAGCGGCCAGACCGCTAATCATCGAACCGATCCAGGCCTGATCACCGGCGGATCACCGCCAGATCCAGCGTAGGTGGCTTTAGTCGACGTACTTGGCCAGCGTGGCCATGGCGCCCTCCTCGTGCAGGCTCTTGAGGGCGCGGCCGAGCTCCTCGACGAAGAGCTTGTCGCCGCGCAGATCGTCACCGAAGAGGTTCTTGATTCCGAGCAGCGGGCCCGGGTCGGTGCCGCCCTGCTTGGCGAGGGCCTTGAGCTTGTCGGCCATGGGGTCGTCGATGCTGTAGGGCCGGCCCTGCTCGTCGACGCCGTCGAGGTAGCGGAACCACGAGGCGACGGCGAGGGTGAGGCGGCGGAAGTTGTGCTCGCGGCTGTCCCAGATCTGCTCGGCGATGGAGGGCATGATGAACTGCGGGAGCTTGCCGGAGCCGTTGAGGGTGAGCCGGGTGATCTGGTCCATGATGGTCGGGTTGGAGAAGCGGTGCATCAGCTGCTTGATGTAGTCGTCGATGTTGACGCCCGGGATCTCGGGCAGCAGGGGGCGGACCTCCTCGTGCATCATGTTGTAGAGGAACTTGTTGAAGAGGGGGTGCTCGATCACGTTGTGCACGTACTCGAAGCCGGAGAGGAAGGCGATGTACGACATGGCCGTGTGGCTCGCGTTGAGCAGCCGCAGCTTGTGGCACTCAAACTTCTCGACCTCGTGCACGCTCTTGACGACTTGCACGCCCACCGTGTCGAAGGCAGGGCGGCCAATGGCGAATGTGTCCTCGACCACCCACTGCATGAAGGGCTCCGTCACGACCGGCCACTCGTCCTGGATGCCGAACTGCGACGCAAGGTCGACCTTGTCGGCCTCGGCGGTGCGGGGCGTGATGCGGTCCACCATGCTGTTGGGGAACCCGCCATGCTCGGCGATCCAGTCGGCCACGGCCGGGTCGCGCAGGCGCGCGAACGAAATCAGCATGTTTTTCGTGATGGTGCCGTTCTTCTGCATGTTGTCGCACGACAGCACGGTGAAGGGCTTCAGGCCGGCCTCCTTGCGGCGGGCGAGCGCGGCGAACAGGTAGCCGTAGGTGGTCTTGGGCGCGGAGAGGTCGCTGCGCAGGTCCTCGACGATGTCGGGCTCCTGGGCCTGCAGCTCGTGCGTGTTCTCGTTGTAGTAGTAGCCGCTCTCGGTGATGGTCATGGACACGATCTTGGTGTCGGGGTGCGCCATCTTGGCGATGACGGCGTCCACGTTGTCGGGGGCGTACAGGAACGAGTTGATACTGCCAATGACGCGCGCCCTGCTGCCGCTCGCCGAGCGCTCGATGGTTGTGTAGAGGCCGTCCTGGGGAACCAGGGCGTCGCGCATGCCCGCGTCGAAGGGCTTGAGGCCGACGCCGCAGATGGCCCACTCGCGAGCGTCGCCCGCGTTGGCGCCCAGCAGGTTGTCGATGTACACGGCCAAGTGGGCGCGGTGGAAGCCACCGACGCCAATGTGCACGATGCCCTCTTTCAGGCCCTCACGACTGTAGGTGGGGATGACCGATGCCTGGTGGCCCTCGCCATCGCCGTATCCCGAGATCTGGGCGAGGTTCTTGTTGCTCAGCCTGAGCGGCTCGGGTGCAGCTTTGGAGGCCATGGTGGCGGTTGCAGCGGAGGATTGTGATGATGAGTTGGTGGAGAAGGACTTGTGGGAGGATAACCGGCTGGAGGACAGCAGGCTCTGGGTTGTCCGGGAGGCATTGGGTCTGTAAATACTCGGGATCGCGGGCGCTGCGCAGTGCACACCGCTGGAGCCCAGGGCGACAGCTCTGCTGCTGCTGCTGGTCTGGATCAAGTTTTTATTATGGGCCCGGAGGCCAGCTCTGGCTAGGCGGTTCATTGACATTTTCTTCACCGGGCTGTTGATGTCACGCGGTGATCAGTAGGTAACGGGTGAGAAGATGAGGCGAGAAGGTGAGATCGAGCCGGTGGGGATGCTCGTCACGGGTGGAGGCGTCAAAGAAGTCAAAATTTCGCTTTGTTCTGCGCTGTTGCTGCTGCTGCTGCTGCGATGATGATGGGAGAAAGAGAAAACAAGCCAGCAAACGTCAGGTCGGGTCCGGGACACGTACGTAGATAGGCACGGGTAGATATGCAGCGAGACAAGCTCGAGCTTCTTTCTTAAAAACGTTTTCGCGTGGCGTCGTGCTAGGTCATGATTAATTAATGATCGACGTGGGGGCTGCTTTTAACGGAGCATAGTGGCCCTGACAGGCGAGCCAAGGGGTAGGGCCAGACGACCAAGAAGGTCCCTGCAGGGTGGCCGAAGTCCGGCTGCCCGGATGCCATCCGCCTATTGTAGCACCAGAGGTAACACCACAGCTGAGAGAGAGCTGTTCTGGGCTGTGTCTTAGGTGTGTGTGTGTGTGGTGTGTGGGTGGGATGGGTGGACTAAGGTACGAGGTACGTACCTTACCGTAAAAGGGGCTGGCTGGCAGGCTGGCAGGCTGGACAGGCTTGGGCGGGAAGAGGACGAAGAAGAAGGGGGGTGGGAGGGACAGGGGCTCGAGCCTCAGACCTCCAGACCTCCAGACTGGATCCATCCAGACTTCAGGCCTCAGGGTCTCTCAAACAACAGCTCTGGCCCTCAAGGTTCCGGCTCCCTGCCGTCCTACCGTCTGGTCCAATCCCTCCAGCTTTTTGCTCTTTTGCACTTTGCCATCTGGCCTCGCCCAGAAAAAGCTCTGCCAGAGCTTGTTCCATTCGAGTCATTTCCCCTGTTTTCAAGCTTACTCTGTTACGCACCCAGCCCAGCCTTCTTTCACCGTCTTCCGCCCTCCCACACACAAGCAGGCAGGCAGGCAAAGAGGCCACGGTCCCCCTTCCACCCCCCAAAAGGAAAAAAGCGTGAATCAAAGGGGTCGGGCCTCAGCACCCGGGGATCAGATACCGACGGACACGCCCTCTTGGCGGGCACGGCAATTTAAACCCCTATTCCCCGTCACAACATCTATTTTATTATTCTTCGTATTGACCTGAGCCTGCGCCCAACAAAGTCACCCAACCAGTCCCTCACGTGGTCCTGTTCAGGTGCTTTAGGCACGCCATCGCTCACGCCGGGTTTGTCGTGTTGCTGCTCTCACGCTGATTCCGAACCAGCCTCTTCCTCCCTTTTCCCCGGATGGGAAAACACACTGGGGCCAGAGCCACTGGGTGACGTGAGCAACGTCATCCCTACGTGGGCGCGAGCCCGCTCTAGTACCCACACGGACCCTTCAAAACCTTGATGGCGGCCGCGACCGGGGGCCGCCCAAGAGCTTCCAGAAGCATCGTGGAACTCGCGGGAGCTCTAAGAGCTGCATGACACCTCGGTTATCCCAAGCGAACTGCCGCCGCCAAGAAGCCCATAATTAGACACATCGTGAAGCTCTTAGCACCTGGCATATGCCAGCCGCTAGGCTGTGCGGAGCGGGATGCCAATTCACGATTGGCATCCAATTGCGCACAAAATGCTGCGTTGCATGCGATTGAAAGATTCAGTTGCGAGTGCACGCAAATCCATGTACGGACTTTTCATCTCCCGGATCAACAACCCCCCGGCAAGATCTTGTCGCGTGTGATCCACAGCACATTGGAAACTCCCTTTGAAATCCCGAGGCAATTTCTGAATGCACAAAAATCTGTTCCTCCAGAAAGCGGGTGGTGAGAAGTTGCGAATTGAGTCTGGGCAACTGCACCCTCACAAACATCCCCGGTCACACCCGCGCGATTCAGATCTCAGCCAAAAATCTATCCTGTCCTGGTTTCGAAATTCTCAACTTCTTGGACGCATTCAACGGCCTCCTTCTCATCGGCATCATCAATTGAGTCATTCTCAATAGCATTATTACTCGTATTTGTACTCTTCCCGCGATGATGCTGCCTGTATTGGCCGTAATAATACCATGAGCCCAACGTTGGGCATGTGAATATTGCAGTGCCAACCACATATATCCAGATATAAGGGGTAGCAGCATTTCGCCTTCTCCTGGAGTCCAGTTGAAGAAGGTCATAGAGAAGACAGTCTAAGATGTTTTCATCGTCAAGCTGAACTTGTCCTTTGATAAATATGTAATTGTTGGAAATACTCACAGCAACGAATGTAGCTGGCAGAAAGATCATTGTCAGAATGGCGATAGTTCTGTCTTTCTCGCCGTCTCGTCGGGTCGCTTCAGCTATGTCTACACTAGACTGAGATATCTCCCGGTTCGTCAGCGCATCTTCTCGGCCGACGTTGTTCCATTCCTAGAAGCAGTTCTTGTCAGTCCAGTCTAACCCTATGGTGTGGAAACCGGGCTGATATTCTCCCGCATGTGGTGCGGCTGACAGGTCGTCAGGATCGGCCGGCTGGTGGTCGGCAATATCAAGGGCCTCAACACGGCACAGCAGCTGCTCGGCCAATGGCCGTACCAAGGCAAAGTGGCGCTCACGTTCATATTCGACAAATATCGTAGGGAGGAGGAGAGGGTGGTAGGCAGCGAAATGGACATGTTCAAGGCGGTCGACAAACTTTTGCCGGGCCTTCTTACAGCATCCATATAGCACAGCTCGAGTAGACATGTGACCAAGAGAGTACGTGACGGAAAGGCCTAATTCATTCGCCCACTCGGACGATGATTGGCAATTGTAAACTGTTTGTCCGCCATGAGGTGTAGGTGTGTTGGGCGTAGGTGTGCTAGGCGTAGGTGTGTTGGGCGTAGGTGTGCTAGGCGTAGGTGTGTTGGGTGTAGGTGCCCAGGTGTGTTGGGCATAGGTGTGCTGGGTGTAGGTGCCCAGGTGTGTTGGACATAGGTTTGTTGTGCCCAGGTGTGTTGGGCATAGGTGTGTTAGGCATAGGTGTGTGATGGGTGTGTGATGGGGGTGTGAATTGGGTGTGTGAATCTTTTGGGGATGTTATTGGGAAGATGTCCCAGGATGTACGACTGGAAGAGCTTTGATTCAACGACGCTCATACTACAGAAAATAATATCTAGAAATGAAGCAAAAAGAAAAAACGAGTGCGGTGCCGCTACAGAAACCCCCTCTCTCATTCCTCCATAGACGCTGAAATTAATTATGAAAAAGTCACAGCCTGACATCCCCAGACAAACACATCTTCTCTCTTTCTCACGAAGCTCCTCGTCAGTCTATTCGCTAGATGCCTTGGCCAACACAACCCACAGCGACTCAATTCCGTTCTTTTCCTTCCCTCATCTCGCCGGTCGTTGCAGAACCGGATGCGGTCGGGGACCTGCCAGCTCAGCGCCTGGACTTCATAAAGGTTCGATGGTTTGCCCCCATGGTGTGACCTCAAACGTGCAAGTGTTCGCCCCAGCCTAGTCCTAGGTCTCGGGAACATTAGGCTCTTTGTGGATGTCCTTCGCGGTCTGGGCGGGAGGCGAGGTCTTGTCGGCGTTGCTGGAGCCCTCGGGTGCGTCGCCGGTGGGGTCGCCCGGGGTTTTGTCGATGCTTTATGACCCAGTCCACTTGGTGGCATTTGGATAGGGCTCCTCGATATGTCTCTGTCGTTCCTGGTGGCCCGATGTGTCGCCCTGAGAAGGACCACTCGTCGTCGGCGGCCCAGGAGCTTGAGATGTGGCATAGCCCGGCGCCCGGGCGGACAAGGCTTGGGGCGGCGGAGCGGTAAATCTGGCAGGTTGTGGTTGTCTTGCAGCGCGTAGCATGTCGCGATGAGAAGGGATACTCGTCATCGGCGCCCCAGGAGGGTGGATTGGATAGGCCGGCGGGGACAAGGCTTGGGACAGCGGAGCGGTAAAGCTGGCTGGTTGTGGTTGTCTTGCAGTGTGTTGCGTGTCGCCCTGAGAAGGGATACTCGTCATCGGCGCCCCAGGAGCGTAGAATGGACAGGCCGGCGGGGACAAGGCTTGGGGCGGAGGAGTGACAAAGCTGGCTGGTTGCGGTTGTCCTGTAGGGTGCAGCATATTGCCGTAAACAGTGGCATCGGCCGGCGGGAACGAGGCTTGGGGCGGCGGAGCGGCAAGGATGACTGATTGGAATCGTTTGAAAGCTGACAGCTCCTCGTGGCCTAGGTTCAGAGCGTCTGGTTTATTCTGCGAGGTATCATTAGACGCCGTCCACATTGAAGGCCTTTCAGTTTCGACGAGCGGTTCACATACCACGCGCCCAACAACCAGCTTGCGCCCCCAAATTTCCATGCCGTCCAGCCTCGCCCAGGCCAGCACCGCAAGGTCCTGCTCCAGGAACTCGACCCAGCACCAACCGCGGTGGAAGCCTTTGGGGTTTTCCGACGGGCGTAGGTCCCAGTAGAGCCAGAAGTTGCGCTGTCCAGGTCCCACTGCAACATCAGCAAGGAGCTTTTCCACCTCGGTGATGTTGACATGCCACTGGATCTGCCCCAGGAAGATAGAGCGAGATGCAGCTGCGGCAGGGAACGTGGTAAGGGGGCGGTGGATTCTTTGGGCGAGATCTGCCATGACTGATTGGCGTGTCAATGAGAAGTATCGTGGTGCTTGTGATATGATAACAGACGGTACGGACTGTGATGCGATGCTTAAAGAGATTGTTTGCGATGACTGTTCAGTTGAGCAGGCTTTTGGGACTGGACAGACCGAAGTGTAGGGGAAACACTTTTGACGTCAGGAGACTGCAGGAAGGACGGCGTCGGTCGAACTTGCTCATCCCGTTGGTTGTGTGACTGCCTGCCTAGCTAGTTGAGAAGGGTTGATAGATCGGGGGTTACTGCCTTTGATGTTTGATGAATGACGGAAACACTTTTGCAGTCACGAGACTGCAGGAACGACGGGTCGAACTTGCTCATCCCGCTGGTTGTGTGACTGCCTGCCTAGGTAGTTGAGAAGGCTTGGATGTCTGATGAATGACGGTAGACGCGAGTCAGTTTGTGATCTGGGCTGCCGTGGCTTGGTGTTCCGTTTTGTAGTGTATGACATTCCCACAGCTAATTACACACCCACACCGGTATGCTAGTTATGGATATGTTGAGTATGGGTATATCAAATATGGGTGTATTAAGAGTGGGTGTGTTAAGTGTAGGTATATTAGCTGTGGGTATGTTAAGTGTGTGTGTGCTGAGTGTGGGTGTATTGGGTATGGGTGTGTTGAGTGTGGGTGTGTTAAGCATAGGTGTGCTACGTGTGGGTGTGTTGGGTATGGGTGTATTGGGTACGGGTGTGTTGGGTATGGGTGTGTTGAGTGTGGGTGTGTTAAGTGTGGGTGTGTTAAGCATAAGTGTGCTAGTTGTGGGTGTGTTGGGTATAAGGATATTAGGCATGTAAGGTACCTGTGTACTGTCCGTTTCTTTCTGCGCGAATATCTGTTTTCATGATATCAGTTTGGTGTTTTCCGCAAGCTTTCACTGACTTTCCCCTGTGTGCAGGAAACACTCAATCCTCCCCCCATTCAAGCCTACCCAGCCAGGTACCTGGGCACCTAGCTGTCTATCGGACTTGAAATATAAAAGTCGGTCTACGCAGACTTCAAGTTGCCCTGGGATCCTGCCCTCACACTGATCAAAGCATTGCGAAAGGCGCATTCCATCTCACCGTCTGCGTTTCAGTCTGCTCGGAAAGTTTTGCAACAAAGTCTCGGCCTGGATTCATTGCCAGTTCCCCCAACCCACTGTGCTACGTCCCAAGATTCTGTAGAACACGAGCCATTGGACATGGCTACACCCCTGAAGCCCGGTCGAGAAACACCAGAGGGGAGCCCTTCACGGCCGTCTGCCTCCCAATTTCACCCTCCTGAGCCTGAGTCCTCTCAGCTTCCAATAATAGACCTGCCGTCAGCCAGAAAAGAATGCAGCCGATGCCACAACGTGATGTCCCTTCGTGGCTTTGTGCGAAGCGCCAAGGATCGCAGCACCAAAGGGTTCAGACCCGAAGAGATGAAGGTCTGCAACCACTGCGCTTTTGTTCAGCACAATGCGCGCGCGGCAGGAGACCACAAGGACAGGGTGCCGAAGAGCGACAGGATGCTGAAACAGCTCAGTGAGGAAGAGTACATGGAGCTCTACGGGGCTGAGGCCATCATAAAAGGGTAAGTAAGAGGAATGCCTCGGGGTTTCCTACCTCAGGGGTTTGCTGATATTTTGGTAGGACGCCTGCAGGAGGGAAGAAGAAGAAGAAAGATGATGGCGACGATGATGAAGTTGAGTACTATCCGCCTCAACCTTGATCAGGTGGACAAGTCGGACGGTTACGAAGAGGAATCTGATGGTGAAAGGCATGGAAACAAGGTTCATGGGAGAATCAAGTTGAGTGTTCCCTTGGGCAGAGGTGGCATCTCGGATAGCGATGTCGTAAGTAGGACAGAATCGAAGATCTCTCTGGCTTGAAATGGCCCAATGATTTTCTCAAACGCATTTCATGCGGCCCATGGAGGACCTTGTCTCCGACCTGGTCATCCTTACTCGTTCTAGTGCAAGCCTTCACAGCCTTGTCATGGCGCTCAAGTATGGCCGTCTCTATCATCTTTCTTTCCTCTAAGTCATTATGCCGAGTTTATGACCTACAATAGGAAGACCACCAGAAGAATAACCTCTAGAGGGATAGCGTCTGGTGGGACAATGTTACTAGGAAGATCTGCTGAAAAGTTTACACGGATAATACGATCTACTATAAGAACGTCTCCATCGGTATTGAAGTACCAAAGGATGACGCGGGAGGATAAAGTCTTGTCACCACACTTTGACAGAGACCGTGATTCCTTTCGCAAATACACTCCTATTTTCTACCACCCATATTTCTTCAAATTTTCCCCCGAGTTCAAGAAAACCATCCTATCCATACAATTCGCAGAATGTAGTGGTAGATTGCGACGTCTTGGGTGTTGATGCTGACGGCTTTAGAGTCCTGAGGGACCAAGCATGCTTCCTCTACTTGAAAGATCTCCCACGAAGTTGACCTCCACATCACAGCAGCTCAGGAGGAACTCTAATGGTAAGTACTGGAAGGTGATTTAATACGGCTGCCATCGCAGATCGGACAAGCACAGAACAACTCTTGAGCCAACAGATACTTCGCCAGTGATCTTTCTTGGTGGAAGAACACAGTCGTGTAGGTTGAGAACCTTGCTGTTTACAGTGATGAGAATGTTTCTGTGACAGGCAAAACTCTGTCGTATCTCCCGTCCGCTCTCTCGTAGGGTACGAGATCCGGGTCGCTCTCACCGAGAGCGAGTGCATGGTCCACAAACCTTTGGGATCCCACCCCCATAGCTTGTTGCATGGCCGAAAGAGCTATGACAGCGTTATATGAATCGTATGAAAAGAAGGCGGTACATCCCGCCTGCTCTGAGGCTGGCTCGCCCTTTCGTGTCAACAAGCTCGTGTATGAATCAGTTTCAGTCCTAGCTCCAGTGGCCGCTTGCAGGGCTGCAATCCGGATGTGCGGGCACGTTCTGTCTGGATCCACACCCTGAATAGGCACAGATTGATTCACGGTGATCGAAACCGTTGCGATCTCTTGGACCGGGTCAACACGAGAATTGATGTGGATGATCTTTCGAAGCCCTTGTTCGGTTCTGCAGAGCGTCCAGGAACCAGTGTCGTCGGCGAGTGAAGTGGCTGCCACCCCCCCGTGGTCCAATTTGAATAGTGTTGGCATCAACGAGGCCAAGTGACTCTGCAGAGCAGCAGGATAATGAAAACGAGTAAACTCAGTTCTGCTCATGTCGAGAATGCCGACGATGTGTGATTGGCCCCACCCATAATAACTAATCACATCACCGCTCCCCTGCAGATCCTCATCCACGAAGACCTCCGGGGTGCAGTCGCGCTCTTCGACATGGACCCAATCCGAACTGCCCTCAAATTCTTGCTCTTCATCAGGAACTTCCTCGTAGACCCTGAAGTTTGACGACAGCGAGGACAGGATGGACTCGGGGAGCCGATCCGTTAGCTGCGGACTGACCACATAGCTTGGAGTCGGTCGACAAGCGAAGAAGGTTGCCGGAGGAAGGGCGTCTGGCCCAACAGGTGCCGTGCGGGAAGCCAACAGCTTCTGGCCAAATCTGTGACGAATAGCCTTGATCTTGGAGTAGGGCAGGCTGTCAAGCCTTTTCGGGGTCATGTTGACCACCCAACTCCGAACGTGTTGAAGACGGAACGTGGGACGCATTATGAGTGATTCTCTTGACGCCTCGGGAACGTCCGTTCAATAGGGTCGCTAAGTCATCTGTTCTATGGAAAACGGAAGAACCCAGAGAGGGATGCGGCTTTTTGAAGACATGGAAGCATAGAAAAGGGGTCGGAAAAGCAAGTCTTCGTAAAATTCTACCCGGGTACTGTACCCGAACAACATTCACGTGATTCCCAGCTGATCATAGAGATCTGAGTTTACATCGCATTGTCCGGGTGCTTCTGACCGTGCTCTCGTCATGTGTTTCCACCAGTCTCTCCTTTGCTCAAGTAAGGTTGTCCTCGTCGTGTTGCGGAGTTGTTCGGACACCATGTCATTTGCCCAGCTGTTCCCCAATTGCTCGTCCTTGTCAATGCAACCTCTATGAGTCGCGAGCTCGTGCTCGATAGACCTTCGACCCAGCTGCAGATCATGGCGCTGTCCTAGTAACATCCCGATTGCAAGCTTTTTGATGCGTCTCCTCATCAGCGAACTGTGCTTGTACACAAGCGCTTATTACTATGTCTTCGACCCCCTGTATCCGTGCCAAGAATGCTTACACTAGCACAATTCCACGGCGGTAAGCACGCGCTAATCGGTCTGGACATCGCCTTCGCGTCCATAACGTGATCCATTTTCAACTTCAGGAAACTGCTCCTGCTAGCCTCACACTCACTCTGTCCTGGGAATCAATCATCGCTTTATAAATTGAAGTTTTGATTCGAAATATGAAGTCGGGAAGCATCTCGAACATCACAATGACTTCCCTACTACCCAATTTTCTCACGTTCGGCCTCTTACCCAGTTTTTTCTCTGCGGTCATGCCCTATGGTCAGAGCCCTATGGCTGGCCGAAACACTGAGGCATTCGCAGAGCGAACGTTCTTTTACGTGGGCGGACAATATGTTAATTCCACGTTTGTGAGCAACGCTCCCAGCCATTTGTCCAGCCTGAAATGCTAAACAGCTCATTGCAGCCCGGGACGCAGCAGGACCAGTATATGGTGGGTCAGATGTACGTTGAGCGCCTCACTCCACCGACTATCCTCCACGAGCACCCTCTGGTGTTCATTCACGGCTCTGGGCAAACCGCTACCGTAAGACCACCTGCCAAGTCCTGCATCTCCCCATCCTCGTCAGGCTTGAGCGGCTGACAGCGGGCCAGAACTGGTTAAACACCCCAGACGGCCGCGAGGGATGGGCATCCTACTTCCTCCGCCAGGGCTACGTGGTCTACCTTACTGATCAGCCCGAACGCGGGCGCTCCATCTACACACCCGGAAGTGGCGAGCTCACCGTCTTCTCCACAACAGCAACCTCCTCCATCTTCACAGCCCCGGAGAAAGTCCTCCCTCTTCCTTACCCGCAAGCCGCCCTGCACACCCAATGGCCGGGCACAGGGCTCCCAGGCGACCCAGCCTTCGACGCCTTCTTTGCCTCACAGGTGCAGCTCCAGACGAACGGCACCATCACCGCACGGCTAACCAACAACTCGTACGTGGCGCTGGCGGACAGCATCGGCACGCCTCACATCCTCATCACGCACTCGCAGGCCGGCCCGTTCGGGTGGCAGCTAGCCAACGAGAGGCCTGACCTCCTCACGGGCTTGGTTGCTATCGAGCCCGGCGCGAACCCCTTCGAGACCTGGACGGGACCGCCCTATGCGCCGGGTTATGCGACAGCGTGGCCGCCGTTGACGTACGGGCTCACTGTCCTGCCGCTGGTATATGACCCGCCGCTGCCGGATAACGATCCGGATGCTTTGAAGAGGGAGACTGTCCCGCCTGCTGGGCCCAACCTGGCTCCTTGTATCTTGCAGGCTGAGCCGGCTAGGAGGCTTCCTAATCTGGCCAAGGTGCCAGTACTACAAATGGTCGGGGAAGCGAGCTTTCATGCTGTGTTTTCTGGCTGCGTCGCGAGTTACCTGGAGCAGGCGGGTGTGGACGTGGAATTTGTGAGGTTGGAGGAAACAGGCCTGCGAGGGAATGGGCATCTCATGTTCATGGAGAAGAACAGCATCGAAATTGCAGAGCAGGTGGTAATGCCGTTCCTCGAAAAGCTGGAAAAGTAATGATCCGTCACTTCATATATCATCGGAGCTACTAGTTGAGCCGAGTCCAAGCATGCTGTCTAGTTACGATGTTAGTAAATATAATCATGTTTTGATTCCTAAGCTGCTCGGAGTTAGCCCCCGGCTCGGTTCGGCGCCGAGTACGAGATCGTCCTCCGGCTGCTCATGACATCCATGTCTCCACCTCAGGTACCACATCTTCAGGAACAATCGGACTGTCTAGGTCGTTTCTGTCACCTGGATTGATTAAAATAAAGGGGTGCAAAATATCGTAGTCTTGGGCTTGCGTCACCTTCTTCCGGTGATTTTTTAGTATGGGTCTAATTGCGCCCAAAAGCAATGACTAGGCTTCTCGTATGGCCTTGATAGTATGACCTGTGTATGAGACCACGGAGATATATAAAAGCGGACGGCGCAGTAAATGTGCTGTGAGGCAGAATGCAATCACCACGGCAAATCAAAACCTTAAAGATGAAAGCATCTATGTTGACCATTTTCCTCGGCACCGCCTTGGCTCCCTTGGCTGCTGCACTGGCAGAGGGCCTCGAGCTCGCATACTCAGTGGACCTACCCACCCAGGGGATGTTCATCTCGTCCGACGGCCGCAAATTCCTGTCCCAGCGATACTCGACCACCCTCCCGCCCATCACAGTCGAGCTGCTCGCAGACAACACGACCGTACTCTACCCCAGTGCCGAGTGGAACAGCTACAACTCCAGCGACCCAGACTCCGACCCAGCAACCACCTTCGTGAGCATCGACGGCGCCCGCATCGGGCCTGATGGGCGCTACTGGCTCGTCGACGGGGGCTCATCGGGCGTCAACAAGTCGACCAAGCTGGTGGGCGTGAACCTGACCACCGACGAGGTCGACAAGATCTACTACCTCGAGGACATCCGGGGCTCCAACGGCGGCATCGACGATGTCCGCTTCGGGCCCAGCGGCGACGTCGCATACCTGAGCGACACCGCAGGGGCCATGCTCGTGCTGAACCTTACGACCGGCGACGGCGTCCGCGTGCTGGCCGGTGATGATTCCGCCATGGCCTGGTTCCCGATGATGTACAACGGCACCCTTGTGCCTGGCTACGGTGGCTCTGGTGGCTTATCTGTCGGCTTGGACCAGATGGAGGTCTCTCCCGACGGAGTCTACCTTTATTATCAGCCTTGCAACGGGGGTCTCTACCGCATCGAGACAGCCTACGTCGACGCGTCCTTGACCAATGCAACCTTGGCTGCCTCTCTTGGGGATTACGCCACCCCATTCGCCCTGACGCCCAGCACCGGCGGCAGCACAATCGACGGGGATGGCAACATCTATGTCTCGGACACAAACTTGCTGGCTATTTGGAAAGTCACACCCGAGGGCCGCACCACCATTCTCGTCCAGGATGATGCGCTGATCTGGACTGACCTGATGTGGGTTACCGCGGATAAGAAGCTTTGGTTGCCAGCCTCCCAGATGCGCCCTGGTGCCGATGGGCTCATGGCTGATGGGCCCAACAACATTTTCACTTACCCAATCGACGCCGGGCCTTCGCCTATCGATCATGCTTAGGTTCTTGGGCTTGTGAATAACCCCGGAACAAGACTACAGTATATAGCACCCACGGGGATTCGAATTCACTGAGAGCTTTTATATATAACTCATTGTTGGTGTGACCATATCTTTCGCGGGAGTAGCAATCTTGCTTACTTACACAAACCCAAGATTTGAACTCGAGGCGGCAATAATCATGTCATTCTGCTACAGCCCATCCATGCCACATGGGTGTTAACTGGGCACCCTTCTCCCCAGCCCAAACGAAGGTACAATACGAGAATAGGTGCAAAAGACCGAAATGCCAATAGTGAGTGGGATGGTGATAGCCCAGAATATCCAAAACTTGTCCGAGATGAATCCGGAAGTTGTGTCAAAGTTGAAGAAGCTCATGCTAAATATCGACGATACGAACGTTGCTGGAAGGGCGCTAAGCGTCACGAATGCCACAGTCCTCATGGCAGTGCTGTCCGCCTGCGTGATTTCAACTGATACCTTGGAGTCGTATTGGGCAACAGTATGAAACGCCAGTTGTATTTCATTCAAAAGGCGCTGCTGATTGGAATCAGAGCGAGACCGCAGGCTGTGGAGTATGTTTTCCATGAACTGAAGCCGCGAATGGATGGTTTTACCCACGCGTGCCGATATTCTGTCAGACCTGGCTTTGAGAATGCCATCGTGATGGCGGATAATTGATCCGATTGTCTCTAAAGAGACGTCGAGACTCTCAGAAACATGTATCGCATGCCTCGCTAAGTCATGCATATAGCGGTAGTTGGGGCTGGGTTTCCGGTCAGGTGGCATCTGGAGCATCTCGATATTTCGTACCTCGTCTCGGACGGCCCATACAGTTGTATCGAAGACGCCAACGACGCTGTTAACAATCCTTTCAACCATCCAGAAAGGCTCCTCGAATTCGTTTCCGCCCATGGCAGCAGATATCAAATCCGACAATGTGACGTTGAAGCCAGCAGGAGCTTCCATAATGAATACTCTTGTCTGCTTGACAGGTGCGAGCCAGGAGACAATGAAGTTGAATCTAATCCAATGGTATCCTTGGCCACTCGTTTGCAATTGCTTCGCCTCAAACAAAGTGCTGGTGACTGGGTGTGGATACAAAGTCAGCTCTGGAGCTACCCCAGTACTGGGATTCATGCTGAACTGACCAACGCTACTGATAGCATCATTTGCATCCCATATAACCTCACAATTGAAGTATCCATTCGAATCCTTGAGGTACGATGGCGAACAGGTCCGAGGAATGCCAGCTAGCTCAGCGAGCAATACCTCCCACACCAGGGAATTGTAGCTATCACCATTGCGAGCAGAGCTGAATTCATGTTAATAGATAGATTTTAGCCGATTACTTTTATAGTATGACCATTACATAGAGAAACCTGAAGAACTCTCACATTATGGAAACCTGGCTCTGTGCAAGCGTGGATTTCAGCGACTCCATGCCCTGGCCTGGAATCACGCCCTGAGGAGTTGAAAGTGATTCATCCCGGAATTCCCCGTCTACCACCAGCGGTCACTTATTGAAGGGGCATATTTGAGCGTGTTCAGAACAAGAACTCACCCCCATTCCAAGTCATGATGCGTATACCATCACGTTGTAGTTCATGGCCGTTCCAAACCATTGATGTTGCCTCTAGAGTTTGTTGGAAAAGTGGTCGCGTCCAATGCTTCTGTGAAGCCGTAAGAGATACCGAAAACTGTGGGATAGGCCAAGGGCTTGAGGTTGAGGTGTTGACTTGCTCCGTCAAAATATTCCCCGTGACGACAGCGTTTGCCGTAAGTAACTAGCAGTCCCGACTAGAGCACTCATTCCACCTATGTATTGTCGTTGAGATGTATTGCCAGATAGCCATAGTTGCTATCTGTGTGCCGTCATGAGCGGCAAACTGCAGCTCGACACATCAATAAACAGCGCCAGTCAAGCCGTGACACGTTACATAAAATGCAAGTGTGTGATTCGTTATTGAGCGCAGTGCCACCCAGTGTACAGACAAATCCCCGATAAGTCGAAGCCTGCCTTCAAGATCGGCTGCATGCCCAGCCACCACATTCATACCTAGGTATACACCCAGCCTGGTCTGACGAGTTAAACGGACTATTCAAGGGAGACCCAGGCTTATAGTATCTATTAGTATCTGGCTTGAAAAACATAGAGAAAGATCTGGTTTCGGTTGAATCAAATCTTTTTCCTATATATATCAGGACACAAATTTGGTACGATATATTCCCGGACACGGTGTGATTAGACGTGGATCAAGGTATGTTAAAGGAGTAATGATCTTGTGCACCGGTCTAAACTGGAGGCACCACAAGGGCTTGGTATTGTCAAGCTGTCGTAGGATGTGCTGGGCGCAAGTAATCTGGGCAATATGCCTGACCACACCCCTCCCCCCCTTCCTTCCTACTCAGGCTGTGCCCGTGCTGGACCCACACAACCCATACAAAACGCATTTTGACAAACTGTCCCAGCTGAGACCTTGCAAACCATCGTTCACTCACGAGACCTCCCACATGTCTGCCTGATCATGTCGCACAAAAGGCAACAAGGCTGGGACCAGGAATCTACACATCTTAGTGGCCAATCTCGACGGATGGTTCGTTTTACAAGGCGGAAAGCTGACCCCTGCGAACGCCCCACGGAAAAGCAAAATGATGGCCACACCTTCGCAGAACGCCACCAGAGTGACTGCAGCCGGTCAACATCGCTTGCCCGGGTCATTAGCAATCACTTCAGCAACTCTTCTCGAGGCAGCTGGCGCTGACCTCGTGCAGGATCCTCCTCCCCCTTCGCCTCGAGCAGCTCTGCATCCTCGGCGCTGACATGGCGACCCTAGGGTCATTGCAGAAATGCCTGTCGAATCTCCAAGTAGAGAAACATCAATTAGACACGGCCCAGTATGTCCATCGCTTTGCTGAGTGAAAATAAAAATCACTCAATCTTGTTGACGAGCTCAGTGTTCTTTTCTCCAAAGTTTCAGGTCATCTCTTGGCATTTTATCTTGAACAGAGTCGGGCTTCTTCATTCTGATCTTGTATTCAAAATGTCGTACACCGGAACAGGGCCTGGAGGCCGAACGTTCAATTCAGTTACAACAGTTGTGTCACCAGACCAGCAGGTTGGTCAGGAAGGCCCGGAGGCCACGTCGTTAGTATTACACTATCTATCCACATATTTTCTCGGCTCTCATGCAATACTGACACCTCTCTAAGGAGAAACCAGCAGGCTGAGGGAAATGTACCTCTTCAAAATTACGAGAACGATGCGAATCATTTTCAGCAGCTGGAAGGGCGCCTTGAGATAGGCCAGGTCCAGGTACTCATTATATGTGCAAAGGATCTGGAGGTAGACGCCGTCTTGGCCACGCTCGACAAACGATACAAAAAGAAAACGATTGTCAAACACATCTATCTCTTCGCTGGTACTTTCAAAGATATCAATGTTGCCATCTTGCCACTGCTCCAAAAAGGCATGGTCTCCAGTACCACCGACACATCACAGGTGGTGTCGGACCTGAAGTCGGACGCCTACATCATCTCGGCCGGCATTTGTGGCGGAACTGGTTGCGACGATGACCAGAAGCAGCCGGTGCATCTGGGTGATGTTGTCATCAGCACGGATGTTGCTCGGTATTTCGACCGTGTCCGAGGCAAAGAGCTCGTCCAACCGATGGTCGACCAAAGGTTTGGGGGAAATCAACGACTTCAAAGACAGATCAACATCCTGAAAATGGGTGACGACCTCTTTCAACTCCGTCGGGATGCTGATGATGTACTTCGGGAAGTCAGAAGCAGGATCAGCTCCGGATTCTTCGGCATAGGCTCCTTCCGAAGCCTGAGCGCAAGTCCACCAGATGGCCGCATACACCAAGACCGACTTCACAAAGAGGACCATCCACACATGCACCAGGAACCAGGTGATTGCACGTCTTGTAATCAGGAAAAGAGATTGAGTTGCGTCAAATCAATGACACAATCTTGCGAACGAACAGGATGCAACGCCATCCCGGTCTCTTTGCTCGAACGTGGCCCACCACAGGAACGAGGGCCGCTCCCGGTTCATTTTGGGGTCTTTGGGAGTGAAGATGTTGTTATGAGATCGGGTAACTACACCCGTACCTTACTGAAAGACAAGGGAATCGTGGCGATCGATATGGAAAGTCGTGGTATATGGCATGCGGCTGGAAGTCACATTCCTCGAGACGTTGTCATCATCAGGGGTGTATCTGATTACGCCGATTCACACAAGAACGATGCCTGGCAGCCGTACGCTGCCATGGCTTCGGCTTGTACGATAAAGGCGTTCGTCGTCAGCTTCTTTGAAAGTATGGAATAGGTACTGCCTTGTTCAGAAATAATTCTTTTCATAGGTCATCAACGCTGCGATTGAGTTGTCTAACATTCCACCAGGCAGTCCATATGAACCCAGAACCTGCCAACCAACCCCTACTCTCCTCATACCTTCCCACCCAGAACCCGTTCATGTGCAGTCATCTGGCGACACCAAGAAGCACCTGACTCCGAGGGACTATTCGATTGCATTGCTCTGTTCCTCGGCAAGTCCAGCGATGATGGCCGCTATGTGCATGATGGATGATGAGCATCTAAACCCACAGAACTGGTGCCGATTCCCTTGTAAATTCGGTGCAATCGGAGTCAACGACGGAGACTCGTGCCACAACATTGTCATTGCGTCGGTGCAGCTAGGAGAAAATGGATCCTCGGCCATGCAAGAAACTATAACGGCATTGAGAACCTCATTTCCGGGATTGGAGCTGTTCCTTTCCTTGGGCACTGGTGGAGGCATACCACGGCCAACCCGAACCATTGATCCTGAGAGAGATATTCATCTGGGGGATGTTGTTGTCGGGGTACCGAGAGCTCCCCACCCAGCTCTTGTTCATTACCATCCAACCACATCCGCATCGCCTCAAGGCGATTCTTTTCGACCTTCATCTTCCCAGAGTCTCCCAGAGGTTCCAAGAGAGGTCCTGGAAAGTCTCAAAGTATTTCTTCAAGCAAGTCGAGGCAGAAAGTTCGATCTCAGCCGTACAATGAGGAGACTCGACCGTGGCAAGGGTTTTCAGCGGCCGCATCCTCATACTGACAAACTCCACAAGGCTGGGTTCGTGTGTGCAGAAAGCCCGTTGAACTCCCTTCCTTGCTCTTGTGCAGAGGAGAATATTGAGAACCGGCCTAGTAGGGCGATTCGCCGAGATGATATTGTGCCGGCTTTCCACAGGGGCCAGATAATATGCAGAACAAGCCCCTCAGTGCTACTGTGTCCAGATCATCTTGCCTCAGCACACCCCGAAGCACTCTGCCTTGACACGCAAGCCGCCAACCTCCCACGGGGCTGCAGGGCTTTGGTCATCAGGGGAATATCACATTACGCTGATACCCAGCCGAACAGCCAATGGGACGCATATGCTATTGATGCGGCAGCAGCATTTGCCCGAGAGTTTATTCGAAACCTGCCGGCCCCGGTGAATAACAGCGGGGTGACACACGGTATTCGGAAGACTTACTTGTTCGACAGCATTGGGAACCCAAGAAATGTCTATGATGCAAGAGAGTTCTACGACGCAGGAAATATCTATCTCGACAGGACGAAGCTTACATGGGAGCAGATGACTGTGAGTGGTATAGCGATCTATGAGCAGATATATGCAGACTGCGCCGACGCAGAAGGACATGTGGACTGTGAGTACCACCAGACCTTCGGAAGGGACAAAGGGCCGAGGCTCGTTCACTGACCTGCTTGTATGACAGTAAGCCAGCTCAAGGAGTATTTCGCCCCGGGAGATGCACAGGATATATTGGTCGAGAGCTGGGACGAACTCGCCAAATATGCACAGCCATCACGCTTAGATCACAGTATGACACTTGCTGTGATTTACATGGTCCATCTGCGTGTTTGGGCCAAAGTGGGCAAGACCTCGCTGGAAATCCCCCGCAAAGATCGCGAGCGGCGAGCTAGACTAAGAAATTTCGCCAAATGGGTGGGATGCAACTGTGGCGACGACTATTGCCCGTGTCTATGGAGCTTCGTGAACCGCGCTGGTCTATGCCGGAATCCCTCTCCAACATGCCAAGCTCATCGATGGATGTGTCCAGATATGAGTGAGAAGGACGGCTATGACAAGAGCAAATTCCAACTTCTCAAGCGAAAATGGGGTGGAAAACCCGCAGATGCGTGAGGTCAAACGACATGATTCAATTCTATGTCCTATGATGGATAGACGAAGTGGAAAAAGTTGTGACTTGAAGAACAAGTACTGTGTGAATACAAGTTGTTTCGCTTGCTACTGGAAATAATCGTAACATTTGCTGTCAGCTGGCCCCTCATCTACCACCCAAAGCCCTGAACACACCCCTTAATTCAGCAGGGATTGGTGTTCATGCTTGATTCAAACTGTGCCTGCCTGTTGTCTCGGGGCTTAGCATCAGTCCAGAAGACCAATGACTTTGGCCTGTAGCCTGATACGGCATTTCGGTCTGATGTGCCCATTCCTGACGACATTCTTGCTCGGGTGAGGTGTAGCATTCGGATGTCGCCTGCATCGTGAGCTCCGAGGAGTTCTTGTTGTGCGACCTCTCCGACCCCCCGGGGTAGTTCGTCATCTCATATTGTTGAGCGTGACCGGAAGTCTCCTTGGCATAGGCTGGAGGCGGCTCCAGCGGGTTCTCCGAGTTGGACTCTTGAATGTGAGTCCTCGGGCAAGCTGGCTGTAGCGCGTGTTGGGACAACGTTTGAGTGCCCGTGTTTGCAAGTCTCCTCCGTCTCCTTCGTCTCAAAACTCGCCAAGCAATGAAAATTCCGAGAAGTGTGGCTGCTACTACTGCTCCAACGACAATCCCCGTTATGGCCCCAGCACTGAGGTGCGAAGAACCATCATGAGCTGGTGTGTTAAAGATCGATTCCAGTGCCGGATCATCCCAGGCTGGAAAGCGTTGACTGAAAGTGAAATCAGTACGGGTACTCCAATTTCCTGCGAAATAGGGCTGAGAACCTTGAATTGTAAGAATCTTGGACCAAGGTCGATGCCTCGTATGGGGGAGCATCAGCATCGTAGGTGTCGACAAAATTCAGCGCAGTCATGTCGAATACGTTGATGCCTTTCGTCCATGGATCTTGCGCCTCCCAATTTTGAGGGTCAGGATAACTTGCTGGGTCGGTGCTCGTACCCCCAACAATGATAGCTTGGCGATTCTTCGTTGACGTACAAGTCATCTCGGTTCGCCCGGGACTTGATACAAGGCCTGTGGCGTGCCATGTGAAGGATGGAAGTGATAGAACGTAAAAGGTATTATCATTATCACTTGCAAAATTGCCGAATAGAAAGCTTGGCACCGAAATTGTTAGCCAGTGGTGAAGGGCGTCTTCCAAAAATGAGTCGAACGTACATGTCGTAAGTCGAACGACTTGAGTCGTGGGCTCCAAAAGCGCAATAGGCACGGTCCCGGCGCATTTCCGGTATTTTTCCAGTAGCTCGTTGATAATGCCAAAGCTGCGTAGAGGGATCATAAATCGTGACGTTGTTGGCCCATTGCTTCGTTTGGCCGTCGTCATCAACCTCGAACCCGCCTACGGTCACAAAGATCCCTTCAGTGCCAAAGGATGGGGCATGGGTCATCAAACCAGCTTTTGCCAACGACACGGTGTTCTCTGTCGAAATCTCTCCAAGCTTCGAAGCGAAATAAGAACCATCGTTCGTCGAGTTTTCCAGAGTCGCAGTGGCAAAGTCGAAAGTTATCAGTCCAGGAAGGCTGTGTAGTGTTGTGTTGCCCGCCTTGTTTGTGCTAAAATTAGATGTTCGGGCCCCAATGTAGTACGCCTGTCTGCCATCGCTTGCAGTGGCTCCAGATATTGACCCTGAGATGTCGCTGGGAAATGGACCCTTCGTCCCTCGCGGACCTAGAGCCTCGGACCACTCACCGGAGGTATGATCCGCGTTGAACGTGAATTGCCAGATAGAATCCTCTAGAGGCGCTGTAGGTTCTGAGGATTTCACTATTCCACCATCTCTGTTCAATTCACCGCCAAAGGAGTATACGGATTCCGTCGTAGGGTCGTACCATAAACTCCCAAACCTAAATCGCGGTTGTTCGCGAGATCGGTAGACCGACGCTGGCTGAACAGAGGCATTGGTCCAACTTTTGGAAAGGTCTATAATCCACGTGCTGTTATCTGTAATAGCAGATACCATTAGTATCGTATGGAGCATAGCGTGTATTTGTCTTCTAGGTTGTCAGCAGAAGGCCTACCGTATGAAGGATATCTAGGGCTGTACACGACCAGGCCACCGTCGATAAGTAGCCTGTCTCCAGCTAAGACAGCTGAGGATCATGCAGTCAGACAATGTCATGTAGTGGACTGGGCAAGGTCTTTACCTGTGTGCCCACCCTTACAGATGTAGTCGTTCTGCCCAAGGGCTACCTTCCCGATAAGGAGGGAAATCCACAGGTAAGACATGTCGTGCAACAAGGTCGGAATACAGGATCGTCAGAGCGATGAAGGCTTTCATAGATTGGTTTCGAAATTACATGAATATGCTGTATACCTAAGGAGTGGGCAACTATATAGCTATTTACCTTTCTTGGTCAAAACAGTGTACCTCCCACCCCCCTTGAGCAGAAGTGGAATTACACCACCCCCACACTCCTACCCCTACCCCCGAGTGAGATGACATGCCTTGATTCTATTCCAGGCGGAATCTGCAATCTCCGAATGGGGCTTGCAAACTTTTCTGTTCGCTTGGGGAGGGGGTCCCAATCCTTCAGCTGGGCACACCTGGCTGTGGCGGTGATGCAGTAAGCAGCAGAAGGTCTTGGGCCCACTTGGCAGAATTCCTATTCTGCACTTCCTTATAGGGCTCTAGCTCCGGTGCCACACTCCAGCCATCACCCTGCGACCTGAAAAGAGTGGTTATACGAGCTTCGATAGACGAGGCTCGGGGGCTGGTTGCCAAGTTTCTCGC
The DNA here is from genome assembly GCA_013842865.1 of Diaporthe sp. NJD1. NCBI lineage: Eukaryota > Fungi > Ascomycota > Sordariomycetes > Diaporthales > Diaporthaceae > Diaporthe > Diaporthe sp. NJD1. Next base: position 213,735 of record JACDXY010000014.1, on the reverse strand, counting down.
CATGACGATTGTTGCAGCCAATTTGGGTATATTGATGCTGCCCCGTATACAGCTCGATGTATCCCTGATGGTATGCACTTCAACCTATCCAAGTACGGAGAGGCGTTCATGCCCGGGTTCATGGAAGGGGAAGCGATTGGTGGCAAAAAGACACCAGGTGATATCACTCTCATATAAATGGTTCGAAGACTTGTAATCGGAGATACAGGAAGACCTCGTGCGCTCGAGGCATGCTCCCAAGATGCTAGTCAATGAGTTCCTGGTACGGAATGCATTATATATTGGGGCAATACGTCTCTACAAGGGATGGGACATTAATTAATATTAATTATTAAAGTGTAATTGAGTTTCTCTTCCAATTACTATAGCTTAGCTAATACTTCGCTTTTTAATCCTAACATTTAAATTCTGGTGCTTGACAAAGATTATATTCCTCCTCTTTCGCTCTTCATGTGGGTCGGCAAGCTCGAAGTTAAATTTCCGCACCAGATCCGGAATAATCGTAGAGAGCTCAATGAAAGCGACATGCTTTCCGATACATGTCCGAGAACCCTGACCAAACTATCAAGTGTTAATAAAGCACACTAACATGCCTGAGGGTACTTACTGTAAGTAAATGCTGATCCATCCGAGAGGCTGCTCCTTTGTCGCCAAGCCATCTGTCCGGCTTGAACTCTTCCGCATCGTCACCAAAGATTTCCTTGTCTCGGTGTAGGACGTATGCATTTACACCAACAGTAGTCTTAAAAGAAACGAGGTTAGCTTAATTCGGGAACTCAAGTACTGATAACATTACTTACGCCTTCGGGGAAAAAGTATCCAGCAATCTCAGCACCAGATTCAGGCACTACTCTGGGCAATGATGTGCCTGGTGAGCCTTCCAATCTCAAGCCCTCCTTGACTACAGCTTGTAGGTACGGCATAGTCCGGGCAACTTGATAAGGTATCGGTTTTGAGTCGGAGAGATCGCCGGCAGCAGTCCTTTCGTCAATTTCTGCTCGGAGCTAAAGAAATTCCATGTCAGTGCCAACGTAACTTGAGCATGAGTGACTGATCGGAAGGTAAGATACCTTCGCCATCGCCCGTGGAGTATTAATGAGTCCCCACATAGTCCCTGTCAGCCCTATGCTTGTATTGTCGCTTCCCGCCCCGAGGTTGATGACGCAGACCAGCAACATATCCAGGAACGACATGTTAGACTCATTTTCCTCATGCATCTGGAGCATGCGTGTCAAGAAGCCCTCAAGTTTTGGTATCCTCCCTTCTTTCGCAGCCTGGACCTGCTCTGCGGCCATTTTGAAGAACTCATTGATTCCACTTCTGTTGAAGTACTTCATCAGAGTGTTGAGAGGCAAGTGCATCTCAGGATAGACTCCAACATGCGTCAGGTACAGCGTTGCATCGTGCAAGGCGGCCATGATCCCAAGGTTGTCTTTCCCAGAGTCGAGGTAGCCGAAGCGCTTTGAGATCTACACGTACGTGTCAACATCAATCCTCCAGCCGCACTGTCGCAATAGGGAAAAGCTTACCGTTATTCCTCCGATCACGTCGGTTGCGTAGCAAGACATCCAATGCTGTAGGTTTACTGGCAGGCCAGAGCTATCATTCGTTGCTCGTCAACTTGGATACCAACTAATTTACCTACAAGGGAAGGATCGTACCTCGAGATCTCTTCAAAGCGTTGTATGAGAATATCTCCGCATTCATGCATCCAGGAATCGATCTTCATCAGATTCGACATCGAATACAGACTGGCAATTTTCCTTCGCAGCTGTGCGTGTGTAGTGGGATTCCGATCTGAAAACAGATCCGGCACATGCGACTCGGGGTTACTGGCTGCAACGTAGAAATCGCTCTTCTTGAAAGTTGCCTTGTGTCCATAGATGATTTTCACCGCCTCGGGGGAATCAATAACGTATTCATTGGGTGCAATTCGGACAACGGGTCCTATGAGTGAATGTAAGCGACGGTTTTCAGGGACATCGCGAATTCTTCGTTAGAGCCTAGAAGATATGTTTTTGAGTGTTTTAAATTGTTGTATGATCAGCTTACCGTATTTACGATGCAGAGCAACACTTGTGTGATGAAAGTCTCCTTTCCAAAGCTGCAGAAGAAGCCATAGACGGCTGAATCGCGCAATCAAAGGGCCTGGGACAGAACGCAGCGGCAGAAAGAGTCCTCGTGTCAACTTCCAAACAAGAAAAGAAAGCAAGGCCACACATATACTTTGCCCAACCGTGAGAAATGAGAATATCGACATTTAGACAACTGAAAGATATGAATGTTCAAGCTGCAGAGAAAAGCTTAGACGAAATAAAAGTGCTGATATTCGTGTCAAAGAGAGAGTTGTGGATATAAGATTGCGGAGGTCTTCTGGTTTTCGCTACAAGTGAAAGCAGAACTGTTTAAATAGACGTGGCATGAATATCTTTTTGAGGAGGCCTAATAATTGTATTTTTAGAGGGGATGTATTTGACTGGGGCAGATGTTGCGGGGATTCTCTCTTGGTCTCCATCGAGGTCTCAGAAGCCTCGGATTCCCAGCCGGAAAGCCCGTTCCAGAAAAGTTGCGGCTCGATGGCAGCAAAAAGCTGGGCCAAAAGCAGTGGTCAACGCACGGCTCTGGACATGCTACAAGGGCTAAGTGCATATCATTTCCCCTTTGATTCGGAATTCGGCTTTCGGACTAGGGAATCGGCCGATCAAGACAACTCACTCGACTCGCATGAAAAGCCGCAGACGTCCCTCCTTAGTATAACGCAGGATGATCACTGTGGGGGCGAAAAAGCAGCTCCTAATCCACCTGGACTGGCCACCCCTACATACTATTCTCCACAGTTGCTGTCTGTGCGCAATGCTGGCCGACTGATGATATCTGCTGCCTGGATGCATGCTAGGAGATGAGTTCGGCAGTCGTGAGTCGATTTGTAAGTGTTAAATTTAAGCTGTTGTATTATGCTAAAACCTTAATTGAAATAGTATTTCAGGGACTAATTGCTCTCCATCCATCCTATAGATGGCTGCGTGCTAAATAGTTCGGCTAGTAATTGACTCTCTTCAAGAGTCAGAAGCATATTACTAGGTTGCAAATCGTCGAACGGTGCGTCATGGGAAAACGGTTCCCTAGACATCGATAGGCTGGCCTCCTCTTCCCCAACTGACGAAAGCGAAGTCATGCTTGTTGAGCTTTGGCCAGTCCGTTCTCGCGGCGCTTGAACGTCTGCTCTCGAGATATCTCGAGTGGCATAGCTCTTTTGACATATGCTGACGATTCCCTCCAAAAGGTTTTGGACACCCATGAGAGCCGGATTCTGTCCGGCAAAGCTCCGCAGGTTCTGAGTCACCTCCAATATCATCTGATAGTCTTGTGTGCTCGAAAAGGTGACGGCGTGGGTGAACAGCACGAAGAAGGGATAAAGAGGATACAAGAGAGTCACCCTGAGGTTGTCAGCGCCATAGTTCTATGATTATTTGAGAGGAAGACGGCTTACCACGAAATAGCATCCCGAAATGCATTGAACTCGACCAGTTTGCTTGCATGGTTCATCAGATTTAAGAGAGACGTAAGAGATCTTCTAGCATAGCTTAGCAGCTGCTGATACAGGCTGCTTTCCTCCATGACATTTGGGTGGAGCTTGAGAATGGACGTCATAACTGAGTTATAAACAAAGTCTAGAACCATCAACTCGCCTTGAAAGCACTTGTCGGTCACGTGTGAGAACTGCATCTGTGTTAGCATAAATTCCCAAAAGAAAATTCTCTTTTTGCGCATAGGAGGGCCACGCACTTGTGTCATTGAGTCTCCGATCTTCCACATTCTACCCTGCAGGCGTTGAACCGCGATATCCCTGGACTCTATGTTCACTTGAATAATGTTGCCCTGGACTTCAGCTATTTGTAGAAAAACCTGAACAATCAAGTTGTAGCAGGGTCGAGACGCGTCAGGCGGTGACAGCTCTTCGGGTTTCATATCAAGTTCGGGGAGGGAAGAAGTTCGGTTCATGCTCATGGCCAAGGCTCTGTCGAATAGGAAACAAATGCAAAGGGCGTGTCGAATCTCTCGCAAGATATGGTCATCTGTGACCTGAGAGCAGATCCGACGCGGTCCGCCAAGAGCCATGCACACTCTAGATGCTGAAGTACAGAGCTGCCAGCACTTCTCTAGCTTACCTGATAACAGCATAAACTTGGCCTAACCAAGTTAGCATTTTGCTCGACCAACAAAGCTCAGGCATATTCGACTTACACCTGAAAGCAAGGCTTGGAAAAGTGACACACTGGGTGTATCAAGGATTCCAATGCGATGCAAGGCATTCCGCGTGTTGTTTTCGTATTGAAGTCGCTTCTTTAGGAGATGTTTACGCATGCCTGAGCCCACGCTTTCTGGATCAGAGCCTCCCAGGAGCATCCAGACAGAGAAATTGACATTTACAATGTACTGAAGCCGGGATGCACCCACTACCTTATTCTCGATCAAGTCAAGACCCTGTTGTTGCAATGTTTGGTCCGAGATAACGAGACCCATAGTCGAAGTGAATGACTGACTAAAACTTGTTTTACGCACTTGAGCATGTCGTCTTAGCAAAGTTCACGTGACTAGCTTCAAAGAGGGAGGCTTACTCTTGAGTAGTAGGTAAAGCGTTTCAGCTGATGGATAACACGTTTCGCTCAAAGGGTTGAACGCCTCGACCGAGTCGTCTTCAGTTGTAATGACTGCTGGTTGTCGAACCTCAGACGCTTGCATCGCGAAAGCCAGGGCCCTTTTCAAGACGTCACGTCTCCGTGTATCCATCCAGACACGAGACTCCAACTCGAATCTAATGTGGTTGTGAGCCTGGCTGGCAGCTGGGTCTGGCTCAGTCGCCACCGAGAAAACAGAATCTCCTCCGTTTTTTCTTGCTGGTGTAGTTGCCAGCTCCGGCTCTTCCCCCATGACTAAATCATTTGGTTGTTGATTCGCCCCGGTGTTACGAGAGTCGCCCTGCAGAGCCGTCGTTGGGTTTCGGGCCGTTCTCCGCGTCGGAAGTAGATGATTTCTCAGAGTGGATGACGAGGAGGGAGACCGATCGCTCCGTAGGTGCAAGGTGTCAGAACGGTATCTATAATTAAAAAATTTTAAAAGATTGTTGTAACCCCGCGTGACCTTAGAACCTCACCTATCGTGTGCCGAGTGCTTGATTCTTCGCCTGGGTCTTTTGCGTAAGCAGTTTGCAGGTGCTGCTAAGCAATTGGCACAAGGATCTTCTCTATCACACTTGATCTAGTTCGTGGTGTTTTAGCAGGTGATCTTTATCTAGATGTGACAGCAGTTCAAGCAACCTTCTTTAGAAAGCAGAAGTCGCACTGTAACGTTTATCAGCCTACAGCACATAACTTTAAAGTATTCGGTTCACCTACTGCACGGTTTCTCGGTGCGGCACCGCTGGGTGGTCCTTCTTCGTCGCTCATTGTCGCCCTCGTCGTTGAAGTGCTGAAATCTTTCTATGTGTCGTGAGGTCCTAAAGCGCAGTGTTCGTGGGAAAAGATGTTATGATGACGATGTTCACCGCAATTGGTCGGAATTGACAATGTGGCAGCAAATAATCCGGGCAGCAATGACGGTTTCGCAAGGCTTCGGACAAGTGTTCAGGAGGACTGTGCGGATCTTTAATGGCTCGGACTGCCGAGCGCTACCCGATCACCGAAGGGCGGGGAGATAACTGGCCGAGTGCCCGTGCCATCGAACTAGATCAAGCATTCAAAGAAAACAGTCCCACAACATGTACACCATACCGATAACCCTGTCATAGCACGATGCCAAACCTCAGGCCAACATTCCAAGGCAGGGATTTGTTAACATAGTTGTGCAGCATTGTGAATACTAAACTGATTCATTTTTGTTCGCCTTCAACTCAGAAAGAACTTGGACAGAATAGCAACGTCTAATAGACTACTCAACCCTTGCTTATGGCGATCCACGGTGCTTTATAACCGAGCTGAGATATTTTCATCTTTCTCTAGCTCATACAACTCATAATTCTGCCTTGCGCAAATTCTTATGACGAAAGATTTGGCTCCGTTGCAACTTGTCCATCACAGCCAATTTCCACTCTCTGAATTTTCCTCATCAACACAGGATTCACTGGATCTGGAAATACCTAGATCATAAGTTAGTTATGGAAAAGCGCTTAATGAGGTACAAACGTCCAGCACATTGCATAATAGAGAAAACATACCTGGTTCTCAAAGTGAACGTGCTTATGTCTGGGTTGGCCCTCCAAATTCTTGATTTCATAGTTCATTAGAATGAAAGACAGAATTAGTTTGATCTCAATGTCAGCCATGAAACGTCCGGGACAGGCTGTTGTGCCGTAACCCCATGCCAGCATGTCCTTGCGAACGCTGACGTAGTGATGTCTCCCGCCGCTGTCCTTCTCGTCTTGCCGCATTTTGTAGAATCTAAAGCCGTCGAAATCGGCACCATTCTCGTAGACGGTACTGTCACGGTGAATAGCGAACGTAGGAACCTCAAGTTTGGTGCCTTTGGGGATAAAAGTGCCGTCTTTGAGTTTGACATCCTCAGTTGCAAGTTTCTGCAGAGTTGCTAAAGACTGTTAGTTTTTCTTCTCTGTTTCTAAGTAGGAGGGTCAACCAACTAAGATTCGGTGAATGCAGGCGGTGGACCTCCCTGACAAAACTGTCCATCTTATGCATTTCCCAAAGAGCAGCTTTTGTCAATTGACCAAACCTGGTCTGGATCTCCATGATTTCTTTCCTGAGCTCTGGTATATAACTTGGTCGTGCAGCAAGTTCGAAAATCGTCTGTGTGAGGACCGCAGACGTTGTATGAATTGCTCCACTGGCCAGGTTCATCTGTTCCTTGAGGTGCATTTCGATGACTGAAGCAGATATGCCTTTTACCTTCCGCGAAAGATGGTATAGAACAGTCTTGGGCTCAGGTTCAGCAGTTTCGTTACTTTCTCGCTCATCAAACATATTGATCGCGTTAACAATAACCCTTCTCCCATTTTTGAACTGTCTTTGGACTTCGGTATACTGCGGCATGAACCGATAGACGAATGGCCTCATAAGAGCCGGCCATTGTTTCAGATCATGCGCGTACGACATCCCGGAGTCGAGATATTCGGTAGACAAAAACTGCCAGTTCTCATTGTGCGGGGTGTCGGCATCTACCATGACTCTAGCTGTGAGTATGCCAAGCTGGCGTAGCACCTTTGGGTAGACGTTGACAGGCGTCCATTCTAAGCGCGGTCAGTGTACCTACACGGCATATTTGGGGGAAATCATAATGGCTGGTGGCGATTTACCCAGCGAGTTTGGCAGCGAGTTTGGCAAATGGCCTTCAATAAGTTCAATCCAGGTAGGAATGAACTTTCCTGGGACAAAAAGGAACCTGGTTAGTGACAGGATAGGCATCGTCACAACCAGATCACTCACCTAAGTTTGGCGTAATATCACGCTTGAAGACGGACAAGGTAAGATTTTTGAAACCACCCATCAATGTGTACTCGGTCAACAAGTCCTTATGATTATCAGCAAGTCAACCACCAAAGTTACGGGGTTTAACATAATTGATGGCCCACATGATTCAATGACTCTGAAAAGCTGAGGCGGGACTCTTTCGATATCTCCTCAACGTACTTCAGAGGCAGGACAAACTTAACGCCTGGGACTGTGTTAATCAGAACTCAAGACAAATTGCTCTCACCTTCAGAAATAGTAGCGGGACATACCATCTGCAGTGTCGACGCCAAAGATTTGATTTTTGAACTGATACTCGCTCGTCAGTTCCATCCACGTACGGGTACTTGCCGTCACGTACCCGATCGTATCCTTTTTGAATAATGCCTGTGGCATTGATGGTGTATTGGCTCTTGCGTTCCTTGGGATCCTTCACATCAAATCCAACAAGCGGAGCTCCTGGTATACCTGAAGATGAGGAGCGACGGTAGGCGACCGCTAGAGCAAGACCGCAGAGCAAGAGCCACGGCCATGCAAACTCAAGACGATCAACAGTGATGGGAGACATAGTGGGCGACAAAAAGGGTAGAACTTTTGACTTGAAAGATAAAAAATGGCGAATACATCACTTGATATTTATTTCTGGATTTGTCTACATCATCTATAAAAGATTCTTAGATGGATTCATGGGGCATGGCAGGCATGAGCCTCATCGCTACGGGGACCGCCAGAATGTCCGCCGCTCCGCCAGCCGTTGAACCGATAGCATTAGTGATCTTGACGCCCCTCAAAGCCATGTCGGGCTTCATGGAATCCTTGTGTGGATCTAAAAATGTTTGGCGCATTTTCCGGTTTCCGGTTTCCGGACTGGTTTCCGGAAATCTGGGCGGGTGACTAATAGAGTTAAATTTGACCCACTGAAGTCAGTGACACCCCTCGAGTCAGACTCGCTAGCGCCAGGTCAATCCAGGCGTAGGCGTGCCAGGCACCCAGGGAGCTAGGGTCGATCTCCAACTCGGTGTAGCACGGAAGAAAATGGGGCATTCTTGGCCCTTGACCACTGACAGCCTCTCGCCGGTGCGCAAATCCGCCCGACGCCCGACAAATGCATTGTTCAGGCAATCTAACCTCTGGGCGCCTTCTTCTACAGCGCCCAAAGCCCTTCTGAGTGTCCTCCATTTGCTTAGAGAGACATCGCCCACATGACTCGAATTGACGCATTTGAAGCCAGCTTTTTGTCTGATCCCTCTCCTGACAAGAACCCTATCTAAAAAGAGCAAAACTCAGAGCTATTCCTACTAAAAAACACTGAGAAATGACAAGGCTCGAATAATCCAAACCAAAAAAGTCCAGGGCAAGTGCCGTGGCCGGTCAGGTATGGCAGACGACTAGAGAGGGGAAAGGTCGGACAGCTGCAGGCGCGGGACACACTGCTATGTGTCCACCCGCAGCGCTTCCGTGTACAACTCGCAACGACCCCAAATGTTTCGCTGTCGCACAGTTTGTAATTGGCTAGTTTGTCAAACGGCCTCTTCCAACAAGAATTATGACTGGAAAAGCATCACAGAGAACAGTAGAGGTCCAAAATTGTTAGCAATTTGTAAGCTGTGCAGCTGTTTTGTATGGCAGAGTTACCTTGTCCTGAAAAGGTAAGGTCATAGGGAAACAGTGGGGATCCCGTGAGTTGTACAGAGATACTGACATCAAGTTTTCAGCTCCTCCCATGAGTACCAACTAAGCCCAAGCTTCGGACGCTAGCTTTTGGACGGATTCTCCTACTTGCTCCTTTGGTAAGAAACAAGTTGCCCAATCAACATTGGAGATTCGCAACCAGGCGTTGTCACAGTTGTGCCTTTTAGCTTATCTGTCAGGGCTTTCAAGGGTCAAATCTGACATGGACCACTTTGATCCGAATCCTACGTGGAGGGGAAGTACTAGGACAGATAGGGGAGCTACCCATGCAGATGTAAGACGCCAAGGATGAATGGTGGCTTTTCGGCCGCCTGGCCGCAGGTACTTGTGTATCCCTTTTTCCTTTGTCTTTCGACGCGTGCGTGGTGTGACCCTTTCGTCCCTCGACGTCTAGACATACCGCATCATCAACCATGGGGCTTATTGATGGTGTCAAGACAATGCTCGGCTGGGGCCCAACGCGGGTCGAACCCCAGCGCGTGCCCACCGACGAGGTGCTGCCCATGCACCATTTTGATGACAACGCGATCAACCAATCCATCATACTCGCGTGGACCCTGCGCTTCAATGACGTTCTTGACGCCGACAAGCTCCACGATGGGCTGGCACGCCTGCTGGAGATTGGCGACTGGCGAAAGCTTGGAGGAAGAATTCGGAAAGGGGTAAATATTTACCCAGTGCTCTCTGAACTAGCTTCACTAACATGTTCTAGCCCAACGGCAAGCTCGAGATTCACGTTCCCTCGGAATTTACACCAGACAGGCCTGCGGTGCGGTTCACCAAGGAGAGCTTTGGTGTCTCATTAGCCGAGCATCCACTCGCCTCACAAATGCCCAATGCGACGAGCGACATCCACGTTCACGGCAGCCCTGAGCGATTCCGGGAGTTCATTGGATCCGCGGACACGACACCTGCCAGCATTGATGATTACTTGAACAGCGATACTCCTCAGCTCGGCCTGCACGTCGTGAATTTTCTAGATGCCACGTTGGTATCGCTCAACTGGCCGCACACCATGACGGATGGCCTGGGCAGACTGGCGCTGATTAAGAACTGGTGCAAGGTTCTCGCCGGGAAGGAGGACGAAGTTGCTCCTCTTATGGGCACGCGCGAGGATCCCATGGCGACTGTGGGAGCCGGCCCGCTGCATGAGAAGGAGGAGCCCTATGCCCTCAAGGACAATAATCTTAGCGGCCTCAGCATGGTGAACTTTGTCGCACACTTCATCTGGGATAAGTTCTGGGTCCCCGAGCACGAGCTGAAGGTGGTCTTTCTGCCAGCACAGGCCATGGTGGTCTTAAGGAAGCAAGCAGCAGACGACCTGTCAACGACGAACTCCAACGGACAGGGCACAACCGCGAGCAACGGGACAGTCGCACCAGCAACGCCATTCGTCAGCGACGGCGACATCCTGACGGCCTGGCTGACCCAGATCACCTTCCGCGCGTCGGGGCCCTCGAGCCGCCCCGTCGCCTTCAGCAACGTCTACGAGCTGCGCAGCCGCCTCCCAGACGTCTTCGACCCCTCCGCCGCCTACGTGACCAACCTCGCCCGCTCGGCGCAGACCCAGCTGACCGCCGACGAGGCGCGCTCCCTGCCGCTGGGCCAGCTCGCGCTGCGGTACCGCCAGTCGCTCGCGAGCCAGACCACCGAGGGCCAGGTCAGGGGGGCGATACGCTTCGCCCGCGAGCTCGGGGGCGGCCACGTCATGCCGATCCTGCCCACGAGCGTCATGCTGACGTGCAGCAACTGGTCCAAGGCCAAGTTCTTCGACGCCGTCGACTTTGCCCCTGCCGTCGTCAAGCCGGGCCCGAAGAGCGACGTCGCACCTGTTCCCGGGAAGCCGGTCTACTTCCACGCCATAAGCACCAAGCAGGACCCGCCCATGCTGAGGAACGTGTACAACGTGCTGGGCAAGGACTGTGGGGGCAATTACTGGGTAAGTGCGAAGCTGCCGCCCGTGGTCTGGCAGAACATCGATAAGGAGATCGCAAAGGTCCAGTTTTGAGCATTTTGGGTCGTAGTTCGAAGGGTAGTGGAGGATCTGTTAAATGGTGTGGACGTACGCAGAAAAGGCAGGAGCCAGCTTCACCGCGCGGCTCCAGGAAATTTACAGAGACAGAAGTGAGACTTTTTGCAATTGCTCGCGTAGTGTGTTGGAACTTGACTCAACTAGGAGATGGTCAGATCGGAGCAGGCCAGGTCATGGACTGGGACAGGACGTATTTCATATTTGCATCAATGCTTAGCCAGACAACTTTTAGCAGACTAGACAAGACAGATGCACATCGATCATGACGGTGGCCAAAGGTGACTTACGGACGGAATGCTGAATCATAAGCCGGCTGTCGAGCAAGTCTGAGACAAGTGAGGAATACGAAGGTTGGAAAATTGGCTGAGCCGGTTGCACGACTCGTCACAAGCCTTTCCCATCCGAGTCTTCGAAGTAGTACGGTCCACTGGATCCTTCTGCTCCCAGTCCCACACCTCTGAGCAATGTTTGTAGTGCAGACTGCAGGCCACTTGGCTTCTCCTTCTTCTTTGGTCTGTCTCTGTATCTCCCGTTTTCCTTTCCCTTTCCCCCCCTCGTATCTAAAGCCACACTGATTCGCTTTGTTCAGGTCATAAATCCCACGATCAACCTTGAAACAGTTTCCTCCACTGATTAGGCACCTCGTCCTCAGTTCTGAAAATACACGGGCCCCGAAACTACCATGAAGATATTCCTCCGGCTTGCCTTCGTGCTGATCGCTACCAGCCTGGCCGGGGCCAGTCCACCACCAGCAATCGCAGACGCCAAACACTTCGTGTTGCCATTCCAGGTCACCAATGGCACATCGACCGCCGAGATCTTGTCCGTCGACAGCGGACTTGACGACCCAAAGATGACTCCTGGTGTGAACAGCAGCACTTTTGACTGGTATGGCCAGCCCTTGGAGCGATTTGACTCGGTGGCGTTGCTAAATGATACGGCCAGGTGGCACTTTAGTGTCGTCGGGAGAAACAGATCCCTCAGCGTCGTCTTTTACAACTTCGGAGAATCCAGCCTTGACGTCCCGTACCCCGGCGGCCCGCTTCTTGTCCAGGTGTCTGGCACACTCGACAACGGAACCTCGTTCCTCAAGTCTGCGGCCGCCACTGAGGGCGCAACATTTGACTCGTCTGGTCCTCACGGCATCTCTTCTGCTTGGTATGGAGAGAATGACAGCGTCTACTACTTTGCCGGTGGTCCCTTCGATAAGCCCGAGACACCGCTTACACTTGGATTCTACGGCAATGATATCGAGGTCTACGGCGCAATTTGGCTGACACCGGTACGGTTAAATCGACCAAAAACCAACGAGGAGCCCCCCTAACTTGCATGCTGACTGATTCTAGAGGTCGCCTCCCCGTTATCCCTGTAACCTCGACACGCCAGGGGTGACGCAGGAGGTCATGCCCGACATTTACTGGTCCAACGCGGTACCAGACGCCAACGCATCGGTAGAACTCAAGATCGACGGAGAGGTCTTTGCCTTCGATGGATCCGGCTACCACGACAAGACTTGGGGAACCAGGCTAAAGGCTTCAGTGCGCACATGGTACCGTGGTCATGGCCACATTCACAACTACACCCTCGTCTGGTCCAGCGCCCTGGACAAGGAGGGCAAGCAGCACCTCTCGTCCTGGATTTGCCATGTGAACGGCGAAGCTATCTTCCAGAGCTGCCAGAATCAGTCCGTCGTAGTCCGGCCGTGGGGGGAGAACAGCGCCTACCCACCGACGCCTGGACTCCCAGCCCCGTCTGGCTATCATATCCGCTACGATTTAGGGGGCGGACGAGCTTTCGTTGCGAACTTCACTACTCAGGCAGTGGAGAGGTCCACTGACACGTACAAAAGGGTCGCCGGCTTTGTGCTTGGTGGGTTCGAGGGGGGGGAACAGCACGATGGCGCGGCTCTTTGCGAGCAGTTCCAGCACTAGCTGTTAGGTGCAAGGTATTGAATGCAGGGTAAGAATATAAATTGGAATTCAGGTGGGGATTCCCTTTGGGGGCATGATGAGCAGGGTAATTTTCTTCTCCAGCTAAGGAACTGTTTGTGCTCCTGCGCAGCTCAAAATCGGGTTCCAGTCACCAAGGGCCGGAAATAGAATGGGAAAGAGTGACCTGAAAGGCAATATAAAGTTCTAGATAGAGTATTTGGGCGCCATCTCATGATAAGTCCACATTACATCGTGCCAGATCCCATATCTCAAAACTGTGAATTTTTTGTGGGGCTGATGCGATCTCATGCGCCCGGTTGGATCGCAGCAGCAGGCCAATCATTATAATTCTCGTCGACTGTGTCGTACGGCCCGTAGAAGACAGAAGAACCCCGATCGTTGCGAGCGAAAGGGATACCGTGCTTGATACGGGTAATCAAGTCCTAAATCACAAGTCTCAGACTATGGTTGCCTGGGATCTATGAGTTTCCAAACACGTACCGGGTTGTAAATGAAGGGTCGACCAAACGTGATCAGGTCGAGCTTCTGCTGCTCAACCAGCTCGGCAGCCTCTTCGACCGTGTAGTCATGGTTGGCCATGAGCAGCGTGGGACTGCCGGGGAACTTGACCAGTCTCCCGAAGTCCAGGACGGGATCGTAGCCCGGGGGCAGATGGCCCTGGGGTAGTTGCACTTTCTCGAAGAACTCTCCCGTCGCGGCCTTGGTCTCGGCCCCGCGCCGGCCAATGTTGATGATGCCGACCTTGCGGCTGACAAGCTCGGTGATCAGGTGCGTGTAGACTTGTTTCATCTCGTCGAAACCAACCATGGAGTCGTTGAAGAGATCGGTGGGGTTGATCTTGACGCAAACGAATTCGGGACCGTCGAATATCTCGGCAATGGCATCGACCAGTTCCAGAATGAAGCGGCATCGATTCTCGACAGAGCCACCGTAGGCATCTGTACGCTTGTTCGATCGCCTGTTTCGTGTGTCAGCTTCCGAACGGCTCTACGATATAGTTGTCCAATTTGTTGACTCACGAGCTCAAAAACTGCTGAGGCAGGTACCCACTTCTCAAGGAACCTTGTCAGCTGTGAGCGAGACACAAAAAATGAGAGAGCCAGTAACGATATTACCCTTGGGCCAACAGCTCCACGCCGTCGAAGCCGCCATCCCGAGCCAACATGAAAGACTTTTTGTACTTTGCAATCACATCACGCGGATTCTCGATGACCTTGATGTTGTCCGTGTGCCCCTGAGGACGACAGAATCAGCCTATCGTCTGGATTCGCCTGCGTAGCTGCTTTAAAAGAAATTCGACTGTACCGGTTCCCCAGGTAGTTGACGATACTTCCCGGCGTTAGCTTTGATGGCAGACGGCGCCTCGACAATGCCTCCTTTCTCCTTCATTATGGGCATCTGGTCATGCTGACAACGGCCTATGCAAATAAAGTAAGCAAATGTGCATGGCCAAACTTTTTGAATTGCTCGGGGTCTGCTGTTACCTGCATGCCACGCCTGTGAGACCTCTTTGTCAGCCGAGCTTGTTTCTTGAGTATTTTGGGAGTTGCCTTGGGAACCTTGGAAGGGTGCCTGATCAGTGAAGACACACGTCCTCCTAAACATCTCTTAAAAAACTTCTGGCAACACTTCCCAATACATTTGAGAATGGGAATTCGGGTGGGGGAAATAGCTGACCTGGAAGAAAATCTTGGTTTCTTTGCCCTCACGGTGAACGGCATCCGTCACCAATCGCCAAGCCTTAGCGTGGTCGTCATTAATCATGAAGGGGCTCTTGTCCCAATCACAACCGGTCCAGTCGACGAAAGTACCCTCGTTTACGATGAGTCCGACGCCGTCCCGCGCCCTGTCGGCATAGTGTTTGACCTGGGCGGGACCGGGCTTGAAGTCATCGACGCATCGGTTTCGAGTCATAGACCCCATGACAACACGGTTTCTCAACGACAGCTTTCCACCGACAATGACTGGTTCGAGAAGGCTGGACATGACGAAGGAGGAGCTGGGTTGCGAGTAGGAAAAGTGATAGGCACTGGGGCTTGGAAAGAAAGTTGTACAGAGTAGGATTTTCCTCTTTGCTTTTTGAATGACAATTTATTATCGTTGAAGAAAGAGACGCCGACTTGGTATTTATCTCAAGCATACGGTCACAACTGGCGATTCATCTTGTAAGAGAAAGTGACCCATAACGACTTCCGGCCTTTGGCATATGCTGACGCCAGCGAATCAGAGATATCCAATCCCGGACCCGCTGCAGTTCGCCGGCATTGGCGGGAAGCAGGAGCCAATCGGAGGCTTTCATTCCCGGGACCTCCGGAGTTCGCCCTGCATTTATAAGCCTGGCCGCACGCCTCGACAAACCCGTTCTTCACTTGACATCGCCCCGTCCCAGACCCACGTCGACGCAGTAAGCCGGGAATTGGAAAATGAAACCGTCGACAGCATGCCCACAATGTCGGATTGCCAAGCGAAGATGTACCCGGGAAGGCTCAGAGCAAACTTGCACACCATGCCGCCAAAGAAATCTGACGTGTGGCTCCACTGACACGCAGCGCCGTAAAATACGGCACAACACACGTAGGACGGAACCGAGACGCAGAAGTTCTCTAGGTCAAGATGACACATCAACAGGTGTTGTGGACCGTATATCGCAGGAGGAAATTACGGGCCTAGTCGAGATCTACTTGACCAAGATACACGGTCAAGCTCACAGCATCTTCCACCCCCCGACGCTGAGGCGGGAGCTGCGCAACAACTCGGTGCCCAGGGCGCTCCTGTACGCCATGTCTGCCATAGGATCTAAATTCTCGCCAGATCCAGAGCATCGAGGATGGGGACGTCACCTGGCTCTGGAAGCCAAGCGTCTGCTCCAGGTGGACATGGAGAATATCTGCCTGGCGAACATTCAGGCGTGCATCCTGGTTTCCATGCTGAGCGCCGGCGACTGTCACATCTCGTCGGAAGCACTCTTTATCCGTAAGGAGCCTTCCCCCTCGCAAACTCTCCGAGACCTGCTTGATCCCTACTTACCGGAAAATATATTGAAGGCATGGGAATGAGCATGGCCGAGATGACGAAGCTCGAGTCGGTCGCCAATGACGATGCCCGCCCCATTATCGTCAGAGAGACGGCAAGGTTGGTCTGCTGGACGCTCCACCTGTCTAGTCATCGCTGCTTCTCAGGGCTCGGGCTGCCGTGCAAGTCTGACGAATTCCGCCCCGCGTGCGAGCTGCCCATGGACGAACTCGACTTCGCCTCCCTCGCGCCGGACCAGACGGGGCTCGGGACCACCCCGCGGAGACTTGGGCTCTGGGCCCGGATGGTGACGCTGGTGCAGCTGTCCGGCCCAGTGATGGAGCTCAACAGGCGCGCCGCGGAGAGACCCCTCGTGGCACCGGAGGAGCTGCACGCAACCGTGAGGCGCGTCGAGCAGCAGTTCCAGGAGTGGCTCGACTCCCTCCCATTCGAAACCCAGATGACGGTGCCAAATTTGCACCGCCATCAGCAGGACGGGCTCGGCGGCCTATTCGTGGCCCTGCACCTGACATTCCACTACTACTCCATCCTGCTGTACTTCAGTTTCCTCGAGAGGAAGATGGACGGCGTCCCGTCCTCGTCACCTGTCGGCCGCGGGGACTGCCCGTATATCGACCGCTGCAAGCACCACGCCTCGTCCTTCGGCGGCGTCCTCCACCTCTCGCGCCAGCTTGACGGTTGCTTGGTCAGTTACCCTGGGTTCAGCCACATGATCACCGTGTCCTCGGCTGTCATGCTGCATACTTTGCTTTTGGGGGACGCGGGGGAGATCCGCGACGCACGGCGGAATCTGAACGCCAACTTCAAGGCCCTGGTGGAGCTCCAGCAGCCCTGGCCGGCCACAACGGCAGTGGTAAGACGAGACGAGCTGTGCTCTTTGATGTGTGTGTGGCGGTGATAACTGACGATATATTAGATTGGCAGACTCATGATGTTTCAAAGGACTTGCCTTCTCTCTACCGAGTCCCACAAGTTGGATGGCTGGATGGTTCGATTTCTCCTAGACCACGCCGTTGGCCTCGAGGAGAGATATTCTACATCTGGTTCGACGCTTGAAAACACTGAAGACTATGGGGAAACGTCCAGAACCAGGGAGCTCCGGGAATTGGGTAGATATACTGATTTCAATTCCCTTTAACTCACCTCCAAGACATGTACTATACGAGTATGCAAGCGTCGTGATCAGCAAAGGGAGGTGAGGATACAATTGTTTGTCAAGACAACGAGACTTTGACGAATAGAAACAACTTCTGGTGGTTGAAAATCATAAAAAGAGGTATAGATACGCATACCTGAGTCTGAGGAAATGAGGAATGTTACGCGCCGTTCGAAAAGACCGTTGCCCACAGCTCCGCCCCGCAACTAGAACCGCCGCACTGCCACAGCAACATGCATGCCACTAATGCAGCCTCATGCAGGCTGCGCCTGAAAAGAAGACATAAAGACGACGAGCTGCCCGCCCAAGGTTTCCGACAGTTCATACCCCTCCTATCCTCAACAAGCTCACCATGGAAGAGGAACTTTGCCCACTCGATGACCGCAGAAGCGCGGCGGAAGTGTCGCTCAAACTAGCAGTCGTTCATTTCACAACCATCACCGCCTATTGCCATCTTCTCAGCATGCGTGGAGAGCCTACGAAGGTTATCTGTACAAAGATGACTGTATTTTTAATTTTCCCTGGCTCTATAATAATCCAGCACGTCATGGCAATCCTCGCCATCTTTAGCGCTTTCGTTTGGGTTCGGTTCAAGAACCTGCAGGATGCAACGTTGTTACGGTCATCCCTAAAACGGGCCCCTTTTATCCTCTTCGGGGCAATCGATCAGCATGATTCGCAGCCAAGACTACACGGCAGTAATGAAGAGTCCAAGGTCAAAATCATAGGAAGGGTGATAGTGGTCCTCGCCCTTAGCGCCCAATGTATCGGTTCTTGCATCATCTTCGCCCGCAGATACCAACACGATGCTACAACTATTGGCGACTGGCGCGTTTTGGAGCTCGCCATCGCAACCCTCCTCATATCCTTGTTGACAGTGGTACATCTGCTTTGGCATCCAGCACAGCGAGCCAATTTGAAATCCCACAACAACCATCTCACTTATTTGGACGCCACCCTGCTTTACCACTGGGGAGTGCCTACACTAGTGGACTCGGACCCAAGCAAAGATCCACGACGGAAGTGGCTGCGAGAGTCTATCAGAATCTTTTTCAATGTCCCGACAACCTTTGGCGCATATTGGCTGCAACCATGGGAGGTCCGAAAGCCGATAATGCAGTTGATGCAACTTTTCTTCTCTGGGGGACTTGTCGGAATGACGGGCATATTCGACTACAAGAGCGCTTTCTGCGATGAATGCTCCTCCACTGGTCGATTGGTTTTTGAAATTATCGCCTCCCTGAATCAAATAATCTTCTTCACAATGACTCTGATCTCTTCGGCTCTTCTATTGCTAGTTGTATCGGTCAATGCGTTTCCTGGGAAATGGAGAGTCGTTAGATGGTGGTGGGTTTTATTGCGGATGTTGGTTCTTATTCTATTGGGCCCTCTTAGCTGGGCACTCGACAGCATCTTGTGTTTTTTATTCTTCGTGGCCATATCTTTCCCCGTTTGGAACCTGATATTGTTTCTCTCACAAATAGGTCATTCGGTAGTCCAGCTCATAAGACTGGCAAATTGGCCAACGGATCTAGAATGCCCGCTTCTCTGGTCGGATCCGGACGCCAATTTTCTGTGGCATCTGATGTGACAAGGATTGCATTGTCATCAGGCGGTCCATTTTGGACACGATTCATGTACAGTAATTTTGTTGCGTCTGGGCTTGTAATATGCACAGCTCCGGTGGTCATGGACTAGGACTTTGGACGGCAAAGATACTTAGTATCTTGCTACGAAGCGGTGATGGGATAGATATGTTCTCCGGCGAGGCTGTCTAGCGTGGCTTCAGCAAATGGAATATAGATCGGATATTCGCACCCGTCAAAACGGAGGGTACACCCATAAATATTACCAGCCCTATTTCACAAACCAAACAAAGTATCACACCCAACACCCATACACCTAATACCCATGACCCAATACCCATACACCCAATACCCATACACCCAGTACCCACACACCCAATACCCATACACCCATAAAGCCAACACCCATACGCCCAATTCATATATACCTAGTCTTCATATAAATTAGGTGTTGGGTGTGTGGGTGTGTGGGTGCGTGGATGTTGGCCGTGCGTGTGACTAGGCTTGGGCGATATGCTCTAATGGGCTGTAGCTGTGATGCGAGTGATGTACGAGTGTACTATCCGTTTTAGCAGGTGCGAGTATCCGTTCCCTTGGAATATGCACACAGCAGCTTGATGAGGAATACCATATTGATATTCCGGGACTTTCTCTAGAGGGCTCCGCGCAATCGCTGAAAGCATAACGACTCCCTTCACACTGTGACCTTTATTGTTGAGAATCCGGTTGAAATTTGAGGCAAAGTACGTGCCTGTATTGATTTCCTAGCCTTCTTCATCATCTCAAACCATGAATATCAAAGTACTCGAAGAACCACATTGTGTGGTGGCAAACGACGAGAAGTGGCAAAGGCTTTCAGCCATGGACAAATGAATTCGACAGGACCTCTCACCTTTACTCTATTGCATGGCACGCCAACAATCTTGCACGGAGTGCAAAGACACACTTATGACTCTGAAGCCGCGCGTTGATGACAATGGTGTGTTGTAGACAGTTATGCCATAGACAGCTCTCGTCAGGTTTTGGGAAGCCACCACGGCCTTTGCGTCTTCATGCAATCCCCCAACGCCCCTGAAAATCACACACTTTTGACGTCTTCTGCGGCTGCTTCCCCAAGCGCTACGTTCCCGCATGAGCGTTCCCTTGCCAACCAGGAAGGCACCGATCCGAGATCAGTTCTTCATGAACGAAGCTCCCTCCAGAGCATCAGCCTGAGTCCTCCAAAGCTTCTGACCAAGCTTCACCAGCGTGGGTCCAAACTCCTCCAGGACCCCCTCGATGCCCAGGTCTCCAAAGCCAGCTGCAACGGAGTATTCCTCCCGCCACTCCTCGTCAGTACCCAGGGTGGCCACCTTCCACTCCCGCTTCCACTCCCGCACAGCCTGGGCCGCCTCCTCGTCCGCGGACCGGATCGCCGACGCGATCATGTAGAAGGAAGAACGCTTGGCGTGGCCGCTCTTGGGCTTGAACAGCACGACGGTCGCGAACTTCTTGAGGCCGCGGATCAGGCGGATGGTGTTGATCCCCTCGAGCTTGTGCAGCAGGACGATCATGGTGCCTCCGGGGCGCAGGTGCTCGAGCCCCAGGGCGAGCTGCGTCAGGAGGAGGCGGCGGGCCTCGCGGTGGTGGAAGCGGTACTCGGCCCGCTCGTGGGTGCGGCGGATGGCGCCGTCGCAGAGGACGAGGTCGAAGCTGCGGCCGTCCTCGAGATACTTGGAGTGGAAGAAGCTGGCGGCGTCGGGGTGTGACGCGGGGATCTCGTCTGGCTTGACGCCCATGTCGGCGGCGAGCATGGTGAGGTCGAGGAGGTGGATCTTGACAGTCTCGCTCTCGCTGACTATGGGGACGAGGCCGCCCTGCGAGGGTGGAAGGGTGAAAGCCACGGTGTGGGCGGTGGGGTTGCGCTCTAGGGCTTTGGCGAGGTAGGTTCCTGGTGCCATGCACAGGTCCAGGACGCGCTGGGGCTTCTTGTCAGACTGGATGGTGAAGGCCCGCGTGAAGCACTGCATCTCCTTCGCGATGTCTTCCATCAGGTTGTTGAGGCGCCGGACGGTCTGCTCGCTGTTCTCATCGGCTCGACGTCTCTGCTTCTCGAAGAATTCGTCGCCCTCTTGGCTTTTCCATCCCTGAAGTAGGTAGATAATCGTCAGAAACGCGTCCCATTGCTTGACAGTACGCGACCATAACCGCTCTCGCCCCGAAGTGGCTTACCTTTGCGCGAAGCTCTTCAAGATCTCGGTAGACGGGCGCGTTGTCCTTCAGATACTGGTCGATGGTCGCGGCTGCATGCCGAACAATAGGGTCCTCCTCTGGCTCGTCCATGACGGCGTTGGCTGTCGGCATCTTGTCGATTTGACCCGTGTCTGTACCTTGGGTCGTGTGGTCTTTCGAACCTGGAGAGTCGGTTTTCGGCAGTGCCATTGTCATGATTCGATGCTGGAAATTACGGGACACGAGTAAGGGATATGTAATGAATGTTGACGGTTTCTGCCTAGACAGCAGCGCGCAGGAAAGTCAACAAGACATACGTGGTGGGTTGAGACGTTGGCTGCTGAAGAGACGTGCCACAGTGACAAAGATGCAAGTTTCCCCGAGTAGCCCAGCAGCTTTCTGTATTGATGTCTGCGGCTCAGTTCCATAAGTGTAGACACCGAAGCCCAGTCTCTACAAATGGCGTGCCCAGATGACTCAAGCATATACCAACTAGTTTTGTCTGTCTTCTGAGAAAGTTTGCCGCCACTTTGCTTCTGGTCTTTTATTTAAGAACAATGGGTTCTGTCTACAAAGCTTGCCATAAGAGCAATGCAGGATGTCGGAAGTGGGTCCAGGAGCCTCGTCGTGTCTGCCTTGCAGCCTCGCCCAAGCCAGACACTCTTCGTCGTCCCAGCCCACAAAGACACAAAGTGTAGCAGACACTTAAAGTATGTAAGGAGTGCTGTCATAAATCTTCCTTCCCACTGGCCAACCTGCTCTTCCCCTAGACCTTAATTTCTCTTCCGCCAAACATTGAGCACCTAGACTGCAAAGCCAGGTACGCATCTCCCTGTTGGTGGATCAATCCAGAAGGCTGGTTCTCTGTCCTCAGTCTCATACCTAGAAATTGTGATTTGATGCAGACTTCTCAGGTGCTAAAGCTGTGTTGCAGTATCTTTCATCCTAACACCACACTCAGTGCTTGCAGCCTTGCATTAAGGGCCAGTCCTGACTAAGAGCAACCGCCATTTCTCAGTTCCGACCGGCCAGCAACTGCTCGAGACGTGACATGTCAACAGTCGGGCTCAAATGGGTACCGCATCGCCGAGTGGTTTGCCTCGCATCCCATCCCAGAAAACCCTGATGGCCCGCATCCTTGGCTTATTCCACGTACCACTCGCGCAGATCGAAGTAACACAAGTTGATCTGCTCCGCAGCTCCCCAATCGCGGCTATGGGCCGGCTGAAAAGAGCCCTCATTAACAGTTTGAGTAATATAGGTGTGGACATGCCCGCCGGACAAGCCCTCTTCCCCGCACAACGAACCACGGTTCATTCCCCATTCCCCGTCGTCGCGAACAGGAGCGTGGCGCGCACCACGTGCCACGGAGCGAACTAGTTCTGACAGCGTGCCCAACGGTCCTGTCACGACTCAAGGTAGAAGTTACTGCTTGTCAAGCATGCATGCAGGTGTCCTGCTTTGTAAGTCCTTCCTCAGCACGAGCCTATCCGGTGGTGTGGAGTGCCAGATTTTAACCCCCATTTGGCTCAAATGCACGGGAGCTTGTCCGCCCAGGGCAGTGTGGCCCGTCGAATAAGGTGTCCGCGCGTCAGATTGGGTTTGTATCTAGCGGAGCTCGACATCTCGGCAGAAAGCTAGATGGGATTGGGCGCCCCCGAGCTCCCGGCGCGGTGTGTGTTGGGTGTGTGGAAGCTTCGGCTCGAGGGCAAATTAATAGGATCCGATCTGGATTGTCCTCTGTGGGCGCTTACCCCGCCAGTGCCACCCAAGGTTTGTATTAATACAACCCGATTCCCATCTGAGCATTGGCCATTGATGTTGCGTTCATGAGGAGCACAACCGCCAAGTGCTTCCACTGTGACAGAACCGAGTCCAAAAGTTACACTCAGCCTCATAACCTTGGAAGCTCAACATGGCGACGACGCACGACAGGAACGGGCTCGTGGATGATATAGAAAAGGGGGAGCACATAACGAGGACACAGACCGGTGTTACAATATCACCCGAGCTTTTCGAAAAGCTGTACTTTGCGCCCAAGACTCCCCATGTCGGCGACTACAACAGGAGATTTGCGAATCCCACCGCTCTTGGGTTTGTAGGGTGAGCACACGCCCGGTGGAACAAGCCCATACCTGCTTGGAGGCGCCTTCGCTGATACCAAGAACAACAACACAGCTTCGGAATATCCGCGTCCACGTTCGCCATGGTGCTGATGGGCTGGGGAGGAGCGTCCGGTCTGACGCCCGTCGCGTAAGTCTTCCTTCCCGAGAACACCCAAACCTGCCATCATGGTCCCTGCCACATACTTACTTACAACCCCCTTCGCACAGCGGGATATTCTTCTTCACCGGCCCCGTCCTCCTGACCTTCGCCATGATCTTCGAGTGGGTCATGGGCAACTTCTTCCCCATGATGGTCATGGCCCTCTTCGACGTCTTCTGGCTCTCCTTCGGCGTCCTCCAGCTGCCGACCCTCCAGCTCGGCGCCCCCTACGCCTCCGACGGCGACCCGACGGGCACCGCGGCCCCGGCCTTCAACGCCGGCATCGCGCTGTACTTGATCGTGTGGGGCTTTGCGCTCCTGACGTTCTTCTTCTTCACACTCAAGATCAACGTCGTCTTTGCGAGCATCTTTGGTCTGGTCACGGTCGCGGCGTTTGTGCTGTCCGGGGCGTACTGGAAGGTCAGCCAGGGCCAGTTTGATGATGCGTTGAAGCTGCAAAAGGTGAGTCGACGGGCCAAACTTAAAAGACGCGAATCCAGGTCGCTAGCTGACTAGTTGAGAACAGGCTGGCGGTGCATTGATATTCGTCGTAGCCCTGCTTGGCTGGTACGCCTGTTTTATCATAATGGCTGCTGAGATGAGGGTTCCGATCAGTCTACCAATGGGCGACCTCAGCCGCTTCTGGCCACGCACCGACGTCGAGCTCACCGCAGCTGGCCGAGACCATCACGACTAAACAACAAATTCAAAAGGCTGGTCAATTTTGTAACCCAACAGCCGAGTTCGCTGCGTTCGAGCGATGTGAGAAGTGACGGACTGGCGGTTCTTGCTCGGTTTCTATAATGATAATGTTCTACGAGACATGACGTCCTCATGGTGAGCTTTGGCGCAGAGTCCTTTGTGTTTGAGCACGAAGGGGGTGTCTTAACATGTTATTATATACCCATGACCTGTGGAATTCAGAGACTTCGGCTTGATTTCGCATCACTTGAGCCAATGATACGGACCAACTGAGCACTGCCGTCGCCTTGTGCTTCAGCTTGCCTGGGTACCTCAAGGCTTCTCACCGTCAGCCCTGTTGAGACCGAGGAGCCGCTGCCGTCGCTGTAGTGCCCTCGACTGCCCGACTTGAGAGGCAAATTTTGCATTCAAACGGGCCAGGGATTCCTCGACCTGGCTGATTTCCGCCTGGAAGGATTAGCCATGGACTACAAAAAAGTAATTTGCCATCACGGAGTCATGGTCACTATCTCTGGGCTCCGACCAAGTCTCTGCATAGCTTTGTGTCGGGGCAGCGAAGCACAATCGTATGCTCCTTACACACAGCCAACCCTATCCCAGCGCAGACGAGGCGCTCCGGACGCCTCTTCTGTGTGTTAGAGTTCCCCCAGGTGCCACGGACCACTTTCTCATGCGCCCAATGTTTGACAAGTACAATTACAGGGATGGGTGAGAACACTCTTCGGGACCGCGATGTACTGCGCATGACCCTCGATGCACTGAGCACAAGAACGACAGCCACGAGCACTCCACCCAGTTACCTTACAAACTTGGACTGCGTCACGACGACCATCCGCGTTCCGAACATAGCAATATTACCGTCACCACAAACAGAACCAAGCACCAGAATACTCCCAAAAAAGAAAGGAACCATGGAATTGACATACGCGGTCCTTACGGAGCTCCAAACCAACCCCCGGAAACCATGGCATGAAACCACTTCGCCATACGGGCAGCGGCCCAGTGCATGTCGTTGTGGCTTCTTGCAACCACCCAGCCCTCAATGCTAGACTGGAAAGACCTGTTTCTGGATACGCCGCACGAACTCGCCAGAACGCTTGCAATGCCTCAACATGTATGCCAGGGGACTCTTGGCATATTTATCGAGGTCTTCGAGCTTGTCCTCCATGTCCTTATGCATGAGGATGAACTCGGCCTGTCTCGCCCGCGACAATGCGACGCAGAGGCGGTTCGGGTCCTCTAGGTGCTTTGTGATCCTGACATCAAAGGATTGTCAGCGTACGCAATTATTCAAAATCAACCACCAGTAGACTCTGCTCTTACCAGTCACTGACGAAGTCGAGAATAACCACGTCCGCCTCGTGGCCCTGTGCAGTATCAGTCGTCCTGGCCTCCACGACACAGCCTTGCAGACCTGAGGGGGTTCGCCTCAGGTCATTAATCATCCTCCTGTACTCGATGACTGCCCTCTTGTATGGGGAGATGATTAAAATGGTTCCGCGGCCCTTGCCGTTCGTCTGCACGAAGAGGGTGTCCTTGATCAGCCTCGAGACCAGTCTCTCAACCCAGTCCTGGTGAGCTTGGTTGAACAGGCTGCCTTGGACCCTGCTTTCCTCGCGGTCAAACTCAGCGTCGTGTAGAACCGTCAGGAGGCGTGAGACCTGCTGGCCCTTGTCCCCCTTCATGGGCATGATGTACTTCTTCCTCAGATGCTCGGTGCTGGGTGGGATGGCGCCAGGACTTCCTTCTTCGATTGCCGGTATCATCTTGCTGCCGTAGAACATACTCGACGCAGGCTCATGTAGATTGCCTCTGGCACGGTGATTGATGAGGAGCTGTGGCATATTCGGATTGGCCTTGAAAGCCCGCTCCATTGTTGACGTTCTAAGCTGCAAGGCGTGTTTGTTGACGTTGCGATGGGATCCGTAAGACCCGACGTATGGCTTGGTCTGAGACATCGTGTTAGCAGCTACACCAATTCTTGTGATTACTTTTGCATCTTCGCAAGACCGGATCACAGCTACGAGACCGGGGCTCAGCTGGGACAGCGGCTTGGTGCCACTCATAACAACTTACCTGGCGATGGTCTCCCGTGAAGACCCATGCTTCGGGGCTGAAGTTCGCGATCGGTATCATAATCGAGAGTTCCCGCGCATGCGGTGCCTCATCGAATATGACTAGTTTAGGATCGAACACTCTGAGCGAAGGCGCAAACTTGCTAGCCGTGACAGGTGTCGTGATGACGGCATCGACTACTTTGAGGAAGTCCTTGTAGACCCTCTCGACCAGATGGTTTCTCAGGTCCTCCAAGCCCCTACTATTGACGGTTGAAAGGTCTTGGAGCTCGGCGTACGTCGTGTCCTTGTGCTCCTCATAGAACGCCGCGACCGCCTCTTCGAGGGTTGGAGCCCTGCGGCTGTCCTTTTCGTCCTTGTAATGCGATTTTGAACGGCATCCAGACGTCACAAATGGTGGAGTGAATCTTCGAACTCGCGTCTTGTTGCTTTCATCTTTCTCCTTGTCATACTTGGACAATGGACCATCTTTGTCTTGCTGGTCCTCGCCCTGGCCCTTCCGTGTGATGCGGTGGTAGAGCTCCTGCTTTTGCGTATCAAGTAGGTTCTCAGAAGCCGAGTTCATTTCATCGCTCCAGCAGTACATGCGGATGACATTGCGCTTGAGCCCTAACTTCTTGAATGTCGCCACCAGCTTGTTGGCGACGTCGGTTGCGCTGCGGTTGATATCGACGAGGTACAGGACTTGGTTCCTTGAGACACAAGGTGTCGGATCACCTGCACGGACCATCTCATGCTTACTCTGAAGCGCAGCTATGAGGCATATGTTCCAGTGCGTTTTGCTGCGGCTCAATTAATGCATGTACATGTGAAGGCAAAAGTCACTCACCCTGCGCCAGGTCCACCGGCCACGAAACAAACCCTATCCGGGATCTTGGAGAGTCCGTCCTTGTATGCTGCTTTCTGCTGAGGGTTCATTGCTCCAAGCATGCTCATGAGTTCTTTGGGAACCCTCTCTGGTCTTTGAAAGGGATCTGCCAAGTGAGGGAATACTCGGAAGAGAGATGAATAGCTTTGTGGCTGAAACTTGAGCAGGAATTTGAATGCTGGCCTTCGATATGACATTTCTGGTGACAAGTTTGATGGGGAAGTCCACAGAGCCTCCTTGAATCTGTCCAGAGCGTTGAGCTCTGCACCACTGGTGGAGTAAGACACTCGGAGCTCGAATGCGACATGAAGTTCAGAGCTTTTCGGTCGAGGAATTTTAGAGAAACCTTCCTCCGCAACCTTTGGATTAATGATTGCCTTGAAGGGAACGGGACGATTGGATGGAATGGCAACCTCGAATGCCATTGCCCGTTCCCAATAATCGTCCTTGATTCTCCACCGAGAACATGGATTTTCCACTCGACAGGCTTGCTTCGAAATGAACTTGGTCTCTCCATGAAACTTCTTGCCGTCCTTGTTCCCCTTTTGGTATCTGACTTCACCCCATGGAATCTTCATGATGCAGTTGTCGCCCTCTTTGGGTAGCATTGAGTCATCGGCTCCAGTCTGGACAAAGAAAAGCCAGTTGTTGTTGATGCCATCGCTACCGAGGACGATGATGGGCCAAGCGTAGAAGACCCGCAGTTTTTTGTTGAAGCTCTTGATCGCAGCCTTCTCCAAAACAAACTCGGCGCGGGTACCATTACCGTGTCTGTTCGCAAAACTGCTTGAATTGTGAAAAAGGTACACGGGAGCATTGGGCTGAACCGCCGGAATGTCGTCAATGGAAACGTCAGAGTCCCAATCATCCGCCTCCCAGTGCTCATCGTCATTGTCGACGAGCCACCTTGACTGCGCACTGGTTAGCAATCAGAGCAGTCCCGGACGGTTACACACATACCATCTTGACGAGTCGAGGCTGGAAGCCGGAAAAAGATGTGAAAAGCGCTGTCGAGCAGTACCAGATTTGAGATATCAATTCAACTGCTAGAGAGAGTTTCTGAAATCACTTCGAGAAAATGCTGGCTTGGTAGTGACTCGCGAAGAGCAGAGTATGAAAGGCAAAAGCTGGGCTTTCTGAGACACAGAAGCGTAGAAAGCGTTATGAGGAAATTTCAGAGATGCAAGCGTAATCAGGTTGCCAAAGAGACACTAACAGGAACGTTGATGTGTGGGCTCTGCAGATCGCAAACGAAATCAAAAAGTCCAATCTCCAAACGGAAGGCTGACAGGCAAGACTCCAAATCTTGTAGAGTAATCTGGAGAGAGAGGCTCAAACCGCTGCTTTCGGTGGCCGTATTGCAGACTGGTCAAAGGGACTAACTGTTTGCTTGCTCAGTGGCGAGATTGTCGTGGTTCGTGCGCCGGACGGACCCAAGGTTGGCAGCCAGCGCAGGAGAAAAAGACTAAGATCCGAAGCTGTCAGCAGGTCAAGGTAAGAGAAAGGAAAGGAGAGTGCCCTGAGGTAGCACAATAAGTGATGATAGGACGTTTGCAGGCGTTTGGAAGAATGGAGATGGCACCGAGAATATGCCAGTGTTGGCCAAGGCACAAAGGGGGGCCGGAGACATCAGATGAGGGAGCCGTTTGTCCGGGGTTCCAATAAGCGACTGAGTGATGGGAAACACTCCTCAGTAGACCGTCCACCTGCAATTGGCGAGGACAAGCCTCTTGTTTCGGTGAATCGTCGATGTGATGAGTACAGAGAAGTGGCTCGAGGGAAGTGGGCAATGAGGAAGAGAAGCTAGGTAAGAAGTGTAAGAAGCTTCTCGCCATAGGTTGTGCTGCAGTCCCACCAAAGACAGAGAGTGGGGAAACGCCCGTCACATAAGGAGAGCCAAAGCAGATACAGCTAATACACACAGTTTGTTTTCAAGCCAGCGCCCAGCTACGGCGAACTTATCTAGGGATTTCCCCCAACAGTCAAGTCTGATGACCAAGTCCATGACTCTCGGAACACAAGTGTATTGTGGTCCATCCTGCCAAATCCATGCTGCTAAGCATGTCATCAGCCCCTACCACGGGGCTTGCAAACCTCGTACAAAGTAGCATTCACACATTCCATCCCGCATGGGTGAGCGCCTGACACCCACGCCCTGTCCAAGCCACCGCTCTTGTGTCACACCTCTACTCCTCTTTGCGCATGTCCGCAGACAAGGTAAGGCCAAGCTCCATCGCCTTCCTTACCATCTCAAAACTGAAGTGCTCGCTGCTTTGGAACATGCCTTCGTCATCTTCCTCGTGCGTGGGTTCTGGAGTTTGCGACTCAGATGCGGGAACAGCACGAGGAGCATCTACCTGTGCGTCGACCTGCGGCAGCTCGAGAGACGGAGGCAAAGCTGCAAGCTGTCGAGGCACTGCGGACCCATCGCGCCCAGGTCTGGCGCCACCCTGCTGCAGAGTGTAGCTCTTCTCGACGTGAATGTCCTCCTCCAGGTCTACGGTGATGACCTGGCCGTTGGACTTGCAGTGGTCGTAGAGCAAATCGATGTATGATCCACCAAAACCGGGACGTCGTCTCGCATACAACGGTCCTTCCCTTCCTAGCATGCTGCTCTCCATGACGATGATCTCGGCTTGCTTGGCACGTGTCAGCGCCACGCACATGCGGTTCTGGTCTGCAACGTGAGAAGTGACTTCTGAGTTAACAAGGTCGTAGACGACGACGTCAGCGGAGTGGCCTTGCACTGTGTCTGCAGTTCTAGCCTCGACCAGGACCTCCCGGTGCAGCCTTTCGCCATGACCGCGGTTGAGGCGGTGTTCTGTGTCCAGTTCCCGCATCAGACCATTGATTTCTTTGCGGTAGTCTGTAAACTGGGCTTTATACGGCGTTGTGACGATGATGCTGCCCACTTCCTTGCCGTCTGTTGTGCGGAAGTGCCGATCCTGAACCAGATCCCGGATCACACGCTGGACCACCCAGTTGATGTGATTCTTGTTTGAGCTCTTTGGAAGAACCTGCCTTGATCTGGGGCGTTTCACATGCACCAGCAGCCGAGGAATCGACAGACTAGGGTCGGAGGCCAGGTTGCGGCAGTACTCGAGCAGATGTATGGTAGACTGCGGGAATCGCTCGCTGCTCGGTAGTGCCGATTGAATCTGACCGCCCCAGAACAAGTCCGAAGACAGAATGTGTAAGTTTCCATAAGCTTGGTGATTCAACGACAGCCGGTGCATGTCCGGTAACGCATGAAAACATCGCTCTATCATGGAGGTTCTCAGCTGCTCGGTGCACGGGTTCCACAAATTCGGGTTTCCATATGAGGCGACGTAGGGTTTTGTCATCTCGACCGTGCCTGTGAAGAGCCAGGCTTCCGCAGATGGAAAGTGTGCGATAGCAACGAGAGTGGACAGTTCCCTCGCGCGAGCCGCCTCGTCGAAAATGACCAGCCGTGGATGGAAGTGTTGCGCGAGCTTGGCAGCACCAACTGGTGTCGTAACTAAAAAAGAACATTGACGAGGAGATTGGACGCTGATACCGGAGTAGTGAAGACAATGTGTACCAGGGCCAGTTGCGTGAGGAGCAGGCGGCGGGCCTCGCAGTGGAAGCGGTCCTCGGCTCGCTCGTAGGTGCCCATGATGTGAGAAGGACAAATATATTAACAGAGAAAAATATAAAAGAGTGTTTCGGTGTCGCCACCGAGCCCGTCTGTCCCCGTGTAAATAGATGGAGAGAAAAAAATAAAAATAAAAAGAACATTACGGTGTCGCCACCGAAGCCCACTCCCACCCGCATACAGGAAAAATAAAAAATAAAAGAGCATTGTGGTGTCGCCACCCAACCCCTTTCCTCTCCATGCACAGACATACATGAAAAATAAAAAATAAAGAATAGATGTCGGTGTCGCCACCGATCCACCCCAATCGCTGCCCTTTCGAAAGAAGAAAGAAAATAAAAGAGCATTTCGGTGTCGCCACCGCACAACCCCCATCCACCGCACTCTATCCAACCAGGAAAGAAAAAAAATATGAAGAGAATCACAAGCCCCGTGTCTTTGGCAAAGGCAACTGCTTCTCTTGCTCCGCAACCCTTGGCCGCACTTCCTCGAATCTGCCTCTCATCGTGTTCATCTCGAGCTTCGCGTACAGGGATATAGGCTTCTCCTCCTCTGGCTTTGCCCATTCGTCAGGAAATGGGGGAAGTTGGTGCTTCTCACCGCCTTTCGTGACAAATGTGATGGGGCCCGGGCTGTTCCAGTTTAATGGTATGACGTCGGAAGGGTTAATACAACGTCCGTGGCCTTGCCAGGAGGCGAACTCATCGTATTGACCCCAGCCTAGTCCAACCCGGCTGGCTATATGCTGGATAGCATGGCCGCGGGATGTTGCTGACCGTATATCCCTGCCAGTCCTGGAGGGTGGCCGGAAGCTGCTCAGGTGCGAAATGTTGTCGGCGTCTGTAAGGCCTCCAGGCGCGTCGCCGAGGAGCTCACCGGGGGTGACATCAATACCCTGGGCCTTGAGCAACATCATCCCACGCGGGAAGAATTTCTTGACATGGTGCGGGTCCCATGGCTCCTGGCGGTTCGGCGTGTTGCTTGGAGGAGGGCACCTGCGCTTGTCCTTGTCTGTGTCCGGGTCGGTACGACGGTCGCGTGGGATGACAAGCCTCCAACCCTCTTTGATGGCAGAGTCCAGCATCTCCCGGTCGATGTTCTTGGAGAGCCAGGGGGTTTTGACACCATCGCCCTTTACGACGGCCACATAAAAAACGCGGTCGTGAGCGCTTGGAGGTGTCCTTGGTGGCTGGGCCTGGCGCGGGAAGAATATGGGGTCGTCACCGTCCATGCCCATGTTGACGCCCCAGCTGATTCCAGCCTGGTGTTGGGCCTTCGCGAGATCCCGATAGAAGGTGTAGACGCTGCGTTTCGCTGCGTCAAACGGATTCTCATCAGTCACCTCCCATTTGCCCACTGGGGGGTCCATAGGAGGCGGGCACGACGGAGCTGGTGAAGCCCGCGGAGCAGATTGGGCTGGGGCCGGCTTGGAGGGAGCTGGTGAGGCCCGCGGAGGAGATTTGGCCGGTGGCGCCTGACTGCGGCGCGGGCTGGGAGCAGCGGGAGGGGTGTTGTCCCGACGCGAGTCGTACTCGGCCTTCTGCTCAGCGTCCATCAAGAATTCATGGGCGTTGTTGATGACCTTGAACTTCTCCTCGTACTCCTCTTTCTTGGCTGGGTCATTCACCTTGTCGGGGTGATAGACAAGGGCTGTGGATACATTGATCAGCGAACTGGCCGATATTTGCATAGAGGACAAGCATACCAAGCTTTCTGTACTGCTTCTTGATGACATTGGTGTCATCAACTCGACCCGGCAGCTCCAGGTCGGCGTAGTAGTCGCGCTCTTGTGGCGGGGGCGCGATGGGCTCAGGCTCAGGAGAGGGTGCCCGAGGAGGCGGGGACGGAGCTCGAGGAGGGGGAGACGGGGCCCGAGGAGGAGGGTCGGCAGAGCCAGATGCCCGCGGTCTTGCCGCATTCAGTTCATCCTGTGATGGCTGCAGAGCCCCTGGTTTGGTCTGATGATTGTTATTAGATGCTATTTGAGCTCAACAGCCTTCCAGGGTGTCTCTAGGCCAGATGAGGGTATACTGAAACTGAGAGCAACTTTCCCAGGTAGCCAGGGGAGCCAGCAGGCGAGGAGAATAGTGAGGCGAACATACCACGGGCCTGACCTTCAAGGTCCTGTTCCATCTGGGCAAGCCATCCAGCCTGGCCCAGGCCCGGACAGCAAGCTCCCGCGTCCGAAACTGTACGAAGCAGAAGCCGCGGTGCTGGGCGTTGGGCGGCGTGCGGGTATCCCAAAAAAGCCGGAATTCATTTTGGCCGATTCCCACATCGACCAGGAGCCTTGCTACCTCAATCTTGCTAACCTGTTCATAGATTTCGCCCAGGAAGAAAGACTGTGGTGCGGCCGAGGCAGGGAACTCTGGGAGGCGCAGGTTGAACATCTGGAAGGGGAGGGAATGGTTAGCGCAATTAGTCAGGACTAGATAGTATGATACGAGACATATGTCAGTGTAGAGTTGATCCAATACGATTGTGAAAGTCGTGACTGGTGTGTAGGAAAAATATGTGAAGCTCTGAGTGATGACACCGCCACAACGCGTCAGGACGCGCGCAGTATGTTTAGCGCCAGGACAGCTTGATGACGAGGAACTGAGGGATTGATACAATACGTACTTTGATTCTTTTGAGAACCGGCAGGGTGGCGCAAGCGTAATATGTGATTTGGGCTGCAGTGGGCTTCTTGTTTGACTTGCGATATTTTGTTGTCCGGTGGAGAGCTATCAGTTTGCACTTGTGCGAGAGCTTCCACCTTTTATCCAGTTGCATGCAAATTTCGACCCCTCCACTAGCTCAACTTTACCTGGGAAAACATATCAAAAGTAGGACTGTTCGTTCTCGACCACCCCAGCTCAATTCTACCATCACACAGCACAACACAACACAACACAACACAGCACAGCACAACACAGCAAAGCAAAGCAAAGCAAAGCACAGCACAGCACAGCACAGCACAGTACAGCACAGAACACCACGATGTGAGTCAATACTGCGCGCCGTCTATCATATATCATACTGAGAATTGCAGATTCAAAATGGCGCCCACCATCCCCGTCCTCGACAGCCGCTTCAAGCGCAATAAGGTCACTATGGCCCAGATCAACGACTTCGAGAACGCGGCCATGAATGGTCTTCGACCAGACCGTCGGCCGTTCAGTCCCAAGTACCGGGAGCTCCTGGTTGGCCGTCGTGCGCGCCCCGTGGCCAAGGACACGGGAAAGATCCTGGCCGCCCTGCAGGCCCATCAGACAGTTGTGGTGGCCAGCCCGACTGGGTCTGGCAAGACCACCGAGATCCCGCAGGTCGCCATGTTCAATGAGTTCGGGTCCCAGTTGCTGGTGGCCTGTACGCAGCCGAGACGTCTCGCCGCCACCTCGGTGGCACAATTCGTCGCTCAGCAGAGGGACGTCGAGGTCGGGGAGGAGGTCGGGTACAAGGTGCGGTTCGACAATAAGACCACGCCTGACAAGACCCGTCTTCAATACATGACAGACGGTATGCTCCTCCAGGAGATCCAGTCCGACCACATTCTTTCGAAGTACGGCTGCATCATCATCGACGAGGCCCACGAGCGATCCCTTTCCACCGACCTCCTCCTCCCCCTCGTGCGCGTGGCCCTGGGTAAGCGCAGGGACTTAAAGCTCATCATCATGTCGGCGACCATCGACGCGATGAAGTTCCGCATGTTCTTCAAGGGCCCCGACGACACGCCTGCGCCGTACCTCGAGATCGGTGGTGCCTCCCACCCGGTCAAACTCTGGTGGAACCAGTCAGCCAACGACATAAACGACTATGTCGACGGGACTGTGTGGGCGGTGGCCGACTTCCACAAGACCAACCCCCTCAATGGTGACATTTTGGCCTTCCTGCCCGGGGAAGATGACATTGGCGCGGTGGCCAAGGCTCTGGCCCATCTCTTCCCTGATGACCTGCAGGTCATACCCG
This sequence comes from Diaporthe sp. NJD1, assembly GCA_013842865.1. Taxonomy (NCBI): domain Eukaryota; kingdom Fungi; phylum Ascomycota; class Sordariomycetes; order Diaporthales; family Diaporthaceae; genus Diaporthe; species Diaporthe sp. NJD1. The sequence continues at coordinate 179,136 of JACDXY010000014.1, read as the reverse complement.
TTTACTCGCTGCTTTCCGATCAGAAGCAGCAAGAGGTATTTAAGACGGTAGAGGGAAAGAGGAAGGTCGTCCTCGCCACCAACATTGCGGAGACCAGTCTCACCATCGACGGCATCGTTTGCGTTATCGACTGTGGAAAGTCGAAGCAAACCTCCTTTGAGCCTCGAATGCGTGCCGAGAAGCTGGACCCGCTGCCAATATCAAGGGCTTCCGCCATGCAGCGACTCGGTCGAGCTGGACGAACTGCGCCCGGCCAATGCTATCGTCTCTACACCGAGTCGGCGTGGAACACCACCATGGAGATGTCGACCGTCCCAGAGATCAAGCGGTCCGACCTGACCGAGGTAGTCCTCCGGCTCATGGCCATGGGCTACGGCTCAACCAGTGCTGTCTGGACCTTTGGGTTTGTCGACCGACCCGACCCAGAGGTTTTTTACGCTGCATTCGGGGATCTGGAGGCGATGTAAGCAATCTTCGTTCCCTTTTGTGCAACGACCTCCAAATTGTTTCATTGACTAACATAATCCGTTTGTTTTCATTAGGGGCTACCTGGACGACAAGGGCCTGGTCAACAAGGCCCTGGCAACTCAGGCGGTCCAGTTCCCTATTTACCCCGGTTGGTACCAGGCAATTCGGAAGGCCAACGAGCTCAAGTGCATAGATGCGGTGGTGTCTATTGCTGCTGTGATGAGCACGCAGGCGTCTATCTTCTTCCGGTCCAAGAGCCTTAGGGTCGCTGCCGACGAAGTCTGCCACCAGTTCTGGCACCCCCTCTCGGACCACCTGGCATGTCTCAACGCATTCAATGCGTATAAGCAAGCCAGACAAGAAGGCCACGACATGTCCCGGTGGTGCCGTGACAACTTCATCAACTACAAGTCGGTACAGGAGGCGCTCCAGCTCGAAAATCAGCTGATCAGCATTTGCATACGCGTGGGGATGAAGCCCTCCTTTGCCAGGTTTACCGTTGAGGACGACTGCACCAACGTCCGCAAAGCCATTGCGTTTGGCTTCTGTCACCGGGTTGCAATCGTTACGGACCCCACGAACGGCAACTACATGCAGTCGCATTACCCATGGGATGGGCTGTTGGCCGCTGACAGCTGTCTCACTGGATTCAAAGACACGGCCACCAGTGAGGAGACTAGCCAGTTCGAGTGGATAGTCTACGACAAGTTCACCCAGACTCTCAGTGGCAAGACTTTCTTCCAGTCCGCCACTGTCATAGACGTGGATTGGTTGATTGTAAGTAGTCCTACTCCCATGCCAACATAATCATCTTGGATCGAGCCGCTAACAAACGCAATGTAGGACCTCCCGCACTTCCATGAGGACCACATCCCTGCGCTGTCCACCAATGCCAAAAAGATGCAGCGAGTCGCTGAATCTCTCCAAAGGGCAAGGGCACAACGGGCAGGCAAGGACTAAGCGACTGCATGCTTCAGAGCTTACTCTATCCTTTTTTCTTCTTTCCGGTGGGGTGGATGGGTGGAGCGGGGAGGTTGGGTGGCGACACCACAATTCTCTTATTTTTTATTTTTTATTTTTCTGTATGCTTGGTCGGGGCGGGAGGTTGGGTGGCGACACCACAATTCTCTTATTTTTTATTTTTCTGTATGCTTGGTCGGGGCGGGAGGTTGGGTGGCGACACCACAATTCTCTTATTTTTTATTTTTTATTTTTCTGTATGCTTGGTCGGGGCGGGAGGTTGGGTGGCGACACCACAATTCTCTTATTTTTTATTTTTTATTTTTCTGTATGCTTGGTCGGGGCGGGAGGTTGGGTGGCGACACCACAATTCTCTTATTTTTATTTTTTATTTGCTATTCACGAATAAAAGATAGAACAGAGGAAACTTCGGTGGCGACACCAATTTATTTATTTTTTTCATATCGTTCTATTATCGCCTAGTCTTATAATGTGACACTGACGGCATGCACAACTTTCAGAACAGACTCTCGAAGAACCCAAATCGATACCCTCACGAGGCTTTGGCGCACGCCTCCCATCCGCCCACAAAGCACGCCTCGAGCACATCCTCAAGCGGGATACCCGCCTTCCTCATGAACTCCATCTCCCGTACCCCTTCGCCGTGCGCGAATGTCCCTGTGTCCCCGCCAGCTGCGAACCTCACCCCCATGTTGAACGCCGTCTTGACCCTAGCTTGAACCTTCCTCATCTCCGCCCTGGACAGTGACGACGGGAGGGGATTGTGGTGACAGAGGCGGCTACGACCAGAGTGAAGGGGCTGGAAAAAAACGATGTTGATTGAGATGGGAGTCCACGCAGCGGCTTGTGTCCAGCCGCGGGAGGAAGATGCTTCATCGGCAAGGTCTATCGTGCTGACTTTCCCGGAGCAGAAGATTGCCCTCCGGCACTGGCGGCCGAAGAAAATCCATCGTGTTGCAACTGAGCAGTCTCTGTGTACCTATTAAGTCGGTTTCACTGACCAGACATTTCTCAACATATTGACTAAACACAGCTCGTCGACCTGACTGATCGAGGTGACACGATACGTACAGTAGCGGAATCTGTGCATACAGCCCCTGTTCGCTGTATTTGTTCCAATTCATCTCCTTAGCAAATTGTCGGTCGGGCCTAAGTTTGCTGAGAAATCGTCGTACTATGTGATTATGGCTCTGGCACCAACATATATCGCTGCCCCATGTCTCAGTCTTCAATCAAGGGCTGGGCCTTGAACAAAGTTGACTCGTGCAGAGCACTCAGCGATCTCCTCGATTTCATGGTCATCAAATTTAATTTAAACAAAGTCATCAGCCAGATAGATGGGCGTCGACTCATGAGACTGTGTATTATTCTTCAACCAAGGGTTACTAAATCGTCGAGCACTCTGCCTATATACTCTCCGTGTTCTGGTTTGTCTAGGTTATCTCAGACACGAGAAACAGCGCGGGCCAGTGACAGTTCATTGGAAATGCCGAGGATTGGGCTTCCCAGGCTGCTGTGCCTTCATCAGACCAGCGACGGCAATCTCTGGGGCATCAAAGCCACGGCTGCATTCGACGAGGCCACTAGGAACAGATGTTGTCTGGGCTGGGTTGCTTTAAACACCTTGGAGGTGCGTGCTCTGAGGCATCCGCACCAGCAACATATCGAGCCTCCGGAATTCTGGCGGTGATCTACGGGGATCGGGAGTTTTCAACCCGCAAAAGAGCCAATGGTGGTGATGATGTCGGATGAGCAGTGGGGGCTGAGGTCATGCTTGGGATCGAAACACTGATGGGCCGACCCAAAGGCTGAGACACATAGGATCTGGGCGTACGGGGTGCAACGTTGCACGGTGGGCGAAGCGACTGCAATGAATTGACTCTGAAGGGAGCTACAATACAACACCTAGCGGCCCTCCTCATTTTCCTTTCTACTCCCCCCCCCCTTGACCATCTGCCTCTTCCTTCTCCCTCTCCTTTTACTATTCTCTGTAACCTAAGCATCTTGATGGCATTTGGATAGAGCTCTTCGAGATGAGCCGATGGTATTTGGTACTCCGTCTGGTACGCCGGTGCGTCCTCTTAAGAAGAAGCACTTAGGGATGGTGCTTGAGGTGGCGAGACCGAGGCTCCAGGAGGCGGAAGGGCGGCTGGATGAAGCAGGTTAGCTGTTGGCGATTGTGTTTCCGCGCCCAGCTCATCTTGAGATGGCTGCTGCAGAGCCCCTAGTTTGTGCACAGACTTGACTTCTAAGAATCTGCTCCATCTGGGCAAACCTCTCAGCGTGGTCCAGGCCAGGAATGTGCACGCAAGATACCGCGTCCAAAACTCAACCCAACAGCAGCCGCGGTGATGGCATTCAAGCCTTTGGCGACTAGGAAGCTTGCCACTTTGGTCTTTTCGATCTTCTGCCGGATCTGCCCCAGGTAGATGGAGTGGGTTGCCGAGTGGGTTCTTGGGTGATGGACGGATCTGTCTGCACTGACGAGGCGATGCTGGCCAAGACGTTGTCACAGACATAGGTTTACCCCAGACCCGTGGCAGTGATTTATGGACGGCTGTGCCCGTTGCGATTCATGGATGCAAGGGCTTGTCAGTATCTATATAGCTGGCCACTGCGTCATGAAACTTTGTCCAAATCAGTATATATATATATAGGCGTGGCGGAGTACCAGGAATGATTTGTCACGGACGGTCCGCCATAATGATAGAGACCAGGGGAATTAGTAGTGACAACCCTATAGACTTGACATCATGTCCGGTCCTATTGTACGAAGAGGTAATGCTCTACTTTTCATGTCTACTTCGTCCACAGAACAATCACAATTGACATCTGGAGGATGTCTTCTATGTCGACAGGAGCAAGCTGCGCGTGTCCATGAGCGTACTGACAAGTATGTGAGCCGGTGCGTAACTATGCTGATAAAGGCGATTTCCGAGTGTCCAGTAACGACTCTATGAGTCAAACGCTTCAAGTGGGTATGAACTCCAACCAATCGAGCAGCCCATGTGTATTGAGAAGATTTCATTGGGGAATGCAATATAGGGGCCCGGAGGTGCGACCGCTGTGATATGGACTCAGTGATTGAGGCTGGCTGCGGACAACTGACGCAATGATGTGTACGTAAGAGAGACCATATTCCTTATATGGCTGTTATATCAACCTGAAGGCTTATTGTCATTTGCTATTTAGTTTTGCTTTCCCTGATTAAGGCGCCGCCGTGCTCGCACACATATTTGTCTTTGATACGCAGCCCTTAATCAAAACCACAAGGGATGCCGTCCAGGCTGAGTAGCGTGCAATTAAGGTGTAGAGTAAGAATGTATAAATTTATAGAGCACACATTCACCAGGTTGGAACCACGCGCGCAGCGACTACGTTGGGATCGAGTGATAACGCAGTCAATTAAAACTTCACTCTCCCGTCCCCAGCGCAACGCGTGCTGTAGGGATTGGCCGTCATCATTCCGCATTGGATTCGATCGGTGGATTTCGATTGATAGTTTATGATTCCTCTTCAAAGTTCAACGTGAATTACACTCTTGTTGCCCGCGGGTGCAATGGATCACTGCTCTTACGAGACAGGTTGAGTTTCCAAGTTCGGAGCAAAGTAGCCGCCATTTCCCGCCATGATTAGAATGTTTTGTTTTAGTATATGGTCTACCAATTAGGCGTAGAATGTGGTGTTTCCTATTTCTGAGGTCTTGTTTTCTCTGATAGACTTACTCGGGATCTTCCTCGGGTGAGGCAGTCTGCTATGCAGTGGGTACTTGGTGAGTGGTGCGCGTCTGGCGTCGCCTTGCAGGCAGAATTCTCGTGATCAATCTGAATGTCGCATACCGGAACATCAAGGATAACGAGAACCTGAATCTCGGATATGCTGAATCTTTTGCAGCAGAGAACGCCATTTAACCTGGCGCTGTTTAAAGGTTCTGTTGGCCAACAATGGGTTGCAACGGGAGAAACTGGCCAGTGAATAAGTATACGTCGTGCTGACTGCAACAATATTTAAGACTAGAATACATTAACACATTAGTCCCAGTTTCATTATTGTTACCCAATTCAACATACGACACTATCGATGCCGCAATTGCGAGGAGGGTGGCGATCGCTTGAGAGAGCGTCCAGAGCAGTCCACAGTGACCAATCACACGACCATAAAGTCACACCTTGGGGCTTAGTTCTCAGCTCTTCGATGGTGCATTAGTCTATAATCATGTTGAAAGGCAGTAAGGCCGCCAGTGTAGACGCGCCGGAGCGCCGCGGGATGTCGGACATGCATTTATCCCCATTCCGGCTGACACAGGAGACTTGAGCTGATGAGATTATGAAAGCAATGTATCGACGCAGATTGTTACACGTCCGCATCCTTCGGTCCCAGGTAATGGCCGCAACTACCTCGACTCAATGGTCGCCCAACAGCTGTGCGAGCCATTGGGCTCTTAATATCGTTTTTTTATTCGCTTGGAATGAGTACGGACTACTTTTCTGGGCTACAGGGGTTCTCCCTGTTATTGCCGGGACATCCATCGATGTAAGACGATTGGCCGAATTGTAACGAATGCCCTCTCATGATACATCAGCCCGTCCGGCCACTTCAGTTGCATTGTGGTGCTCGTCCATGAACGGGCAGAGCATGAACTCCGATAAACCAATTGTACTATTCAAGAACGAGCTGTCAATCCATTTTCACAGACGACATTAGATTCTTAATATTCTATTTGCCTACTCGTCGCGTATAAGCGTATAGGCAGGCCAGACTTCGTGTTCCGGTCTCCGGTGACGGACATGTGGTGGTCATCCTCCGTCCACCCCTTTCCATGACATGCATCTGATGATGGCGACACCGTCGTGCAGTGATTAATTCATACAGGATGTCATGTTCATCTTTTACGAAGATTGCATCAATTATTTCTATCCAGGGGAATTGACTCCAGAGATGGTACTCCGCCTGCGGCAGAGGTCGCACCCGTCGAGGGAAGGAACGACATCGAGGGAAGGAGCGACTGGCAGCTCCCAGACGGCCTGGATGACGCACCCACTGGATTCTGACTTTGCGAAATTTCTCTCTTGATGGACAAGACCGCCAGATCACCAAAAGCCTCAAATAATTTACGAGATATTTAATTCACCATTTTCTTTCAAGATGACGCCTCTCAATGAGATTTCTGGCAATGCCCGTGTGACACGCAGCAGCGCCCGCGCCCAGAAGGGCCATGCAGCCCTTCAAAGGGAACAATCCTTGGCCTCCGGCCAACCTACCCAGCCCTCCCGTTCGCGCAAGAGGAAGGCCCCCGTTGAGCCAGAGTCCGAGTCGGACTATATTGATGATGCTGATCTCGAGGTGGCGGACGACTCAGGTTCCGACTTTGAACCAGAGGACTTGTCTCATGAGGAGTGAGTTTGAGCTGCCTCTCCTGCAGAAAGAGATATGCGCTGAGAATTGATAGCGAGCTCTTGAACGAGCTCTTTGAGTTCGATGAGGAGCCCGAGGAAGACGAGCTCGAGGCCGACACCGCTATCCTCGAGGGCGAGCTCGAGATCCCCGACTCCGATGCCGACGATGACGAGCCCTCTGCCGAGCTGCCCTTCTACACTATCGTGGAGCCCTCGGCGTACAAAGCGAGTCTTGATCACGCCAATCGGTACCGCAGTGTCTTCACAGCCACGGTCAAGGCACTCAAGGAAGCATCAGCCAAGCTCTCGGAGAAATGCGGAGGTTTTTCAGCAATGCATGGCCTCAACAAAGGACGCTCTCTGCCAATCCATCCGTCATGGGCAATCAAGTTCATAAATTGCGACCCAGACGTGATGACAACTCGCGCATTGGAGGATGTCCCCGGTCGGACATTGTCAATTCTTGGAGATCCGGACCTCAACTCTGGAAATTGGGCGGCCAAGTTACGCAATCTGCCCAAGGTCTCCGAAGATGCTCGTGAATTTTACACGGGCGAATATATTGACATTGTGGATCGTCGCTGGCTCAAGCCCAGCCCTGATGGTCAATATACAGCTGGCCAAATCGAGACGAGACCATACAAGGGGGGCACGGCGGCTGCCAAGCAACCCGGCTTCAGAATCCAAAGTCATCGGCAGTACTTGAGAAGAACGCTTCCCTCGGTTGAAGCATCTTATGCCAAGTTAAAGAGGAATGTCCCATATCATTATCAATTTGGGTGCCAGGCAGCCCCATCCAAAGACGGACCAGCCTACCAGTGCCAATCTGACTTTCGGTCCCTGGGCCATATATCTGACACGACGCAAGCCTCAAAGACGGTCTGGGCTTGGCTACGGGAGCTTGTTAATCAAATCATCTTGAATATGCTTCCCGGCTTGAACTCGCCTACCCTCAATTGTCATTTGACGACAGAGACCAAACAGCTGGTACGGGATATCCGCCAAAAGCTTGAGGCCGAGCTTGGTCAGCTTCCTGACCTATCCGATGTCACCCTGAACCGGGGGTGTTGCATGATGGAATCGGCAAGACTTGGCACAAGTAATACACGGAAAACCTGTGTTAAATGCCCTAAGCCGTTTACTCCAGGTTCCTTTGCGTGTAAAAAGGGAGTGTCGTGGGGTGACTCGTTCAAGTTATATGAGCCCGGCAACCCCCTTGGTGGAGTCATCTGCGGTGCCTGTCTCGACGCCTACCCACCACCGGGCCAGAAGTTCTGTCGAACTTGCAGACGCTATGTGCCCTCGGCGGCATTCGGGGGGTTTGCAGCATGTGGAAGCTGTCGCAAAAGGGGCCGCAAATACGCCCGAAAATCTAAGCGAAAGCTCAACAAGACAACGCTGCCAGGATCCCATGAAGTCCCCTCGGAACCTGAGGAATCCGGTGACGACCTCGACTCCGATCTCAAAAGGGCTCATTTCACGGACGAGGAAAAGCAGATCGCCAAAGAAGGAATTGCTGCTGGTCTTTTCATCATCGAAATCGCCAAGGTGAGTTGACATCCCCCAGTTTGGTGAACCCTGCTGACATGATACGCAGAAACTCCCCAGGCGCAGCTACGATGTCGTCTCGACTTGGTTGAAGTCCACTTTCAACTACCACAAGGTCGAGAGGCCCAGGAACAACTGGACCGATGAAGAATTGAAGACTGTCATCAGAATGCACGCCGAAGGCAAGACAAATCCGCAAATTTCGGACGTGGGTTATATATCGCAGACATATTTAATAACCGACATGCTGATTCGTATAACAGGCTCTCGAAGGACGATCGCTGGCCAATGTTCAATACAAAGTGACGGCTATGCGCAAAAAAGGGCAATTGCCCCCATCAACGAGACAGTATCCCGAGGAAGACCGGGAAACCATGGTCAGGATGAACAACAATGGCAAGACACCCGAACAGATCGCAGAGGTATGTCCTATACTCCAATGCATTTGGAAATCGACATGCTTATTCCATCAACAGACTGTGGGATTGACAAGGGAGCAAGTCCTGCGGTTTCTCAAGCAAGAGGAGACGAAATCCGCCGCCAAAGGAACAAGCCAAAAAGCATGATCCTGAGGCATATTGCGCATGTCCCAACCTGAAAAGCGCTGTCCATCTTGTACGCCGAAGGCCCGAGAACGTCTGGTGGCGACACCAACACACTCTTCTATTTTTTATTTTTCACGACGAGGAACCTCCGGTGGCGACACTGAAACACCCTTCGACTTTTTATTTTTCACGACGAGGAACCTCCGGTGGCGACACCGAAACACCCTTCGACTTTTTATTTTTCACGACGAGGAACCTCCGGTGGCGACACCAAAGCACTCTTCTGTTTTTTATTTTTTCATGGGATTGAGGGACTCGGTGGCGACACCAAAACACTCTTCTATTTTTTATTTTTTCATGGGATTGAGGGACTCGGTGGCGACACCAAAGTGCTATTCTATTTTTTATTTTTCATGGAATTGGGCGACTCGGTGGCGACACCGAAACACTATTTTTTATATTTTTCTTTATAGTGATACAAATGACACAAGTATTTTGCCTGCAATGCGACGGTTCTCGGCTTGTCGACAGCATCGTCTATGCCGAAGTTAAACCCGGAGCTGCTGCTGCCGCCCCCACGGCTTTCACAGTATCCACGGCCTCCACGACCGCCACCAGTCGGGGAGTCATATAGATGCTGCTGAGCGTGAAGGCCGTTGGGTACCGGAGGATGACGGTCAACTGCTGCTAGATCCACGGACCCACTACCAGCACGTCTGCCACTGGCGTAAGGTCCACCAACCGAGATGTCAAGGTGACCAGGACTAAACCGGACTCCCATGGACGCGTACCCGCCGAGGGAACTTCGCCAGATGGTTTTACTTAACGAGCCTTGCGGGTCGCTGCTTCCGAAAAATGTATAAAAGGCGGTGACTATCAGAATAAACACGGGAGGGCCGGTTGCTAATGTTGCTTCCGCTGCCGATGCACACATGCCCGGCTCCGCCCGGGTGGCCTGAAAAAGCCTCCCCCGTTGCAAGTCGGGCCCGGACACAGCAGGACCCAGTGATCCGATGACTCCGGTGGCCACCTGAAGACATAGCTCGGCAAACCTGCCAGACAGCTTGCTTGAATAGTTCTGGTGTTTTGAGGGTGGGGGCTGCGGTTCCGTTGCTGTCGCTGTAGTCACTGACTCCAGCGCTGATGCAGCTGGGAATGACGCAGCTGAACGGTGTGATTATGCTCAGCCACGTCCCACTGGCTCAAATTCGGCATCAGTGCGTTATCATGCTTCACTGGACAACTCTCGGCACTGGCCCGAAACATGCATCTCGCATGGCACACTAGTACATACCTTCCCACCCAAATCTCTCCATCATTTTCTCAGCACCCAGAACGTCCTGGCCATGAAACTCCGGGAGGTGCTCGGGGGCCTCGTCATTGTCGAAGGGGTCCGTATACAAATAGGGCGGTATCATGTCGTGGGATGCCTTAAAGGCTGGATTCATTGCCGCAGCCACAAATCTGGTGCATCCACAGCGCAAGCCCGGACTGGGTTCGGCAGATCCATTGCGAAGCAAGTTTGGCCGGGGAAAGAGAGATCGGAGCTCTGATGCATGGAACGTCCTACTTAAGGTTCACAGCTTTGGCCAGAGAGAGGAAGCGCGAGATCTCACCTCCACAATCATCGTCTGGGTCACCAAGCTGGCCGGTCGGCAGGTGCTGAGGACGGGAGCCGCGCTGTGCAAATACAGCCGGAGTTTCCGTGCTCCTAGGCGCGTTCTTCTCGTGCGATGGTTGGCCGACTTGCCCCCAGTGGTGTCAACCACGCCGCCGACAGGGGCAACCCCTGGCGCGCGCTGCTCTGCCTTGCCCCAGGTATCGAAAGCCGTGATTTTCAGGCATTCCTGACTGAAGGGAAGCTAGGTCAGAATCTCATGCGTTCCAACATCAAATTAATCCAGAAGTGCCCTTGCTAGGTATTGTGCATCTTCAGCGAACCCATCATTCCTCAGCTCCTCAATCTTGATCTCAGCTGCCCAATGCTAGGGCTGATATTGGTCCGAAAACTTCATTCAGTCCTTCGCCATCTGACCGCGTAAGCGCTGTATACGCTCAAACCGCTTCACTCTGATCTGATAAAATCCGAACCTGAGCTGAAATTCTATTCCATCACAAGACGACCTAAGTAGATATATAATAGAATGCCGCGGGGGCGCCGGCACAGTGTCTTAGTCCAACGCGAGCTCGTAGACGAACGGCAAACGTGGCCTCTCCACTACCGCTAGCTTTCCACGGACCGCAGGGCTGGGTCTTGCTGACCCCCCTTCACAACTCGCTTCATAGTCTCCCAGGAGGAACATATTGTAAGGTGCACCCTATTTACAGAGGCTGCACTGCATCCACGGTTAACCTTGTTCATAGACCGTAATGGTGTTGGTTCTGAGAGCAGCGGACCTGAGGCGAGCGAAGAAGGATTCGTTTACGGTGACGTCCTGGCTGTTCTGGTTGCGAACTTCCACCTCAGTCGTACTAATCGGTTTTTTTTTTGTCTCGTTCTTAGTGGCGGTGGGAAGGGCTTTCCCTCGCTCATCAGTCATTTATATCTTTTTGACCAGGCCGAAGGCGACATTGTGCTTCCTAGCTAAGTGCGTCGGCGTCCGGCGAGGTCCATATACGGTCGACGACACATCCGGTTGAGAGTTGGTTCATTCACGAACTGCGGCCTCAGACCTTGCTGTAGCCTTGGGATTGAAAGCTCCCGATGGCATAGCTGTATAAAGACGTCTGTGCTTGATAAGGGCCTTCTCATATGTCCACAGGATTTAGAAGACCACGGGACAGGGAGTACCCCTCCTCACTCAGTGCTCCGATGAGTGTCCCCTTTTCAACCACCCCTGAGCCCTTGATACCTCAGCAGATGATTATTTAGGGACTGGGACCGACATTTCCTCTTCCTTTTTACAGACACAGTGGTATTCATTATTACGACTCCCCCAGAGACGATGCTGTATGTGATACACTACATGTAGCCTTGCGTTACTTGAGATGCCTCCTATTCGTCACCCTGAGTCTCTAGAGGCTGGAATGAAGGCCCATTCTCGAGTCTCCTCGGCTAGATCGTGCGCGCTGATGCGAGACCCCACCTCTTCGAGCATCTGCTTCACAAGTCTTCGGATGTTCCCGCCTTGGGAACCCCCTTGATCAAGGATGAAATCCTCCAACTCGTCTTGCAGGCGGCTTACGTTCTTGAGCTACTCCAACTTGCGGTTAAGCGGTGATGACCCGTGGCGGGCCGCCGGAATCTCAGCAATCCACCAATTTGGCTCACTCCTCTCTGGCAACCTTAGGCGACACAGAAGGTACAGCATCACCACTCCCAAGGACCATATATCGGCAGGGAGGCCTCGCTCGCCTCCTACCCATTCAGGAGGCACATACCATGGCCGGCCACCACTTCGGGATCCCGGGCTGTCAGTAGCCCTACTTTCACCGAAGTCAATAAGACCTGCACCAGCCCTCATCGGTCCGCCGCTGGCAGACCTTGTGCCCCCACGAGTATACGGGATGTTTTTCGGGGCAATTTCATTATGCACAATGCACTACTCTATCAGATACGAAAATTCACCGACCATATCCGCCGCGACGACGCAGGCATCACTACAATTGCCCTTGAACTAGTCGGCCTGGGGTCCAGCGAGGATGCGCCAGTGGGCATCAGCAAGATCCTGTGAATTTTTATGCTCCGTCATCAGGGAGAGCAGCCATGTGTCAAAAGCGACCAGACTGGCAATGCATGGCTATAAGTACAGCCTCGGATTAGCTGGAAATATTGGGCTGGCAGGCATTGCAGGGTGGAGACATACGTGTCGAAGCTTGTCATGCGTGCTAACTTCTCGTTGTCAATGCAACATGTCGTTGGCAATCGTCGAGAATGTCTGGTCCCCCAGCTTCGTCATCTTCACAGTCACGACCTCGGCCCGTGGTGACCCATCGCGGGTTACGGCCTTGAAGACCCGGAAATCTAACCTGCTTGAGAATCTATCGAGGTACTTAATTGAATATTCGATTCTGCCTGTCACTTCATCAACGATATTCAGGGTCTGGTTTCGCGTAAGATCTAAGGGTCCAAGGCCTGTACTTCTGACCTGGCAGGATATTGTCTTCACCAATGCTTCCAAGGCTTCCTTCTGCGGAGACCGACACCGTAGCCCTGGCACTAGCACTATGGCCTTGCTGCCCTTAATCCTTTTCGACGGGGAAGCCTAGCCAGCTGCTCTCTTCGTAGTCTCCTGCTGGATGACGATGCGGTACCAACGAGGTCAGAGGCGGAAATCGATTGAGGTTCTGTCAAAGCAGATCCTCCAACATCCCGGGTAAATGGTAGCAAAGTCATCAGGCTCAATGTCGAAGACGCTGAGCTGATTCAGTATGCTCTGCACGTAAATAATACCACTTATACGGTTATACAAGAGCGCATCATCACCATGAGGGATAAATAATATAGTAAACTTGGGATTTAGATAGCTGTAATCGCAGCTGAGCTGTGGTGGAGCTATGTTTGGCACCAAGGACCCTAGCTGCGAGCTGATACCCAGAGTCTATGTAGGTCTATTGGACCCATTCCTCAACATTGTCTGGTATGATAATTGGCTTCTAATCATCGGGTTGAAGGAAGACTAGTCGAATCCTGGGTTGGCAGTCAAGGTTAAGTTATTCAATGCCCAGATTCTCCTGTAGCTGGGCCCTGTAATCATCAAATTATTTGAGACCCGGCTCCAAGAATACCCCGGAAACCGAGGCTTGGTCCGGTTTGGGTGGAGATAGCTGGTCTTCTTTTGTTGAAGGGAGTATAGCAAAGATATCTCTCGGCGGGGGTTTCCTCGGATCGATAGGTATAGTGGCTGTTTATAAGAAGGCACGAGGACATCGTACGCTTCGGATATCAATTATATAGAAGTCGACCTAGTGTTTATTTTATCACTGCCTTGTTCACCACTTCGAGGTATTCCCCTCACTCTTCGCAAAAACGGGGTCTATTAGGGATACCCAGGTATCTATCCACCTCGTACCGCCTGATGACGGGCGTTAGGGCAGCAAGGGAGGGCCTGCATTCTGGAGTCCGGATATCCGTGCCGCAGCGGTTTTGCCGCGTCCCCAACTACTCAACATTCCTTCCTGAAAACGTCATCTTCAACACCACTTCTTACCACCACACCACCATGGAGTGTAATTCATAAGCTGGTGACCCGCCTGCTGACTACTTTTTGCATCCTCGCGAGCATCACTGGCCGGCCTGGAAAGTTAGCGTGGAGATGAACGAGCTGTTTACGACGCTGGCCCAACAATATAACGTCATTACCTCAAAGACATATCATCTGCTAGCCATATTGCTTCTGATCGGGAAGAGCTCTTAGCCATTCTCCAATAGCAAAAGGAGCTGCGCGAGAAAGAGCTGCAGGACCTATGGGCCCAATCCTTTCGCCAGATCTGTCAGGGGGCAGACCTCATCAGCGACGACTTATGGCCGAATGCGATGCACATCTACCACTACAACTCATTTCGATACCCTGGTTCGACTTTTTGCCGCCTTCGTTCCTACGCGGGAAGACGGATCATTACCGAGTCCTCAAGCCTCGAGCACTACCTCCGGAAAACAGCCACCGCTTGCGCGGCTCAAGACCTCCCCCGACCCGTCCGAAAGACCAATGACACCGGGTCGATCCACCGAGCCGTTAATAGCGCCAGAAGACTCAGCAGGACAACGAAATCAGGCGACACGGATCACAGCGCCGAAGCTTTGCAGCAAGCCGGCAAGCAAGATAAACGCTGGAGTGCAGAATCACAGGCAAACACGGCGGCCCTGAGACGTAGCAGGAGCCTCCAAGAACAGGCACGGAATACAAAAGTCGGCGCTAGACGTTCTCTGGATGCCCGGTTTCATTTAAAAGGCTCTGGGGACATAGCGACAAGGGCCTCACATAAGAGTCGACAGCTTGCCAGATAACCTTACTCAGGTGGAGTTGTTTAGCAGGACCAGGCGTTTTGGTGTTTAGTATATAAGATCTTGCATCGCGCATCATGAAACGCGGTAATAGGAATGAGTAATATTCTAACAGCAGATCACCCACGATACCCTCGTCTTATAGGTATAGCGTGGAGGTGGTATGATATCTTAATCAGGCGGTTTCAGGTATATAGTCTTATACAATATATCATTCTCGGCGACATCTTGCCCACACGGAGCCAGCCTTATCGGTCTCAATGTATATTGGCCCACTAATCAGCGAGAACCGGCCCAGATCCCTGTCTTCCCGATCATATCAAGAAACCCCGGCCCTCACGCGCACTTGGGCACAGCGTGAAAACATTAACCTTACCCAGGTTGCTTCTCTATCTACAGGCTGATGGGATGGGTGATAACGGGTCATACAAACGGCAAAGCATAGGGGCAATAACGCCGCCTTTTATGGTATCGTATACTAGTCTTTTCAAGCCCCCAGCCGAATTTTCAAGTTCACCAGTACTCACATATTTTATATATAGTGGCGCTCTTGGGCTTGACTTCGGCGCATACAACTTTAAAGTTATTCTAGCTGTCAAGCCATCCCCAGTTTCACTGCCCGAGATCTACCGAGTCATGGTGTGAAGATCTAATAAGGCAAATCCTACTGCGTTAGAAATCTACGATTTTTTTGCATTCGCAGCATTAAAAGATGACGCTCGGCTGGCAGTGGATAATACAACTGTTAACAGGGACATCTGCATCCCATTGAAGACTATCTTCCTTTACATAGCTGGGATTCGTTGCAAAACATCATTAGATAACCTGCCAGGTTGCCTCTTTCTAATCTGAGAACCTGTTTGAGACAGGGACACTAATCTTAGCTGATACAGGATATAAAGAATTCCTTGATGCTATTCATAACGGGTTGAGCGAAGAGGTCATGAGTGGGGCACTATGGGCTCACTTCACGTGGCTCCGGGCAACACGCCAGGCAGCATCAAATTCTCCAATTACGGAAACTTGGTGAAGACTTTGTGATTGTGGTCTCAGACGGCAGCTTCAACAGCCTCGGGTTCCGCAGGAGAACCAAATTCACGATTTGCATGGCAATATCTGAGGATGATCCGAGGTACGGCACGAAGATGAAGACAATCTTCCTGGCAGATCATGAGACATTTTCGTGAGCCTGGCATGATCTTTCTCCAGTTAAGAAATACTGACAAGATAAGGATCTCGGGAGTATCAGCGCGTGCTGCTCTCGCCGCACAGACCAGCTGTGATCTCCGTTCTGCGAGGCTCGGCCGTTGGGGTGCAGAAGGTTGATCACCGTACGCGCAGGCTTAGCAAAGCCGATCACCACGGCAGCTTCTTATTTAGCCTGGAATGTGGGTCACCGGACCCCATCTATATAAACAAGCGAGCACCCCGGAAGAAGACGGCGAGAGAGTATCCCTCATCTGTGACCCGAACTACAGCTGTGAGGGCCTCGGGAGACAACCGCTTCGCATTGGCGACCCAGAAGACGTTCTGAATGGGCTGTTGGGGACCTACCATCTGGGCTGCCCAGGTGTTTGCTTCTCCGTCAGTAGCTCGCCACTCATCGACATCGGAAATGATTATGAGGGGGACTTTCTAGAGGAAACGGCCATCGACAGTGTGAGGTTCATACTCGGCTGTTGTAAGGTATCCGCATCGAATCGGGCGCCTCTCAAACACCGCCTAGATTCCAAATAAATACTGGAGATAAAGGCGGACCCATTTACCAGGCTGCTCAGAGTGCGGCCACTCTGTCAGCTCCCATACTGGTGCAAATATCACGGCGATGAGGTGAGAATACAAGCCACCCAGTGTGGGACTTGCAGCTGGACTGCCTGTTGGCAGTACTTCTTGACCTCTACGGACGACACCCACCCACAGGATCACGAGGTCGAGGCAATGGATGTGCCATGAGGTGGAGAACTTTATCTGTGGGTCGCGAAGCCAGTGATGAGGGCGCCAGAACGCCGATAGAGTCACCTTCGTGTGGATGGCATGAGACTGGGAGGCAGCGAAAACACAATGGAAGATGCATGCTAATGGTCGAGTCGGATTCTCTTGCCTATGCTGCGTCGATAGTATTTATTTCCATAAACTTGATGCAAGCCGCTGTTAATCCATTATTGATTTAGCTGAGAATTGAAAACTAATAATACAGTTTAAAAGCAGGGACGACCTGTCCTTTCTAGGCCTACAGGACGCGCCCTTTAATTAACGACGTTTGAATCTTTAAAGACTGTTTTTCGTCTGTATGCGTCTGTTGCTAGGCGAGAATGTAACAGGGCAGGGAGATTCAGCATTATCTCCTGGATATGCCAGCTGGCGAGAGGGACGTAGTGCTAGAGGAGGGAACGGCGTGCGGGAGTGGTCAGAGCGTAGCGTGCACAGGAGTGGTGCACTCAGCTTGGGTCGCCTTGTAGGTGTTGAGCAGACAGCTTAAGTGCGCTTAGTCTTAATAGAGATAAAAAAGTCTGATAATGCCTGACGCTTGTACCTCGGGGCAGATAGCTTGTCTTCTGCCAGAAGGACGGCCGTGGGTGTCCCTATAAGCATGATGGGGCTGCCAAGCTCAGGAAATATGCAATCATTATAATCCGCGTAGGCTGCGTTATTTCCGTTAAGGCCTTTGAACATTACAGCTTCGGACAAGGCCATTGGTGCGACCGAAGCTTGATTGGCTAGGGGCGTCGGGGTTGGAGAGGCGGACATGTCGTCCTGATGCTCGGCTTCTCTATGCTTAGACTTAAACATGGCAGTTATAGCCTTCGACAAGACAACATTGGGGTTGGAAGGTATATTGATCTCTGGTCGTCCTATGGTTAGGTAGTTCTTTTTCTGCAGAGGTTATCAGCCGGGCCAGGATATGGAGGACCAGAAAACACTTACGGCTTGCTTGTATAAAGGACCCTATGTGACATTACCTTGTGTTATCTGAACAGTGGGCTTGGAATTATGTACAACATATCGACCCTTGTTTTTGTGTAAGATAACGAGGTGGACCTTGCACTTGTTGTCAAGAATAAGCTTGTGGACCTTGCGGAACACTATAACTTCTCACTTACCCTGCCGGGTTGTTAGGTTATAACGCTCCCTTGCAAGCCGCTCTTGGAATGTCTTTTGGTATGCAGGCTAGAACGACATAACGACCGCTTTAAAGGGAGTGGGCGAAAGGTCAAGGGGCAAGTAGATTATAGCCTTGGGCATTTGCTAGAGAATGCAAGGAAACATCTATACAGAGAGAGGAAAGAAAGGAACAAAATGCAATATCAATATTTTAAGAGGAGCACCTCAAGCATATGGTGTGTTGCTTTTGACAAAATAGGCCTGGATTTGCCCGATCGCCTGGTCAATCTTTAATGCACTTTGGTTTTATATCAAGCCGTTTATGCCGCCTGTAAACCAAGACTTAATGCATTTATCTATGCATGATATAGAAGGTGGGCTCGAAAAACGCACCACAAACACAGGACGTCGTCAATCAACCAAATGAGCTCTCACACAGGCAGCTGCCTCAGCCGTGTACGCTTGAGGAGGCAGCGCGAGCACGGCGAATAAACATTTGAGTTTGTTTATTGGAGCTGGGGCATGGACTCTGGTCTAAAGAATGAAACACCCTTGTCGCAGACCTGTTAGAAGCCGCATTAAATGCGACCCGTAATGAAGATTGTTGTGGTCTATCTTCACAGCTCCGCTGAAGTCAGAACTTAGATTTACATGAAGCCTTGGCTCCAAAGCTATTACTGCTTTGGATAATCGATTGCTGTTCCAAGCCATGACTGCTTACTGCAGCGCAAGGATCACAGTCGACCTCCTGTTTGCAGGTGAGGGACGAGTCTTGATCTTTTAGACGCCACGATTTATCGCACGCCACAATTCATTCCACGCCACGATTCCTCGACAAGATGGGTGTCCTCAGACGTCTTCACCGCTGCGCACTGGACAAAGACAGAGACCACTTATCAGGCTTCAAACACAGGCGCAGTACAGCACCAGACCCCTCTACGCATTCATTCCTGCAACTGATCCTGCCCGCAAGCAATTCAATTCTCACAACGCCTGACCTTGAAGGTGCTTGGGTATGCTGGGCCGTCTCTTCCCACATGGCCGGGCAGTATCATACTGCTGAGCAAACGACAGGGCTACTAATGATCTCAGTGGCCTGAATCTGCCCTGGAAGTTGTCAGGGGGACAGCCCAGAATTGGTCGAGACAGCGTTACATTGGGTAAGACACAGCAAACATCGACCAGCAGCGTGCAGCTCACGGTAACTATAGAGTATACCACGACCGTGCTTCGGGCTATCTTGCGGATACGACAAGGGTGGTGGCTGGCCACCCGCATGGGATTGACGCTGAACTCTATGTATTCAGACCCTTGTGAGCCACCTTAACCAATTGCCGCACCCATTCGAAACAGTATTTGCAAGCACCCCGGCCCAGGCGAAGCAGAGAAGGCGCGGCGATGAGCCGTGCGACCCGGATTTGCTGCACTTGACGGAGACATGCAGCTCTGGTGACCCTGGTGCATTTTGTTGACGTGTGACGTGCGTTGCATTGAGAGAGAGAAGAGGACCTGGGAACGGTCTCCAGGGCAAGCCCACGTTTATATACACATGAAGAGACAATGGCCTTGGGCGTCTTCCATCCACGATGTTCAACACATTTCTCATCCGCACTGCCACTAAGGCACCCGGACAGTCACGATGGAAGCCAAGTCAATTGAGTGCCAGCCCTGTGTTAAGACGGACCCGTGTGAGGCCGTCTCACTTGGAGACGTGACTCTTCTCTCAAGAAAGAGAAGGCGTGGCAGGAATCGAGCCGTGATGTCGCGAGCGCCCGCGAAGGCAACTGGAGTGCCCGACTGGCTGCCGAATGTCCGGCTGGACCTTAGCAACTTAACTCGATGGCTTTGTCGAGACATTCTCGAGGCAATCAAGTATTGTGATTAGTTTGTGAGCTTTGCCTTGGCAATCGAATCATACCATTCCCCGACGCAGAGTAAGATGGTGATCAAGTTCTATCTCTTCCTGTGCCCCCCAAGGCCTGACAGACCATTTTGCACACATAGCTGGGGCCGATGTGATACGCCAGCTCTTGTGCCACCCCCCTGAAACAACCGCGTCACGACATAAGGTGACCAAGACTGCAAAAGCCCTCTTTGCTGAGCTCGAAAGCTGGATAGGAGTACACAGCACGTGGCAGGAGGCCTTAAAGGCGTCGAAGAAGCGGGCGGACGTTATGAGACCCAGTCAGGGCAAGAAAAAGATGTCTAGCAAGGCGCCAGGGCTACACACGCCGGCAGGTAAGACGTCGTCTCAAATTGAGCCCAGGGAACTAGCATTAACCCCTTACTCGCAAGTCTGATAGCGATCCTAGTGATCGCATACCCTGAACCAGACTTAAAATTCAAGACATAGATTACGCGGCTGCAGATTGAATGAATGATCCTATAACCACGTAATAGCTTGAGCGTGCGCTAGGGCTTCTGGAAAGGCATCACGCCGAAGAACCCAAATACAGCATTCGTGCAGGAATGCGACTAGGGACAGACGACAAAGGTGAAGTTTCTTGCTGAGTATAACTAACTGTCTGGCAAGGACTTTATCACCTGCAGAAAAGACATACAACCCTTTATCAGCAACTGTATTTACCTAGATCCCCTCCTCAGAACACCTTTTGATGTCAAAAGCGCGGACAAGAGCTCTGAGGGCGAGGGCAGCGACGTCTATGCGTTTTAGCCCAATGATGAGACCATCGTGTTCCCCAGTACTGGACCTGACCCCAATGCCGGTGTCTTACAGGGTAGTGAGGGCGGCGACGATCTCCTCGACGTTAACTCATCGGAGGTAAAGCGCCTTGGTGAACACCACAACATGCCCGAGTCTAGTCTTTGAGAAGTGGAGGGGTGGCTGCTTGAAAAACTGGCAGGTGGCAGTGAGATCTTATTGGCCTGGTGTAAATTCTGGGAGGAAGAGATCGCCGGTGTCGATAATTACTAAGACCAGATGCTGGTTTGATTACTCTTTATACATAGCTTGGATCGAGTCGAAAAGCTCTTGCAGATGCTACAGCCTCTAGCAGACGGGTTCATGCTGTCAGATATGGCGGAGCATAACAGGCAGCACCTCTCACAGGACCCTGCCAAATCGAGCTTGGTGCTTGTCAAGCTTCCACGCTTTAACGCCTGGAATGACGCGGCCAACGGCCTTATTGGTATTGTCAGAGACGACTGTCAACATTTTGCAAGCTGGCAAGGTCTCCTAGCAAGGCTGGTCGATGATTAGCTCCTATTTTTTGCGTATTTTACAATGAAGTCTCCCTTCTTTAAATCCTGGAGGGCCCTTCTGGCCTTTAAGGCGCTCTATGCGCTCCATTGTGCTAGCGGTGCGTAAACCCCGTGATGACGGCTTACAAGTTGCAATTCTGGCGGTCGAAGAGAGATTTTGTCCTAGATGCCGAAGCAATCAAGCTGCTCAGGCTGAGGAAATGGCAGGTTCGCGCGATGAGTGTTCTGGGAGCAGATTGCCGCATTTTAAACGACTGGCAGTCGTCAGTCTTCCATCAGAAGGTCTCCCCCAGCCAGGAGCAGACAGGCCAGCGTATCATCGGTCTCCAAAAACTCAGGCCTAGGTGTGTGAAGCACAGCGCCCCATATCCAGAGGCCATCCGACAGAAGCACAACAGTCTTCACGAGCTCTTCGGCGAGGTCGAGAAACCACCCCTCGAGACATTATCACCGGCCGTCCCCATGATCCATCTCGAGCGTCGACCAAGTTCTACGTCGAGTCAACACGCCTCTCCCAGCGATGACCTGGGGGGGGGGGGGTGGCTGGTCTTGGTCGGTTCCAAGGGAAGTCACACTTCGCAGCAAAACGCTCCCGCAGTCCAAGTGCCGACGGGCGGACATCGAAGCTGCCCCGGCGCGCGGGCCTCCTCACGCGGAACGCCCTGGCAGAGGATCTGCAAGGGCTCAAGACGGACCTGCAGTCTCAGTTTGACAGCCTTAGGCAGGGCCTGCTACAACATGATGCAATACAGAAGGAATACACACTGGAGCTCACTTCTGCCACCGAGCGTCTTAAAGGCGATATTGGCGAGATTACGGCGTCCAAAACCCGCGTACTTAATGCCAGGATTGACGTGAAACTCGCCCGGCTTAAGGACGGTATCACCGGCGAAGTTGTAAATACACTGGAGAAGACTTCTACACTTGTGGTAAAGAGATGCGAGGCGGCCGAGGGCCTCTATAGAGCAATAGAGCAGAGTATTCCACAGCAGTACCACGACCTTGTCGGGCGGCTGGATGCTTTGGCAGGCTCACATAGTCCTGCCTTCAACAAGCTCGATTCTGCCATTGCTGCGCAAACTAAAGCTGCTCAGAAGCACAGCAGTACACTTAACGAAAGGCTGAGTGCCTTGGCCACCAGAATGGAGAGCCATATGGAAAAGGTAAACGACTTGGTTGCGAGGGGGCCCAGGCAGCAGTAACTGTTCCAGGACATCATAGTTTCCTTGCCCAGTGCCTAGCACCCCTGCAGTGGCAGTCAGATCAAGCGGCCTATGAGTAGGCATTAAACCGGGCTGGTTGGTACTACATCTATGTGCTGGGAGACCCTGATGATGGCTTTTTGAAGACCAGGACGCCTTCACAGCTGTTATCAAGGCATTCCCCACACTAGACCAGCACCATGTGAGTATGGCTATTGACCATGCACACTTGCAAGCATACGGCCAGGTGCTGCAGACAAATGTATCAGATGAAGCATGAGCTATCAAGTCTAAGCGTATGATTGAAGCAGTTGTAATTCATTCCATTGATATGAATATTATATCTGCCTGTTCAAATGTTGTTTAGTGGTGGTGCAGTTCCTGTGAATCAGCCACATGATCAGTAATATTTAAAGGGATGTCAGAGAAGGTACTTTAAGTACTCTGAAGATACATGCGGGGAAAGTAGCTGTCTGGCACACTAAGCGCTTTCAAGTTATCAGGATAACAGGGATCTACATTGCCAAAAGAAGGCAAGCACATACTGAAAATATAGGCGCGAATTGGTGCAGTGATATCTTTTGGTTGTTGTTTGTCTTGGCGCTGTATTGTTGTAAAAGGCCCTCATAATCATCGGTCATGGCAGCAGCTCTATTGCTAATCTAGTGCAATTTATTTCTCTGTCAAGGCTCTTCAGGGTTTATACGTTATAGCATGCGACCATGCACCAAATTCAGATACCTTTCAGAAACATGATTTAAATCGAAATGTTTGCGCTGATCTTTAGGCAATCCATCGGAAGGAGCAGCCTCAGCAGGATCTTGTTAAACAAGTCACAAGCCACGGCTCCTCAAGGGATTCTCGTCGACCTGTCAGACTTACGAGTACCCAGACGGAGCAGGTTAAAAGCCATCCTCGCTATATGAAGCTGAGCAAGGAGCTTGTCCGGCTTCTAAGGGGGAGTGCGCGGAGACAGACTATCAGCAAGGAACGTAATGCGCTACTCGCCATGCTTAAAAGGGCTGAGCTTCAAAAAGTCCGCGACGAATTTGATCGCAAGCAGGCGATCGAAGACATCAACTGCCAGGTAGATAGTCGAGGTTTTATCACAGCCAGACCTGACAGTAACGGCCACGATTCACATCCGACAAGCCCAGAGTAGCAGCGTATGCTCAACCTTCTTCAGACGCCCCTTCCGAACCACCTGGCTGCTATACATGCACGAAGGACTGATGCTATTCTTGCAATCGCCGCGTATTGTGGCATTAAAGAGCCCTTGGGCATCAGCAATCGGATGATGCACGCACAAGATCCACCCCTGCCTCCGGAGGTCACACTTACGGACCTTCTGGATCGTGCGCGCTCATATAGGGCATCTATCTTTAGCCAGGTTGGCGACGTACGGAGGTGTTTTGTTTGTATTGCAAAAGCACTTACCCTGACGCCGAACCACTCCAACCTAGCCTCCTACACTCGCGATTTCTACAATCACAATCCCTTGTCACGCCACTTTCTCGCGCACACTTGCGGCCGATGGCCGATGATTCTATGGGGATCTGCCCTATCTATGTCCCTGCAGTGGTATTGGAAAACAAAAAGGCATCTTTAGAATCATGCAGATAGTATTCATAGCATTAGGTCGGCTAGAAGAGTGTTCAACAGGACATAGTAGCTACCATGGGGCGTAGTAGTCGCCTTAGAAAGAATAAAACTAGGCGGTGCAACGGGCGGGATGCACGTTATTAGCTACTTTTATACTGCAATAGATGCGCGCATTTCTTTTGGAAACACCTAGGGCCTGAGTTAACGCCATATCACTAGTAACGATGTTTATACAGGCGCCAACCTCTGTTGGAACAACAAAACAACGTAGAGGTCGTACAAACTTTCCTGAAGTCTACTAGGCCAACTGCTGCTTCCGCCACTGCTGCTTGACCGCACTAACAGTTCTCTTTAGCTCTTCGCTCATCTGCTCATCTGTCCAGCCTCTCCGCTTCAGCCTTTCCAACTTCTGTCGTTCTCGAGGTAGCCAAGGGCGAAGTGTACCTGGTGCTGCACGCCGGATAAGGGGGCTACGGTTAGCTTCGAAACCAGCAAGGCCAGGGTCAAAATCTAAAAACCTTCGCTGCACATTGCTGCCCAAATTCAGCGGACTGGATTGCCCGGTCCCATTCATGTACTGCTTCACCGCACTGTCTAATGTTCGAAATGCGCTGGTAGCGGTGGTGAGGAAATATTCCATGCCACCTGCTAGAGTGTCTTTACGCTCCACGGCCGACTGGGTTTGATGTCTGGAGACTGGGTGGCTCGAGGTCAGCTGGGGCAGGGAGACCTTATATTCATCATCGTCACCCGTCTCGCTAATATCAGTATCGTTAAAGCACTGGTCACCGGGGCTTTCGCGATCGTAGCACTCCCCGTTAGGGTCACTCTTGTTATCCGTATCTGGAAGCATGCTCTCGTCTCTGTTGTTGCCTTCCTGGTTGTTCTCGCCCTTGCCCATGTCATGTCCGCCTTCACACGAGATGTGCATTGGATGAAGCCTAGAGCAGTCTGGACAGAAGTCAGTGGAGCACTCCTTATAGTGATACCGCAAGCCTAGGAGCTCCTTAGCGCAGAACCAACAGCGGCAGATCGGAGCCGGTACGGCTTGCTTTGTATTAAGCAGCTTTGCCGGCAACACGTCATCACTTCCCTTATCGCTAACGGACCTGTCACTGCCCCGGTCCCTACTGAAGGCTTCGTTGCTAGTTATTACCCTGTCCTCCTTGCCACAGGCGTTGTTGTCAACCTTTTCCATCGCATGGCCAGGTTGGGGGTGGATGAAAGATGCGTTGTGGATGCATAGCGAGCAAAGTAATATATTGGGGCACTTCTGGCACTGATAGTATTGTATCTCGGCCGTGCTGATCCCATTATCGCAGAAGCAGCACTTTGGACGGCGATTATGACCACCCTTGCAAGCCTCGATCTCCCTAGCTATATATATATCCCCTCGTTTACTTTTGCGCCGTATCTCTAATGTAGCAGGCCTTCCTATACTGGATTCGTAGTGGCCTGATAATGATGTGGAGCTATTACGTGGTCGTGCTCTGGGTGCTGGAGGTAGATCTAACCTTCCTGAGCTGACTGGGGACTGGAGCTTGGTAGCGGACATCAAGGCTCTGCTGGAGGAGGGTATCAGCGGGGATGACTCAATCGTGAGATCCGTGGAGGAAGGTATCAGCGACGGTGACTCGATTGGTAGTGACTTGGTCGGTAGGTCCGTCGAGGACGGCGGCTCTGTCAAGGGCTCTGTTGGTGATTCGGCCGTTGATAGTTCCGGCGGGGTCGAGACCTGGCCCGCGGTTTGCGCCGTAGACGTTGAGCGAATGACCTGGTGTTATAGCTTCGCCCCGTTGCAAATTTGAATTCCATATCGCTGTGAGAGATGTATAGCACGCAGGTGCCGCATACCCCATTGCATTTAACGAAGAAGTCATGCCTGTTGGGAGATGAAACAGCACGTGTATGTGCAGCAGCCAAGTTTATCTAATGCTGGGACTGACTGTGGCTGAGTCAGAGAGGTACATCAAATTGGAGTCAGAGTACAAAACAACATGTACTGCTGAGATATGAGGTAACATGCTTCCAAGAAACACTAAACTCAACACAGCTATGCAGGAGCATAGACTTAAACATATAACTATAAAGGGTCTCTCCGCAACACACCTGTTGAGCTCCATCACTAGGCAGTTGTCGGGGCTTAGGAGAAGAGAGCACCGTCGGTCTGAGGCAAAAGTGGCCTACGGTCGATGGTGTGGCCATGGATCATGTGTAAGGCCAACTTCCAGCCATACCAAGCCCACAGCGCCCATAAAAGACACGGCGATCGTTTGAGTCAACCGTGTTGTTCATTGCTACCTGCTATATGCTTAAATTTGAGTTGACTTCATTTCCGCAGGCAAATCACATTCCCATTGAGCTGATACTGACATGCGGATGGTGATGGGGATCCGCATGCCCTACCAGCCTTTGCTGCTGTACGCCAGGGGGCGACAGGTGAAGCGGCCCATGGTGTTCGGTATCGTTTTCCCTGATGGGCCCCGTCGGGTCGTCGACGTCGCGGAAGCCAAAGTACAGGTCGTCCTCCTCGTCCTTGATGGGCCCCGTCGGGTCGTCGACGTTGCGGAAACCAAAGTACAGGTCGTCTTCCTCGAGTAGGGCTGAGACGTCGTGATGGAGGAAGGGAAGGTGCAGTATGAGCCGCCGGGCTTGACCTCGGGACTGGTCTTTTCTTGCGTGCCATTTTCGGTGGTGCTTTGTGGCCAAGGTGTTGCGTGACGCGGGCAGCTTGGAAGTGATGGTTTTGTGAGCGGGGAGGTATGTAACTGAAACTTGAGCTTGGAGTGCTCAAGAGATGTTTGGGGGATCTCAATTGATCGCAGTGTGTTCGTGCCCTCTCCTCCTCTTGCCCCTGCTCTGTCGCCACCGGCATCCCGCCCCTCCGCCCCCAAGCTCATTGACAAAGAAAAGAGAAAAATATAAATCGCGGTGTCGCCACCGGACTACCCCCATTACCCTCTCCTTCGACGCGGGAAAAGAGGGATAGAACATCACGGCCTGTTGTATCTAGGTAAAGGCGGCTACTTCTCCCTCTCACGAAGCTCCGCAGATGCCGTCGGGCTCGGAAACAAGAAGAGAGAAAATACAGCAGAAATTGCATGACTGCTCTATGAGAACCAACGTGTGTCTTGTCGAAAAAGCAGGCCGGAACTTGAGTTGGTTGGAAATACGACAGGTCACGGTATCGCCCAACTCGGCAGACGCCTGGGTCAACAAGAACCACAGCGACTCAATCCGCTCATCCTCCTACTCCATCTCCACGGGGAAGAGAGAGAGCTCGAGCGTCACCTCGCCCTCGTTGTTGCAGAACCTGATTGAGTCATTGGGGGCATGCCAATTTGGCATTCTATGCCGGAAGGGGTTGGTCTAGAAGAGCAGATATCCGCCGTAGCTTAGCTTAACCTCTGCAGTGTTACGCTAGATACTCTCGGGGAGGGGGGGGGGGGTATAAACCAGATGTCTCCTTCCTCAACATCGGGGGACGGACGAGTCTTTGAGCTGTAGGGCGTATGTAGGGCGTTGTATTTAGCATCGCTAGGGGCTTTAGGCGCGCCACCTATGGTGGGACAGCCGCCGGGGTTGTTATTGTTAATGTTCTGTACTCTAAGCATTTTGATAGCGTTGAGGGAAAGACTCGTCGAGATCGGCCCATTGTGTGTGTGATGGTTCAATGTGTCGTCCCGAGGAAGGGGTTGGTGAAGGCGCCCGAGGAGGCTGAGATGGTGCATAGGGCGGCTGAGGGTAGGGAGGGCTGGTTGCGGCTGTCGAGCCCAGGGTGTCTGTACAGACTTGGCTCTAAAGGACGTGCTTCATTTGGGCAAGCATTTCAGCCTGATTCAGGCCAGGGCCGTAAGACCCTGTGGCTGGAACGAGATCCAGCAGTAGCCGCGGTGGTGGAAGTAAAGCCTAGATCTCCCCGTGTCTATACCTTCAGCGGCTACGATGCTCGCCACCTCGGTCTTTTCGATCCGCTGACAGATCTCGTCTAGATGGATGGAACGGTATGCTGTGTTGATGATGGATGGATCAGTCTGCGCTGACGATGCGAGCCAGTGCTCTGGGGACTGAGGGTAGAACTAGTAGGGGTCGGAGGTCGGTTCCCTGTCATCGGCCTGTGGGTTGGTAGATGGTGAAGTCCGTCTGATGGCACGGGCCAAGAACGTCCCCGTTGCTTGAAAGGCCTTGCCGCAGAACTTGAAGAGGAACACTTTCCAATGCCAGTCGTTCGTAGTAGGGTGCCCTTCCGTACTCCATGAGTCCATGAACTAGGCCTCGAGCTGTGGGAGTAATGTGTCAACGTTAGTTGAGCTGGCCCATGCCCGTATTACAAGATCAATAGTAGGTACGCACTTGGATGGGTGAAACTTGTCGTGTTGGTCGTAGTGCCAATGCGATAGGTCGGGCTCGCTGTCCCTGCAGAACATCATTTATCTTCAAAATCCAGCAGCCGTTGCAGTTACAGGCGAAGTCGCAGCAAAGGCCCATGATGTTGATGTCGTACTCTTTGATGATGCTTGTCCGAACGTCACCGTCTCGGAACCCGAAGTACAGATCGTACCCTTCAAGAGCTGAGACGTCGCTATGGAGGGAATCAAGGTCCATTATGTGCCACGAGGTACTCTTCGTCTCTGATTGCGTGTCATTGTCGATGGTGCAACATGTGCCGTCCGGATTTCCTGGTCTTTCCTTGCGTGCGGTTGTTGATGGTGCTTTGTGGCTGGGGCGTTGCTTGACATGGGCGCAAACGATTTGCCAAGCCACACAATGAGACCGTTCTTGTCCCACAGAACAAGAGGACTGTGAAGCCCAGAGGATACCCGAGTCGTAGATGATGAAACGCCCGGCTTGTGCCCGAGACTGGAACACGCCCTGCACATCAGCAAACTGATTTGCTAGCAACGAGGGCCGTCCCGGTCGAGAACGGCTGGTTATGAGAAGCCGCAGGTGCTTACGTCATTTGTAGGTCGTCTTCTTTCAATAGGACTGAGGCTTCGCCGTGGAGCGACGGGAGGTACGCTGTGAGGGGCGGGGCAGTGGCTTCTAGGTGTAAGGAGCACAAGAAGGGGAAGAGCCGCTCGCTTGTCGCGCGGAAGAGAAAGAGGGGCCACCTCGTTGTGCATGGAATGGAGGCGATGCGTCGAGGGAGAGGGATGGGAAGGTGCAGCATGTAGTGTCCTCTTCGTCAAAAGTTGCCTATAAAGAAGGGCCGACATGAGTGGCTCCCGAGGTTTGGGCAAGACCGACGCTTACCTCATCCCAATTTTGAACGGGCTGATGGGAAAAGCAAAGAGCTTGCCGCGCCGCATTCAACCCACCTACATTCCGATCAGGTCTCAAATGTCCAGGACAGCACCAGGCCACCAGATGCTCAAGGCCGGAGAGCCATCCCCGTCACCTCTACCAGATGATTGCCTACATCAACAGCACCGCAACATCAAAGACAACTACTAAACTTCGACGAACGCAACTGTTGTGCAAACAATGCAGGTCTGGCTCGATAACATCCACTAAGCAAACATGCGCCTGGATCAGAACAACAAGGTGGATAAACTCCTGGCGGCCGTGTTGGACACGAACCCAAAACAAAGGATCATGATGTCCCAAGTCATGCTGGAACTATCGCGAGTGTCGGCGGAGAAGGAAGAACAAGCAGTGTCTTTGCTACACGAATAGGGAGAATATCGAACGAACGCCTGGAGGAGAAGGAGGAGTGACTCTGGCAGAACAAACCAAGGGCTCTGCAGCCATCTCAAGACGAGCTCAACGCGGCAAGACAGCCTCGCCCTGCCCATTCTGGCGATGCGCCTCCTCGAGCACCACCTCCACCAGCCCCCAGTCCAGATTGCTCACCGGACCCCCATAAGCCTTGAAAGCCTTTGATCGGCCATAACATGGAGGACTTCTCCCTAAGGGGTATCAGTCCGATGAGAAAATCGGGCATCGCTCCAAATATCCGTAACCAAGGACTGGCTCGAGGTCAAGCACGACGAACAGGACGACGTCGTCCCATGGCAATGCGCATGCGCATCCGTACGAAGCACCTCGTCCTCCGTAAGAACACACCTTCTCTCGGCCTCCAAGGAGGAGGACCACAACGAAGACGATAACGAGAAGAATAGTGGCCACGAGGAGAAGGGTTAGGGCAAGGAACACTGCTCAGATGATGAGAAAGCCCCAATGACCTAGCCTCCGGTCTGCAAAAAGAGCTTGAAGATCTGGAGCCTCTGCCTGAGCCTCTGCCTAAGCCTTTGTCTGCTTGCGCTCCAGAGCAAACCATCCAGGCACGGGAATTATATCAGGGCAGTCTTGCGGTTGCCATGATCCAAAGGTCCCTGGCTACACATTTCAGGCGCTTTGGCTTGTTTCATGTCATCCGTCGCTGGCTTGATATGCTGGACATGATCACATCTTGCACATCCGTCCAACAGAAGCAAGTACGCAAATCGGGAATGACTCAGGCACTTTGTTCCTTTCTTGCGGTTGGAAGCCAGTACGGTTGGAGCTTGGCTGTACTTTACTTCTGAACGTTCGTTGACCTTATAACGACTGCCGGAGGACCTCGCTGAGTACACAATGAGCAGGTCACTGACAGCTTCAAATGTCAGCGTCACCCACGGGGTCTCCAACGCCAACATCGAGCCCACCGCATGGCCCCACGGATGTTCAAACGAAGCAAGGGAGGCTACCATTCCCCATCTCCCCTGCATTACATTGGGCTGCAGCAGATATGACGACGACTTCAAGCACCACATCCGAGTCTCAAGACCGTTCGACCTGGGGCCAGCATGGCTGACTCGGCCCACGGGGGCATCCGACGAAAGCAGACTCACTAGCTCTGAGCCAACCAGTCCGAGCTTCTGCACATCCCATAGGAGGTCCCTCCTGAGGAGGTAACAGATTGTTGTATACGAGACGGATGTTGCCCAAGGAGGTTATGTCACAGGAGACCATCCCACAGGAGGTCGCCCACAGTCTATACCCCCATCGACCAGATCGCCCTTTCTAGTCTACCGAGACTCATGCATGTTCGTTCACGACTGACAAACAGCCACATGATTAGAGAAGTTGTCATACCGGGCTGAAGAGCTTGAATGGCTTCACGACATCTGCAAGATTAAAAAGTTACTCTACCATGGTAGCGATCGGCTTGACTCGATGTGGTGGACTCCGTCCAAGGCCTTCCTCATTTTATTAGATGATTACTGTTCTTCTGAGACGGATGTGTTCGAAGTAGACATCTGTGTAATCACCAATTGGTTGAGCCACCTATGGCGACTAAATTGGTAATGCCATTGACTCATTGTATTGTGCCTGCCTCAACTCCTCCTGCACGCTCATGCTTCAATTTGCGAGACAGGATCACAAGACTCAAATCAGAACCGACCTGAGTGAGTGCTTTCCTGAGGCGATCTGAAGGTGGGATGGACCTAAACCTCTTTGCATTCACTGGACATCCGAGTGCGTCTGTGTGAACTGAATCGTGAGCGCTGCCCACGCCATCGAACAACTATGTGTTAAGTGATCAGAGAGCTGCCGTTTCCTTTCACATGGCTGGATCCGCCATTTACGAGCCGTCGGTGAGGACCAACGAGACATTCGTGAATCAAGGCCGATGCCTCCAACAACCCACCATCAGGATACAGACCACCCTTACCTACGGTGTAAGGATTTGAATACAGGCTATGCTTCACCCTTTGGCCAGCATTCACCTGAATTTAGCCCCCAGTGTCTAAGCACCAGGCCGACCCACCTTGGCCACGCAGCAAGTACCTCTCTCTGCGTCTTGGACAGTCGTAGCGCTTCCACCAACCCGAATTGATCAAGTCGGGATATCTCTCCCCGCAAACATTAGCTCAATCTTGGGTCACACGCTAAATGACTTGTTGCAGAGCATTCGGGCTTTGAGGTTCAGTCTGCCAGTGAGTGCGTCCCATATCGTAACCCAGCAGCAGACAGGGCAACTTAAATTGACAAGCGCGTCAACAGAGGCTTTCCGACCGCAACCGTCACAGTCCGCACCCATAACATTTGAATATTTGCCAATCCACTCAGATCCAACAAGATGTCCACGCCAACCGAGCTGCTCGAGAAGAAGATCCGCCGCCGCGAGGATGCCCTCCGCGCCCGCGCGGCCGAGACCGCGGCGCGCGAGGCAGAGCTCCAGGACCTGAAGGAGTCACTCCAGAAGCTCCAGTCCACCCGCAGCGGCATCCGCGGCGCGATCGAGGACGCCCTGTCAAACGAGCCCACCACCACCATCGCGCCGACCGACCTGCTCGAGATGGCCGTCGAGGGCAACACCAACACCAATCCTTTCGCGAACGGCAACATCGCTGCCGAGGAGGTCGTCAAGCTCGCCCTGATCAGCATGAAGAAGTACCTGGGCCGCAAGGGCCTCGTCAAGATGATCATCCAGACTGCCGTCCAGGTGAGCCAGCTGGACGCCGAGGGCGTCATCAAGGCGGCGCTCGAGACCGTACGATCCTGTGATCTCAACACCAGCGACGTCGTCAGGGCCGCGCTCCAGGCATCGCGGAACTCCAACCACATCTTCGCCGCCGACATAATTACCCCTGCCGTCAGCACCGCCATCGAGAGGGGAATCGAGCCCCCCGTTGTCGTCAAGGAGGCGTTCGTCAGCGCCGTGAGGGGCAACCCGTCCATGGTGAAGACCTCGGTGCTGTCTGTGCTGGGCTGTGCTATGGGGATCGGCATGGACTACCGGGACATCAAGAGTATCATGAAGGCTTTCTCCAAGGAGATCAAGCTTCGTGAGGCCACTGAGGTGCGACAGAGCATTGCCGCCAACGCTGCTGGTACGTTCAACCACTACAGCACATCTGGTCCCATGATATCCCCATGATAGCATCCTTATTATTCCATCCATACATTACTCCCGCTATCCTCCCAGCACTCACAGCGGGTGGTCGCGTTCCTTTCTTGTTTCCCTCCAATTATGACTTTAGTGTCTCTTCGATTCCATACTGACGCAATTCGACACAGGCCCAAGCAAGGTTGCCCGATTCCAATCTCCTGAATCTCAGAGTGCCAAACAGATACAGTCCGAGGACCCCAAGACCGAGAAGTCCCAGAAGCCCCAAGAGACGCCGAAGCCCCGACCAAGCAAGAAGGACGTCGGCAATGGAGACGATGTCGACCCCTCCGTCGTAGATGCCATGGTCAAGGCTGCTCTGGAGTCAATCGACAGCGGCGGCCCGGGCATGCGAGCCCTCGGAGACCCGTTCATGATGGTCGCCCAGTGGCCCGGAGAATACTTTGCGGCGGATAAGGCCGTTAAGGAGGTCCTGGCCGACAGGGCCCTCGCCAAGGCTCAGTCCGCTAATAAGCCTACTGCAACTTATTCCGACGACGATCAGTCACAAGAGCCAGCCAGCAAGAAGGCCAAGCTCAAGTACCGCCGTGACGATCGTCGTGACAAGGTTCAGTGATTAGGGGGGTTGGTATTTCGACAGTCGTCCTGTGGGGGAGGCACTTGAGTTCAGTGGCATCAGGTCTCGGACTTTGGATGGGACGTGTGTGTGGTATACAGAAAACGGATGCTGGGACTGGATGAGAAAGCTCCAGATGTGCCTGGTCCGATCACGAGACATTCTTGTGGGCTGGGACAGTTCCTTTCTTGGTACATATGACGTCTGTCTTGGGCTCCCTCACGCTGAGTTGTCAGGAAGTATTGATTGCAGAACAAATCGGTTCATAGCCCGTTGAGTATGTTCAATCTTTACCGTAGACATGCGGAACTTTGGGCAGACTTGTGGCGAACCACGTAGTAATGCAGTCAATACTTTTGCAGTCTTAGACTGGGTCTCTATTACCACGCGACAGCGTGCTTTTGATCTCACGAGGAAAGCGCATTTTCACAGTTTGTCCACAAAAAGTCCGAACGGACATCTTTAGATGAAAGAGGGCGAATGATCGAGGGCCGAATCGCCCCCATGCAACTTGTCTGGTTCTGTTTTGGTTCCAGTACGAATGGGCCCTTCATTTGATTTTTGCCTTGGTTGATAGGCCTTGAGAAAGTAGGGTCTTCGAGGTTCCACCACCTTCCGCAACGGCTTGTAGCCCATGTGTCTGGAATATTTTGTTTACCAAAGGTCCCAGCCTCAGCCGATCTTGAACCGTAGCTGCTGACGCTGCCGGTTCCATCAACCTTTCACCTGCCACTTCCGCCCAACTTCAACCTTGCCACGTCAGTCATCAGGGAATCACTACCTGAACCCATCTTGATCCCGCAGAGCTTCTCTTTTCCCTGCAAACAATCATCAGCACGCCCTCATGATGTCGTCTCAATTTGCGAAGCTGAAGGAGGAGCTCGATGCCAAGAAGCATGAGCTCCAAGGGGAGCAAGCCACGGTCGATTCAATCGAAAAGGTTACGAGGGAGCTTGAAGCTCAGAAGCAAACATTTGAAGCCCAGAAGCAAGCACTTGAATCTCAGAAGCAAGCACTGGACAAACAAGCGGTTGAGCTCATCAATCGCCAGAAAGAGGTCAGAGCACTCGAGGCACAGGCCGCTGAACTCCTCAATCGTCAGCGAGAGGTCAGAATCATACAGAAACGCCTCGACGCGCTCGCTGCCGTCGAGCCAGCCATCAACGCCGCCATTCAGACCAGGTCCAGTACCTTGGATGTCGTCAAGCATGTCGTGGAGACAGTGATACGCTCAGATCAAATGACTGCCAGCGAAATCGTGCAGACAACACTCGACACAGCCATTCAGGTCAACGGTCGGTCTCGCAGCAACAACCTCGAAGACTTCCTCATCGACCTGATCAAGAACGAGAAGTCCCTCGAGGTAGCTATCGAAATGGCCATGGACAACTTTGCGGACGTCAACGACGTGGTGGTGAGCACTCTGGCAGTCGCGTTGTCGAGAGGCTGGACCATTCAAGCTCTACGGGACAGTGTTATCAGGACCGTGAACATGACGCTGCCCCCAAAGACAGCCAGTGTTGGGTCTACTGCGAAGAGAGATGGTAAGTAATATCACCGTTTCTCGAAGAAACTGCGCATTCACAAGCTCATACCCGAATCCGCAGCAGCACCAAAGAAAAGCACGCCCTCGGCACGTCCGGGCTGGGAGACCCCTGTCAACATCGAGCGTGTCAAAGGACAGGCAGCAGTTTTCAAGCCTATCATCGACCTCAATCAAAATAACGACTGGTGGGTTCCGCCACCCAGTGACGGAGGATGGTAATGCCGTCAGTATGAGAGTTGCGGCCCCAATTACCACAAACCAAGGCTGATCCAAGAGCCTCAGCAGGAACCAGAGTTGGCTAGTCTGTGGAAACTCCGGCTCCACGGACACGACCACTCTTCTGACGCGGTCCATGCCGACATAGCACTCAGAATGGTTGTAACAACAGTGTTCTGAGCTATTGGGGGAAATTTGCTGGATCAGAATTGGAGTTGAGAGGATAAAGAAAAGAATTTGCCACAACGTGTAGTTCAGGTCACTACTGTTATCGGCATTGTGTTTTTTTTTTCAACGCTAGGTGTTTAAGCGTTTATCACTGTATGAAGGGACTGATGCATACTGCTCAAGAGGCATATGTATACAGATTAAAAACGAGACCACGTAGTTCAGGTCAACAGGAGTTTGCACAAGGTCTACAGTCCGGCTAGGCATACCACTTGATCGAAAGCTGTCACCAGAATCAAAACTTGGGGCGGATGAACGGCTTCAAAGCTCTTCCTTCTTGCGTAGGCGGCGTGTTGTCAATGGTCGCTTCAGACAAAGACCCTATCCGCGGTGTAGCGGTCTCAAATACTGCAGTTCTTTGTGTGCCATGAGCTGACAGACACGGACAGGGATCGGTGACGGGCTGGTGCATAGTTGGAGCCCTTTTTATCGGTGGCTTGCGCAAGATGAACCTATGGCGCATGTAGATTTCGGTTGCAAGATGTGCGCTGCCGTTGATAGCCCCCAACTGCTGTTTGAGGTTCTTTGAAGAAAAGTTTCAAATTGTTTTGTTGACTTAGTTGCCTCGTAAGTGAACCTGGGCAGCACCGTGGAATGGACTATATCCATCTGGTTCCTGCATTCTCCCCAAGATCTTTCTGCGAATCATACACATCTCCCTCAACGTTACTTATCACTCCCCCAGCATTGGACCACACCCACACCCACAACCCCAATCCCCCACCCTTCAGTCACACCATGGACATCTTCAGCAACAAGAACGATGCCCCCTATCCGCCGGAGAAAAAGCCTTTCAAAGCAACCAGAATCAGAATTCCGCAGAACGATTCCGTTGTCTCACGCGAGCCCACCAGTCTTTGCACCGTTTGCCCGCAGCCAACCAATTTGAAGTGCGCAGGATGCCGCGTCGCACGGTACTGTTCGAAGGAGTGCCAGAAGATGGACAGATCCACGCACAAACATTTTTGCGCCTCTTTTGACTCCTTCAGCGCCGACAAACGCCCTTCTCCTCTTCACATCAGAGCCATTCTCTTTCCCGCTGAGAAGGACAGGCCGGAGTGGACGTGGGTACTGATGACGCACGATCGCACAGCCATCGCCCTCCCACACCTTTACGAGGGACTGCCGACGGACGGCTTGACTCAACAGACACCAGTGATGTACTTCAACTTGATAACCAGTCGTGCTCCGCAGCATTGGATCACTGGCCTCATCCGGAATCAGTTGACCAGAGGCGAAGAGGCTTCTTCTATCAATAAGAGCCTGCTGGGCTTGGGTCCCCCGGGCCACCTACACACGCGCTGGGGACCCTTCCTGGTCGTCGCAAACAAGCCGGACCAAGCCAGCCAGCCTGATGGCCGCGGGTTTGTGGCCCTCATGGAAGACGTTGAGATGGAAGACGTATGGCCTGTGGTCGAAGGCCTTTTGTATGGGGACAAGAAAACCCCATGCGTGGTCAACCTCCCTCGCTGCCCTCACAAATACCTGCCCGCCATCAAGATCAACTGCGTCGGCGACCGCCGTCGGTTCCACCCTGAGAATCCCGACAGCGACCAAGCCATCTACGAATCGGTCAACGTTGCAAACAACTGCCCAATCGAGGAGCGGTGGCAGTGGCCCTCTTTCCTGTCTTTCGTGCTCGGGCTGCCGTGGCTCTGCCGCACCGTCTGCAACTCGATGGACCTCTGGGCCAGGCCCGCCGTTCCCTTTCAACCTGAGCTCGTCAAGAACGACGAGCTGGGATACCTCCACGTCTCCTCGAAGGAGCACGGGCCTCAGTTTCTCGGCTCCCGTGGCCTATTCGTGGGTGCTGCGGTGCGCACCACGCTCGAGTTCACTCCGCACTACGGCTCCGTCATCCTGGTGCACATGTACGGCGCCCCAATCCGCCCGGAGCACGTGAAGCTGGTCAACATGTTCGCTGCGGAGAAGGGCTTCGCCGCCATGATGGTGGTGCCCGAGGCTTTATCGTACAAGGAGCTTAACCCGCTTGCGTTCCGCAAGTTCTGGGACGAGAAGAAGAGGGAGAACGCCATCCCTGGTGTCGACCTGAGGGACGTGCCTCCGCCGTACGGCTGGGAGGATCAGCCTCGCGTCCCGGACAAGTGCGTCGAGAACCTGGCTGAGTATCAGAGTTTCTTTGACGAGGCAGCCGATAACGTGTTCATGGGCTCTATCTTTGGCCATGTGCAAGAGTTGGACTGGTATGCACTTACTGGCATGAGGCCGCGCTTCTCCTGAATGATCTTGATCTGTGAGTTTGTGCGGGTCGATCGCCCTTCGATGGTCGAGTTTCTGCATTGTGGATGGAAAGAATACCGCGGATAGTCGAGTCCGAGGCCAGTTGGATGTCTTGGATTGGATCATTGGGATTAGGCCGGCCGGCCGGAGACGAGGCAAAATACCATCTGTGAACACATTTCTCTCGCCCTATCCCGTGATGTCTTATTCCCTTGACTATCTACCAGTGCCCAGTGAAGCGACTTTACGAGTATTTTCATTGACCATCTAGCTACAATTTAGACGAATCCAACTGGTTTCATAGAATTCCTTCACCGCCAATATTTATTATGCTGTGGTCCTGTCAGTAGAACTGTCTGGTTTGCTGCGTCTTGTATCGCCCAGAAGTGTCCGGGGCGGCTTGAAAGAAGCACCGCGACCCGTCGGATACTCATTCGCCCATGTTTCCGAGACGGTCCTTGGCAACGGCATCAGATCAGTTGGTCCGGATAGCCAAGATCGGTTATGTTGGAAGAAGGATTCACAGGAATCCTTCTCGAAGCATTTTCTGGCCTGTTGGCTGCTGGTAGTTACATTTCATGCACACCTCGTTACGCCACCAACAGGCCAATCTTTTTCCAGCGTCCACAATTCATTTAAAGCAAAGCTATCCCGATCTCTGTAGCTGTGCCACCTTTCGCACTTCGTCATCTCGACAAGGGGCTCACACGTTTGAGCAAACACCAAGTGCGAACACTGAACACGATGCTTCTCGACCTTCCCTTCCAGCGCATCAAAGGCCGCTTCGTCCCAGAGCCTCTGCCGCCCGCAGGCACTTTCAAAGGACAGACGGCCCTTGTCATTGGGGGAACAACAGGTCTGGGCCTGGCGGCGGCTTTGCATCTTGCCCAGCTGGGCGCCGACGTGATCATCACCTGCCGTGCGAAGCCCCGGGGCGAGGCAGCTAGACATGCCATCCAGAAGGCCGCACCAGAGGCGTATGTACGCGTTATGGAGCTCGATATGGCGCGGTACGCTTCTTGCGTTGCCTTTGTCGCCGAGCTGAAGAAGATTCGTGAAGGGCAAGGCGGAATCGACATTGCCGTGCTCAACGCGGGGATGCTGCCTTCTCGTTTTGTTCGCAGTCCTGAGGGCTGGTAAGTCTCTGAGGTTTATCCCATCCTTTGAAAGCCTCGTTTCATATAGCGTGAAATTTGACACTCGCAGGGAAATGACAATCCAAGTCAACGCACTGAGTACGGCCCTGCTTGGAATGCTGCTCCTGGACATGATGAAGTCCGAGCGCGCAAACCGAGACTCACCGGCCCACATCGTCTTTGTCACTTCGAGAGATCACCTGTATCCCGATATAACCCACTGGAAAGAATGGTCAGAGAAGGAAGGGATCTTGGCCCGTCTCAGTGACGAGAGGTACTGGCCACCAGCATGGAAGATCGCGGAGCCCAACTACGCCAACAGCAAGCTCCTGGTCATGTACGCAATCGAGGAGATCTCCAAGCGAGCTCTCGGGCCGGATGGCGAGTAAGTGGCGATCGGATTCGTCCTCGTGTATCCTCCAACCACGGCAGTACTAATAAAAGCAGGCCGCAGGTCATTGTCAACAGCGTGTGCCCTGGCATGGTGAAAACTGACATTGCACGCCACGTGGAGGACGAGGGGTGGTTTATGAAACCTCTGGTCTGGGTGTACCTGACCTTTAGTGGGAAGACTCCTGACCATGGTGCCCGGCATTATGTCAAGGCTGCCCTTCGACCCAAAGAAGAACATGTAAGTAAAGAAGGTCTTTTTCATACAAGAGGCGAGAATATGTATCGTTGTCAGGCTAACCCAAGCATCAGGGGCGATTCTCGATCGCATGGTTAACCCATGAGCAGTACCTAAAGTAGGCTATGGTTTCCAGCCCTTGGAAAAAGTCCGCAGTGCTAATGAAGTTAAATTTTAGGAAGGCAAGAGTCAACGTCACAAGTGAGAAGGCAAGAAAGGTCCAATCACTGGCCTGGAAAGAAATAATCGGAGACATAAGTACCAAAGTCCCAGGTCTTGAAAGTCATTGGCTTGAAGACCTGTGACCCGAGCCTCAGATATTGCCAGTGGTGGATGAGGCGCAAACGCTATATGCACACACAGCAGAATCCGTTCAATGCGAGCCATTAGCACCATTCTGCCCATTCACAGCACCATTCGCAAGCTCCTTCTGCCACGGCAGCGGCTCAGTAGCGATCTTGACGGGCCCAACGTCGCCGCCAGCCTCCCTCCTCCTCTGCCACGCCTCGATATCCCGGTGGTCGACAAAGTTGCCGTGCAGGCCCAGCTTCAGCTTCAGCGGCAAGTGAATCACGGCTAGCGGACCCTGAGCCAGATTCTGGGCGTCAAAAATAGCCACGTCGTTCCTCAGCTCGTCGAGCCGGTTCACCAGCGCGATCAGGTACCCCTCGCCCTCGGCGGCGTCGGCACTCTTGGGGATGAAGCTCGGCTCCTGGACCGTGGACGTCGGGCCGAAGAAGTACGTGTCCTCCTTGCCGCTCGCGAGCTCGTTGTCCGGGTCCCAGGTATAATGGCCAAGGGAGTTGAACAGGCCTCCTGCCGGCGGGCCGCATTTCTCAAAGTCGTACGGCTTCGACGGGTCGATTTTGGCTTGCCAAAAATGGCGGTATTTCTTCGTAACCCAGCGATCGTCGATTCGGCTGAACTCGCCGTTGATATTCCACACGAAGGCGGGCGTGATGCGGGTGCTGGTCTTCGCCTTTGGGTCGAGGATCCAGCGCGTCGTCTGACTGTTGAGCTGGTCCCGCTTGGAGACCTTGCCTGGCTGTGTGGGCGTGAGGGATTCGTCCGGAGGCCACCAAAAGAACACATTTCCGTCTGCAACAGTGAGATCGACGACGACGTGGCCGTCTTTGTTCTCGTAGCATCCTGCAATATGGCCTTGGAATGCTACGCGTTGGAGGTGGGTTAGGTTTATGGTTGCTACAGCACAAGAGACAACTCACCATTATCGGCTCGAAACCAAATGGCGTCTTCGAGTTTTCCATTTCGCCTAGGCACAAGACCATACCACTGGTCCTCGTACGGGTCCCCTGTTACCTGTTAATCCCCTGCTACTGATCCATAAGTGATACCTGTACATTCTGGAACATTCCAAAAAGATAACAGACGGGGATCCATGAAAGGACAAGAATGACTTACAAGCAAATTTATTGCCCCCGGCTTTCGTCCTCTCCATGTTGACCTTGAGAGGAGTTAAGGGCAGCACCACAAAATTCTCGCTGAGACCACAGTCGTCTAGTTTTCTATTAATTACCTGCTACCGATCCTGAAGTGATAGATTCTGGAACATTCCAAAACATGATAGTCGGGGATCCGTGAAAGCACAAGAATAGGACTTACGAATCATGCCAGCAAAAGGCGCTTTGTACTTTGCCTCCTCGACTTTCTTCCCATCCGCATCGATCGT
The DNA here is from genome assembly GCA_013842865.1 of Diaporthe sp. NJD1. NCBI lineage: Eukaryota > Fungi > Ascomycota > Sordariomycetes > Diaporthales > Diaporthaceae > Diaporthe > Diaporthe sp. NJD1. Next base: position 137,989 of record JACDXY010000014.1, on the reverse strand, counting down.
CCACATAATGATATCAAGAGAACCATCGTTCCCGTTCCCTCCTGCTTCGTACGCAAAACAAATCATCTCGCCCGTCTCAGGGTCGAACTTGGGGTGCGCGGTGAACGTCGGCGCCTTGATCTGGCCCTCAAAGTCATACCGGCCGAGCGTCTCAAGCGTCACGGGGTCCATGGCAAATGGGGGGCCATCCTCCTTCGTGGCAAGTAACATCCCTCGCCAGAAGGTGATGTTGGTGTTGCTGGCCGTGCGGATAACCCCCTTCACGCTCTCATTATCCGTAAACGGGTTCCTGTACCGCCCAAACAGGCTCCGCCGCGCCGCCGTCTCAGCCTTGTACCGGTCCGTCTGCACGTACCGCTGCTTGAAGTCTGCGTGGCCGTTGGCGATCCGGATGGCCGTCACTGAGCCGTCGCCGTTGAAGTGGACGTCGTCCTCGAAGAGGGGCGGGAAGCGCTGGTCCGGCTGGATGCGGTAGAATGTCGCGTTTATCTCCTTGGGGATGGTCCCCGTGACTTCGAGGTCAAAGACATCGCCTTCGAAGCGCGAGGGCTTGTTGATGCCGCTGAAGACCGGGGTTTGCGGGAAGGTGGTTGCCTCGCCCGGCTTTGTCAGGCGGCCGTCGGTGTAGCCCTTGACGGTGGGCGCGATGGCGAATATGTGTGCCATGACGAATGGCGTGAAACTTGATATGAGTGACTATGGTATCTCGTCCAAGATCGGCGGAACACTGTCTCTGTTTATGAAAGGTCCAGAACATGCGCACTCACACTTGGAGTCGCGTCCTCTCCGGGCCATCAAGAAAGCCCGCAGCTGAGACGTCGGAACCACCTCCCCGTGACATCGGCATCGCTCCCGAGGAAAACGCGCCCCAAGGGCCTAAAGCACTACATTGCTGGAGCCCGGGTAATCTATTCCATCTGTCAGGTATTGATCATCCCAGAATGCGGGGCCCCTCTTCCAGGACATGCGGCAGTTGGAGAAGAATGGAGCTCCCATCCCTGAGCTCTGATGCTGGGGAGGCACAACTTGGCGTGGAGTGCATGATCATCCCCACACTGATTCTCAATGCGGAGTGTCTAAGTGGCCTAGGGCTCTAGTGGTATCCCCGTAAATCCGGGTGTCCCAATGGTGAAACAGTGTGGAGAGAGGGCACCTGTAAGTAGTGTATTTGAAGCTGCTGGTGAAAACACTGCGCTCGGAGGAGATAGTTATCTACCCCCGTCAAGACTATATACCATAACGGATTCTCTGCAACATCTACGTCAAGAAGAGTGAACAGCTTGTAGAGATACTAAGTGCAAGTTTTGAGAATCAAGCACCGTTGACCTCCTTGTTCTGAACCAGCTCAGGCAGGATCTTGGTCCCCGGCTTCGACTCGGTCACTCCCTCCTCGGCGCCCTCACGCTTCTGCCCATCAGGCAACTTCAGAGTCAGAGGCTTGTCAGAGGTCCCCACGTCCTGGCCCCAGTTCGGCGCCCTGAGGTCGTCTTCGTTGATCTTGCGCCCAGTGACAGGGTGAGGATAGTGGAAGGGAATGACCCTCGTGTCCGGCCAGAGCATCTTCTGCTCGAGGATCTCGTCAGGCCCGAGGGGGTCCTCTGGGTACGTCTTTGTTGGCCACGGGATGTAGTTTTTCTGTAAAATCAGGAGTCAGGAGATGTTTATTTGTCAGAGGGGAAGGGATGAATCCAAAAGCTGCTTACCTTCGTGTGGCTCCAGCCGCTCTCGAACTCGGCGTGCCAGAATGGAAAATATCTGTACCGAAACAGTTTCCACACACCATTCTCCTAGGATGTGTTAGTCACCTGTCGCGGAGCCTAGATTGCTGCGCTCTGGAACTTGGAACACTCGAAAACACAACAAGAGAGACTACAAAGAGGGAGGAGACTTGAGCTGACCTTCAGATACTCATTCTCGTAGAGCCCGCCCTCCCACCACTGGACATGACCACGCGGGTGCGTCTCGTTGACAGAGTCGTGCGTCCCGGCCGACATGAGCGCCCTCATCCGCACCCACGCGTGCGTGCCGGTCGAGTCGACGTCCACAATGTCCTGCATCATGATGTGGTCGAGGAGGAACCCGTGCACGGGCCCGTTGCGGCCCTTGACAAAGGTGTTCTGGAACCGGCCCTGGTACAGCCGCTTGACGCCCTCCTTGCCGCGGTAGCGCGATCCCAGGAACTCGACGTACGTGTCCGGGTGATCGGCGAACATGTCGACTACCTCGTTATAGAGACACTTGTCGAGGTAGTAGCCATACTTGAAGTGGATCTTGCGGACTTCCGCCTCGTCTGGGTGGGAGGTGTCAGGACACTTTTACTCTCTGTGTGAGCTTATCAAGTCCTGGGAAAGGCTCACCTGCCACCCGTGATACCTCTTTTTGCAGGGCAGCAACTTGCGCTTTCAGCTCGGCAATGTCATTCTCCATCTTGTCAGTGGATGGGTGGGTGAAAGTTTGAAATAATTGTGATTATCCCCAAGTGTTTGCTTGATCTGGAAAGAGAGTTTTCAAATTCTCCTTGCAATCCGTTTTCTACGTCGTCGTAAGAGAGCGGGGAGTTTGGTCTCCTCTTTGATTTTATATGAGCCGTGCCATTCAACCAGATCCACCCCATTGGCATGGTGTGGAGTGGTGGGGCACCTGGTCCCCTAGTTCCCGTCCGGGGTAAAGATCCACCCTACAGGGCTTCTCCACGGGGTCGAGAACTCGGCCGGCTCCTGTTGAATGCGGGGACGGGGACGAGTGAGCCAGCCAAGATGTCTGAGAATGCATGATAGCTCCTCGGTACGTTGCACTGGACCTCGACTGGCATCTCTTTCCGGGGTCACGTTTTTCCAGGTGATAATCCATAGGAACTGTGGCATCTATTCTGGGTGTAGCCACCTATCTGTTCAAGGGTGTTTTCGTTGAATGCCGTGTTCGACTCTTATCACAAGTACTCTTCGACATTATGGGGCTCGCTATGGGAAGACTAGGATAACGAACGGTACCGGTAAAGGAATACATGCCTGGTAAGACGTACATGAGAGAATAGGACATTTGGTGGAATCTCAAGTTCAGTTTGTGCCCACTAACAGCGTGGCAGCTCCCCCTGGTCCATTATTATCAGCCGGCTCCTGTTTCTTATTTTCGTGGCTTCACACACAACGCTTTCTGGAAGAAACCCCAAATAGATTTCGGCACAAAAGGTCCAGCGTGTAGCAAGTCGAGGTCATTCAGACGCCAGTTCTGTGGTCCGACCAACGCACCCCCGCCAGCTAGCTGTGGCGGTGGAGGTAAATCCTCCTTTTTGACACTGAGTTCCGCTGGCAGGGGGATTTCCTCCATGATGATGTCCTCAAATGTCGGTCCCTCGGATTGTGCAGGATCGGAAATCTTCTGGTGGCGACGGCCCTCAAACCACTCATGATCGAGGAGTTTGTTGGCAGAGACTCGGTCCTGTGGGAACCACCTGAGCACTTGCCTCAGCAGGTCTACCGCCCCGGGTATTGTTGCGGGATCAAGCCTCCGCTTGATCGAGCCAGGCTCCATGCCCTCAATTTCTGGCACCACGGGCTTCTTGTACCTATCCGCGGATGCAAGCACTGCCTCGTCTATGGTCTTTGTCGGCTCCCAGAACACGTCGGGGTGAAACTGGACCACCCCACGGCCGAGGACCTGATGCAGCAAGTCCTCGGTCCCATACTCCGCGAGTGTCTCTTCCTTCCGCCGTTCCAACATGTTGGTATCCCAGAGCAAGTGAGTGCTTGGTTCTGACGTGTTGTGCAGGCGGTAAGATGTATATCCACCTTTGCAATGCTCGACGAATTTGGCCCTCAGAGGCTCAGGCATCGGACCCAGTTTACCCTCCAGTTCCTCAAAGCTGAAAGCGCTACCAAATTCGCAAGGGGTCACACCGCACAGTACTTCCGTCATCGTGCAGCCCAGGGCCCAGAGATCACTGCCGATGCTAGGCTGTCTACCAATCTCGCGCTGGCACTCGGGAGAAGCATATTTGTCCGGGATTGCCGACTGCTTGGTTGGCTTTTCGGCCTCGAAAGCAACTCCGAAGTCAATGATGGCGATCTCTTTGGTGATGCATTCGTCTTCCAGGGTCAGAAACAGGGGCTCAACGGCATATGCAGGCGCGTGGGGGCCACATCTGGGAAGGTTGTCGTATTCCCCGGCCATTACTATCTCATATGTCCTTGGCTCCGGTAAGTATGTTCCCATCTCTTCCTCCGTAAGGTCTCCCAAGGTTGTCTTGAAGAGGATGTTGGAGGGGCGAAAGTCCCCGTGGCAGAGTCCACGGCTGTGCAAGAAGTCCATCCCTTCCACCAGCTGGAAGCAAATGTCTTTCAGAAGCGAAAGGTTGTTCCAATTATAGGTCCGCGACTCAGTGATGGATGGACCCAGCAAGGGCATGATAATGCACAGATGCTCTCCGTTTGGGCCACGCTGTGTGAAGGTCTCCAAAGGCATGACAATGTGATTTTCCCAGGCCTGTTCAGCCGAGACGCCTCCAAGCATCTCCCCAAGTCTCAACTCAGGCAGCTTTTCGGCATGTTTTGAGAGGTCATCCCGAAGGACCTTGACAGCGCAGAACTTCCCCACGGCCAAATCGCGACAGAGCCAGACGAGCCCATACGTTCCCTGGCCCATCTTGTGCCACACTTGGAATCGGCCGTCTTGTCCAAGACAATCCCCAAGGACGACAGGGTGGTGCCCACCTGGTCTGTACTGCTCAAAGTCTTCTAGAGTCTCGGAATCATCTATATCATAGGTATGATATCTCTGTCCTTTCCTGAGTGGGAGGAACGAGTCTTCCTGGTCTTCATCATCCTCATCGTATTCGTAGTCGATAAAGTCATCCATATTCGCATGGTCTTCCTGCCTCTCAGAGTGGCCAGGAAATTTTGCTTCAACGGGCGAAGTTAGGGCCTGGTTCTCATCTGGTTGAAAATCTTGTGTTGTCGACATCGGAGTTGCTGGTCTGGAACCCTCGAAATACATGTTGAGTCAGTAATGAACAAAGCGAAACTGAATTTGTGTTGCCAGATCGCGATTGTTCGATTTTTGCGGTATCTTGGCTGAAGTTGTTGCTTGAAGTTGGTATGTGAGGAGAGGGGCGAATAACCATCAATGCTGGCTGATGCCGCTCCGTTTAGCGGATGGACCAAGAAGCAACATGCGTAGACAATGAATGTTTTCAGGTCAGAAGAAAAGATTACGAGTCTCAGCCGCGCTGCTTTGTTCAGCGCCAAATGTCCCAATTTAGATACCCTCGGCACCAGCTGAATTACGATGTGAAATGAAAGCAATCATGGGTCCAGGACGTATCGAGCTGTCACAAATCATATAGAAGAGTGAAGGTATGCCTCGGCAATCTATTTATGGCTTTAAAGTCTTTTGATCAGTCCGATACGGCAATTGACGGGCGCCACTGGTGAATTATATACTGCTTATATACCCAACATCTATTTGGACGTCGATACCAATGAACCAGAATGTGAAAACATTGCTCCAGAGTTGAGAAGAATCATAACTTGAAAGACAATTCGAGAGCTAACCACCAGCATCTCACACTAGAACTCTAGTCTCGAAATGCCTCGATTACATTCACCGTGGCATCCATATGCAGGGAGACATGTGGTAAGAAGAGATGGCAGGGAACATTATTACACAATAAATGACCCGTACTATGCACAGCGCAGGCCGCACGGTAAGGTATTGAGCACATACTTAAGAGAGTATCACCAGAAGCGAAGTATAGCCCCTTTCAGAGATGTTCGGCCCCGGGTCCCCGTTGGATCATGGCAGTATAGGCCAGGCATGAAGGTCGGCCGAGGCGTCTCCATGACTGTGGCGAAGAGGAGGAAGCTAACGGAGGGCACGGGGAAGGGAACATTTGATGATCCCAAAGTTCTCTACAACACCAACATTGAGCATGTCTCGAAGGAGCTGATCCAGCAGTGCGAGACCATAGTCAAGGCCGAGGCGAGGCGTCTTGGGATGACGTGTGTTATCATACGGTGAGTTTGTATGCGCTGCCGATCTCCCGGCAAGAGATAACTAACAACCCACAGGGGTGACCTCCACAACACGACACGCACGCTAGATGTTTGGACTAAAGAACTGATCATGGTTGAAGACCCCCGGGACCCAAGCAAGCAGATGCCCCTATTGGAGCCCATCGATGATCACCTGACGGTCTCCTTTGGGACAGTGCTGGATGACCCGTCAACGTTTGGAGCTGACAACCTCCAGCTGGAGGGTCATGTCTTCGTCAACGTCGATCGGCATCCTGATTCTACGAGTTGGACGGGGCAGCGGCATGAAAGTGGCCTTATACTGTCACAGCCACTGTGGAAGATGTCCGGCGACTTCATTAATGGCCTTGCGAAAATCACAGGTAAGTTGCCGCCCTGGAAGCGGAGACACATCCAAGACGGCTATGAAGAGTGTAGCGAGGAGTATTGGGAAAGGGGAAGCTCTTTGAAAAGGAATCCTTACAACTTTAGGTTGAGAAAATAGGACCAATTGAAAGTCTCTTGCGTAGGTTTCCCCTGTTGAAGGCAATCCTGCATGACCGTCCATACTGTAGCCCACTCATCCAAGTCCAAAGTTGGTGATCTTGTCTTCAATCGTCCAATCCTCGAACGAGAACAGTCAGTTCGGAAGGTGATGACCCCGAGGCCGTAGCGAAATGCCGCTCATCGATGTGCCATGATTTAGCAGTCTTTGTCACAAGTCGAGGCCTGCCGCCCCCTCGCTCCAAAAAGGTTATGTGCAGGCTCTGGACAAAGCAGTTTCGAACATCGTGCGGACGCTTTTAGCGAACAAAGCAGACAGTCTTCGGCTCGGTGATGATAGAGGTTGAAGAGTTAGTTGAAGTTTCGCGGTTGGAAAACAACCTGGTCGGGCTGTTTGTCCAAAGGCCTCGCTCTGGGAACTTGTGTAGCCGAAGACAAAAAGACAGCCACAATTATCGCCTGCAAGCTCCAAGAGAACATTCTGAACCAGCCTAAGAGTCAGCCACAATGAGCTGGGTCAGAGAGGCCATCGATGAAATCAAAGCCAAGAGCTACGAAGAGCTGTATCCCACAGCGTACGGGGGCTCGTCGAAAGCGCCAGATGTAAGCCCAGCCATCCAGTGACACCCGTCATGCCAAGCCGCTGATCTAGTTCCTGTCCTATGACATAAACAGATCTTCTGGGCGCTCTCTCCCAACGACGTCCCACCGTCGGTGAAGGATGCGGTGGAGTCAGCAGTGCGGCAGCAGACCTTGGAAAGCTCACTCACCTGCGCCATCATTAGGTTCGCCACTTGAGCATTGCCCCGAACCTCCTACCTTTTGTTGCGAAGCTCGCCGACCAGCTGACACTCCTCTTCCTTGACACAGGCTTGAGACGCTGGGGGGATACTACTCCCGAGACACCTCCAGAACAGACCAGCCCATTGGCCACTTCGCGATATACCTAGGCACCAGCCCAGCGAACACAGATCTAAAAGTTAGCCAAGACCTCCAAATCCGGTGATCACCATGTTTCTACACACCCAGCGTGTAGATATCTCCATACAATGCAGAGACCCCAAAGCTGACACGAACTCTTCTCGTTACAGACCCACCTGTCCACCGATCTGGGAAACCCACCCAGCACCCAGGCCAAGCCCCCACCGACCAGCGCCATCGGCAAAGACAAGGTGCCGAACCTCCCCGCCTCAGGGACAGACGCAGTCGGCGCAGATGAGCAGTATGAGAGGGGAGCCCGGACCCCGTCGATGGGCGAGATCGAGGAGGAATACGGCCGTGTGGAAGAACAGTCCATAGGCTCGGGAAGGAGGCTTTCAAAGCTTACGGCCAGGCTCGACAACTGGAGGCGTTCGAAATAGACCTGCGTCTGTCAGTGCAAAGCTTCAGTATTCCTGCACTGGTGGGGTTATCAAGTTTGTACAATCACAAGACAGCAATGTTGCACGCTCGCAGAGCAAGTAATACTATGATTTTCTATTGGGGGGAGTCACGGGCAAGCTTATTAACCCATCGTCCCACATTCTCTGCCACTCGGAAAACAGAACCAAGTAAAAAGGAGTACATAGACTCAGCAGGGACCCGGGGATAGTAGACCTCTCGCCAGGGTGCACCTCCAGTATGTGTCTGTGTCTGTGCTTCTGTTTCCGATGCCAATTCAATACCACCGCCCCCTCGAAAGCTTGCATATCCCGAGATGGTGGATCCCTCAACCGAAGGTATCAGCCGTGTGGTATTGTTGAATTGGGTGATGGCTCAGATCGAGGGACCGACAGAAACGAAACTGTGAAGGAATGCATGAAAGAAAATGTCAACACAGGATCCAGTAGCCGGCTCAGATGTAGTCCAGATCGTTTACGAGCCCATGCGTGCGGTTGATGCCCACGTCGGTCAGGTTGAGACAGCGAGTAATGCATAGACACCGCGTCAGCCAAGGGTAGACCTTTGCATGAGCCTGCTTCTGGCATTCGTCGATTGAGAAGATGCTTCCCCTAAAGGCCAGACGTCCCCTCAGGGTACCCCATGAACTTGGTGCAGGAAGTCTCGACTGCTGGTCTCACAAGACACCGGAAGGACCTGCAGCCATTTTCTGCACCATCCACGGCGGCCTGAGGTCACAGAACCAATCTCAAAGGAAAGTGGTCGGTTACATGGTCAGGATTGATATCAAGACCCGCAAAAATAAGTCAGCCGACATGTGCCCCTAGAATCGAGATCGCGGGAATCTGGGGACGATCTTGCGGCTCATGATGGTGTTTAGCTCAGCAATCATAGCCGCCAGTATGTTCTCCTGGCGAGCTTGAGACCAGCTATCCTCCACCCAACTGACGGTGGCAGGGTTGAAGTAGCTGCTCTTGAATTCGTCTCGGTGGAACTTGAAGACGTTCAGAATGGATTCGGGGCCTTGGTGCTGGGACAGTGCCTTCAGAAACGGGTAGCAGTCTCTGTAGAGTTTCGTGGCAAGCTGCTGGCCGATTCCGACTTCTTTGGGCACGCCAGATCGGACGCGTATGTTTGGGCGGACGGTACAGTTGAGGCGAAGGTTCTGAAGAAGGGGAGCGTCCCGCAGGAGAACAAAAGCCTGAAGACACCGATTGTTGATCCAGCCGTACTTCAAAAGGGTGATATCCCTCAGTCGGGAGATGGTCGCGGGACGCAGCATGAGGAGAAAAGAGTGGAGGCCGTGGACGTCGGCGAATATGAAGGGCTGCGTCCAAAGAAACGACACTGCCTCGTCGTGGACAGTCTTGCATGTTGCGAGAAGGTTGGGCGAGAGCTGGTATTTCTTTTTTGGCACAGCGCCATCATCGATCTTGGTCCATTGACCTCGCACGTAACAGCTGCGAGGGCGGAATGAGGAATAACGATCCCCGATATCGTTGAGGGAGACGTGGACCGGAAAGCTCTCCCACCTGTCCGAATAGGTTCGTATGTTGACGCCATGAGGGTCAACAAGAGCTTCCTCGTAGACTTTCAAGCGAAGCTCAGGGGGCAGATCCCTGTGCGGCAGTTAGCAGAGATCGTACTTTGGCAAATGCAATGTTTTTGGCGGCAGGCTTCGAGATCAAAGGTAAGCCAAAACTGGCCTGGGAAATACTAGTATCAGAAGAGAGGCAGGGAGAGGACTTACATGAGTCGGAACGGCTTGAACTTGGGAGGAGGCTTGACCTTGGGGTGGGACTTTGCCTTGGGCTTCGCAACGACTTTGCGCTGTTCGAAATCAGTAAATTGTGGGACACAGATCGAAGAGTACCACCAACCTTCTTGATCCTGCGAGAACCAAACGTCGCATCCTCGAACTCGCTGTCGACCTCGACCTCGGCGACGGCGCTAGGCTGCTGGGAATGGGTGGAGCTGGCAGAAGCGGTGGAGTCCTCGCCAAGCTCCTCAGAGAAGTATCCAGCGTCCTCGAGGTCGAGATCTCCGTCGATGCTCAGGTCGATCTCGTAGTTGACTTCGGCTCGTTTGCGCTTGGGGTAGCGACTCGGCTTCACCTTGGGAGCCATGGTGGTGTTCGTGTCGCGTCTCTGTGGTGTGTCTGTCAGAAGAGCTGTTGTCACAAACAACGGAGAATCCGAGGTGATCTGGGCGAGCCGGTGTGAACTGGCGGTTGGTTACGATATGGGGGCCATGGGTGCTAGTTGTCTGCAGCACGAGAGTGACTTACGGATGAAAGGTGCGCAGAGTGCAGCAGTGGATGCTGCTGCAAGATGCAGTTTTGCCAAACACTGCAGTGGTCGAGAGAAGACGCCGGCGAAGGCGAGAGGGAAGACGGTAAGGCTAGGCTCAAATACAAATGCGTCGTGGAGGGCAGTCCACAAGTTGACTTGAGGAAGGCACTTGTGTGGTGTGTTGAGGGAAGCCTGGTGCATCGTGGAAGTGGAAGCTGCGACTCGAGGTAAGTGCCAGAAACGGTCGCTGCTAGTTGAGAACCAAGTGGGCCGGCGTGCGTAACGTCCCAGTGACTTGGGACTCGAGTCTGTAATGAAGTGAATTAGGGACTCGGCTTCAGTGACTCAATGCTGGTCGTTTGCTGGTCCTGGACCTGCTTGGGCAGCTGGTGTTGAGAAGTGAGGTCAATAAAGCCCAGACCAGGACTGCAAGCACACACGCCGTGGTCCTTCTTGTTTCTGCTGGGTTTGCACCACCTCAACACACTGGTCGGCCGCCAGTGAAAAAATTCCGCGTTCTCGAGAGATCCTCCTCCACTCCTCCTTCCGTCTTCCGTGATTCATCTCGAAGCTTTGTTGATGGTCAAATCGGGACCATGCAGGCAGTCACCGAGCCGTGTTATGGGCTCTCGTGAACCATAACATCGAGCAACGCCGTGCGATGAGCACCAAACGTTTTCAGGGTGGCCACCGCCACTCGCTCGTCCTTTAGAAAGACTAGCTGCACGAGTCGCGAGATCCATCAAGCTCCGTACGGCAGGCCTTCGTGATCACTATGGATCACCACGTTTCCCAGTATCTGAACCTCCTGTGCGTCCATCTCGAGCGGGCTTGGCGGTTCTTCCCTCAACAGCAACCCCGTGCCCGCGGTGTCGTGCCTAGTCGCTTTGTGTGATAGCTGCGAAGCCCTCGTCGAGATCTGCGTCGACATGCCTGTCCGCTGCGTCCCAGTGCTGCCAGACTGGGTCGTCACTGACATGCTGTTGACATCCAGGTCCACAGGCCACTTCCACCACCTGTCCGTATTATAAGGCAAAGGCGCCTTCTCGTCGCTCATGTCTCTTTCGTGGGATGGAAGCCTTGGCTCTTTGTTCCGTTGGTCTGTCGAGTCCTTTTTTATCCTGGAGATTGTTTTTGTCACCGCCTGTCCGAAGCGTCGGAGCAATGGACGCATGGCCATCAGGCTCACAACCATGACAGATATGCACATTTCGACGGTGGTCCATACAGCTGAAACATGGTTAGCTTGCCCGTTCCTTCCTTCCATCTGGCATGTTCTTACATAATGATATATCGTTGGTCAAGAAGAGCATGAACATGAACCTGCCAGTGCTAACAAGTATGGTGAAGAAACCGAGAGCGAAGATCAAGCCGAGCCCGATCTTCTCCCTGAGCTGGGTGAACTTCAAGCTGTTGAGGATGGGGAAAGGGAATACGAATACTGAAGATCACGGTCAGACATGAATGCGCGCAGACCTTAGCACTGAAACCGGCCAGGCAGACAGTCGGTTCCGATATTGCACTTACGCAAAAGCTCGCCGACTATGTTCATTGTCCAGGTCACCTTCTGCAGATGAGAATTTGAGAACGACGAGCATTTGTGTGGGTTCAGCCTGTTCTTGTCAACCCTATGCCCGCATGCTCTCAGTTTTCCGACCACAGACTCACCAATTAATAGATACGTCTTTGCCGCACCAAAATAAATCGGCAAAGACGGCTGTCAGACACGCGAGGACAAGATACACTGCGATGCATCCCAAAAAAATGCGCATCCTCGGCTCGGTCACCGGTACCATCGTGGCATAGCTCATGAGCAGGCTGAACTTCGGGAAGTAGAGCCCAGCGTCGAAGCAGAATTTGGTGGCGAATCGAATCTGCCGGCGCTGGTGAGTCCATGATCATCAATCTGGCAGGCCCAGACAGCTTCTCCATCCCGATGCGCGTCCATCACTGACCTTGCCCAGATACTGCGTCACATGCTTGTATTCCAGCAATCCATCGACCTTGTATATGAGGGTATCGCACATGATGTTCCCAACGGTGCAAACGAGCCCGATCACCAAGAGTACGTCAGAGATCCATGCCTGGTGTTGTCGAAGAGAGAGGCGGACCCAGAATCGTGCGACGAGGAACACAAAAGCCAAGACGAAGAACACCCATTCCATCGCCTCCCGGAATGTCAATTGTCTAATCTGCCGTTGAGAGGGTTAGGTGGGACTTACCACCGTCTCGGTTGGTGTGAGCATGGTGACGAAGTCGAGGTCGGCGGCTCGGCCTGCGCTGGCTCCTACTGTAGCTTAATGCACGGTATTGCGATGCATGTCTGCTGAGAGCACTTGTGAGTGAACTGGAAAGGAACATCAACGGAGAAGCATGTTCGTGCGAGGCAAAGGTGCATAAGTCCCTTCATCGGGGTAGGATCAGCCAATACGACAGGGAACTCGACAAAACCTGTCCTGACCAACCACTGCGAGTCTAAACGAGCACGGCTCGCTCTTCGATCCCAGAACCGGTCAGGGCCATGCACACAGGGTCCCTCTTCTGTCGAGTCGGATGGCCGCATGGGGAGGTCCTTATCCGTCGGTCGTACGCCGGCAATACCTCACACGCTCACGAGCAAGGCCTGTTGTGCCTTCTCATGCCGAGAAGTGTTCCGTTGTAATAAGGTTGCCCTCAATCCTCGCCGCTCCACACCTGCTGTCACCTTGGCATGGGAGCACCCGTTTCCAATGGATATCGCCCATAGCATCCGGACTAATAAGGTCCCACAACCAGCGCTGCCCACCACGTCAACCTACTGCGGTGATGCCACCTCAGCTTCCTTCACCTTTATGCCAGCCACCTGCGTGCATTCAGCCCGGGGCCTGAAACAAAACGCAGGCTGATCATGGCCACGACTCGCTCCAAACCTGCAAAAGATCGGCACCATCCGAGGCCGCGTTCTTCCAATCTTGTCCTATCGCTCTCGATCCAGCCGGATGGACTCGGCTCCGCGTAATCGCCGTGGCCTTGTGCTGTACGTGATTGATTCACCCTCAAACGAACCCCTCCAGCCCATGTCGGTCTCACTCGGGGCTGGCCACCCGCGTTACTACATGCCTCAACCTTAAAATGACTCGAAGTTTACCACAGCGGCCGTTCGCAATCGGCGCACCGCCCGGAAGCACCTGCTGATAACTCGACGGCAGGGTGAGGGCCGCGCGGTGCGCCTGCTTCCCCCGGCCAGAGAAGGATCCAGGTTAATCTCCCCGAGCTGCGCTATTGGTAATCCTCTCGAATTAGCACTGAACATCGTCCCAATTTCGCTTGGGGGAAGAAGCAAGCGCTCAGGGCGCCAATGTTTTCTCGGGTTCCTTCTAGGCTGTTCGTTTATCCATTGCTCGGTTTCGGGCCTGAGCCCTACGTAAACGGTTCGTCAAGTAGGAAAGCCCGGAGGCTTATTACGGTGATTCCGCCTGGCGCCGATTGCAATTGGTGGCGCTGATCAACAGCATTTTGGGCCGAAGCGGTAAGTGCTACGCCGGCAACATTCGAGGGAAGGAGAACCTTGTCATCCATTGCGGGCACGGAACGCCGTTGGGCATGAAGATCGCCGGTTGCGGCGGCCTGGAATTATGGGATGGATGTGTCTGTCGACAAATCAGTGTGTTTTTGGTCAGTACTTTGAATCCAGGGCCCAAAAAAGACGGTCGGCTATTCAATGTTTGATGATTCGGGTATCTTGGTTGCCACTACTATATAACTAATTATGGACCGCTCAGAATTGGTCGATACTACAAAGCCTCCAGTCACTACCCCATCACTTTGGCCCAGGAACAGCGGTGTGTCCGCTCCCGTCCTGCCCGGGGCCTTGCCCGGCAACCATGTTCCGCCCTCGCTCGATATCCGACATCTCAACCACCCTGTCCACGCTGACCGTCACTTCCCTCGAGCGCTCCAGGTCGCCATGCCCCGCCCCGCCCTCAGAATGAACCACAACCACAGCATCGCCCCCGGAAATCGCGGTACCGGAAGCCGGCCGCTGCGTGTACTCCTCCTCCGCCTGCCCTCGGGCCCCGGAGCGCCGCGACGTACGGCCGGCCGTGCTGGACCGCCATGACTCTGCGAGGCCAATCGCCCTTAGCTTCAGGCTCCAGAACCCGGGTGAGTCGGGCGTTCCGCCCGGCGCCTCGCGGCCGGTTGTAATACCGTGGTCGGAACGCCGCCCTGGGGAGAGCTTCCTCAGTCCGGTGCGGGCGCGGTCGTAGAGGGGGTGGAGAACTGGGATGCATGCCGCTACGATGGTTACGGTTGCTTCAGTGCTGCGCGTGGTGTTCGTTGGTTAGTCTGGTCAAGCGGATGTGCCGGCCTCCATGGTGTTCTTACATTGTCCAGATTGTAAGCCGCGGGATCGTCCCTGCGAAACGTCAATCAGCGCTTGTCCTATGTAGCATCTGCATGCTTGGACACTCACAAGTAAAGTCCTCATTTGAGAGGACGTGGAGGTATGAGATCTTGAGGCAGGCCACTGCGGTGGCTCCGATCCCAAGGCCGAGGACGAGACTCAGGCCTATCTTTTTGATAATGCTGAACCCCATTTTTCTGAAGACGAGGGCTGGATAGATGGCCAAGTAACAGTCGACAGAGGCAGAGTAAGCTAGGCACCGTCGACGTCAGAAACACGACACTAGATGAGGATGGGGGCCGTACGTAGCAAAGAGTAAGAAGCCTACACGATGTGAAGTAGCACAGATCCAGGTATATCTTTCCGCTGACACACTTGGCCGCCTGGACTCGCGGGTCCCAAGACGCCGCGAGGGGCTGGCACTGAAACGTCGACAGGGCGGATATCACAATGTAGTTCACAACGCCGACGCAGACCACGGCCGACATGATGGTCTTGGTCCAGACATCAGGTGTGAATATCCGGATGATCAGGCCGGCGACGGCTACCTTGGGCACCGTGATTGCCAGCAGGGCGGGCCACACGGAGACGAGGTAGTAGAACCTGGCGTCGACCCTCTGCTGTACCGAGATGGTGTCGACGTGTTTCCCCATGCCGCTGTCCACGGCGAGTAGGGTGAGGATGCAGCCGGCCCACAAGAATATCTGGGCCAGACGTCAGCTACTGTTATTGTCCAGGTGGGGGACCTGTCAAGAGAGAGTGGACCTGGAGCATCTTGAAACATTGTAACAAACACACTGTGCAGACCCTACCAATGAAAGCAGTATGATCACGTCCTCACGCCGGATGCGACGCAACACGATAACGCTGCAGTAGACGCGGGCCGCGGTGAAGGCGGTCGCGCTGAACAGGGCGGCCGCGACGCTGCCGCGCATGAGCGGGCCTTGGTCGTCGTCGTTCATGGCGGAGACTGCATGCTGATCGGAAGGCGCGTCGGGCCGGTCGATAAGCGAAGCATGGTATACCGGGCGGGGCGGGGCTGAGATGTCTGTCTGGAGAAAGAAGGCAAGGCGTACAGGACTGGATTTCCCAAGTCTGGCGCGTGTGGGACCGTGGCAGAAAGTTGATCGAGATGCAGCCTGCAGCTGACGAGCCGACCGTGTAGTGTAGTACAGGGAGATAGAGAGGGCAGTATGTGTTATCTGGCATTTCTTCTCCAAATGTTCTTGCATGGAATGGTTCGCCTCCCTCGGAAAGCGGTCGGATATCCTTCGGACGGGGACGTGCCATCTTGTTCTCGAGTCAGGATTGATAATGGCTTGTGTATGCCCTCCTCGACCCTGTGTATTCGCATTGTTTGGCACAGTGCCATGGATCATGAACCAACTGTCTGTTGCGGCTGGGCAACCACAGATATTCTTCATCTTCCTCTTACGAAATGGATTAATTACGACTGTGGCATTAACAAACGAAACCTGTGCTTTCCATGGCCAAACGGGCTCAACTACGGCACCACTCTCAAAGTCTTAACAAATCACCGTGCTGACGAGCCTGTTACGATGCTTGTGCATGGTAGAAGCAGCTTGGATCGGGTTAAAATCCCCGGCATGGCAACCTTGGAAAGGCACCGTGCACAGGCTTATGGTTGCCAAGGCTTCTCATTGTCATTTATTAGGCCTTGAAAGATCCTTGGTCAGGGTCAGGATGCCCAGCCACCAAGGCCACACGGATAACACCAGCAGTGCTGAGATCACAATCATTGGCGTGGAAGATGCAGTCGTTGACAAGATTGTACAGTTTATTATTTGGCTTGTCATGCGCCAATTTAGGTCCTTCGGTGGTTTGACACCCACTGGTTGTATCTGTCCCAATGACAGCGACCATCACTCGGCCGTCAGCCTCTCCGAGATTATTGCCCGGCGCGGCCAAGGACGAATACCACGACTCCCAAGAGAAATTGCCCTTCCTTCGCCACAGGGTATGATGTTTCACGGCCAATCCATCAACATCTCCAAGTCATCGAGGACGCCATCCCGAGTGTCCATCACGCCAGGCTTCGTGTACAGTGATCCAACCTGGTTTCTGGTACTGCGAATCCGCTGCAGGTGGGAGACCAAATCCATCTTTGGGGTATTTTGGGCATGATCGGTCTCGAATACTGTGTGTATGTTGAAGCCGTGCAGACTCTTGTAGTCCGTGGGACGAGCATCGAGGTTCAACAAACACTCGAGACGACGAATCTTCGTGTTCAGCTCGTTGAGCTCCGTCGCCTCTTGCGCGATGTGCAGCCTCAAGATTCCTTCCTTCTTTCTTTTTAGATACTGGAACTCGGTCGTTCGGATTTTGGATGGCATATCGATGCCATGGGCCGAGCTTAGGTGATCAAGGCGAAAGTCCGCTCGGGTATTGTTGTTCAGCCGGTCGCAGCCGGGGACATCGCAGGGGAAGTATGTGATTTGTCCCACCTGTTCCTGGGTCATCCACTCGGCGGGATGCCACCTCAGCATGTGTTTCTTGAGGCCCTGTTTTGAAAACAACGTTATGTTGCAGACCGTGCAGGTCTGGCGCTGGTTGGTGGTGTTGTTACCAGACATATTGAACAGCTGGTGTGAAGGAGAATACGGGAGAGTCAGGAATTGGTCCAGGGAATGGATGGATGCTCTCGTTTGTTAGGAGGACCGAGGCGCGTGAGTCTGGATGATTGTGTAGGACGCGTGAAGCTGCCTGGTGGTCGCGTAGTTGCTCAGCCCAACAACTGGCGCGTTGCCCACCCGGACATCAACCAGGAATGTTTGTTGACTGATTCACCCTGCAACGAACACCTTTACACTGAGTAGGACAATCCCTATGGGAAATACTCCATAGGATACCCTCCCATAGGATAACCTCCTATAGGATTGTCTCTATGGGATAGTCTCTCATGGGTAGCCTCCTATGAGATAACCTCCTGTGGGATAATCTCCTGTGGGATATCCTCCCCTGGGATACCCCCCCGTGGGATATCCTCCCCTGGGATATCCTCTTGTGGGGCATCCTTCTGTAGGATAATCTCCCGTGGGAACACCTTCCATGGGTAGTCTCCTGTAGGGTGTTATCGCATGGGATGACTTGGTTGAGGACAACAACATTAGTAGACTTAGCCGTGTGGCCTGAGCCGGGTGCGATGATGCTGAAACTCCCTTCTCAGCCACTAAACTTCACCATGCTGGTTCTTCCATGCACTGTCTGGTAAGTACTGCCAATAAAGTCATCATTTCCTTCCAGAGGTGCCCAGCCGTGTTTTCGCACCTGTAGACCTGTGTGAAGATTGGGCAGGTGTGAATTTCCTAGACGGTGATACATTGCCGGGCTGCAACAGAGCCGCCTGTGCCTACTTCTCAGCTACCCTAGGGTACTTATATACCCCACGATGGCTTCACTGTTGTGGGGCATTTGTGGACTCACCTCTCCATGTTTTGACTATCTTACACTGTGCTTTTACAAGTATCCAGTGCAATAAACTGCTGTCCATTTGTTGGGCCTAGGCAGCATTTGCTCTGTCCTTTCTCTCCAAGAGTCTCTTGTCATCACATTCAAGGCGTCTGAACTATCGGTTATCATTCTTCTTAAATCAACTAATTTGTCTCTCTGTCTCTATCAACAACTCTGCCTTGGATTATTTGCCGTTTTTTCTGTCGGCAATTATGCAGCAGTTCGCTTTGTGTGGGACAATCTGAAGAAGAGTAATTTCCAGTTGGACCGACCCGGCCAAGGATTTCTGAAAATGAATGTGGCGGACCGAGTGCGTCAAAATATCCAGAGTATCAAAGGGCGGCGGTACCACTGCAGCTCATCCGGGGATGTATAGAAAGTCGGCCTGTTGTTCCCTCATGATATTTCCAAAACCTCTTCACCGGCGGCACGTGGGCCAGTACACACGCTCACGAGCTACCCTCGCTCGAGTGGCGTCTTTGCTGCTCATGCTCTGTGATGGCGGAAATCCCTTGTTGCTGACCTGGGTAGATGGACTGAACAGCGGTTTTAGCAAGGTCGCCACAGAAAGGCAAAACTAGTAAACTACAAGGAGACGTCCGGTTGCCTGTGATTGCATCTGCGCTGGTCACATCGGAGAACAGTGAGCCACTAGAAGCCAGACCGCTAGGCACCTGCACGAAAGATCACGGGGAGCATAGTGGCCGCCGCCAGTCTGTATCCCACGCGCCGATGTGTTGTCTCGGCACCCTCTCTCGCCTTTCCAGTTGCCTTCTCCACGTCATGGCGCACCGTGCCCATCTTCAGGTTGCGCCATAAGTTCCCCACCAGGCCGCTGAGCCGAGAATATAGGTTGCCTAGACTACCGATCGTCAGGGCCAATTTACATCTATTTCTTCTAGTGATCCAATCGATGTTCAGCAGTCATTGTGGCACTTATCAGCCGACACTGGGTCCGGGAACTACCGGGTCGGCTACGCGACCTCCGATTCCGTCACCGGCCCTTGAGAAGACGAGCATTATCGCCGGCGACGTCGTGATCGATAGTTCTGTACAGTCTTCGACTGAGTACAGCAGCTTGTCGTATCAATCTGATCGAGTAGCAAAACAATAGACGAGTCGGTGAATCTCCTAAACACTCTTCGCCTTGTTGATTCCCACCAGAGCCAACGAAACCGAGGACGTCCGCATTGTGAAGAAATTCTCCTACGCGAACGTGCAGACCATGACTGTTTGTTTACTTTAGCCAGCTCTGGCACGTCCGACGGCTACTTTCCCCGAGCAGAAGGTGTAGAGCGCCTGCATGTCAAACGGAGCACCCGGCGAGCCATATTCGGCCTGCTGTCTCACCAGTCGCAGCCCTCTGTTCACAAGTACTCCGGGATGAGAGCCTCGATAGGCACGTGGCTCGGACCTTGCCGCCTGTTCGTGAGGCAGAACGTGCACGTCTTTAATTCCTGGGACGAGACTACCGTCGAGTGCATAGGGGCCCTGGACGCGGGTAATGGCAAGCTTCCGATTTATCCGTTACTTAAACTCAATGATCATCGCTGTAATCGCAGAACAAAGTCAAATGGCTTCACCGAGTCCAAGTCCCATAAAGACCGCGGCGAAAACCCGCAAAGTCATACATTCTGATGTTCACCCACTGCCATCAAACTCACGGAATCCCCTCAATTCGTGGCAAGCTGCTGGCCCAGCCCCCTCGCCTGCTTAAGAATCCACTCCTTGGCCGTGATCACCTCCTCCTTCTCCCCGGGCTCCAGCTTCGGGATCCCGGGCGCCTCCAGCCTCTTGAGAACGGCGCTGTCCTCGGGCCGGACAAAGTACACAATGCTGTACCTATCGAACTTGCCCTGCTCCCCGGGCGCAGGCACGACGCGGTGCCTCCCCGAGCACAACACCCCGCCCGTCCACTTGACAGCCGCGTCGCCCAGGTTGACAATCGCGTGGTTCGGCGGCGGCGGCTGCACCCACAGCCACCGCGGCGCCTCGCCCCCCTCGTCCCCACCCCCCGGGCCCGCCGTGCTCTCCGGGTCGACGACGTTGCCGAAGTTGCCCCGCGACGGGTCCGACCAGACCTGCAGGCCACCCAGCCAGTTGAACAGGATGGTGATGGTGCCGAAGTCGGTGTGCCCCGGCGTCTGGATCTCGGGGAGCTCGGCCGTCTTGCGCGGCGGGCCGTGGGTCATGCGCACGTGGTCGCCCGACTCCTCCGTCAGCCGGTGGTACTTGTCGAACCCGTCGGCGGGGAGGCCCAGGCGCTCCGCGAGGATGGAGAGGACCTTGAGGCCGGTGCCGTGTGCGTTGCGCATGTACCGCGCGAGGAGGGGCTTGTGGTCTAGGACGAGCTGCGGGTACGCCCACCGGTCTGTGTTTTCGAGGATGCGGTCCTTTGCGATGTTGAGGAAGCCCGCCGTGTCGGGGGTGCCTTTTGCGTCGGTCTTTGTGGCCCCCACCTTCTTGAAGCTGGATGATGCATGGTCAGGATTTATGGTGCGAGTGGCGGTGGAGACGGAAACAGACAGGCGCGTGGGGGTGTCAAACCTACCCAAAGATGTTGTCCGTGACTGCGTACTGGTCCTTCACCTCGGCCGGCAGCTTGAACACCTTCTCGGCCAGACGGGCAATGTCGTCACATTCGTGGCCCATGGAGTCGACCTTGCTCCCGTTCAGGTCGAGGTAGAAGAAGCCCCGCTCCTTGCATGTCTCAAATAGCTTGTCCTCGAGTGCCCGGTCGCCCTTCTCCAGCTGGGCGAGGGAGAACGTCTCAAGCTTCACGCTAGGGACGTCCTTGGGGAAAGGAGGGTATTTGGAGGGGGTGAAGAGCGTGCCGTTTGCATGCGCTCCGTTTGTGGCCATGTTTGCCTGTCCGTCTTTGAATGTCTGCTGGATGTGTCTTCTGATAAGCTTGGCAATGGGATGAGAAGATGCTGCTGTGTCGAAGCGTCAGCTCTTTCCGTCTTCCGTGAGTCGTTGGCCCATGTGATATATATAATAGCCCGCTGTCAGAAGTCTAATGGCGTCGTCCCGCAGCATCCATCAAATGCATTGGTGCGTGCGTGCACCCCCGAATGCGGGGAATCTTGCCGAGCCGATACCCCGGATTTACGTCCCCCAGACATGACATTTGAATGCCGCTGTCGCCTTCCGGCCATCCAAGCCAAAGGGGGGACAGGCGCGAGCCCGAGGCCGAGTTGGCACCCGTGCCGCCGTCATTTTCTCACTTATCCTGCCTAATGCAGTAACATCCGGAAACCTTCACCCTTTAGTGTTTGCCAATGAGCTACTCCCCTCGCCATGCACCACTCGTTTCCTACCGTCTCATAGAGCTGCGGAGCATATCAGGCTTACTTTTACGAGAAGTGCGGTGCATGCAGTCGGCATCAGAGACGGCATCAGTCGTGTTACGATGTGGAATATCTAAACAAGGGATAGGCATTGGCCAATCAATCCCGGGCCCTCTGGTGCACAAATCAGCCCCAACTTGATACTAACGCACTTCATGTGGCATTGAAACCCTAGCACACCTCGCCTCGCGAAATGATGCGCACTGCGGAGTTGCCTATTCGGAATGGTGCCATGATCGAGGCACGTCCTCTTCACATCGAGTCTTGTTCACCGGCCAAAGGTCTTCTGCCTTTGCGCCATGAAACAGCCTGTTCCTAAGAGCGACTGAGCGTTAGGAATGACAACAGTCGTAACTGCTCTGACACATGCAAGCAAACTCCTGAACAGGCGCTTTGGGCTAAAATGCTTGCCGTAGGCGTAAGTCGTAATCGCGATTCGGAATTTGGAATCTGCTCATCTGTCTGCTTAGACACAATGTAGGTATCCTTGGCCACGGTATCCAACATGGCTGTTCAACATGAACCTGAGAAATGCCCAATCGGCTGGCAAGGTAGCATGCTATCCCAAGATTTGAAGGAATACAGTCATTGTCACGAAAATAATTCCATAATTCCTGCTACCCGATAGATATTTAATTCATTTAAGTATTGTTTGGATGCCTTGACAGTGAGAAACTCGTTCTTCGAGGAGCAACAGGTGATGGGCCGAGAGGGTTAGGGTATGATGGGCCGTTTAGTGGTTGAGAATTTGGAGCCCGAGCAACGACATGCCAAACTCTCGCACCAAAGAGCTCAACATCGAGGCCTTCATGAGTGGCATTTCGCCCCATATATTTGCAATCCAAAGTTCAATGCATACCTGAGTAGGATTCAATGCTCTTGCAGATTATGCACCGCCCTCATAATACCCTCCGACCCATTCCCCAAGCGACCCGTGGCCGCCAACGAAGACGATCTGCATCCGGATGACCTCCGAGCGGCACAGGTCGTAGGGACCTCAGAGACCGGTTCTGACGATATTGAGGCTGCGAATGAACCCGTCGCTCCAGTCCCGCAGCTAGAGGAGGAGTCGAGGGATGACGATGTCCAAGAGATCCCGACGCCGCCGCCGCAAGCCCAAGCCCAACCCCCGAGCCTGGCCGCAGGCGCAGCACGCAGAGCCAGCTACTCCTGGACACCAACACAGGGAGTCCCTCAAGCCGACCGGCAAGATTTGGAATTCTATAGTCAAGGAGCTTGGATGGGAGTGGTGCTCAAGCCTCCCCTCGTCCTCAGAATTGAGCATCCTCTGCGAGTCCCAATCGACGCCCCGGGTACGCGGGCCCGTCGCCCGTGTTCCGCCACACATGGACACCCTGGTCCTCGAGCTCATCCGCATTCGCCTCGACAAGGACAGCACTAGCTTCGAGATCCCCCTTTCAGGCAACGACGGCCGTTCAACGATCGAGCTACACACATACGAACAGGACATGCGCGGCAGGGGCGCCGCGCTCCACGCGAGGCTCAAGGGGCGCCGCGGCATGAGAAAACCAGGTCAAAGAGGAGGACAAGTCTGCACGGACGATGCGCCCACCCTCTGCGAGGCGGGAAAGGGGGGCGGGCGGCGGGGGGCGCGACTGGGTGGGCAACTCGACCAGTTAGGCCTTGGATACCATTACTTCCGCATCAGCATCCCAGAACCGTGCGAGCTGCTCAAGTGCGCCGTTTCCATCCCCGGAGCATACGCGGCGCGCTTTTACCAGCAAATTACGATCCTTGTGCGATATAGATCTGTCGTGGGGGGTTATTCGTTTGTTCGACCGCGGTGGCTGTCTGGGGACCTTGGCTTCCCGCTGCGTGAGGAGCTGCGAAGGCCTCAGTGGGCTGAGGAGCTGCGCGAGGCGAGCGGTATTCACATCTCGGCGCCAAAGTGACCTGTCGTTAGGCTGGCTGGTCCTTGTTTGGTGGGGGAGGGGGAAGGTGGTCGACGCGTACGTGGTTGACGCGCTTGCGCGCGCGTTGCCCTGCCCGTCACACCACCAGGCAACCACCCACCCCACCTCGGCCTGCCTTTATCAGTTGACGTTTCCCAACTACGGTCACCAATGCAAGTAGCCAAGCGGTATAATTCCCTGAATTGTATTTGCGACGTTCTGGGTTCAATTCCCATGCACAGCTACAGCCACTCTTCTCAAAATAGGTCTGTCCGTGAGGACAATTAGTGCCTATACCTAGGAGCATGTTCTCCCGGAGTGGCGCGTTCTACTAACATCTAGGTTTCTCAAGTGGTTGGTGGTCGGGCAACTTTTCTTTTTGTTCTTTTTTCAAGTAAGCAAACAGAAAAGGGACAGTCCTGCCTTGGTTGACGATGACGCTGTCTAGGCAGCCCAACGCAAGATATGTGACCACGCCTCACGACCGTCATGCGGTGTGGAAATTTCTCGCATCACAACCCCGTTGCTACCCAACTCAGCTGTATCCCGTGGCCTGTACGCACCACGGGTCTCTATCAGTGTCCTTGAGATCTCGTACGTCAGCTCTGGGTGGCCTTGGAACGTGAGGATCTTCCCCGACGACGCCAACGTGATCTCGTTGTCCTTCGACAGCGGCGTGAACCCAGGAGCCAGCTCAGACACGTATCTGATGTGGTATTTGTGGATCAGCTGACGAGGTGTCAGTGTGAGAGCATCGAATCATGACATGGGGTCGGACAAGCGGGGTGCTATGGCGGCCGCTGGCGGG
This sequence comes from Diaporthe sp. NJD1, assembly GCA_013842865.1. Lineage (NCBI taxonomy): Eukaryota > Fungi > Ascomycota > Sordariomycetes > Diaporthales > Diaporthaceae > Diaporthe > Diaporthe sp. NJD1. The sequence goes on along the minus strand of JACDXY010000014.1, from coordinate 113,880 downwards.
TGTCACTACGTACTAGGCTATCGCGGTGGAAGAACTTCTGCCCCGCGGAAGCGAGCTCGATCTCTTGTATACCAATCTGCGCCGCCATTGTCAGATACCAATGCTTCGAATGTCCCATTGCATGTTCACAGTGGGCTTACCCGATGCTCGTCCCCAAGCCAGGCTAGCCTTCCTCCAAGCGCGACGTGGACGGCCTGGTGGCCCCAGCAGATCCCAAGCAGTTTTGTCTTGGAGCTCCCCCCAGCAATCTGGCGGATCATCCCGAGGACATCCAGCACCCACTTCGGCTGGTCCTCCTCCAGGAGGTTCACCCGGCCCCCGCTCAGGATAACTAGCTCGTAGGCTGATGGGTCCGGGATCGGCTCGCCGTTCGCGACACAACAAATGTCGAGATGGGCGTCGGGGATGGAGGCAGTGATGTTGCTCCTGAAGGACTCGGTCATGGCGTGGTCCACGGGCGAAGTGGGTGGGTAGTTCTTGAGGAGGAGGATCCTTGTTGCCTGCTTGGAACCCATCTTGGCGGAATAGACTGAGAACGGATTTCAAGCAGACTGGCGGCCTGGCTGCTGGCTGGCTCAGAATCGAGACGAGGCCTATTATGCGGCTCAGAAATTGCCTGTGGTATCAGTGAAGAGGGGTCAGAGCCGGCAATAGCGCGGAGACGTTCCTCTGAGTCAGAAGTATTGCGCCATGCGGCTCGCTTCCAACAAAGTCCAAAGATAACTTAACATTGGATTTCGCATACAGATGCATCCAATCAACTCTTCTGTAGATTCTCTGTAGAGTTTTACAATGCGGCGACGCCTGTGGCGATTGACTTGCAACAATTGGCCCTCTTATTACAGAATTGCCTGGTCTCCATTGAGTTCAAGGGACAATTCCTAAACCCGAGTTCATCATTTTGTAGGACCAATGAGCAAACCAGGTCTTGATGTATAATGTATATTACATGACTAAATATTACCGTGGAGCCATATCGTGCTGCTGGTACAGGTTCAAAGCGATGTCCACGGACGGTGTAAGGTTGTCTAATTTCTGGAAGTGGCACAACGACTGTTGGTAAGACGCCGACATGGTTCATTGAATTATAAAGACGGAGCTCTCTACAACGCAGACCCACTCTTGTTCGCACCAGGATACTTCCCAGAAAGCCCAGTGAAAAAGTCATCCCCCTCCATAGTCAAGTCCTGGAAAGCAGGGCACCCGACATCCAGCAGCGGGCCGACGACGGCGTCGTTGACCATCTTGAGCGGGACCTCGAGCGTCTGGAAGAGGGGCGCGAGCGCGTTGGGCGCGAACGTCTTGACGACCTCGAGCGCGAAGCAGAACAGGTTGTTGCCCTCGAGCAGGCTGGTGGCGTTGAGCAGGCCGCCGGTGACGTCGTGCAGGTCGACGCCCGCGAACGAGTTGACCTCGCCCATGTTGCCGCCCACGCTGCCCAGCTCCGGGTGCTGCAGGACCCAGGAGACGAGGTCGAGGTTGAGCGAGACGAGGCCGTAGTCGACGGGCGTGCGGAACCAGTTCTCGGGGATGCGCTCGTGGCCCGCGTTGTAGACCAGCTCGCCGTCCTTGTCCTCGGTCACGCCGAAGAAGGACTTGAAGACGTCCTTGGCTGCACGGAGTTATTAGTCGTGTTGTCTTTCTGTGGGGACGGTGTCGTCCAACTCGAAAGAGAGCCACGGATGCCTTGGTTTTACTTACTCAACTGTCCACCTGGGAATTCCGTCGAGTGGTTGCTCAAGATCCGCCCAGCAAACGCATACCCAGCATTCCGCGCGATGAGGCCGGTATAAGGCCCATAGTAGAAGTACGGGTTAATCTCAATACTCTCCCTGAACCTCTCAGCCGCACGGTTGCCAATGTCCTCCATGGTGATGACGTCGCCCTCGACGCTGTCGTACGCCATCCGGAACAGCGTCATGTTCATGGTCCACGCGTCGCCCGTGACGTACAGGTCGTCACGCGTGTTGGACGAGTCGCCCTCGATCCAGTTGTGGCTGCCCTGGAGGCCGCGGGGCTTGCCGAGGAGCCCGAGCAGGTTGCCCAGGATGTTGGACGAGAAGAGGCTGTCGTCCGGGGGCGCGCCGCCGATGGAGAAGCCTGGGGTCAGGGAGATCGGGTTGCCGACGCCGACGGTGCCCATGATGGCTAGGACTGTGGATAGATCGATGCCCATGCCGAGGACTTTGGGAGGATTGTCAGCATGTGATCATCCATGTTTGGCTGATAATCAAGCGCATAATGGGTCTTTCTCTGGCTCATGGGGTCAAGTCTTTGTGAGCAGGGTCCATCTTACCAGTGTTCAGAGCATCAATGAGATCGATAAACTGCAGCCATAATATTAGTACACATGACTCGATTCATTTTGCGGCACCATCAAGACGGTCGAATTTTACGTACTCCGACAACACCATCGTGAGGGATGTAGTTGTGGTTGGCCAGAGCATTCAGTCCGGGGCAGGGCCCACGCTGATCGCCGCTGTCAAAGTCTGGAGGAACGAAAGCATGTTCTCCAGTGACTGTGGAGGCATTTCAAGTCAGCTCACCATACTAAGCAGACATCAATAAGACTGGGATCGACTCATTGTCGTAGACATACCGTCGATCGGCTCTGTCAGCGGATCAAAAAGAAGTCTCTTCTCCCTCAGCTTGACCAATTCCTCCTGTATCTTCGCAAAGTGGGCAGAAGCATCATCGAGTCCGGGGGTGTAGCGCCCAACAAGCTTGGCAAAGTTCTCGGCCGTGGGAAAGGCACCCACGGCCGGGCTGAAGACCGTTGCAGCAGCAACGCATGCTTGTACTGCACGCGAACGGAGGACCATGGTGATAAGTGTCTGATGGGACTGAAACAAACAGGCAAATGCAGCGTAAAACGATTAGTGAGTGACGTGAAACAGACAGTAAAGAGCGTGTGTATGGTGCCAAGCGACTGGTACCGTAAAAGAGCGTATGAGTTGAGAAACCTCACTCAGATCATTCCACTGTCGTTTGAAGAAGAGCTCAAAACAGAAGCGAAACCTCGGGTACCAGGTGTTCTCTTTCAATAACTTTCCAGGCCGACAGTCCGATGACCCAATAGACGTCAAAGGATTACGCAGGAGCGAAGAAGAAGGGTAAGGGGGGCTGCATCTTCAGCGCCCGTCGGCATGTCGCTAGGCTGGCGAACCTCGGGAGCGCGGCCTCGCCTTTCCCGTAGCTGGACCAAGTCCTGATGCTCGTGTGGGCATCGCAATACCGATCAAGAGTCGGCGGGTGGGGCCGCCGGGCTGTCATTTGGTTATCTAGGCCCCACAATTGAGATCGACCTCCATGATTTCTCGCTTCTCGTCAGCTCTGAGAGTGATCGACCAGGGAGGATGCACTCTGACTCGTGCACAGGGGGTGATCTTCACGGCTAGACTCTGCAAGACGGGGCGCTCCTGTAGATGAGGCCTCGGCGGTCTTGTGCTGTCTGCATTGAAATGAAGCCGATGTCCCGTGATATTTGCCCTGTCGTCTTCCAAGAGTCTACTAAGGAAGGTGTATCCAGTGGCAGACATGGGCCTCGGTAGATGTTCGGGACTATGTAAGTGCCAGCCAGCCTTGCGAAGTCAAATTGTCAACACGGCAGTTCTTGTGCCTCACGCTGCTTTTCGGCATCGCTACCTAGGTAGAGCTCCTGCGAAACGAAGCTTTACACTGCAAGCGACGATCTCACTCCAAATTACACTTCAAGGTTAAGAATTGCCTTTCACCAACTGAAAGGGGGGGCACTCCGCCGTTACCCAAGAAAATCATACTTTCGCACGAAGAATGATTGCCATACGGGCTGAAAATGTTCAAAAGTTTAAATGTTTTTAGAATTATCATACGGTAGTTGCTAAGTTATAACGTCGTTATTCAAAGATGTTTGCCGGATGCGACGAGAAGCGTACTCAAAACAATTGAGGTTCGAAAGACAGCGGGGGCAAAAATGGAGTAAGAGAAAAAAAAAGTCCATTTGCCCCCTTATTGCCACGTTTTCCCACTCGCAGTCGTGCCGGATTCCACATCCGTCAGCCGGATAAACTCAGCATCCTCGCCTCGCTTCATGGATAGCTGGCGGGGCTTGAGACGATCCGTCTTGGACGTCGTCCCGGACGATGCCAAGCCCGAGCTTCCGGGTGTCCTGCCGGAAGAGCCGCCGCCCGACATCTTGCTCTTGACGGTCGACCACTTCGGGCCCAGGCCGAGGCTGGAGAAGAGCTTGTAGACGGCGGGCAGCGAGGCCGTTATGATGCCTGCGTAGAGCTCGATGGTGCTCCAGTAGGCCGCATCCATGTAGTCATATGTGATGTTGGTCGAGTTGGCAAATAAGACCAAGGTGCGCAGGCGGATGATACTGGCCACGGTGACGCTGATTGGATCACGGTCGATTAGTGCCTTGCTCGCTCAAGAATTAGGGGATACGATGGGTTTCGCGACTCACAAGATACCGAGCGAGAACACGACCATGAGCATGAGCTTCTTCTGCAGATTCACGTGCAGTTTGTAAAGCTCATGAAGGGGCAGCACCAGGATGATAATGTCCAAAACGATGTTGACAGCGGCGCTGCACCACCCCTGAAGGTGGATGTTGTTGCACTGGCCGTGGTGCCACTCCTCCAGCTGCAGCCAGGCGTGGTTGATGGGCGAGCATTGAAACAGTGTGGCGAAGAAGAATGACAAGGCATACGCTGAGCACAGTCCAATGGTGGCCCAAATTGCTCTGTTCAGGTCGTTGTGCTGGAAGACTCGCAGGAGGAACACCAGGATCGATATTTTGTTCATGGACTGCGCGGCGAAGTAGAACAATTCTCCGATGAAGTAGTACTGGTTTCTGGTCAGTCTTCCCCCGCAAAGTTGAGAATCTTCCGTGCGTCGGCGCCACTTACGAACAGAACGTTCTCGATCTTGTACAGAGGGAGGGTCCACATGTCCTTCCCCAGACCGTTGTTAGACACTGATCCGAGATCCGTTAGCTTCCGTACTGCGGATACGCATGCGTTTCATATAGACGACATGAAAGATGCGTTGTGGATTCACTCACAAAGAAACGCGAAAATGGTAGGCGGAATGGTCAACAGCAAGGTGGCTGTGATGGTCCAATCGTCCCAGCCCAGTTCACGGCCATTTGCTGGCAGGGCCGAGCACATGCGCAGGATGTACACGAAGGCAGCGAGGCCAAAACCCACGGCAGCCACAACTGTCGGCGTCGCTGTCTCATCCCGCACTGGGGCACCGCACATTGTAGATGAGCCATTCTTCGTCACTGTAATAGAGAAAACATTAGCCCCGTGTAAAGAGAAGTTTGTTTAGGGTCCCATATTGGTTGTCCAGTATATTTGCACCGGATGCATTTGGCGTGATGATTTGGGAATTCCTTCGGAGAGAACCACTCACAGAGGGCGTCCTCCTGGCTGCATCCTTGCAGCACGCATACTGAGAGGGCGGTGTTGAGCGGCACGTCGGTGCAGAGGCACTCGGTGTCTGTGAGACTGCAGCCGGATGTTGGGACCAGCTTTGAGAGGCACACGAGCTAAGGACGGGCCGCAGCGGAAGATCAGCAAAAGAGCACTCAACGGGGGCGCTAACAGAGGATTTGCGCGGGGCCGAAAGGGAGAGCAACGATCGGATTTGCAGCACTTACAGCACACGTCGGATACAGCTTCTTTGCGATTGCCAGCGCGGCGGCCTCCGCAGCAGGATCCGTTGCTCCTGCAGCTGTGGCGCCTGTGGCCATGCATGAAAGAGTGGCGGTAAACGCCGTAAGGAGCCATGTGAACTGCATAATGTTCCGAATATCTGACGGGTCAGTTTCGCGCGTGCGTCTCTTCCACGTGGGCAGCCTGCAGCCGTTGGAGGGTCTCTGACACAGACACACAAGTCAAGTCTTTGCTCGCCAGGGTTGTTCACGAGCTGCATTCTCGAAATGGAAGAGCGCGGGCACGACACTTTTTATTCCTGGGCCCCCGTAGACGATTATCCCGCATCATGCTGCTCTGCCAAGTGGTAACATCACTGCCGTTGCACTCCTGGTTGCCAGGCCTACTGACTCATTTTCCGTGAAGATCTGCTTGGGTTCTCTTCCCCGATGGGTCCAGAGGAGGCGAGGCCCATGCCGCAAGGGAAAATCTCAGCCCATTTGGAAGTATACTCAAGTAAGAGATGGGCTGGTCTGTATCTCGTTAAGGGCCAGGCACTCCAGTGCTCGCTTGCAGAACAAGTGCCGGCCTCCTGCACGACTTCCCAAAAAGGCTTCGACAAGACGAGTCACGAGAGCATGCATATTGCCTGGGGCGTATCGCGGTGGATAACTGCGAAATTGTGCAAGCTCGTTCCCCCACAGCATAAAGTGCGATTGGGGGACGCCGCCACCGAGATAAGACAAGAAAGACACACGTGTTATACGTCGTATCTAATTCCCCGAGGGGAGGCAGCACAATATCGCGCACGTGGGTACAAGGTGATAGAGACAGGGGCCTTCCTGCCCTGTGAAAAGCCAAAATGGCGTTGAAAAAACCGTTGCGTCTGTGTGTCAGCGTGTAAGCGAGGGCTGGCAGAAGTGTGGGTTAGCGTCATGCCGGGGGAGTTCCTCCCAAGGGTCCGGTACAGCCCTGCACAACGTGGACGCGCTCCAGAATCCAGATGGCCCCCTTGCACGAACTATCCAACCCCACCGGCAACGAGGGAATCAGGTCATTGTCTGACTAGTGCATGTGGGATAGAACTGGGGTTCAAATGTGCGAGCAAGGGCGCATTGACTGCATGGCAGCTGTCTCGCTTGTCTTTGACAGGTCGGGGCAGATACACGTATTTGAATTCGATCACTGGGGTGCATCGACACGCCGTCTTTGGCCATAAGCGGCACGTCTACTTATGACCATGCCGCACTTCCGAGTCGGTCAGAATGCGTTCTTGTACAAATGTTTCCATCCCACTTCACTGACTAATACATGATTTTCGATATCATTTGCTGAGGGAAAAAGTTGGTCGTGATGGAGTGGGTTCTTTGTGGAAAGGATTACCATTACGAAACCCTGGCGAATATGAGTTTTCTCCCTCTCCCTTGGCATGTCCGCCCAGGAGCTGAGATGCGTCTCCACAAATTAAGCCTCTCCATCCCTGGCGAGTTAGATACAAGTGTAACCCCAGAGTTCAGTGCGATCGTCAGGAGAGACTCAATTTGGGCAGTGTCGACATTCGCCTGGCCCGCCAGCCTGTTTACGCGAGGCTCATCGCTTGGCGGCATCCGGGGAGCAGTCGTTCGATGCCAGTCAGTCGAGGCCGATGATCCAAGGGGATGCATGGGACTAGTCATATCGGCATCGCCATCGGGACGTCGCGATGGGGTCAGATAAAACCCTGGCACTTGAGCCTCCCAGACTTGTGCTTTGGTTTTCCCTTGCTTGGCCTCACGCATGTGGTTGTTTCTATACGCAAGCCTGCGGCGTCTGTCACTCATTTTTCTGAAACCCTCAACTGCCGTCAGGGCTAGTCACTCATTTACTGTATTTGTGTTTCACGGCGCTTATTAGCCCGTTCACTATCATTCAGCAGGCCCGCAGGGATTTCTTCTGGCACCCAAGTCGAATCCCGCCTCATAGGTTGCCATGAAGTCTCTTGTGCCCACTGCAGCCCTGTTTGGGGCTGCTCTCGCAGCGTAAGTGCCGGTAATCTTTTCTACGATTCAGTTCGAGACCCGATCATCGGGATGCTTCCCAAAAATGTTTACCCGCAATACCAAGTGTCGTGTGAATGATTGCTAATTGATACCATCTAGATTCGACAAGCCTCTCGGCCCAACCATCACCGCCGAAGGCCCCAAGGCCAACTCCACGTACGACTATGTCGTCGTCGGCTCGGGACCGGGTGGTGCACCACTCGCTGCCCGTCTGGCCTTGGCCAACTACAGCGTCCTGCTCATCGACGCCGGTGAGGACCATGGAACTGACCCTCAGGTCGAGGTGCCAGCCTTGCACGTCTTGTCGTCCGAGTACAAGCCAATTGCCTGGGACTACTTCGTCAACCACTATTCCGACCAAGAACAGGCCCGCAAGGACAGCAAGATGACCTACCGGAAGCCTGATGGCGAGTTCTACGTCGGCCTGGACCCGCCGGAGGGCTCCGAGCAGCTCGGTATTCTGTACCCCCGTGTCGGAGCCCTCGGTGGTTGCTCCCAGCACAACGCCCTGGTCACTATCCTGCCTCAGGAAAACGACTGGGAGTACATCTCTCAGATCACCGGCGACGCCACGTGGGGCGCCGAAAATATGCGCGAGTACTACAAGAAGCTGGAGAAGTGCCACTACCTCCCCGGGGCCCTGGATAGCTCATCCCACGGGTACGATGGGTGGCTGCAGACGCAGACCACTCCTGCGATCCTGATCGTGGAGGATCTCAAGGTTCTCTCTCTCGTCCTTGCGGCCGCCACTACCATGGGCAAGGGTCTGCTCGGCAAGCTTATCAACACCGTCACTGGTCTGCTTGAGATCTTGGCTCTGGATGTCAACACCGACTTGGAAACTCGTGACAAGTTCGACGACATCTACCAGATCCCACTCTCCATGAAGGAACCCGACTACTCGCGTTCCTCTCCCCGTGACTTTGTCTATGATATCGCCACTGCCACCAACGATGACGGCTCCAAAAAGTACAAGCTCGACCTCGCCCTGAACACGCTCGTCACCAAGGTCAACTTCGACGAGAGCGGCGACAAGCCCCGTGCCACCGGCGTCGAGTACCTGTACGGCCAGAGTATCTACCGTGCCGACCAGCGCGCCAGCAAGACAGAAGACGGCGGCATCGCCGGCCAGGTCTTTGCCAGCAAGGAGGTGATCGTCTCCGCCGGGGCCTTCAACACGCCCCAGCTCCTCAAGCTCAGCGGCGTGGGCCCCAAGTCGGAGCTCGAGTCGTTCGACATCCCCGTGGTCAAGGACCTCCCCGGCGTGGGCGGCAACATGCAGGACCGGTACGAGGTCGGCATCGTCGGCAAGGCCCCCACCGAGTTCTCCCTGCTCAAGAAGTGCACCTTCCTGGACATCAACGGCACCGAGGGCGGCGAGGACCCCTGCTACAGCCAGTGGGAGGACGGGCTCGCCGGCGGCCTCAAGGGCGGCTACACCACCAACGGCATCGCCTTTGGCTACTTCAAGCACTCCTCCGTCGCCGAGAACGGCGACCCGGATTTGTTCCTGGGAGGCGTCCCCGCCGCCTTCCCGGGGTACTACCCGGGCTACGCCGCCGACGCCGTCTCGGACCTGAGCATCTGGACCTGGCTCACCCTCAAGGGCCACAGCCGCAACAACGCGGGCGTGGTCAACCTGACGAGCGCCAACCCGCGCGACACCCCCCGCATCACCTTCCACAGCTTCCTCGAGGGCAAGGGCGGCGAGGAGGATCTGCAGGCCGTCTACGAGGGCATGAAGTACGGCATCGAGGCGTTTGAGAACCTCGTGCCCCTCGACGGCGCCTTCGAGCGCATCCGCCCCCCGCCCGAGATCGAGTCCGAGGAGGACCTCAAGACCTGGGCACAGAACGAGGCCTGGGGCCACCACGCCAGCTGCACGGCCCCCATTGGTGCCGATGACGACCCAAACGCTGTCCTGGACGGTGACTTCCGCGTGCGCGGTATTGATGGACTGCGAGTCGTGGATGCGTCCATCTTCCCCAGGATCCCTGGCTTCTACATTGTGCTGGCTATCTACATGGCCAGTGAGAAGGCCGCGGATGTCATCATCGCGGATGCCTTGGCAGCTGCAGCTTGATCGGCCTGACCATATTGTTGGGCCATGGGGGATGTTTGAGTTCATCTACAAGCGCTTCTGTTGATATAGATGTAATCGTAATAATTCAAAGTGTGTATCTTTGAGTAAATGTGAATATTTCCAGCATCATATGACTTCTTGCCCTTGTGATTTGTCCCGTCTGTCGGTCGCCCAAGAAAACCCGCCGTACCTCGACACAAGAATTACTGTATTGCGAGACTTGCCACCATTCAAACACCACAGCTTCAAATTTCATCGTCTTGTCATATTATAAGGGTAAAGGGATAATTCTCGTCATCGAGCAGCATCGAAAAGGTGCCACATATTGTGTGGCCATCGAATGATTAAGTTGTGATTTCAAGTCCAGTTCTCTGTTAGTTGAAGAGCAGAGTTTTGATAATCATGGGATTATTTTGCCAAGTGATAGCCTGCGCACAGTTTTTCACACTTTTGTGCAAAAGCTATGGAAGACAAGACGTGCACAGATTACGCAGAAAAGATAACGAACTTTATACCTCTTTTGAGCTGATCGGCTGGCCTATAGTATACGTCAATGGCCGAGCCCAGGCAAATACGGCCAACTCTTATAATTTTTAATTACGATCGACCGGGATGTCTCAAGGTGTTCTCAGGAATGAATACGCGGCTATTTCCGAGTTCTGTAGACCCATCTTGGCGGGATTCTGTAATCGGGTCCGGTTGAAGATATACCGACCTCAGCTGCCACCGACATAAGTACTATTTGTCTCGTATATATGTACAAGACCTATTGAGACTTGGGCGCTAAAAATTGCAAAGGTGCAACACCCGAAATACTCATCAATATTACAACATAATTATTCAACATGATTTACGGTGAAGGAAACACAGTTCCGGTCCCCAATCTTGACCTTCTCACATTCCTGTTCGGTAAGCCTTTGATTCACTCTACCAATACACTCTTTGCGTCCGCGTCACTGGTATTCTAACTAGCACGCCTCTACGCCGGAAAGACTCAGAACATTGCATCGCAGATGGCGATACAGCAGTCCATGCAGAAGCCGAGGACCCGTCGAATAGTACCCTGACAAAATCCCAGGCGAGGCTCCTCTCTACACAGGTGGCGCACTTTCTCCGCGCCCACTATGACATCGGCAAGGCCGGCCCAGGCAAGGATGCCGTCCTCACAGTGTCGAGCAGCCAGTCCCGACTACCTTGTGTCTTCTTCGGCGTCGTTGCCGCAGGGGGCATCTACGCCGCCGCGAGCCCTTCCTCGACACCGGCGGCACTGGCAAGTCTGGCGAGGGAGGCGGGCCCGGCAAAACTGCTCGTCTGCAGCAAGGACACGAGGGACGCAGCGGTCTCGGCGGCGGAGCAGGTGGGCATCCCGCTGTCACATGTGCTCCTGCTCACGTCCTACCCCGAGCTCTCACTACAAAGCGCAGATGGCACCGTCCGGTGCGACTTCACCTCGCAGGGAAATATACTGCAATGGACGACGGTGACTAACCCTGAGGTGCTGGCCCGCACGCCCGTGTGCCTGATATACTCATCCGGCACGACGACAGGAGACCCAAAGGGCGTCCTCCTATCGCACGCAAATATGGTCGCCGAGGCCTTCCTCCCATCCTCCATCAACCGCCGCGCCTGGACGAGCAAAGCACCCCTCAACACCGACGACGCACCGCCGCTGGGGGAAAACTACAGGACGCTCGCGCACCTGCCGCCCGCCCACATCTCAGGCGTGCAGGGGTACTTCGTCAACCCGCTCCTGGACGGCGGGATAGTCTACTGGATGCCCACCCCAGCATCCCCGGGCTTCGACATGGCCGCGTTCCTGCGCTACAACGAGGACCTGCGCATCACGAGCTTCTTCACCGCCCCGCCCATCTACGAGGCCCTCGCCAAGTGCGTCCTGCACAGGCCGGGCCTCGTGAGCGAGCGGACGTTCAAGTCCCTGCGCGTGGCGTACAGCGGCGGCACGCGGCTGCGCCTTGGTAGGGCCGCCACTGGTGCGCTCCGGGACCGCATGGGGGACGCCGCGGACGGGAGGCCGCTGCTTATCAGCCAGACCTTCGGGGCGACCGAGACCACTGGGGCGGCGACGCACATGCCGCCTGACCGGGCGGGGTGGGACTCGCTGGGGAGTGTGGGTGAGTTGTTGCCGAATATGCGGATGCGGCTTGTTGATGATGAGGGTCGGGACGTGCCTGTGGGGATGCCTGGTGAGGCGTTGCTTAAGGGCCCTGTTGTTATGATGGGGTATCATAATAATCCTGAGGCCAACGCGGCTGTCTTCACTGATGATGGGTGGTTCCGGACCGGGGATGTTCTCAGAGTTGACGATGGTCTTGTTTACTACGTGGACAGGAAACAGGTATGCCGTCCATATATTTGGAATCTCTCAGTCCACTAACCGAATCTCCTGTCTTACATCTGTTTTTCTTTTTGCCGAGTGTCCCTTTGACTCACCGTATCACAGGATGTCTTCACATACAAAGGGCGAAAGGTGTGCCCGTCTGAGCATGAGAGCATCCTGCTTTCTCACCCAGCAGTCATGGACGCAGCCGTGATCGGCGTGCCAGAACAAAAGGATGGTCAAAGTGACTATGGCGGCGAGGTCCCTTGTGGATTTGTCGTCGTTGTGCCGAACGCTACTAAGGGGGGGCCAACAATTGCGCCCCAAGAGGTGCTACAATTTGCGGACGCTAAGCTTGGACACCCCAAAGACTTGGAGTGGGACATAAAAATTATAGAAAGTATCCCGCGCAGCCCAGCCGGGAAAGTATTGCGCCGTGAGCTGAAAAAGATGGCAGGCCTCGCATGAGAATTGGTAACTCACTGCTGAGGAGGAAAAGGTTTACATGAAATAAAAATAGCGAGCTGTGTTTTACTACACAAAAACAAATTCGATCTTTCAGCGAAGACTCTCCGTGTTGAACCTTGGAATGAATGTTCGCCAACATCTACCATGCAGTAAGAGGCTCCTTTGCTATTCGTCCCGTCGTTTCGGAGCTGGGCCCGGCCCGTCTCCGGAAGAGCACGTCATGTTGCCCCCGCATAGTGGATGCACTCCGGCAACAAGTGATAACGTCTTCAACTCCCTGGGCTTTCAACACGGCTTACCGGCCTTTGCAACATCCAACTGTCACACTGCAAACCCAGGATGCTCCAACTTCACTGCTCAGGGACCCCTCGAGAGGCAAGTAAACACAGCGCCATTTATTTCCCATGAATCCCGCCGGCTAACCCCCCATCCCAGATAGGCCACGCCCACGGCTCGGGCGCAAAGGCCCAGGTCCTCGGCTCGATCGCCTTCTACACGGCCCTGTTCCAGCAGAAGTGCGACCTCGACTGGGCGGCCGTGACGCGCGAGGCGGACAAGTACGTCGCCCGGCTCAGCACAACATGCCCGCGCTACCTCGACGAGATCCGTGGCATCGCGGACGGCGCGGGCGTCGCGTTCCTGGACGTCCTGGCGCTCAACGTGCGCACCGAGATCATCTTTGGGATCTTTTCCGAGGCTGAGGCTGTCAGGGCCAGGGGGCCTGCCAAGGTTGTCAATGGTGTGAATGGTAGCAACGGTGTCAACGGCCAGCACGCTGAGAGCGAGTTCCCCAGCGATGGGTGCACAAGCCTCGCGTTCACGACGCCGTCTACCCCGACGTCGTCCTTCCTCGCGCAGAACTGGGACTGGCAGCCCGCCCAGGCGCCCAACCTCATCGTCATCCACATCTCCCAGCCCAACACCACCACAACCGACTCCGACTCCAACTCCGAGTCCGAGACGATCCCGGACATCGCCATGGTAACCGAGGCCGGCATAATCGGCAAGATAGGCCTCAACAGCGCCGGCGTGGGCTGCTGCCTAAACGCGATCCGCGCGCGAGGGCTCGACAGCTCCCGGCTCCCCGTGCACTTTGCGCTGCGGGCGATCCTCGAGTCGAGGTCGCGCGCGGAGGCACTAGCGACCCTCAAAAAGCTCGGCGGCGTCGCGGGGAGCGCACATATCCTCGTGGCCGACCCTACGGGAGGCGTGGGGCTCGAGTTCGCGGGCGGGAAGGAGAGGATCGGGGAGATTGGGCCGGATGCACTGGGACGGGTGGTTCATACCAACCACCTTGTGCTGGAGCACCCTGGGGTCGAGGAGCCCGGGTGGTTGCCGGATTCGGCGGAGAGGCTTGCGCGGATTACTAAGTTGACGGATGGGGAGGTCCTCGCGGGGAAGTGGGAGGTTAAGAGGGTCGTGGAGCTGTTCAAGGATGAGGAGGGGTTTCCGTTTTCTATCAACCGGCTCGGGGTTAAGGAGGGTGAGTCCCAGACGCTGTTTACTATTGTTATGGATCTGGGGAGGAAGGAGGCACTGGTAAAGGTCGGACGGCCGACTGAGGATGGGGAGGAGATTCATTTGGGATTTTGAGGTTTGTTCTGTTTTACGTTTCTTTATATGCGTATACAATGGCATCTTATCCAAGCACGCTATGCACCATAATGCTGAATCTAGACCACCCAGACCACTGAACACCATGGATGCCTCACTATAATCCTGCATTGTGCATATTCAAGCACGTTTTGATTGCAGATTGTCCTGCCCATTAACTTCCATCCTTAGTCCACCGAAGACGCATCATCATCTACCGTCCTCCTCCTATCAAACCAGTCCCGCTTCACCGGATTCTCGAGCAGCGGGGAGATGATGGACATAGAGACGTTGGTGTCGAGCATCCCAGAGTCGATGCACCACTCGAAGAAGGCGTCGCCAGCGTGGTTCATGTACTCGGCCAGGGCCATGGTCTTGTAGACGGTCAGGTAGTTTGGCGTCACGTCCTCGGCCAGCACCTCCTTGAGGGTGATGGACGGGATCTCCCACCAGTCGGGGGTGACGTCGGCGGACACGAGGCGGCCCAGGAAGGCGAAGTAGTTTACCCAGTGGCCCTCCGGGTCAGACATCTGGACTTCTGGGTCGTCTGAAGTGGGCACGTTAGTCAGTATGCCCAACAAGGACAGGCAGTATGGCCAAGGAGGGAGATGGGAGCACTTACAGAGATCATCCCATGCTGCGATCAGGGCGTCATCGAGGGTGGGCAGGTCGGTCCACGGGGCGTCGTTTCCCTGTTTCCAAAGTCAGCTCTCGCGAGACCATTGTCTTCGCACCATTACTAGATCATGTTGTTGGATATCAACTCACCTCCCAGGTGCGCACCTCCATGGGCGGGAGGTGCACGAGCTCCTTGAGCAGCTCGACGAGCTTCTCCTGCGCGGGGTCGTCGTGGGGGATCCTCTTGCCCAGCTCGATGAACATAGTCCACACGTGCAGCAGGTAGCCCGAGAGGATGCGGTCCTCCATGAACTGGAAGAGCGGGTCGAGCGGCAGGTAGAAGCTCCAGTAGATGTCGTCGATGCGGGCGGCGTACTCGGAGGCCTTGACGGCGCCCACGCCCGGGTTGGTCACGAGGCACTCGTGGAAGGTGGCGCACAGCGACGAGCTCCAGAGCGTGCCCGGCTCCTCGGTCAGGCACAGCCAGTGCAGGTACGACTCCCACGGCTTGAGCTCTGGGAGGAGCGGCTTGTCGGGCTGGTGGGCCCGGACGGGGGACTTCACCTCGATGATGGCGTCCTCGGTGGGCGCCCTAAGGCCTTTCACCTTCTTCACCGGCGGTGCTGCCGCGGAGTGCTGGTCGACGGACGATGGTGGCGTGCTGGTGCCTGTTGCTGTCCCTGATGCAGCTCCTGATGCGGTTCCTGATGCTGTGCCTGTGCCGGTGGACATGGACGCCTTGCGCACGCGGTGGCGCTGTGATGTTGGGAGGCGCTCCTTCTGCAGCTTGACGGGCCCTGTCTTGAGCTTGAGGAGCCCGGCATCCGAAGGGGACGGCGGGCCGTGGAATACTTGGTTGTAACGCATCCTAAAGGAGTGGAAGGATGTGGGTATAGAATAGAAAGTTAGGCCTGCGAGTTATATCGTGCCCTGCACTTTTGCTTTCGCTTCGGAGAAAGTCGATGGCCAGCAACGACGACTTCTTATTACCCTTGAGTAGCAAGCACAAGCACACACACACGCACAAGAGACCAGCTGACTTGTGCCTTGGGGAAGGGGGAAAGGAACGGAGGGGTGTGTGTACGAGTCGGTCCCGAGATGCATGTGGGAAAGCAGGAGAGCGGCACCCGCAAGGTCTTAAATGGCAACACCGAGACTGTTTCGAAGAGGAAAATCGGGGCAAAAAAACAAAACCTGAGGGAGATCTGAAGAGAGAAACCCACAACGTTCTAGGCAACACTGCCCCCCGGACGACGCGCTACCGACGACGGCCTCATGACCAAGCGACCCGAGTCTTCTGCTGCCAGCAACAGCGCGCATACTGGGGTGGTGCTGGGTATGTAAGCACGGGCGGGCAACCTGTTGCTTGTTTGGCAGCAGCATCGGGCGAGCCACTCGCCTCTGGTGCGCCCGGGGACGTGTTCGAGGGTGGGCCGGCGAGCCGCGGGCCCGGGCCTCGACTGGGGGGCGGCGCCCAATCCGCGCCGAAGGCTGGCGGGAGTCGAGTGTTTGATTTGCAGGCAGAGACGGCGCAGGGCGGCCGAGAAAGTCGGCTACCGCCTCCTGTCGCGGCCCGGTTGGGGGCCGGAAGCGTCCGCTAGGACTGCGCTCGACTGCGCTCAGCCAGTGTTTCTGTTACGCGGGCATCGTAGATCCGGCCTATAACCAGATCGTGCTGTAACCCGTGTCTCACCGTGGCAATCGCTGGTTGATGGTGTTTTGGCAGCATAGGCCGCGCAATGGACTGGCTATGGACTGCCTCCGCGTGCTTCTGGGCTCACCACAGCCACTGATGAGCTGCAGTGACGTCATGCGAGCCCCCAACCCTGACCCTGACAGTCTCGCCATGGTGGGGGCAGGGACGCTTGTAAGCAACCCAGATCATCAAGTGCCACAAGAGTGAGAGACAAACGGAGTCTGTTCAGATGACTTTTCCAATGATGCCTCAGAGAAACACGCAAATCAACGGAGATCAAACCAAGCGACACGTCTTTTCTCACCGACATTTCAACAGAGGCAAGTGCCAGTGGTGGGTGGCCGCGACCCGGATGGTACCTTTGTACATTCTATGCGATCCTCATCCTTCGAATCCAAAAACACTCCCAACCTACATGACATGACACTCTTGGTATGCACGTTGCATCCTCCCGATAAGCTTAAACTATAAATTCCGCCCCCGTGATCGTGGTGCATCGGCACTGCCGATAACAAGTCACGGGTCTTGCTGCATTGAGCACTGCATGCACCTGTACAGAGTACTGTGCCACTTCTCCACCATTGACGTTCACATCGTGAGTTGGGCCAGAGTCGCTCTCGACGGACTTTTGTTTCACACCATCTTGAAGTGTTTATCTCTTAGTTTGTTCATTATTTGTTATACAATTTTCCGTAGTCCACACGAAAATGACATGTCATTCGCAGATGGTATACCTGCACGCTGTGAGGATCTTGTAGGAATATGTCACTGCTGGAGGTGCAGTCTCCTGCTGAATGAAGCCTCGTCCCAAGGATCGTGACCTGCTCTGTCGTTGGTGTTCTCAGACTGGGAGTCAACCCATTCTTGGGTAGGATGAGGCCGCCGTGCATAGTTGAGCCTCGCAGTTTTGACAAGAGCACACTTCATCTGACTGCCATGCTCATGGTAACGACACGAAGTGGCTGGTCAGAGCAAATCACTGCCCTGCAGTTGTGTAGGCTTAGAAGAGGTCGCCGACATGTCAACACGGTAAGGGCCGACATGGAAGCACTTTCACCACTCTGCTCCCGAACCATCATCCCTTGGTGTCAACTTATAACAGTGGTGATAAATATCCGGATCCGTCTCCTTGAGCTTCCGCGTCGGGATCCTCGCGATCTCCTCGTACCGGAACGGCAGCCCGTCGACATCAAACCGCCACCGCGAGTAGCTTAGCGAGATCCAGAACCCCCCGGGGGCGAGACACCGCCTGACGGCGCGGCACATGCTCAGCAGCGCCTCCTCGCCGCCGCACGACACGGCGTCGACGGTGCTCTTGTCGACGACAAAGTCGAACTTCCTCCTCTCTCCATCCTCTCCCTGACTCTCCCCCTGCCCCTGCTCCTCCGCCAGCCCCAGGTCCGCGTCCAGCCTCGTCGCGTCCGCCACCGCGTACCCCATCCTCACGCCGCCGAACGCCGCCTCCTCGAGCTGCCTCCCGCGCTCGACCGCCAGCGGCTCGTAGTCGACGTTGAGCACGCGCTCGAACCCGGCGGCGCGCAGGTGGTTCTGCAGGTCGCTGGTGCCGAATCCCACGTGCAGGACTCGCGAGGAGGCGCGGTCTAGTCTTTGGGAGAAGTCGGCATCCGCCTCGAGGATGCGCATGAACTCCTCCGACGTCGTCAGCCACTCGAACTTCGTCTCGGTGGCGAAGCGGGCGTGCCAGTATTCTTGCTTGTCAAAGTCAGCTGGCATGGTTATAAGGGGGATGCGATGGGAGGGGCTGGGCAGGGTTGCAGGTGGGGCTGAGGCGAGGGGATCGTGAGTTTGGGGTCCTGGGCTTCATGTGTGTGCGTGCTACGAGTGCAATCTGTCAGTTGTTGTCTGGCGGTGTACTTATCGAGACATTTTGTTGCTGAACTGTTATCATATCTCGGAAGAAAATTTTGAATTAGTCACTCTAACTCACGTGCCACTTTTTTGGGCTGGTAGAGAAGGGGGAAGCCCGGCTTACTTGGACAAGACCCGGATATCAACCCGGGTATGAGTAATGAACACCACACATCCAAGTCCAAACGCGTGAAGAGCAGCAACCACAACGACGGAAACACTTGAGAAGATGTCAGGTCACTCATCGGCGAGTCAAAAAAAGTAGGAGCTGGAATCGATGAATATTCCAATAAGGAGTCTATCTTAAAAACCCATCGTAAATAGTATGCACATGAATATCTTTTTGGTATCCCCAAAACTCGTTCATATCCCGAGCGTCAAAATCGCGTAAAGAGTCCGCGTTACATTAAAAACCAAGCGCTATGCAGTTTTGTTTGGCCAGATCCTTGGATCGGGCATTCCCCTCAGCAGTCCAGTCTACCCCGATCTGCTTCTTAATTTAAGCAGTCGAGTTGGAGGCGGCGGTGAAGGTGTAGGTGCAGGCGTTGGGCTCCGTGGCGACGGTGGCACGGGCGGCGATGCCGGTGCAGTTCTGGTTGTAGCCGGGGGTGGCGGTGCCCGTGCTGACCCAGACGGAGTAGGCGCCGGCAACGCTGGAAGGGCAGGCGACCAGGCTGGCGCCGTCAAAGGTGAGGTCGTTGTACTGGTCGAGCACCCAGCCCTTGGTCTCGCTGTTGCGGCCGGGCAGGTAGCCGCCGGGCTGGGTCGAGTACTGCAGGACGCCCTGGCCCATGCCGGAGCGGTCGGTGTAGAGCTTCTGCTCGACGAAGCCGGGCGTGTAGAGGAGCAGCTCGCCCTGGCTCAGGCTGAAGGTGGCGTAGTTCTGCTCGCCCTTGAGGCAGTCGGCGCCCTGCTCGGGGGCGTTGAGCGCGAGGCCGCCCTGCACGGCCGAGAAGGAGGCGTACTGCAGGTTGGAGCCGGAGCGGATCGACACCAGGTTGAAGGGGGTGCCGTCGGGGATGGTGCCGTTCTGGCGGGCGACCAGAGAGGGAGCAGCCGAGGCCGAGGCGACAATGGCGGCAGCGGAGAGGACCTGGAACTTCATTTTGAATGTGGTTGGGTGGTTGGTTTGTATGTGTTGCAAAAGCGACAGTGAAGCACGTAGGCTATTAGAGTTGGTTGGTATGAGAGTGAGAGTGAGAGTGAGAGATTGGATTGGTGGTGATGGATGATAAGTTTCGATCGACAAGAACGGATGGAAACAGACGAACTCTTATATGCACATCTGTTTATTCTCGATCTCGCAGCGAGTGGCTGGTTGGCTGGTGGCAGGACATGCATGTGCGCATCACATCAAAGTGAGGGAGGGAGCCCCTGAGCAAGCAGGGCGGGCGACCTTGCATTCTCGCACTTCGCCTGACATCACGGTGGCGATCAGTGGGCATCCACTGACAAACACTTTCTATGGAGCGCAAAGTTGTGGCTAGGCACGAACACGAGCCAGCACAACAACAGACGAACCAAAAATGAGTGGGCGGAGCTCGACACTGGCCAAGCACCCAAGCAAGATGGAGACTGGACAAACCTTAGCACGGCTCTGTTGTTAGGCACTGTGGGCTCGGCACTGGCACCCTTGGGCCTCCCGTGGCGATCCCCGGACACTTTTAGAAAGAAGGGACAGAAGAGCACTATGACGATGCTCCGATGGCTCCAGTGCTCAATATACGCGTGTTTCGGCTTGATGAGCGTGGCAGCGGCTCACTGCAGCAGAACCGGCCATATTCCCTGGAAGTCGGCAGTGTTGCCCTGGGAAGGCAGGGGAACTGCAGAGCAGCAGGGGGGAAAAAGCAGGGGAGACCGCCCAAGGTGCTAGTCATTGAGATTGTGATGTGTCCCCAGTAAAACCTTGTCCAATATGCATATTCTGGACAAACATTTCCCACGGCGTTCCCACTGTTCCACCGCCATGCCGCCATGCCGCCCCAACCTTCTCCTTTACAACAAGGCAAGCTACTTTTCCCATCGCTAAATCCGCATCAGCGAATGGGGGCTCGACCTCGGGAGGGCGGCCCAGTTCGGACCCGGTTTTCCTCGCCACGTCTCGGTCGAGTCAGGTCTGCACCAAGGGCTGTGCTTGCCGATCGGCAGTGCTCGAAATAGCAGCCCGCCAAGCCGCTCTGCCGCTGCAGCACTGCACGAGAAAAACAGCCGCAGAGGCTTCTCGTGACTTCTCGGGCCTCGGAGCGCAGAACCGGCCCGGCTACCACCACTTGTATTCGATGCAACGAAGCATCGTGTGAGCCGCAGTTGGCTCGCCCAACCCTACACTAGGACGCTCCTGGGCCGAGCAGACGATCTTTCGTATCGGGGGCAAAAAGTATGGTGCTTTTCCATTGTGGACAAAGTGCGTCCGTTATGCTGGACGGTGCCGGAGCCATGACGTTCCTGGTGGCTCTGCGCCCCGATCACCTTCGCCATTGCATGTGACCGGAGGGGGAAAAATACGAGAGCGCATCATGCATGACAACATCCCAACAATACACGGAGCTGAGATGCTGTGCAAAAGCCTCTTGGGGCCGGGGTTGTTGATTGTATCTCGACGCTGAAAATACTCACGATACCATGGCCGATGTGGACGCAAACGTCCAGCTGACCTCAGCATGGATATCCGACGGCATTGCATCAATAATTGCGGCATCCAGGCTCACCACAAAATTAGAATGTTTCAGCCCTGCATTACAGTTCCTGGCTAAGATCCGTAACCTTACTCGACATCAATATCCACAGTCAAGGCTTGGATGATCATTCGGACGAATATTTGGCTTGGACAAGCACATGTCGTGGTTTCAAATTAACCCGTACACGAACTCTACCTGTTGATCAAAGGCGGGTACGTGATGGAAATCGATCCATTCCCTCAGCTGTCTTTCTGAATCAATCACTGGTTCTAAAAATACCCATCTTGCCTATCGCAGTCTAAGTAAGCTAGCATGTGTGGTCAGTCTCAAGTCATGGCATCTTGAGATCACCATCTTTACTTTTGAGCAGCTCCAAGCCACGAACATTTCTGAGTATCAGTGCCACGGAATTCAGGACTCTCCGAATCTCGATGCTGCAAATGACTATCGGTGCCTGAGGCAGCCTATATCATTCATGTCCAAGCTTACACAACTCCACTTTCAACCGCAACCCAACACCCCATCGAAACCCACTCGTCTCGACTATTAAGACCCACAGGTTCGGGGTTCTAGAAGACAAGCATGCCCCTATTACTTCATGGGTCAGTGGACTCCAAAGCAACCCACAGTAGATAGACTTCTTTCACCCCTGAGCAGAACCAACAAACCTGTTGGCAACTTGGCATTTCGCCCTGGTTGATCACTCAAAATTTCGCCATCCGCTCGCTGATGCTAGAGATCTACTCTGAGAATCACTCTCAAGTCTCCGATCCAGCCAGTGCAAAGTAGCACCGAGATGAGCACGCGCCCAATCTCCGATTCACTTCTCACGATGCCATGATTTCCCCCCAACCGCGGACTGAGGCATTTCTTGAATTCCAAGATGCTTGCACCACCCGCCGATCGATCACAATAAACCAATCCAACCCAGCACGGAGGTGCCCCGGAGATCCTGGAGCCAAGACCCCTCGCTGGGCCGAGCTCCGCGGACGGACCGCCGTGCAGACCTCCCCGATCTCCTCGGTTCGGCGGCTCCTTCCTGGCGCGGTAGTAGCGTCTGCAGATCGCCCCCGGTGAGCTGATTCTTACCCTGCCCAGGCCCAAGACATTCGTTTCTCTGGTAGGCTACCAAGTTCCGTTGGATCCCTCTCTGGACGGTGAAAGATATCTCCGAAGCGGTTGGGGACTTGGATGCTTCTGGTGACAAGGTGCAAGCCTGGTTGTTGTAGAATATGAATTGACCTGGCCCCGAGACAAATGCATGTCTCCTGGTCTTTGCACTTTTGTTTCTGTCAGTTTCCTGAGCCAACCCTCTTTGCTATTAGTCGCTTGGTCACACAGCTTCTACTTCGAAACCCATTCAACTTTTATGGTTCACTCTTACTTGGCCACAGAGAGAAAATGGATGCACCCGCACTCTCTGAGCGCGGATGGATGCCCTATCGTACTCAGAAGTTGACCATGACACTGTAGGTGGGCTCTTCACCAACACCGAGCTGCGACAGATAGCAGCTCCGTGGGACTCTGTACCTGCGTCCTCTTTGGGGACACAATTCAGAATTCAACTTCACGCGAGAAGTGATACTAGACAAAGAAATTTCCATCACACCCGTCAGTCTCACTGAACTTTTTGCCGCTCTTGGAAATTATGTCCCAACCCTAAGCTTGCTCAATGTATTTTGTTCTGTTCGGCTCAAAGTTGAAGCTGCCCACCATCGCGCATCAAGACGTCTCTTAAATGATGAGAATGGCTTATTCAATAATTGATTTCAGGCTGCTTGAAGCCAACCACTGCAACCTGCGTCGGATAAATACGCGGATATTATGAAGTATAGTAGCTCTGTTGCGAAAAGTTTTGGTAAAGCTAAAGAGAAGTAAATAAACGCAAAACTGGTGATAACCTTGGTCCGAATCAGGGTTGCCATCGTTATTACAAGGCCAAGCATAAGGCTCTGGATGATCCCATTGGGTGGTTGTGTAAGCACCAGAGCAAATATCCAGCACTGTCAAAGCTTTGCCTGGGATATCAAGCTATGGTGACACACGAGTAATCGATTCAAGTACTACGCTTAAATCAATCAAGTCCAGTTCAAGCAACTTGGCGCCCATGAGAAAGAAAGCAAGTCAAATTGAAGAGCCCAAGACATAATGACTTGGCGGGAACGCTGATTTGCGATAGCCACAACGACGCCGGTACTAATAAATGCGAAGTCAAACGTGCATTCTAGGAGTTGAAGACTCTCTACACCGCATATGAGAGCAAAGGCCATGCTGACACGAAGCTTGTCATCATCTAAGGGGTAATTACAATCTCACCATGCCCGATCATCTCTCCAGCTGCATCCAATGCCTGCTTCCACTGCTCCAGCCCAAACTTTCTCACGGGCCCCATCCCAGCCCTCTGCCCCAGCGGTAGAAGCCCAGTCTCAACTAATCTGAGAAGCTTTCGCGTCTGCTCCCTAGTGCACATCCAGGTTCCCTTGATCGTCAAACCTCTTCCGAGGATGTCCATGTAGCTAAAGCTGACCCCATCAAGCACACTGCCCATGAGGACCACGCGCGCACCGTGCTTCAACACATTGAGGCAAGTCGTAAAGTGTGTCGATGCCCCAGCCGCAGCAGGAGACATGTCCCAGAACGCATCCACACCAGCTGGACCGGCCGTCCTGCGCAGGGCCTCCGTGTCCCTGTCCACATCGCCTGTGATGCGAACAGTGCTCAGACGCCCCGGGTTGATAATGCTCAACTGATCGAGGACATCCGCATTGCGGCCGATGGCGATGACGCGGGCCCCCAACGCCAGCGCGGAATGCACGGCGCCACTCCCATACCGGCCAGTGGCCGGCGCGATGACAACAGTCTCCCCGGCCTTGATGTCTATATCCTCGAGGCCGCCGAACGGGATAAGCATGCTGAATATATGTGTAAGGTCGTCCAGTGTGTACCCCAGCCCGTTATCTTTCGGATCTCCGAGCAGCCGCGTCTCGTCCAGCGGATAACAGTTCTCGAGGGGCAGCTTGGCGTACTCCCCAAGGGTCGAGTCCCTCCACTCCCCGCGGGAGAGCTTCTTGCTCCCTTCGTTGGAGACCTCCATGAACCCGCTGACGTACTTGGCGCCAGGATCATCGCGGCCGATGATATACGGGTGGAAGAACACAAGCTGCCCAGGCTTAAGGCGTGTAGCATCCGGCCCGACCTCCCTCACCCGGCCGAGGGCCATACAGCCCGGCACAAGGGGGATAGGCAGCGGATGGCCACTATTTGGGTCTTGAAAGACTTCAGGGGAGTTGGACCGGATGGATACCGAGATGATCTGGACAATGACACTTCCCGGGCCAGCCTTTGGCGTGGGCCGTGTTTCCAGCACCAAGGGTTTCCCAAGCTCGCGAAGAACCAGAGCACGATGCTGAGAGGGAATCTCGGTGACCTCGAACGATACTTCGAGTGGCGGCGGATCCCTCACTTCAGGAAGAATTGGATTGCTGTAAGCAGGAGCCATGTTGGTAGCGGGTGAATTGATATAATCGAAGCAAAGAAGTGAGATAAGCAGGCAACTGAATTAATTTTCAGGAACTTGACTTGAGAAATATAGCTGCTTTATATATTCGAGAAAACATTTGACCAGCAAGTGGGAATGGTTATGTTCCTTGCTCTGCATACCGCATCAAGTTACGGAGAGCACGAAAGCTACGTGACTCTTGATGTGTGCCCCTCCCCCCCGCTGCGCCCTAATATTAACCAAAGTCAACAGCTGTGCTTCAATATTCCCATCGCCATGGCTTGTCCAATGGAATACGTGGCTCGATCCTCTAGAATACAGCCCTTCTGCCTGTCGAAGCAGATAGATTGCGGTGGTAAAGCCTTGAGGACTGACTCGGATACTAATAACGGATACAGATTCTCTGCGAACTCCCGCATCGTTTGTCAGCTGACGCTGATTCGAGGGCAGTATATGTTCTATGGATCTTGTTTAGTAATGTCCCATTACAAATGGCATTACCCCACACGATGTCTATGTGCACTCGAATTAACGAAGGACTGCCTTGCCCCCAGCTCTTTCAGCATTATCTATTCTTCTGTTGCAAAACAGTCTACCTTTACACAATGTCTCTTCTTGGCAGTTTGAAAAGTTCTCACTTCTATCATCATAGACTTCCGCATATACATTGTGATGACAACTAGAAAGCCACCAGCACTATAACGCCACTCCTTACGATAGCATCAACATGATCATCTAGGAAGATAACTATAGGCCTCGAACCGCAGGAAGACTTGAAATGAAGCGACACAGAGAGTGCGTGGATCTTGGCATCAACCAACTAAACTTACATAAAGAGTACCAAGTCACTAGATACTCAAGCGTGACTACGACCCTCTTTCCCAAGACAAACACAGGCTTGAAGACATGCAAGCTTTACAAGACGTGCTCCAAGCCATGGACAACTACCTCAGCCGTATGCGAGCAGATATTGGCGCCGTGAAGCAGGTGCCGCATCAGCACTGGTACCATGTGTCCACAGCCAGCCGGTGCCCCTGTGCACTTACAGCCCACTAGTACTCGTCTTCAAGCCCGCCCTCTTTTCTGAACGCCTTGTGCATCATGAAAAACTCGGCCTTGATAGCATCCCGCGTCAGTCACTCGAACACGCACCGCTGAGAAAGAAAGAGGCCCCCCGGGGGGGGGGGGGCAGCGAGGACTCCCAGACTCAGCAGCTGGATGGCAATCGTCCTACCGCTATGATCACGAATAGAACCAGCGCTCGCCACCGCTGCATCCTGCTGAGTGTGAACAGGCAAAGCCGGGAGCCTCAGTGAGCCCTACGGAGCGAGGCAACTCGCGAGCTACTACTTACCCATATTTGCAGCCTGGAAGTGGGCCTTTCGATGTTCAGTGTTAGCGAAACTTGTTCAATATTGACGTACCCACCAGTGGCACAGAGAAAGTAGGTAGACATGTTGACGCTCCACGGCATGGTCCTTGTTCTCCTGACACAGACATCGTAACGCACCGATTTATGCAATTTACCTACTAAGGCAACGGTCTAGACTTACCAGTCAGAGCTGTGGCCAGTTTCTACAGAGTATGTGTCAATCTTTCGAATACAAACACTGACATCGACGCCTCTCGCGCACGCGACCTAGTTGCGCACCTCGACCGCTACCAGCGAGTATTCGCGTTCGTACCGGAATATTGAGAGCTTTCCCAGCATCAACGTCACTCCCCGGTATCATCATACGCTTGGCCGGGCAGACTACCATTCCGGGCGTGATCAGATCAGCCGCATGTGCCTCATTGGCACATCAAGCTAGTTTGCGGCACAACTGTAGCCACTGCCCTCGATTCCGTCCCTTCGTCACTGGTCCCCGTATAACCTGACTTCTCCACGAGCACAGCCCTCGAGCAACATCGTGGAAGGAGAGGCCCTCTCGACTAAACCACTTTACGCGCGCTGCATCAACATGCACATCTGTCATTGTTGCCGGACAGAACTGAAGATCACTGGTGCTTTGACACGCCATGTCGACAAATGAGGATGCAACAGACTTCTGTGTACAATCGCAGTCTCTTTTTTGACACCGAGATCAACATCATCTTGAGCATCAAAGCCGCGCAAGTTCCAACATTTTGACAGTTCTGCGTCAACGAAGGATTGCTTATATCAAGTAGATTGGACTAACGAGCATGAAAATGAAGCAGGACTGATGAGTCATGTTCGCTCGACCGTCCCAGTTGGGAGACAATCTCCCATTGGCTCCAGCGGACCGGTAACGTTTTAAGTGGCAACGATGACCCTTTTTCCACGGGATCACCCTTCCGACTTCTCTCATGGTCCACATTACACACACCGGATACTGGGCGAGGCCTGCCGACGACTGGGCCTTTGGATCAGAGAGACGAAGGATTTCCGAGCCACCTTCGTCATTCCCGCGCGCCGCAGCACACATGCTCAATATTATGTGGGTTAAGGAGTCGCCCACTGGGAAGATCTTGTGTCAAGTATCAAGCATGGCCAGACAGGCTGCTGTTTTGATACGGCCATGCGTTTGGGACTCTTGCAGGTCATACACGTGTACAGTGCAGCCAACATCAGCGATTGAGAGTCACGGGCGCAGTCCAACAGGGACTCTGTCAAGTGTCAACCTGCCACTCTCGGTAATACCAGCCCTAACCCATACCGGGCTTGGCTCAGGGTCGCCATAACCTCGATAAAACGATAAACTCACTTTGTGGGTTGGTGGGTCCTGTCACTCATTGGTCCGAGTAAATTCTCCTCGTATTAATTCAGCGCCCCTTTCGGCTCCCTTCTCACTATCAGTTGACGGCATGGCACTTGTATTTTAGGCTTCCGGGGCCACCTGTCAAACCTACCTTCCTAGATCCCTTTCTGGATTAGGAGTCGCATGATCTTTCCCCTAGCAGCCCAATGGACCCTGGCTATTCGTGGTCGAGAGCTGTCTGATTGCGTCTGCTCCTATTCTTTCCGAATTACTCAGTGGCGCAGGTCGACACTGATCTTTATCCGCGCGAAACGTGCAATTTAGGCAAGTCGTATTAAGCTTATCGCTGAATAAAAAGTTGATAGGTGAGGTTTCTCGACTGGCGGGAGGGATTGGAGGCGCCTCCTTACCTTCATATATGGCGTCGTTCCCAGGCCTGGTGTCGGCATGCAGATTCGTCAAATTCGCAATTATCGCTCGAGATGGTATCATAGGCGGAATGCGGGGTCCCACCACAGGAATATGAGAGAGCAGCAGCAAAGGACCGTCGAGAACCCACCGTTCGGATATGCACAACACGGTGACCCTGAAACTCTGTTCTCGTCCTCGGTGTGCATCTTTCCAGGACAGGACAGCCAGGCCAGCCCTCGAGACTATCAGCCTCATCCCGTCTGTCGCGTGTCTGCTTCACGCCCGAACACACTTCCCGGCGATAACACAGTGGAGCGACCAACAAGGAATGGACCTGTCACTGCGCACTCAAATAATAACAACAACCACAACAACCACAGCAACAATAAACTGACTCCAGCAATGATTATGGAGCAATACGTCACAACATTCAGCGCCACAGGCCGCCAGCCAAAAGAGACATGTAAGCAGTGCCGCTTCCGCAAGGTTCGCTGCGACGGGAAACGAGGAGATAAGGGCTGCGGCGACTGCGACAGGCTCAAATTTTCCTGTTCATTTGTCACGCCTCTGCCTCCACCGACGCCGACGTCGACAACAACAGAGGGCGAGCCCTCGGACCACCCCAGCCCGTCGTCTGACAGGCCCGTGGAGCGGCGGAGGACCAGCAAGGCATGCATCGCCTGCCGCCAGCACAAGGTCCGCTGCTCAGGGGGCACGCCGTGTATGGCATGCAAGAAGAGGGTAGTCACTTGTGTCTATGGGACAGATGGCCGGCGGAGAAGTAGTCGTGCTACCACAGGGACAGGAAGCATAGCCGGGACGCCTACGGAGTCGGTATTCCCACCCGTGGCCGAGAGCACGACCAGCACTGAAGACACATCGAATGCATCGCCAACGCCGACGACCCCGGGCACAACGAGCCTCGAGCTAGCAACGGTCTCGGTCTCGCAGCCTCCCCAAGTGCCAGCACTACTCCCTCCTGACATTCAAGTACTCGTGGAATTTTACTTTGCTCACGTCTATCCCCTATCATCATACGCCTTCCTCCACCCCAAAACCACCATCCGTCAGTGCAGCAACGGCCAGCTGGAAAACAGCCTGTCGTACGCCATCGCCGCAGTCGCCAGCTACCACCAGGGCTCTCCGTCGCGAAGGGAGCAGGCCGAGCTGTCGTGGGCCCAGGCGGCCGAGGACCTGATCTGGAAGAACCTCGAGTCGCCGTCCGTGTCGCGCCTGCAGGCACTACTTTTGGTCATCCTCTATAGGGTAGAAACCGGTGCGTTCCAGCGGGCCTTTATGCTCTCGGCCCTGGCCGCCCGTGCCGCCGCCGCGATGAGGCTCAACCACGAGCGTGACGGGTCGACGGGCAACAGGACATTGCACGAGGTCAGGAGGCGCGTCATGTGGAGCCTGAAGCTGGTCGAGCGGTACTTCTCGACGGGGCTGCCCGAGTTCGAGCTCTGCCCCGTGGAGAGCGTCTACCTCGAGCTGCCGTGCTGGGAACAGGAATTCAGCGACACGCGGGCTGACAGCACGGAACGAACCGTCCAGTCCTGCGACTTTGGTTCTTATCACCTATGCGTGCGCCTGGAGATGCTACGCCGCGACCTCATGAAGCTCAACCGGTCCCTCTCCCTCTGCGACACGACCTTCCCCCAGCTGGCGACAGTAATGCACGACTTCGAGCAGCACCTGACACGCATCGAGGCCGAGCTCCCAGGGGGCCCGACCCTCACCGCGGAACGGATCTCGTCGCTCCTCGACAGCCCCTGGCTGCCGCGCCAGATCCTCGTCCACCTGTCCTTCCACCACTCCCAGTGCGACCTGTACCGCCTCCTCGTGCGCAACTACCGCGAAGCCGCGCCCGCAGCGGTCCTCGACGCCGTCGATCCGGCCCTCCTGGCGCGGGCGGAGCAGCTCTGCCTACAGCACGCCACGGCGATCGTCGACATCCTCGCCACGCTCAACCAGGTCAGCCAGAAGGCCCAGCCCCTCGAGTTCGACACCGCCATCTGCGGATACCACGCGACGAGGCTGCTCCTCTTCATCGCCTCGCAGTCGACGTCCCCGAACAAGCCCTCGGAGGAGTGGGCCCTCAGCCGCGCGGAGCTGTGCCTCGCGGCGCTGCGCCGCTTCTTCCCCTCCAGCCGCCTCGCCCGCCCCGTCCTCGAGGAGATGAAGAGGGCCATCTCGGTATTTTCCACCAGGGGCGCCGCGGCATCCTCCTCACCCGCCCCGAGCAGGCTCGCGAGCCCCGGCCCAGCTACTACGGCCAGTGGAAAGAAAGACTCGACCGCGGGCCTGAGCGCCGCCGCGAGAGTGCGCCAGAGGCTGGCTATCCACAGCCTGCTGCGCCAGGCCGATTTCACAGACGGCGACGAGCAACCCTCGTCGCCTGAGGATGCCAGGCGCGGGAGCTTGAGCACTTCTACGACGGCAGCAGCGACCGCGAGCCATATCCTCGCCACCGCGGCCGCGGCTAAGGCGCCCAGCCCACGACTCCCCGGGATAGCGGCGCTGGAGATGCCGCGGTATCCGCCGTCGACGGGGTTCATCCTGTCGCCGAGGCGGACGTCGTCATCGTCGCCGTCCGAGAGGGAAGTAGAGGCGGAGCCGTGGCAGTCGGGCTGGCTCGAGGGGGGGTTCTCAGCCGACCGATGGGACTCGCAGAAGCTCCAGCAGGCTGGAGGCAGCGGTGGCAGTGGACCGCCTAGCTTCTCCTTCCCATGGCTTCAGAGGTGGGAGGGGTCGAATGCTGTTGCTGGGGAGATGATGGGTTAGACTGGGGGGTGGAATGGAATGGCTTTGGGACGGTTGCATTGCTAGACATCACGGGACTCCGGCGTTATGGGCTCATTGCATGTCTTTTGTTGGCCGGGTTCTATGATACCACTTCATTATTGCTAGATTCCTAAAGTAAACATGTTTCTCACAAATCCTCCCTCGCAATCGTGAACTATGCATCCAAAACGTGAAGCTATCACTGTCTCCCACCAGTCGACCTCTACCGTACATCAACCTTACCTCATGGTGTATCAATCCAGACCTACATCTGGATCACTTGCCGGCCACAATGACACGGAGGGTGGTGCTCAGATGACAGCCCAGGACACGTCAGAGCGGAACGCCGAGCCAATTCAGTCAACACCCCCAAATCGCACACCATCCCGGCCAAGACCCAAAGGGAAACGCTGCCGAGCCGAACATCCCCCTGATCCACCCATGCCACATCTCCCGTGAATGATTCGGACATGCCTTGGCGCCATGCTAGCTAAAAGCACACCACCGACCGAGCCAGCATGGAGCACTATCGGCAGCTGACTGACTGACTTGCTGCATGACTGAATTACTGGCTGCGTGACTGAGTTGCTGGCAGCCTGGTTTTGCCAGCCAGTGCGTACACCTTATCTGGCAGGCAGGCAGACAAGCTGACGGGCCTCCATCCCTCCGTCCCTATTGTCCAGGGCAGCTTCAGCCGCAGAAGTGGCGCGTCGCACCGGACATCCGGGCGCAATTTCCCCTGATAAGCTTTTTTTTTTTGGCATATATGTACATGACCGGTAAATACTGCATATATGCATATGCAAACGCAGGGGGCATAACCACTTCCCCCCACGTCACGCCCGCGCTCGTCATCTGGCGGGTCGATCACGAATCTGCGGGCCGTCCACTTGGGACCCATGCTTTCGGAAATGCGGTGTCGGGAGTCGGTGGTGTGCCCGGTCTTGGTGCGTGGACTAGTGGGAATGGGGTGTGGGACAAACTATATTTCTGTCCCGTCTGGTGACTGACTGGATTTGTGTGGGCATTTCATTCGTGGATGTCAAAATGTGCCTTATCTATCGAGGAATGCTTCCGGATAGGGTAATCTCGGTGAGAGGGAGGTCGTTGTAAGTTGCAAAGCCGGCATGGTGATTTGTTTAGATAGATTGGCTCTGTACACATCCTCATGATAGCGGAGTAATTTTCGTACTAGCTAGCTTGGAGTATAGTTCATCAAATGTTACAGCCGTGCGTAGTTTCATCGCCTGGACTGACGGAATTAGATATATAGTGTGGTGAGTACTTCAGCCTGAATCCAGATCCAGTTGATTTGAAAGCGTAATGCAGAGCTGGTAGAAGTTTTGTCTTTTCCCCTAGAATAAAGATGGAAAGGTAGGAGTGCCTTTGTTCATTGCCACTGGACATCTATATGCAGCGTCGAGTTGGCAAGGAATGACTCCTCGACAGTGCTGCTCTCATGGACCGGCTCATCGCCAATCTCGGCCATTTTCCGTTCCAGTAACAATGTCATTCGCCTAACCACATCGCCATATTGCGGCTCACTGTAAACATTAAATAACTCCAGTGGGTCCTCTTTGCAGTCGAACAGTTCCCACTCCTTCTCTTCTTCGCCCTCGTTAGGAGGCCGCGCACCAGGGACGCCCAAGTCCTGATTGTACCAGTAGATCAACTTGTACCTCTGGTCTCTGACGCCGTAATGCGCCCTTGCTGCGTGGATGCTGTCATTGTTCATCCAGTACCGATGGTACGCAACCTGCTGCCAATCGGCAGGCGTCTTCCCATGCAAAAGCCCCCTGAAAGACACCCCCTGCATGTAGCTCGGCACCTTTAGCCGCGCAAAGTCGAGAAACAACGGCGCAAAGTCGACATTACTGACGATATCGTCGCATACGCTTCCGGCCTTGATTTCAGCAGGGTACCGGATCAAAAAAGGCATCTGGAACGACTCCTCGTACATGAACCGCTTGTCGAACCAGCCGTGCTCGCCGAGGAAGAAGCCCTGGTCGGACGTGTAAACCACAACCGTGTTCTTGTCGAGCTCCCCGCCCTCCTCTGTCTTGAGGTAGTCCAGGATCTCCCCCACGCTGTCGTCTATGGACTGGATCGTCCGCAGGTACCGCTGCATGTATCGCTGGTACTTGAACTCGGCCAGCTCCGCCTCGTCCGCGAACCGGAACACCGTGCCGTCCTCGACGTCGACCAGCTTGAAATCTTTGAGCGCATCTCCCGTCGGCGCGGGCACCTTGCGCTGCGAGAACCCCAGCGCAGAGAACACCCTCTCCCCTTTATCCCGCCCGCCGTCCGGCTGCGCGAGCCCGAGGTCAAAGTACGTCATGTCCTCGGCGACGCGCATCTTGGCCGCCTTGGCGGCCCTCGCGCGGTGCTTGTAGTCGTCCGTGAAGGTATCCGGGATCTTAATCTTGTCGCGGTACAGGTCCTTGTGCTTGTCGTGGCACTCCCAGCTGCGGTGCGGCGCCTTGTGGTGGCACATGACAAAGAACGGCCGCGACCTGTCCCGTGCCCTGATGAAGCCCAGAGTCTTTTCAGTGATTATATCGGTGGCGTAACCGGTCAAATCGTGCGGCCCGTCGGCGTCGATGAACCGCGGGTCCCAGTAGTCGCCCTGCCCCGGGAGCACGCTCCAGTAGTCGAACCCGCTGGGCTCGTGGGCCGCGCCCTCGCCGAGGTGCCACTTGCCTATCATCGCCGTCTGGTACCCGCCCGTGCGGAGGTGCTTAGCCACGTTGGGGAGGTGCCTGTTGAGCTTGGAGTCGAGGGTCATGACACCGTTGACGTGGTTGTGGGTCCCCGTGAGGATCGCGGCGCGGGAGGGCGTGCAGATGCTGTTGGTGACGTAGCAGTGGTTGAACTTCATGCCCTCTGTTGCCAGCCGGTCAATGTTTGGCGTGTGGTTGATGCCTGCGCCATAGGCGGATATGGCTTTCGATGCGTGGTCGTCCGCCATGATAAAAATTATGTTGGGGCGTGATGGAGTCATCTTGGACAGTGAGTTGAGATTGTTGGCAGGCAGTGTTCTTGGTGGACTTTGGCTCGACTGAGACGGTCCCCAAGTCTTGACTTCAGCTTAGGCCGGCCTGCCTTTTATGTTGCCGATTGTTGATCCCGTTTCCGTCTACGGCGTTCAATGATAATGAGGGGTTGTGTCCGGCTTGCATGCGTTGTGGACCCTTTTTCCTTTAATGGCATCCCACCGAGTTCCGAAGCGTGCGCCTGCATCATGAAGGTGCATGATCCCCACTGTGACCGACATCCTCGGCGTTGCAGCGCGCAGGGAACTGTCTTGTCGAATATAGCGGCCAAGGATGCAAATGCCTAGTGTACAAGCCCGCCCACCTTAAAACTCCGCAGTATTCGCAATGTCTCTCAACCCCTGATGGTAGCGGACCACAGCCAGGTAGTGGTGGAGGGCAGCTTATGCGTCGGGCTCACCTCCTCCCATCCTACTTCTCCGATAACACAGCTCGACAACGGAGCGGAAATAAGTGTTTGACTTTAATTATGGGAACAAGCTTTGTTATTGCGTCCGTCTGCAGAAAAATGCACCTCAAGTTGACTCGATGGTGTGGATCGTCTGTGTTTGAGCTGTCCTCGGACCGAACACTTCGGACCGTAGCCTGGCCCATTGCATATAAATGCCCCCCGGGAAAGAATTCGATTTGTCAAGGTCATTGAAACCAAAAAGCCAGAGGCCCTGTATTTTGAAGGTAGGTATTAGGATTTGGATTTGTGAGTCAGTTGAATAGTAATTTTGAAGCTCATGATCCGCCATGCTGGAAGCGATTCAGGAGACTTATTATTGCATTGGTGTCTGTGTTATTATTACAACGTTAGCCACTTGCTTGAAATTACCTGGGTACTGGGTGGGCAGAAAGAAAGAGCTGGGTGACCCGTTTCCGACATCCTAACGTGCCAGGGAGCTACTCCTGCATGCACTGCGCATGTGAGGTCAAGCAAGAACCTGGTGACAAAGAGCAAGAGGGACCAGCCTACTATTCCAGGTGGTAATGTGGTACAAGAAGGCAGTGCACTGCACTCCCAGTGTGACTTCTGTACTACCCACCAGTCCTGCTCCCGCAAGCACATTGGTGCTCCGATTTGCCGAGCTGGATGCAGCTCTTTGTGGAAGCCGGTTAAATGTGCGGTCATACACATGGCATCACATAAGGTTGACTATGTGTTACAATGACGCAAGTCAATCATGAGGACCGTCCTTCAGACAGCCCACTAATTCACTCATCTTGGCCCACAATACGTGTTGCCCTTGTCGAATTCTCTTGTCTGCCACGTTGCCATGTCGCCATCACCCAAGGCCTAGACATACCAGCTCGCCCAAGAGTGCACTCGATGAAGCAATGGACCCTTTGACCGTGCTTGGCCTCGCGGCAGGTGTGGTACAGTTCGTCAGCTTTGCCTCTCACTTGATCATGAAGACGAAAGCAGTCCAAGACTCTTCCTCAGGACAGACTGATGAAGCCGCCACACTCGAAACGACTTATACCAGATTACATGAGCTGAGCATGAATCTTGAGAAATGTTCGCGGCATGACCCGACGCTCCAGATCGTCGAGGGAAATACCGAGTATGCTAAAAATGTCCTTGCCATCAAAGACTTATCACGCAACTGCGAAGGCGATTGCCAAAGGATTCTAAAGATAGTCGACAAGTTGAAGACGAACAGTGACTTACACCACCGGCGTAAGACCTTGGCAGTTGCTCTGAGGACCGTCTGGAAAGGCAATGAGATTGCAGAGCTCGAGCAACGGTTGCATCGCACCCAGATGACGCTCACGCTGCTAGTGTGCACTCAAACAAGGTATGTCTGCAATCCACATGGGGATGAAACACATGAGTCTCATGCTAAACTCCTTCGAGTTTCTGGCATGCCAAGTTCGACAAGACTCTCCAGCAGCTTCGCAGCGAAAGCTTGAGGCTCAATGCGCGCCAGTCTGAGAAACTCAACGACATCTCTCAAATTCTCAACGAGTTAGCTGGTCGTATTACGCATACATCGACTTGGTCAGGAGTAGGCTTCAATGTCTTCAGTCCGGACGACATTGAGAGTATTGAGAGCCAGATGTCCCGCTTGTCGCTGTGTAGGTCTGCTGCTATGAAAGAGAACGTGATCCTGAGATCTCTCAGCTTCGACAGTCGCCCGATCCGCCACAGCTCCATCGCAGACGCCTCGGCACGCACATTTGAATGGGCATTCGAGGAAGCTGGACCAGAAGAAGACATAGGACCATCCGGGGGCCTGCTCGAATGGCTTAAGCAAGGCAAAGGCTTGTTTTGGGTCACGGGCAAGCCCGGCTCGGGCAAGTCGACCTTCATGAAATTCATCGCAGACCATCCAACCACATTGAGCACGCTGTCACAATGGGCGCACCCTAAGCGTCCAGTACTGGCGAGCCACTACTTCTGGAGCGCCGGAACACCAATGCAAAAGTCGCAGCAGGGGCTGCTGCAGACATTGCTGTACGAAATCTTCCGGCAGCTGCCCGATATCATCGAATCAGTCTGCGTCGAGCGACGGTCCAAGACCATCGACCAGCTTTCATACGAGCCGTGGCAGGCCTCAGAGCTGCAGACGGTTCTGCAACGTATTGCGGACCGCCAGGATGTCCCCGTCAAGTTTTGCTTCTTCGTTGACGGCCTCGATGAATTTGGTGGCGACCATGTTGACTTCTGCCAGAGCCTGCGTGAGCTTGCACAATCCCCGAACATCAAACTCTGTGTTTCAAGTCGGGCGTGGAATGTCTTTGAAGACTCATTTGGCTCGGGCGGCACGGGCAAAAAGCTCTATATCCACGAGCTCACTCACGATGACATCCGCTCCTACGCTGAATTGCGGCTGAAAACCCATCCGCGATGGAGAAGCCTCGGCCGTGAGGCCCCCAACTCGTCTTGGCTGCTCGACGAGATCACGGAGCGTGCGGCTGGTGTTTTCCTGTGGGTGTTCCTCGTCACTAGGGAGCTCCGAAGTGGCCTCAGCGAGCACGACAGCTTTTCGGACATGCAAAAGCGCCTGAAGTGTATCCCGGTTGACCTTGAAGCCTTCTTCAAGCGAATTCTTGAGTCCGTAGAGGATTTTTACATCCCAAAAATGGCAACGACTCTGCAGATCTCACTGGCTGCGACAGAGCCCGTCGATGTTTCCGTCTACAGTTTACACGAGTTGGAATACGAAGATCAGGACTATGCAGCCAAGATTTCTTTACAGACAATAGCTGAAAGTGCAGTGCTCCCATCATGTGATCAGACAAGACGCCGGCTAAAGGCCAGATGCCGCGGCCTCGTGGAGGTGAATTGTCACAGCAATCGGGTTGAATTTCTTCACCGCAGCGTCATGGACTTCTTACGAACTGCAAATATGTCGTTGTTCCTGACAGAAAAGGCCCCACTCGGGTTTGATGCGAGAATTTCTTTGGCCCGGGCCTTTACTGCCTATATCAAAACCACCGAGTTCCCTGTGATGGTCGACAGGAAAGATTTCAACCACTGGACCGAATCTGGACTCATGTCAGCAGTGAGAGAGATTCTAGCCCAGATCAGCGAGCTGCGAGGAGAGTTAGCGAAGGCTGCATACCCGCTCCTCGATGAACTGGACCGCTGCATCCCAGAGATGCACAGCAGCGGCCAGGCACACCTCAAGATTTTGGGCAACCCTGCAAACCCGGTCACGCTGTTCTTCAGAGAAGCGCTGGTGGACGCCAACTTCCACGACTACCTGGCTCGCACACTACCTGGGAAACCGGACTACTTTACCGACTTCGAAAAACCCGTCCTGTCATATGTCGTGCGCAGTTTCGGGGAATGTCTCGGATATAACCACGGGCGTCGCCTTGAACCGAACGCCCAAACAGCGGCGCTGTCACCTGGTGAAATGTGGAAACAGGCCGATATGATCCGCTGTCTTCTCAAGAACGGGGGTGATCCTAATGCATTTTACTTTGACCCATTCATGCAACAGGATCAGGAGAGAACGCCCTGGAAAGATCTGGTCCATTACGCCAACTTGTATGCATCCGATCATGGGGAGGTCCTGGGATCCAAAGGAGTAATATTGCAGGAAACAATAGCCCTGATGCTCCAGCACGGGGCAGACCCGCGACTTTGGTCCAAAAATGCCGACATGCCTCAGCTCGTTCCAGACATCACGGCTCAGAAGCGCTCTGTCTCTGAAGTTGAATTCGAACCGTCAGGGGAGGCAAATAAAAGATACAGAGCCTGTTAGGACAGCCATTTCGATCCGGACTCATATACAGAATGACGGGCCTATGAATGTGAGATTGAGCTGCAAGTGCTGAAACGGCTACGAGTGTGCTGCCGGTGGAAATTTGAAAATGAAATTTAATTCACCTAAAAATTGGACAATAGCGCGTGGCTTTACCCGCTACTCTGATTCTCAATGTTATCTATGTGAACAAAAGTGAAAGATGTATCGCGGCTCGAGTGCCTCCCATGCCTTGTGTTCGTCACTGTCGTGCCATCACTTTTCCGGGGCCCTATCTAAGAGGTCCTGTCCGTCATAACGTTAGTGTCTGTATAGAGTAATGTGCGCTATGATAGGTTGCTTTTTCCGCTCTTCTTGGGGAAAAGCTATGCCGCAGCTGTGCCGCCCGGGTGCATGCGAAGGATTGCATGTAGTGCAGTCTTAGCCAGATTTTTGTTGCAATCACAGCTTCAGCACGCATAAAGAGAAAAACATATAACCAACATCAGCTTTCTTTAGAGATCATTGGTCCTTGTGTCTTGGCGGGCACCCGGTTGCCTGTCGGAACCCTGTAATAGTCCGTTTAGGACATCACCAAATGCTACCGGCTGCGCCAACACTCCCCACGTCATGTGTAAATAGAACAAACCCAAATTCACGTTGGCGGGACAGGCGCTTCATTCCCAACGTTTAGCGCCGGAGAACATCACTGGTCCTGCAGATTTGTAGGTGCCTGTTCCATCTATTGCAACATTGACCGGATAGACGGACCCCTTGGGAGTGGTTGTACAACATGCCTGGCTGATATCTGGTCATGCCCACGCACGAATATACCTGTTGGTTCATTTCCACGCTGTTAGTGGTCTACTTCAGATCAGGCGTCCCTATTATTCGATTTGTCTCTCCTTGAAACCGTTGAAAAACAGATTCAAGTACACACATTTTCCAGACGCTCGGCTTGCTTTGGCCCCACGCTACGGTCGTGATAAAGCGTGTTGAGTCCTGAACATGTCTGGAGCGGATCAATTTCCTGCTGGATATCTACAGGAGGACAATGGTTCACGAACCATAGCGGCGTGCACTGTAATTGTGGTCCTATCCACAATCTTGTTTCCCCTGCGCTGGTATGCACGGAGCCTGGGTCTCGTTCAGAAACCACAGCGTATTTGACAGTTTACACGCTAGAGCCCGACATTTCCCTCTTCCGCGGTATCAAGCTGTACAGTAGGAATATGAGGGTAGAGTTCAGGGACTTCTTGGACCTTGTATTCTTCAACCTTATCGATCCGAGTAGAGTCAACCCAATTACCGTGGACCGCAGAACGAAGGCCTGTATATTTGGTTACTCATAGTTCATCCTTCAAATTATAATCAATAGCAACTTACGGAATGGTAAAATGATCTTTGCCACAACCTTCTGGAAGTCGCGGGTATCCTGAATGAGCTGTGCCTTTTGTATTAGTTGCCGAACTCGAGGGCCGCATAATACACATTCGATTCACTCACCAACTCGTTTCTGCCAGTGTTCATATTGTCGATAAGGGTGATTAGAAACCCATCACCTTCCGGGGCGCCGGGATGTCTGGGGCTGAAAGCCGGCTCCTGAACCAGGCAGTTAGGGCCCGGAGAGAAATACTCCACCTCTCCCGTCAGATAGTCGACACGAGCCAGTGCATTCAAGCCCTGGAAAACATTCTTGTTCAAGTCTGAATTCGGATCAAAACAATCGAGCCAGGTGATGCGAGCTAGTGTATTGGAATTTGTCAGTCATCCAGCCCCTAAATTAGATTCATGCTGCTTTTAACGTACTTTTGCTCATCAGAAACCTCTCGTCGATACGTGGGAACTCACACGGACCACGAAGGACGATCTCTATATCATGTTTGAGCTATTAGATCTTCCGTCTTGGGGGGCTCAAGAGTCGTACCTGGCTCGGGCAACTCGTCCGATGTGCTATTGGGGTCGATGCAGAATTTCACGTAATCAACTGACACATCTTTCGGCTCCGGGTTCGGACCCTGGCGACAAGCTATTCACGTCGTCAGCTATGAAAACTGATCGAACAAAGGTGCGGCCTACGTAAGAAGCTCATGCCGTTGTGTGAGGCAAGTGTCATGTCGAAATATCTGAGCATCTGTTAGCACACATCTGACTCTGTTGCAGAGGGCTTCACATACACTTTTCCGTTCTCTTCCCATGAAGCTCCCGTGTGGATAGGCATCGAGTTCCTGTACTTGTACCATCGGACTGGCTTGCTGATGTTTCGTGGAATGAGTCCAAAGTAGGCCGGACAAGTCTCGTCGTAGTACCTGTTCTCTTTGCATGAGCTTTGCCATCTACACAACAACCAATCGAAGCCTCACCATTGATGGTGTCCTAGTTTCTCAATGTCTGTTAGGTCGACCATGTAGGGCATCCGCATTATGACGATATAGTTGCGGGTCTGAGGAGGCATATCAGTGCGAGCTTCGCGACATTGCCGGAGGTGAGGGGGTCTTACGACTGCGCAGTCGTGAAACATTCCACCAGTAGGGTAAAACTCAATATCACGTCGATACGTGACCTCTCCGTGCTTGTTGATAATGTAGATAGCGATCTACATTTAGCGTCAGTCTAGGTAGATTTTACGTCTTGTGAATACTTCTGCCTCACTTGTGGACTGTCTAGTCCCTCCATCTCGTAGCCAAAAGAAATCAAATCACCTGTCTCGGGATCAACCTATAAGAGTAGTCAGTGTCATAAATTCCCCGGCATCATTTACAACCGAGCATGCTCACATGTGGATGCCCAGTGAATGGCTTCGTTGGGTCAAGGTGACCGGGAAATGGGTCATGCCCAATGGTGCGTAGGCTCTCTGGAGTTGGAAGACTTAGCAGCTCGACTCGTACAGATAGATCTTGGGTACTCACTGGGATCCAACTCATAGGCTGGTCCGTTCTCTCCCACAGCCAGCAGCTTGTTGGCATGGACGAGCACATTAACGTTTGCCGCGGCGTCCATAACGGCGCGGACACATGGATGGTGGGAAAAGGGGTTTTTGTTGATTCCAAAGAGAGACCTGCCGGCCTTTCTCTCGGCGAAGAGGCGCTCAGTCATGACATATCTCTGCTGAAAAGAAG
The DNA here is from genome assembly GCA_013842865.1 of Diaporthe sp. NJD1. Classification (NCBI taxonomy): domain Eukaryota; kingdom Fungi; phylum Ascomycota; class Sordariomycetes; order Diaporthales; family Diaporthaceae; genus Diaporthe; species Diaporthe sp. NJD1. The sequence goes on along the minus strand of JACDXY010000014.1, from coordinate 73,092 downwards.
CCTTTCCGTCCTTTACCCTGAAGGCGCTGATGCTGCCGTCTCCGTCGAAAGGTATAGATTTAGCCCCGTTGAGATAGTAAGATCTATCATAGTATGGGTCCTGCATCACCTAAACAGAAAAGTCAGGACTAGATGCTTTGGGAAATGGTCCAGTCGACAAACCCTATAGAAGGTACCGTCAAGCTCCTTTGGAATTTCTCCTTCGACCTCAACATCCTGGATTTCGACGTCGGCTCTGAATGGACGCGACACGGCGGCAAAGTCGTTAAATGTACTTGTTTTGACCATTTTGGTGAAGTAAAGATAGTGTTGACCAATGCTTATATTCAATAGACTCCTGTTGTTGAAAACCTGTGGTCTGGGAATGCCTAGGTAGGTTGGTTGTGTAAGTTGGTTGTTTCATTCATCCCGCGACTTTAAATGAGAGACTGACCGTGACACTCGTAGCGGTCCCTTTAGGCTATTGGTTGGAAGCCACTGGCAGTTAAGGCGTTATGTGGCCAGTATATCCAAGTTTGATGGAATTCCCACTACCACACGTCCAGCCACATCGGAGGTGGTGGTGGTGATGGAGCCACATAGGGCCACATAGGGCCACATCGAGCCACATCAAGCCACAAAACACCCGCTCAACAAAGGCAATGGTCTCTAAAAGTTTCCATCAATCTTTCTTCAGGACTATTGCCCTGGGAGCTTCTATGATTGATTCAAACCTCAGAATACCTGGAGCGAGACGTCTGAGCTATGAGTGGAGCTGCAAGCCGTGTGGCTCTGTGATAAACTGCGTGTGGCTCTCAATTACCATTTTGCATGTGGGCTACCATGTGGCTCTTGCGGAACCTTGTCCATGTGGCTCCAAAGTGGCAGCCTATGTGGCTCCAATCATTATACGCCGAGCCTAAATCTAATCATTTCCATGAGAGCACAGAGACTAGCACCCGGCTTAAGTCACAACAATCACTTTCTATGTGTAATAACATATACTTATACACTGTGATTGAATGTCTTTTGATAGTACGCGGCTTGGTCTTTGCAACTAAATCAGTGCTAGAAGAGAGCAGCCACAAATAGGTAACGTCCCTACACGTCAACAGTTAGCGCCTACACCGTGACCGTACTACTAGTACTCCATTAGAGGATCCTGGGTTCGTAGAAGTAGCGAAATATTATCTCATCACCTTCAAAACGAAGCCATGGACAGGTTTGTCATGATTGGAGACGATCCTTGGTGAAGTCTCCTCACAGCCCCGACAGAACCTTGGGATAGCATTCAAGCACCTTTGTGTCTTACAAACTATGTGTCCCCTGTAAACGTACAGCTCAGTGGACTGCTCGATCCAGTAGGAGCGAACGGAATGTCAAGTGTTTATTTACCGCAGCGGAGTGGTTGTCAACTCCGGATCCGAGGACATGACTCACGACTGGGATGGACATGGATCTTCTCCGCGTTTGCCAATGCTGGCCTGCATCCTTGGCTTCCCCCCTGACGCACTGTCTTGACTGATCTGGTGTTTCTCGGCCTCACCGGGATATTTTCGACGAAGCTTTCTTAACTATTTCGCATTCCCCCGATTCCAACATCATCGATCACAATGCTAGTCAACAAATGCCACTCCTGCGACCGGACTTTCACCAAGTCTCAGCATCTCAAGCGACATCAGCGGACACGTGCGTGGTGTGGTTGCCATGGCTTTTGTATCTCCATCTCTTCTGACCGCATTATTCAGATACGGGAGAGCGACCGTTCAAATGTAGCATCTGCGCAAAGCGCTTCGCTCGAAGGTAAGTCATATACCATGTTTGCCTCTTCCTTTTCTGACCTGGGCCGTCATTAGGGATGTGCTACTGCGCCATACTCGAGCTCACGTCTTGGGCGATGCCAGCAGTGACTCTGAAATGATGACATCCTCACATCTGGCCGAAGGAACGCGCATTTCAACCCTGAGCAGTTGTAATCAAAGATATCCCAGAACGCAATCTTCCGGGCGCCACAATTCAATGTCAAGCCCAGCTGGCTCAAATTCAGGACAGGATGAGTTGAGGGTTGACGTGGCGAATCAGATTACCCTCCAAGATTTGCCATCCTCTACTCTTATTCAACAAGTGCCACTGGGAGCCTTCGCTTCCACGACAGGCAATGAGGCGTCCTGCTGGGCCACCGAAGGCGGCTTGAAGAATACTCGAGGCGCCGGTATCGATATTATTCCAAATGCAGCCTCTCTCTCCTCGGACGCCTTTCAGACATGGCTTTGCGACTTCGATGCGCATTTTATGACCGTAGGCTCGGTGCCCAGCTTCCCAGACCTTACTGGTGAGATGTGCTGCCCTGAACCGGAGCTGGACGTCTCAGGCCAGGACTTAGACAAGACGCGGCTGTTGTGGCCGATCAGGCCGCGTCGTGTTGCTCCGCTGATGCATACTTTATGGCATGACATCTCTTCTTGCTCGAATAAGAACCTCCTCTCTCAGCCAGACCAGGCCGGAGCCAGGTCTCTGCCAAGGGCTCATCGTGACGGTGCTTCCTCAATAGTGGAGAAGCTTCAGCGACTGGCGGTACGTCTTTTGGGCTGTGGATGTGGAGACAAAGGCTCAATCTATACTACGGATAATGGGACATCGACCAGTGATTACAACATGCCCAGCCTGTTTCATCCCAGCCACACATGCGGCACTTGCGATTCTGCTGCTGAGCTCTTACGCTTAGGCCTGGATCAATATAAACGAAGGTGTCATGCCATTATACCAATAGTACATATTCCGACGTTTTGCCCGGAAGACATACCCTCGACTCTGCTCTTAGTAATGTGCTTGCTTGGTTTGGCGTTTGTCAACTCCGAGGAAGCCACTGTGCTGGTTTCCAGGGCTTTCCCTGTGAGTTAACCCGCCTCTTTACTCACCAAGTTGCTTCAAGACGGCGCCCGGTGCTAACCTCACTTTTCCTACGAAGATCGCGTTGGAGCAAGTATACTCCGAAGTTGCTGCTAGTGCATTTGGCGACATCACCGCGGACAAGAGAATACGTCTGTTTGCGGCTTCGGGGCTTATGCTTGCTCTTGTAATACTGACCGGGGTATGATTGAAACGTCCACCTGACTGGCCCAGGGCTAACCCTAAGTTTAGGAAACTTCATTTTCAGAACGAAGCAGGTTACTTTATGTAACTACTATAACAGTGAGATACCCCGATAATAATACCGGACGAGTTTCTGAGTCTCATGCTTATAAATTTATAGGCAGCACGTCAACATGGCTTGTTCGCTGCAAATTTCCACGACGTTCTGAATGTGTCTTCAATTGAGGGCATCACTGAACATGATCAATGGTTTTCTTGGGGCCGCGTTGAGTCAACTAAGCGGTGAGGTCATTCCCCCAAAGCCCACATAACTGTGTAACTAAGACTTGCTACCTACCAGGATTATCATGTGCCTTCTATTAGCCGATTCTTGGTTCTCGGAGTACTTTTCGACAGGTCCTATTGTGTGCACTGAGTACATCCAACTCTTTCTTCCCAGCGACATCAAACTCTTCCAGGCACCGACAGCCAGCGAGTGGGCTCAGCTCAAAAGGAACGGTTGCAGCGCGCCTTGCCCACGGTTGATGATATCGTCCACAGACTATCAGCTGCCCATTCTTCACCATCTGGGAGATCAGTACTCGATGAAGGTTATCCTCTGCACAGTTCTCCTTCGCATCTACGACAGCTACCATGTCCTGTTCTGCGGTGTCGAGGTCGAAACTCTAGCCAGATGTGAATACGTCCCGTGCAGAGTCTTCCTGAAGACGAAAAAGGCCGAGATGAATGTGGGACTAGTGCTGCAAGCCATGCAGCTCTATAACAATGTCATGGGAGATGTTGCCTCTGACTGCTTGGTCCTGTGGCACCATATGGGCATCATGCTGACGACCGACTGCTATCTCCTCGAAGAAGCGGCGGGCAAAGAAGGTACTCAAGTGGCAATGGAATCAATTGCCAGGGTCAAGATCTGGGCGCGCACTCCGGCTTCGAGGAGGGCTTGTCTGCACGCATCACAAGCCTTCAAGGCCACTTCGCTTCGACGACCACTGGACGGTGGATCTTTTGAGTCTCCCAATCATCTGTTCAATGCTGCCCTGGTCCTGGGGCTCTATCTCCTCGTCGCCCCCGCAGAGACTAGCGGACAAACCAGGCGTGAACAAGAGTTCGAACTGTTGAGCGACGTTGACTGGAGAGTGATAGGTGCCGAGGGCCTTGTTGAACCAGAATCCCAACTCACCACCAGAACTGATAACGCAGCTGTAAATTTCATCAGGTTAGGTGGGCCTATCAGCATAGACGGCGAATCCTGTCACGGGGGTGTTCGGTCTTCTCAGAGAGTTCTTCTAGACTTTGCCAGCCTGTTAGATGACATGAAGAAGTGGAGGATTGGGGATTATTCGCGGCTGCTGTATACAATATCCGAGAATATTGGGCACCTTCACGCGGCGGTTGACAATACTTCGCAGACCACGTTGTAGATCTACTCTTTTTTTCAAAATGCGGCGAGATATCGTCTAGATTGGATTGAGTGACTGAGAAAGAGAAGAGCGGCTTGCCATAGCCATCTTAACAATCAAGAGTCGCTCCATTGTAAGTTGAAATGACTAACTGTGTAACCATGAGTACACACACCTTCTGATGATATCCGGTCGGTATACATGTCCCTCCTTGGATATATTGACAATAACACTGGTTTTAAGTTATCTTTCCGATCCCTCTTCCTGCCATTAAAACGCCATATATCATCTAGTCCCCGGGCTCTCGCCTTGAGACTGTTAATATCCAATTTTAATATTCTGTTGATCCCAGCCCAGGTTCAAGTAAAGTGTAGCGACGAGGCTCGTATGCCAGATGCTTCACTCTGAACTGCTGAGGGTGCGTGGAATCCTGAGGCTCTGAAAGCCGTCTGTAGAAAGCGGCACCAATGTCGCTCATAGCACACTTGGTCCTCAATCTCAGCTATCCTCACGTCATCCTTTGTGTCCTTCCGTACCAAAATGTTGTTACTAACAGCTTGATACAGGCCTGTATTGTAGAAGCACACGCTTCGCATAGCCAGCCTTTTATTAGTTTACTGTGAGCTATTCAATTTCACTGTGCCAGAGCGATAGATTGGGTATAATATTCGCGGTTGGAAGGTACTTCAGGCCTATTAATCAGGCCGGCTCCAAGTGTCATATTCTTCAGTGGCTTAGCTATAACATAACGCACTTAAAAAAATATCACACTCTTTAGGCTGTATGGTGGGGCCGTCTAAATCACCTCACAGTGCTTGTCATACCACAGTGGGTGAAACGCAATATGATAGATAAGCAGGGGGTGAAGGAACGGTTCGGGCGTTGGCTTTAAATAAGTCTCTGTGCAGTACATCCTATCTGAAGCAGCTGGACTTGGTTTTTTCATGCCTGGTTGGACTACCCTGTTTTGAGTACGGCGGGCTTTCAACGGACTGACAGGATGAAAGCGAATTAATTGAGTCGCTGATCATCTAATAGACTCTATATATATGTTTCTAGCTTCTGTGTGTGTGAAATTTACTTCAGTGGGAAATTCTGATGTAGATGTGAATGATGCTGCCATCTTCATTAGGGATCTCCAGAACTTGGCTTAATAATCCAAGCCTCTATATGACACGATTCCTACAAAAATTCTGGTATCAACAGTGTCCATATTAGTGGTGCGAATTGTTCGGTTGGCTTTGTTCTTACTCTTTTAGTTCTTGCCAGAGCTGTAAAATACTTTCCTTTGTTTTTCCGAGCTTAGCACGAGTTAGGGTTCTGCTGCATCCGTCACCTGAAAGAAAAGAACTCACCTATTAGGTTTAATTTATAAAAAGCATACATTACAAAGCTAGGTGATGGAAGTTCGGCAGGGCAAGGACAGTTGAAAACTTTGTCATGCTATACTTGCAAGTATTGTGATATACTGTGTGCTTGCCAATTCGACGCCGTATTTCCTTCTCACTCGATCAAATACTTCAACCATCTGCTGTCGGTTTTCCTAAAAATGGCAGAACTCGATTATCGACCTGCATATAACGCTCCTGATGCTATCGTTCAGGCAGCTGTATCGGTTGACCCGGATGGTTCGCTGTTCCTCTCAGACGACGACAGTTTTAACCCGGAGCGTGATGGGGCAGATGCAGATATAGGACAATTGCCTCCAGGCCCCCCTCCAGTACGGCCGGGGTTTCATCCTGATGTTCGAGGACGAGTGAACTCATATAGTACCCGACTTCCTGGTGATTGGTCAAATACCGCAACTGACCCATTCACGGCGCAATGGAGTCGTCGAGGTCGACGTATATATTGGAACAGAAAGCCTCACAACGTCAGGAGCGGCCGGCGTCTCTTTGCAATGCAACGCCTATGTGGTAGCAAGTTGGGGGTCTGAAAGATGTTGTATTGAAGATGGCCCATCTAAGTGACTGATGGGCTCTGAGGGCGTCTGATATAGCATCAGACGCACAGACCCTCCAGGGTTAAACCCTGGCACCCCCTGGGGGCTGCCACAGCCTACCAAACAAGGCCCATAAGCTTTTAACTCCGATTCTTCAGGAAGATCTAAAGGTTATCGGAAGTGCAATCAAGGATCAAGGCATTTCAAGCATGGGACCGTATATCATCACAGCCAGGCGAAATAGCGACCTGTCCAAGGCTGACATCAAGTATTTCCTGCGGGATTCGGGTGTCATCGAATATCGGATGATGGATGCACTATTTGCGGCCATTGCCTGTATCCAGGATGTGCGGGGTCCTCCCGGCTACGACTACGGGAGAGCCTATCAATTAGATACTGTGGCCCTACCTGCCATCACTTGGAACCACATACATCGGAAATTCCAGGCCCTAGAAGGAGAGGGTACGTGGCCAATGCCTCTCCCAGAATGGATGCCAGGTCTCATCGACCCATCTACGAGTCGCCAGGGCGACCCAACCAATATACATGCGATGGTAAGGATAGCGTATGCCGTCCTCCTTCCGATACTTCTGGACAGGGACCACTGGATGTTTGCCTACATACGCTACGATCGCAAGACTATATTGATCGTTAACTCGGAGCCCGATGCCGACGATGTCGAAGAGAAAAACCGCAAAGTGGAGAAGTACCTACACTACTGGTGTTTGCAAAACCTGTCAGAGAAACCACACAGATACCCGGCCCAGTGGGAGACTCTCCACATCGACGGGACACAACTCAATAATGTAACACGCAAAATGGGAAGTGGTCTGGCCACAATACTCAGTGCCCTTTTTATTGTTTGTGATGTGGATCCAAAGGGGGTGATTAGCCAATCTCCGACTGATATAAGGGCATTCTTTGCAGCTGTCCTGTCACAGGGGGGCTTTCGTGGAGATGTGTACTTTCCTCACCAGGATGCGGGAAGAACTCGTCCTTGGGGTGACTTGTTTGATAACCGTGGGTTTTGGGAAACTCTCGACCGGCCTTTCTATCAAATGAACTTTGACTAGAGGCGTCCAAATAACGTCACGGCGTCGTTGTGGAAAACCAGCGAGTGACCTCTCAACTGAGATGGGAAATTTCCCCAAGTATGGTTTTAGTGCATTGTCATTTTGAAGCAGACCGAGGGCCTGTCGCCTCCTTAATGGTCAGTCTCAAACAGCTGAGTGCACTGTTCCGTTCTAGGTACTATGTAAAGATTAAATAATCGTTGCGAACACAGTTAGGAGACTAGGGATAGTGTCACACGACGATCCCGTCTCTTGAACTTACCCTGTAATCACATCCTCGAAAACGGGCGCTTGCTTAGGAGGCGCATTATCTTTCTGGGGCTTGATGGAAGACATGTGGTATGTATTCAAAGAGATTTTTTCGGAGCGAAACCCACTTGTCCCGCAGTTGACTTCGAATCAAATCAGTTGTCCCCGGAGTCGTTGAAGGAGCTTGCATGGGAATTTAAGATGGTTAGGGGGTGCAAATTTTGGGTGTCTGACCACAACAGGTTGTTTTCACTCACAATACGGGCTTCTCACGGGCACCGGTTGAAAAGCATTCATTGTTACTGCACCCAACACATTAATACAGGCCCAGTCCATGTGAGGTGATAAATTGGCGGCTGGTTGACTGCTGTGTCCACGATTGTGACAAACGAGCAACCGGGGACGAACGAGCATACATTGAGGGGACCGAGATGAGGAGATGGAAGATGAAAAGAAGGTAAGAAAGGAGGAGGGAAGACAGAAGAAATATTGAGAAGAAATTCAGGGAGTCCGTTGCCCTGGCCACTGTCATTGCCAGCATGGTGACCTCCTCGGACACATTCGATCCAGAATCGTACTATAAGACATATCCGATGATGCTCGGTCCGAAAACGACTCTAGATCGTCGAATCGGTCAGACAAAAGAGACGACAACTCGAGCGAGGTTCTCTGACGACGCCAACGCAATGGCTGGCTGCCAAGTGATGCTCCTACCGGAAACAATAACATTCAAGGCGGTTCTCGCCGCTAGAGTTGCCCTCAAAAGATCACCCTTCCCATCGTTGGTGACGCTGGCGATATTGATAGCAGAGTTCCTGCTTCTCACCGGTAATACTAGAAACAAAAACATACCACAGCAGCAACGTCACGGATGATTCCGTAGGTTCTCCAGAAGGACCATCATTTCACACCAAGTATATGTAACTGAATTGCTATCATCAAAACAGCGGCCCTGCAATCCGTGACGAGGATCTACTGAAAGACAGGATGCTCGAGCTCATTCTGCCGGCCGATCGCGAGAAAGTAGAGTCGAATGCTGTGCTCCGTGATATCGAGGGTATCATACGGCCCTCGCCTACGAGACGGCAGCTCAAGAGCTGATTAACCAGCTCAGAGAGGGTCTCACCAAGGCCAAATGGAGAATTCAACAAGCCGATAAAGTCAAGGAGCAGAAGCTTCAAGCATTGAGGGATGCGGAGAATGACGAAGTGTTGAGAAAGGCGCGCATTTTGGGGCCCAGCAGAATCACGACGACGCTGTCAGTCATGAACAGAATCAAGCGCTCGCGTAGGCACGGCATGCGACCTAGCAGGTAAAGTATGAATACATTCAGACGTGCCAGGAATCTGAGTGGTGTCGTAAAGTGGCGTTTGTCCAAGACCGTCTTAGAATGCTCGCGATCCACGCGGTGCGAGACCACTGGCAGCAGTCCAAACGTAGTTTTGACGCTTCGGACAAGATCTTCAAGGCTCTAGACGCTCAGCAGGAGGGTGATTGACAATGGACCCTCCTCTGTTGCTTAGGGAGGGCTTGGCCGTGTTGAAAATAGGTCCCGCGCTCTGAGGTGGTCTACCAACATTCACATTTTGAGCTTGTTTTTGAGTGGCCATATACCTTCCAATCCTGTCCGACCCACCGTCATCGATCCAAAAATGCCTTTATAGCTGTCATCAATTTTGGAGCATGTGGAAGATAGGTAAGGGTAGGGCAATCTGAGAGTTGAAGTTGTTAACCGAAAGTCTGTTTGTCCAATCGCCTGAGTGAATGGGTACCCAGGTACCTTGAATTATTCAAGGTTGGCTTCCCTGGGCTGGCTGCACAACCTTTTCTTCCTTTCTCCCTCCACTCTGCAACACAACCAATCCACCGTAACCCAGCAGCTATCGGCATCACCCAAGATAACAAAACCAAAAAACACGAAATCAAGAGCAACGGAAGTACAATGGCTGACTCCGTATGTTTATGGAAAGGATCATGTCATCACATGAGAATCGCTGACTTCCGTCTACGAACAGGGTGCTTGTGCAAACCACGAGATTCGACTACGACTGTCGGTCCACGACTGCTTCTCACTGACCGATCTTGAGAAGGTGCAGGCGGATCCACAGCTTCGTCACATCATAGATGAGGCTGTCCTGTGCGAGAATGTAGCCCGAATGAACATTGGCAAGATCCTTGATGGCGTCTGCGAGACCCAATCGAAGGCCCTGTGGGCCGAGGTGGCGTTCAAACAGGCACAGGAGGTGGCTGCACAGAAACAAGAGGAGATGAAGCAGGCACTCGAGGTGGTCCAGAAGAAACAGGAGGAGCTTAAGAAGTGTCGCGCCATAGCGGCTGCGAGTAAGCAATTTGGCGGAGTGCAGTGGCTCGCGGTGAGGGACGACCAAGAGATGCGTTCTGCAGAGGCGTGTGAGACGATCGAGAAGGCTCTGAGACCCTAGAGATCATCGACGATGCAGGACAGGAAGTGGTGAATGATACCGCCTCTGCTGTCAGGGAGGAAGCCTAGGATCTTCACAGATTGGTGACCGACAGGCTCCGATACTGATATCGACTAGCGGCAGTCTCATTTCAAAGCGACCCATGGTCACCGTCTTCGAGCAGTAAATCAGCCTCAATGTTCCGGACATCGCCTCATGGCCATTGACACCTTTTGGGGGGACTGAAAGCTAGGTCATCGCAGCAGGGTTCAGAAACTAAAGACTCGGGCAATCCTGAGCACCTAATGACACAAATTTTGACTGCAATTCTGTCGTATGCGCCAGGTGACGGATGAAAACAAAGAGGATAACTGAGAGACAAGGTGCATTTTGATGAAGGGCTGTAGAAGACAGCAGCGAATTAATTCATTTAATGCGGTGCTCTTGCTGTGTGCATGTGAATTTGTCCGCCATTATACCCATTGGGGGCATGTCACGGATGCTCATCACACTCGTAACACATCATTCCTACTGATCCCGCTCTTTCAAAACAAGATATGGCCCACTATGCGACGCCGCAAAGATATCATAAAGCTGATACTCATCCGCCCTCTCCCTGCCCAACCCCTTGCCAGGAGCGCCCCCACCAACACGGCCGAGCTCCCCCGGCGCAGCCTCAAAATCAAAGTGCCACAGCGTCTTGGCGACGACCAGGCTCGCCTCGAGGTACGCCATCGCCTTGCCGGCGCACGAGCGCGAGCCCACAGAAAACGGCATGAAGGCGGGCCGCATGCTCGCGGCCTGCGCAGCGTCGAGCCAGCGCTCGGGCTTGAAGGAGAAGGGGGAGGGGAAGTAGTTCTCGTTGTGGTGAAGCGCGTATGCGCTCACGCCTACCTGTGTCCCCGGTGGGACGACGTGCCCGTCGATTATCAGCGGCTGGCCTTTCTGAGGGTCTTCTGCGGCCTGCTCGCGCCAAGCGACGCCGGGGACGGGGGGTGACATGCGCCTGTTTGTACTGTCAGTCGCTGTATGAGCGCTCCGGAAGCCGTCTCACTCAAGCTTCATCAGAATTACTCACATGGCCTCATCGATACACGCGCGCAGATAATGGCAGCTAGACAGCTTCGGCCCGCTGTGAATCTCCTCGGCGCTGGAGAAAGTCGTCCGTATCTCATCCGCGAGCTTCCTGTACGCCTCAGCATTGACCTCCCGGCTGAGGTAGAAGAAGAGACCGCCGAGCGCGGCAGCAGTGGTGTCGCCTCCCGCAGCAACGAAGAACAAGCCCTCGGAGAGCAGCAGCTCGCGCAGCTGGGCATCATCCATGGTCGCGCCCTGTGTCCCGTCGGCCACGAACGAGACAAGGTCATGACGGGCATTCTTGCCCATGCTGAGACGGCCAGTGGTTATCTTGTTCATAAGCCCCCAGAATCGCGCCCGGCTGCGGCCGCTGACGCTCGCGAGCAGCGTCTCGAGGCCGAGGTTTTGCAGCAGCGGGAAATGGAAGAAACAGTTGCTCTTGTAGTTGCCCGCGAACAGGCCGTCCAGCATGAAGCGGTGCTCCGGGCTTCGCTGGGTGTTGAACTCGTACCCGAAGGCCAGGAGGCCGATGGTGTCGAGACCGACCTGTCTGCAGCGCGGGGTTATGTCCACGGGTTCCTTGCTGGATCGCAGCTGCTCGATGAAGATGTCGACCTGCTGCTGCAGGGTGAACTCGAAGAGGCGCATGGCCCGCTCCGTCACGGCCTGGCCGATGACCTTGCGCTTCGTGCGGTGGAGCTGTTTGTCGAGGACGTTGAAGATGTTTGGGGAGGTCTTTGCCATTCTGAGGGTGGTATAGACCCAGGATTTGCCGATTCGTTCGCTGTTGTAGATATCTGCGTTGGTCAGTCGAGAATTGGCATAAAGTCAAGGTCCATTTCTTTGTTGTACCTTGAAGAGCTGTGGTAGTATTGAACACGAGCCTGTTCGGAGCCTGGCGAAAGACGGGCCCTAGGAGATGTCATTTTCAGGACTCTTGAAAGCTAGCACAAGAGACGACACCATCGTACCATATCTTTCATGGTCCCTCATGATGGCCAGGTGGAATCGCATCCGGATGGCATTATAACCACCGTATCCGTCGGTGATCTTGGCGACCCATGGCCCCGGATATTTCCTCAACGGGTGAAGGAAGCTTCGGTAGGCCGAAAGAAGAATGAGCTGTTGAACAAGTCAGCTAGGCAGGCCCGACTGATTCTATGGCTGTGACCGCCATGAAATGAAGTGCAGACGAACAGATGGCACCAGGAGCAGGACGAAGTACCTGGCCCAGATGAGCAGCGACTCCAAGGACAGCGACTCAAAGGCAAACATGTTGGGTTTTTTGGCCTGGACAACTGTGGATGTTTGGAGAGCAGTCGGGATATGAGCCCTTGATTTAATGTGCGTATTTGTGACGGCGAATTCCGAGCTGCACGGCTCAGGGAACGAGGAACCACAGAAGGTAGGCCCACGGACGACGACAACTTCAGACAGTTGTCGTGTACGGTTCAAAACACAGTCAGAAATTAGGCAGATTCGAGGAATAGTGTCCATGCTATTTATCGACCCGCTACTCAATCCTACCCTTCAACCAACAGAACCAACACACATACATGGTAAGACGCTAAGGTTGGCCAGCAGGGATATCCGCCCCTATGGGTGAATCCTGGTTCTCGATGGATTTTGCGGGGAAATTAGCATACATGATCGAAGGCAAGAGGTAGGAATTGGCACATGCTCAATTTGATTGAGCATGGACACAATTCGGTGGCAGGTCGAGATCCGGGCCACGACTCCTCGGGCATAATGCATCACTTCCTCGCAGGGAACAATTTGAGTCACACTAAAGAGGATATTCATTCCACGATTGGCTTGGATTTGGAGGGCGTTGAATGCTTGGGTATGGGTGGCAGGCTTGGTCGTTCGCCAGGGCGAGCGAATATGCCTTGGAGCGTCCATGGTGTCGATACAGTCTCTCGCTCATCGAAATAGTCCCAGCGAGGCCGTTCTCGATATTCAGGTGCATCCAGGATTTCCTGAAGCTCTGCCCTCAAGACATGTTGCCACCAATGCTTCTGCATGCTGAGCCTGAACGAGTATCATGAAGTCCATCTGCTGCGGAGGGTGTCGCATGAATGTGCTTCAAAAGGTACGGTCTCTTCGACCTCTAGTCGCCTCTGTGCAGATACGCTCTGTGGCTGTGGCTGTGCTTGTAGACAGATCACCGAGATGCATGGTGTCATGTCAGAATCTTATTCATAATGTGAACTGCGGTTGAGGATGGATGGATTGACTGGATTGATGATGGCTTGGCTGTGTGGAAATTTCGAGAGCCGTCGGGACATTGCTGCTGTTGCACCCAGACAGATGAGACGCTGTGTTGAGTTACGGAAGTGCAGTGGGGAAGAACAATCTAGAAAATATAGGGTGTGGTCGATACATGAACTCTGAACTCTATCCAACGGCATACCTGCATAGTCCACACACGTAAACCAGCCTGTCTGATGTGCATGTGCATAAGCCCATCGTGCGTTGACTTTTTGTGTTACGCATGTCTTGGAATTGCGTCATTTGGCCTCCCCCAAAATGCTGCAAACTGCTAGATCCCACCCAGTCGGTCCAGGCGGTCGAGGCGGTTCCTGGTGACCAGTGCTAGCGGCCGGCCGTTCTGGCTCAGGTGGCACCGCATGTGGGTGGTGCTGAATCGGGGAGGGGCCTAAGAGGGGCCTGAGAGAGGCCCGAGAGGGAATCCACACGGCGGGGCCCTGGGCCTGGGCAGAGCTTGGGCACTGACCAAGACTCACAGTGCCCCACCTGCTTTATTTGCTGCTGTGGGTGGGAGGGAGAGTGTGGAGGAAGGTGCATGTGGTCTTGCATTGTGCAGGAGCTTTTGGAGCTGTGACCTGGCGCCAGCAAGGAAAAAGCTTGTCCGACCGCGTCCAGGCTCTCTTCGTCACCGTCTCTCTCGCCATCCACCCTTTAATTCTCAACGTTTCTTTCGCCACCTCTCACCATCCACCTCTCACCAACCACCTGCACCACCTACCAGCCGTCGCACCGTCTCAGGAACAGCAGCAATCGCCTACAATGTGAGAGCGACGAGGGCTTCACGAAATGGTATAACATTGTCGCAGGAGGTCTCACTTTTTCACTTTTCCAGCTCTAGCGTCTCGCTTATTTTCCCACTCTCGCTGTCGCTTCTCATTCTTATTATTAGCCCCAGACACGCATCTCACCCTGCCGCTGGCCTGTCTGTCTGACTCTGCAGCCCATTGACATCATTCATTCCAACTGCCGTCCCTTCCGTCCATCATGTCTTCCTACAGAGACATCCCCGAGGACGTTCTCAATCGCCTCAACAGCGTCTCGGGCTCTTTCAACCCCCGCGACGACGACCAGGAGCGAGCGGCCGCCGTCGTGGCAGAGCACCTGCCCGACGGCTACACCGCCGCATTCGACGGCTTTGATGGCACCGGCGCCGCCGCCCATGACTCCTCCAACAACCCCCCGGCCGCCCCAGTTTCCAACAATCCGGAGCTGGCTGTCGATGATTCGGACCACCCCGCCGAGTCGTCGCTCCTGCTGCAGGGCGGCGACATCCACCGCGACCTGTTCAAGATCCCCGCCCAGCCGCCCGGAATTCAGCGCGCCATGACCTTCTCCCACCCCGTGCGCACCGACACCCCGGACAACGAATTCACCGCCGCCGACATCAACCAGATCCAGGGCTTCCGCAGGCACCATGTCTTGCAGAAGCAGAAGCAGAAGATCCAGCGGCCTCGCGGCTTCCAGGGCGGCACTAGTATGCCCATCACCCGCAGTTTCGTCGAATTTCTCGACCTCTACGGCGCCTTTGCCGGTGAGGATCTCGCCGACTCGGACGACGAGGGCGTCACAGACGAGGAGGCCACGCCGTCCGAGCAGGCGAACGAGGAGCAGGAGGCCGCCAACGAGACCAGCCCGCTCATCCGCCGTCGACCCCACCACATCCGGAGGAAGTCGTCGCGCGTGCTAAGGCGCCAGGGCGACGCCTCCACCACCAAGACCTTCCTGACCCTGCTCAAGGCCTTTGTGGGCACGGGCATCATGTTCCTGCCCAAGGCCTTCTACAACGGCGGCATCCTCTTCTCGTCCCTGTGCCTTGTGTCCGTCGCCGCCATCTCCATGTGGGCCTTCCACCTGCTGCTCAAGTGCAGGACCTCGGTCGGTGGCTCCTACGGTGAGATCGGCGAGGCCATCGCCGGCCCCTGGATGCGTAATGTCATCCTGACCAGCATCACCCTGTCGCAGCTGGGCTTCGTCTGCACGGGTCTCGTATTCGTCGCCGACAACTGGTTCAGCTTCCTGGCTGCCGTCACCCACGGCGCCAACCCGCTCGGGATCAAGGCCCTCATCGCCCTGCAGGCCCTGCTGCTGATCCCGCTCAGCTTCATCCGCAACATCTCCAAGCTGGGCGCCGCCGCCACCCTCGCCGACGCCTTCATCCTTATTGGGCTCTGCTACATCTGGCAGTATGACATCGCCCACCTCGCCACCGAAGGCATGAGCCCCAGCGTCGAGCTCTTCAACCCCAAGGCCTACACCCTCACCATCGGCGCCTCCATCTTCACCTTCGAGGGCATCGGGCTCATCATCCCTATCCACGCATCCATGCGCCACCCGGAGAAATTCGAGCCGCTCCTGGGGCTGGTCATGCTCATCATCACCTGTATTTTTACGTCCGTCGGCGCCCTGTGCTACGCCACATTCGGCGACCGCACCCAGATCGAGGTCATCAACAACTTCCCCCAGGACTCGCGCCTCGTCAACGCCGTCCAGTTCCTTTACGCCCTGGCCGTGCTCATCGGCAACCCCGTCCAGCTCTTCCCCGCCATGCGTATCCTCGAGGGCCGCATTTTTGGCCATCGCAGCGGCAAGAAGGACCTGCTGACAAAGTGGAAGAAGAACGCCTTCCGCACCAGCCTGGTCGTTGTCTGCTGCGCCATCAGCATTGGCGGCAGCACCAACCTCGACCGCTTTGTCGCCCTCATCGGAAGCGTTGCCTGTGTCCCGCTCGTCTACGTGTACCCGGCATTTTTGCACTACAAGGCTGTCGCCATCACGCCGAGGGAGAAGATCGCCGACACAGTGCTCATGGTGCTGGGGATCGTGGGCATGGTGTACACGACGGCCATCACCATTGCGAGTAGTTTTGCGTAAGATTTTGCATCATCAAGGAGAATTCGGGTTCATAAAATGGGCGGGACTCGAGGGAAAGACACCCCAGCGAGGATATGGTTCTGCATGATTTGGGGCATCTGGATGACACTTGAAGGGGGGAAAGGCTCGTGAAAACACGATTCGAGTCGGCGCTTTGGCGTGGGAAGAGAAAGGTGTGCGAGATAAAAAGGGAATCGAGTGAGCGAGAGAAGACGAAAGAGATAAAGCGCGGGTGGGCGACGAAGCATATCATTGGGTTGGACATTTGGGCGCGTGTGGGATTTTCTAGCATTGTCTGTTGGCTATTTGGTTTGGAGATAGCGCTTGTAAACGGTTTGGGTGCATAGTACATGGGCAGGTAGGTAGCTGGGAGCCTAATTCAACAATATACCTGAAATCCCATCTCATATACCAGCTTTTGGTGTCATGAAACCTTGCACCAGCTATGATAGATGTCAGGCAGCGGAGATGACGGGCCCATGTAATAGATGCGCACTTTTCCCAATGTCAAGAATAAAGACAGAGCTACTCCCTCCCGGGATCAACATCATACTCCACATCTGTCCGGATGACATACTTGGCCGACGGCCTCTCCCCGCGTCGCACCCCCGTGCCCTCGTGCAGCAGGCTCCCCTCGGTCTCGCCGTGCGGGAACATGGCCACGCTGCCCTGGATCGGCCGCACGGGGTACGCGTTGAGTGTCCCCTCGCGCGCAGAGGGCAGGAAGAAGGTCGTCTCGCCGGCCGAGAACTCGTCGTTGAGGTAGACCAGGAACGTGAAGAGGGATGACTGCTTGGCGTCGGCAGGGCTGGCGTCGTACTGGTATGTGTCGTCGGGGAGGATGCCTGAGGGGGGCCAGGCGCCGTCTGGGTGGTCTCGTCAGTATGCTGGGTGCAGGAAGCACGAGAATATGGAAGAAAAGACTAAGACTAGGTCATGACAACATACCAATGTGCGCCCGGTACTCGGCCCCGGGGACGTACCGGTACACCCGGAACCGCCGGTTCAAGCCGCGGACCTTGCGTCCGCCCATCCGCTTCGGCACGAACGGCCCCACGCGGCCCCAGAGAACCCGGCAGAACTCCTCGTCTGCCACCCAGTAGAAGTTGTGCGCGAGCACGCTGTTCTCCGTGGCGGCAGCGACGTCCCCGCCAGGCCGCACCGGCGCGTCGGGCGCGAACCCGACCGCCTCGGCCGCGCCTACGATCCGCCCGCACTCGTCCGGGGAGAGCACGTCGCGCAGGAGGTGCAGCCCCGGCACGGTTGGGTGCGAGTGGTGTGTTGTTGCCGGTGCATCGGGGGACGACGGCGCGGCTAGGGCGATCGCACCGTCTTGTGAGGCCCATACCGTCGCGGGGTGCTGGTTCGGCGGGTTGCGCTCTGGGCCTGGGACGGTCTGGATCACACGGAACTGTGCCCGCATGCCTGACGGCATCGACGTCGCCAGGGTGCCGTCTAACACGGAGTCGTAGACCATCCTGCGCGGGCGCGCTGTGTCCCGGAGGTCCCATGCCGGCCGGACGGCCAGCGGGCCGGGCTCGGAGCAGTCACCCGGACATGAGTTGTCTGCACTGTCAGAGGGTGGCGGGGCCGAGGAGTGATCCACCGGCCCAGTGACTCGCAGGATGGCATCGAGCACCTTGAGCGTCTCGGCCTGCGCCTCGGTGCGCCTGCTCCTGCCCTCGCGCTGCTCCGCCAGCCCGCTGATGACGTCCAGGTCGCGCACCCACCGGCACAGGGCGCCCAGCTTCGGGGCCTGCTGCCGGATGCGCATCTCGGCCAGGAGGATGCGCGCCTCGGTGTGCCCGCCGTCCGCGAGGGCGCCGCTGATGCGGGATGTGAGGTTTGCGTCGGCTTGAAACTCGTTAGTATGCGGGCCAAGCGGGTTTATTTTGTTCCTCCCACTGAGTGTTGGTGTTTGATCCACTGGCGGTGAATTATGATGAACGAACCTGCAGCATTAAATCCAGTAGTACAAGCCTTCCGGAACTCAAAGACGGCCGTCCTCAGGTCCTTGCACGCCTTGGACTTGATCAGGCCGGGGTTCTCGACCAGCGCCCTCAACGTCTCGACCGTGATTTCGAGGTCCTCCTCCGGGACGACAGTGCTGAGGAACTTGGGCTCAAAAGCGGCCCCGACGGTGGGCAGGACAGGGGTCGTTGTCGCGGCGGAGTGCCCCGTCTTGACCTTCTTCACCGCGCCGAGCTGCTGCTGCTGCTGGCCCTGCTGCTTGCGCTTCTGCTTGGACTTGGACATTGTCGCTGGTGTTTGTGGTCTGCTTCGGTCAGCTAAGAGGAAGTAGACGGGTGTATATAAGAGTTGAGGGTTGATGGATGAGATCGATTGGCACGTAAAGGGTTTGGCTTGTGTCGGTTAGCTGGGGCGAATTCGGGTGGTCGAGTTTGGTGTCACGTGACGGGGGTGGTCTGATCCCATCAAGGTGGCGAAAACGACGATTGTGGAAGAAAGCATGCAGATTTGAGAGGGGACATAAAGTTAATCGCCAGATACAAGATGAAATATTGGATGGCTAGGTGGTGAGTCGGGATATACGATCAATTCTGAGTATATTCGCTGGCGCTGGTCAATTGGCTTCACCACGACAAAGCCTGGCATCTTGAAGGAATTATTTCAAAATTGCGTTGGTATTATCATCGCCAGTGAGGCTATATGTACTGCTAAATTCTAGACAACCTGCTAAAACAGTTCTAGACCAACACCGTCTATCTCCTCTCTCTAATGCTTTCCGATTCTTGGGTCTTGTCTCGTATAATTCACCCCCTTCTACACTTCTATGCCCTCCGGCACTGACTCATCTGTAAGATTACCATTAGTCTCTACATCCTCCGCCCCCAACCATTTAGCCATCACCCGCACCGCCTCCCCATACTCAACCCCCAGGTTCTCGGGCGGGTTGAACGGCAGGGGCTTGTCCCACGCGTGCTTCGCCTCCGGGACCACACGGTAGCCGACCTCCTTGCCCCGTGTCTTCAGCCTCTCAGCAAAGATCTTGCCCTCGGCCAAGAGCATGTCGTACTCGCACAGGCACAGCTGCACCGGCGGAAGCCTGTCGACCAGGTACTCCGGCATCAGACCCGGAGAGAGCAGAGGGTTGTCTAGGTTGGCCTTGAGCTCGTCGGGCGGGTAGATGTACGCCGCGTCGAAGATGTCTGTAAGCGAACGCGGGAGGGTCATCTCGGGCTTGCTACAGGTCAGGCGCTTGCGGGGCCGCGACATGGTCCAGTCCAGCAGCGGGTAGAAGAGCATCAGACCCACCGGCTGTGGTGTCTCTGCTTCGGACGCCTTCGGTATCTTTGAGCCGCCCTCGCCCGTCGACAGGGCCAGTTTTGGCATCGATTCTGTTAAGGCGGGCTCAATCTTGTAGCCGAACTTCTTGTGGTCTTGCAGAAGTGTCCAGCTCGCCAGAGCCAGGGTCCCGCCGGCCGAGAAGCCGGTGAGGATGATCTTGTCGGGGTCTATCCAGAACTCGTCCGCCCTCCGCCATATTTGTAATATTGCATCGGCGCAGTCCTCGACCGGCGTGGGGAATGGATACGTAGGTGCCAGCCGGTACTCGACCGAGAATACCACAGCGCCTAGAGCCTGCATGACCGCCATGGCCCACCTCCCGTCGTCTGTGGCCTGGCCCAGGACAAAGCCTCCACCGTGGAAGTTGATGATTGCCGGGCGGCGGGATGTCGGGTCGGGTTGCGGGTTCAGCGTGGAAGGGATCTTGTCCATCGGGTTGTCGACGGGGCCCGAGGGGGTTGTCGGCAGGGATAGGGAGCTTTTCGATCTGATGGACATTCGGGACGACAGCCTCGACAGGGAAGGTCGGAGGGACCCGCCCTTCTCGCCTTTCTCATCCCCGCGCACCGAGTTCCTGGACGAGAAACGTGACAGGGGAGGTTTGAGAGAGTCGCCAGAGTCCTCCCCGCTCTCCTTACTCCTCTTCTTGCTGAGCGACCTCAAGCTGCCCCTGGAGCCCTTCCTCGACAAGGGCCGATCCGGTGTCCAGACCTCGGCCTTAATCTTCTCTTTGCCTTTGTATTTTCCAGACAGGGTCGAGTCGAAATATATGGTTTTGTGTGGGGAGGGAACAGCAGGCGAGGCCATGTTACCCATGCCAAAGGCGATGGACGCCCCGGTACGGTATGCGTATGCACGAGTTGCTAGGGACCATCGTGAGGATTGCTCGAGAGGATTATGGTACACGTCGGTGGAGGGTTCTTCGAGTGCGTCTTTGGTCTCCTGAACAACATCTGGCTGCTCAGCTAGGGTCGCAGCGGCGCCTTCGGACATTGTGTGGTTTTCTTGGTGCGGTTTTCTGACGGATTTCTGTTTCTGGCTCGGTAGAGACTGGCTGTTGTTGACTTGCTGCAACTCTGGCAACGTGGTTGCTATTTCGCTTAGCTGGGGAAAGAGGTAACCTGCTTTTCAGGGATCGGGTACAAACAAGGGTACGTCATGTCGCGATAAGTTGAGGGAAGGGTTTGGAGCTGGACACGACAACCGCATGGTGTCTCAGGGGTACTTGTGCTGTACAACAAGCATTCAAAGAGGTGGGTATGATTGGGGGGTTTCCGGGGTCATTCCCCAGCAGGGCAGAAGGAGATGAGTCTGATTGTGAAACTGGACTTTCATCTATCTTTGGGATTTGCCGATCAAGGTTATTGGACCTTGGTGAGTGGATGGATTGGATGACAGGAACAGCTAGCTGTTCCGCGGGTCAGAAGTGGCAATCACCACCCCGAGGTCAAGCGAGCTTCCTCCATTCAGCAGCGGATGGAGTGACAGGACAGGGTGACGTCAGGTACCCCAGCCTCGGGATGCGCCGAGCACGGGCCATGCTGACGTCGTGGTGGATGCAGATAAAGACGGGACCTGACGGGGCAAAACGGGACGGAGACGAAACGGGTGGGGGAGCTTTTGTTCCGGTCGGCCCACGCGCTGGCACTTGCGCGAGCTGAATGCGACCGAGGCAGGCGACGGGCAGATTGATCAGCAACAACCGTGACATTCTGCAGAGATTGCCGCAGAATCGGCGCAGATTGCCCTGCTGGCCCCGTCACTGTTCGCGAGGACCCTAGTCCATTTTGATCTGTCTATGCTAGTGTATGTCTGTCTCACCTGCCCGAGCTCGTCATCCTGTCCGCGTGTGTCCGTTCCGTACAAGCACACTACGGCAAGCTCGTGCTCCACCAACAACACTTCTATCCGCGACGTCTGCAACAATGGTCACACTGGCATTCGTGGCAGGCAGTTCATAGCCCAGACGTCAGCCCAATCCCGCCTGCCATGATTGCCATGGCAGGATGGTCGCATCCGTGGCAGAGCGATTGCGGCCCGTCGTCAGATCTGGCAGAGCTAAGGCAGGCCAAGGTGGTGGGACCTGCTGGCCCAGCTGGCACATCGGACTGTGGAATTCCACCCTCCCCTGCAGGTAAAGAGTGATGGTTTTTCCAGAACCAATTAATAGTCCCACCGCCAAACTACTAATGGCTTAGCAGTAAGAGTAGGTATATACAAAGACTTTATAGCGCGCTTATTTAATACAATCTATATATCATATATATCTTAAAGCGTCGCTATATATGCCCCCTTATCTAATTAATAAACTAAATATATAATTTTATATATCTAACTTATTAACTAGGTAAGAGGATATATATAATAGCGCTATTAAATCTAAATATTAATAAATAAAGTATTTATTATCTTAATATCTAAATAATATATAATAGAATACTAAATACTTTATTTATATTTATTATTTTCATTATATTTATTTTAACTTTATTTTAATTTTATAATAATAGCCTTTTTATAAAAGGTAAATATAACTTATAAGCCCTTTTTATTATTATAAATTTTATTAAAATTATTATATTTAATAATTAAGATAACCTTAAAGAATTTATTATCTATTATATATATAAAGCTAGCTTTAATATATATTATAAATATAAGTAATAATTAAAAAATTATAATAAAAGGTTTATTATTTATTATATATATAGCTTTATTAATTATAATTAAAAGGATAAGAATATTATAAGGAAATATAATTATATATAATTAGCTATAATATTAAAAGGTAATAATAAGATTTAATGCTTTAAATTAACTTATAATAATTATAAGGGCTATACTTTTAATAAATAAAATATACTTAACTTATTATATAATTATTAATTAATTTATATACTTAAGATTATAAAATAAATCTACTCTCTTACTTATTTTTAAAAGTTATCTTATAATAATATTATTATAATAATTTAAAATAAAATTAAAAGATTATATAAACTTAATAATATTATATATATTATAAAGAAAGCTAAAGAAATATAATATATAGAATTTATTATTATATAGCTCTTTATTATTAAGCTTAAAATAAAATAAAATATTAATAATATTATTATTAAGATTAATTATAAAATATTTAATAATAAAATATTATAATTAAAAAGAATATTTTAAATATATAAATAATACTTAAAGTAATAAAAAGCTAACCTAAAAGTTCTATTAATTAATAATATTTATAAGATTAATTAATTTAATATATTTTTTTATTAAATTATAAATATTATATTTATTAATATTAATTATAATATAATATTTTATTTATTTAATAAGAAGTAGGAAGATTTATTTTAATAGATTCTTAAATAACTCTTTATTATAATTAAAGCTAATAAGGTTAAGCATTTATATATTATATTTAATAACTTTAATAAAATATTTAAAAATATACTTTTAAATATATATATTAAGAAGAAATAAATAATTATATAATAGCTCTATTAATAACATATTATAAAAAATATAATTCATAATATAAAAAAAAAATAATAAGCTTCCTTTAATAATATACTCTTTAATAATATTAATAGTAGCTAAAGTAATAATCTTTAATATAAAAATAACCTATTACTTAAAATAAAAATAGCTTTAATAAGCAGCTTTATTATATCAAAAAAGGCTAAGCTTATTATTATTATAAAGGATATATAATTAAAAAGTATAATATCTTAACTTTTAAGTAATAATAATTAAAAAACTTAATATAAAGGATTAAAAAATATAAGGCTATAGAAGATTATCTAGTGGAAACTACCACTTAGCTAAATATAAATATAAAATATTAATAATATCTTATATATATAGTAAGACTTTTATTATATTAAATCTAAAGAAAATTTACATTTAATATAATATATTATATATATTAAGTTTAAGGATAAAAAGCTTATATTAAAATATCTCTATAATATATATCTCTTATATATATATGAATTTTATAAATAAGTTATTAATTAAAATTATAATTATAATTTATAAGCTATATTTTAAATAAAGAATTTATATATAACTTTAAAAAAATATCTTTAAAATTATTTTATTAACCTTATATAATTTTATAATATAATAAATAAAATACTTAAATAATAAAAAAATATATTTAAGGTAAAGCTTATAATAAAAAAGATAAAGTTTTATAAAGTATTATAATATATTAACCTTTTTATAAAAATTTAATATTTAATAATATATAAGGCATTTAGCCTCCTTAAATAATAATATAAATTAATAAATAAAATATATAATAAAAATATACCTTAATTAAGTTATATTAATAAGTTTATTAAATAATATAAATTTTTATATTATTATATTATTATTAAGATAAAAAACTAAATAAGCTATTATATAGCTAAATATATAACTAATAAACTAGATATATATTTTAATATATCCTGCTTATTAATTAAATATTAAATTATATAATATATTATTAATGCATTTTACTCTCTAAAGACTTATACTTAACCTTTTCTATTTCTATTATTATTAATATATATAATATAATAACCCTTTATTTAATAAAAAGATTAAAAAATATTCTATACTTAATTCATAAACTATATTTAATAAATATACTTAAAGATATAGCGCTTAGCTACTAAGGCCTTAAGCTAAGATCTTATAAATATAAATAATAATACTTAATAAATTTATAAATATAAAATAAAATTCCTTATATAATAAATTATTAAAAAAAAAGTAAAGGGTTAATAAATAATTAATGGTATTATAGTAAGTACTATTTATAAAATAGAATATAAATTAAAAAATATAAAACTTAAGAGATTAATAAATAAAGGATTATATATAATTATTTAAGATAATATTAAATAAAGTTTAATTATCATAACTATAATTATTATAATTATCCTTTAATACTTATTAATAACCTATATATTAAATAAATATTTACTTTATTATATTAATAATAATACCATTACCCTTAAATTAAAATATACTATAAACATAATCTTAATTCTAATCTTATCCTTTACTATTACTATAACTATAAAGCTATTTTAATATATAACCGCCGCCACCACTACTGCTATTACCACTAAATTAAACAATAAATCAAGCTTTAAAAATAATTCACAGCTTAATATTGCTTTAGCTAAAATAATAAATAATATAAGATATAATACTAAAGCAGAAATTTAAGCTATTATAATATAATAAAGAATATAATAATAATAAAAACAAAGCTTATATATAAATTAAAATAATAATTAATATTAAATATTATATATATTATATATTTTTATATAATAAATTAACTTCTTAACTTTATTATAAATAACTAAATAATATAATAATAATACATTCTATTAAATTTAACCTTTAATTTATATATTATAAAAATAAAGGGTAAATCTAAGCTAACTTATTATATAAAGATAAAAAGTCCTGGGTTTAACCCTTAATTCAGCTAAATCTTTTTAATAATTCTAAGTACTTTTTCTTTTTATTAAATAAAAAAGAGAAAGTAAGTTAATAAGGGGATAATTATTTAAAAGATATTATTATAAAATATTAATTTTAATATATTATAACTTTATTATAAAAAATTATAAATATAATATAATTTTTATTTTTAAATAAATAAAACTTAATAAATTTAATAATATAATTAGTATTTTAATTAAATATTAATTTATAATAAGAATAATTATTATATTATATAATTAATTAAAGGCAAGCTTAGGAGTTATTAAGATAAAATCCCTTCTACTTATAAGTATAATATATTAACTTTAATATATTATAACTTTATTATAAAAAATATTAAATATAATATAATTCTTAATATTAAATACCCTAATTTTAATAAATTAAATAATATAATTAATATTTTAATTAAATATTAACTTATAATTATAACAATTAATATATAATATAATAGGCTATAGGTAATTATTGCTAAAATTAACACTTATTCATAAGTATAAGCCGCCAACTTATATATATTATAACTCTATTAAAAAAAAATACTAAGTATAATATAATCTTTTTTTATAAATATTTTAAAGATAAAAAATTAAATAATATAATCTATTTTCTAATTAACCTTTATTTTATTTTAATAATAAATGAGTTATGATGCGGCTACTGCTGATATATAGCCTATACAGCTTACCTTAAGGCGGGGTTTGCTTAATATACCTATTTAATAAACAAGGCACCTTAAAATATATATTTAATTCATTAATTAAATGCATTAAATAAATTAATAATTAACTCCCATTATATAATTATAATATATTATAATAAAAATATTTATATATAATAATAAATTAAACCTTTAATATTTTAAATCATCTTTTTAATATAAAAATAACTTATTATGCCATCTTATTATATAATCTAGCTATTTAATCTTCTTAATTTTAAATTAAAAGTTACTACCCTATATATTATACTTTATATACTTAAGGATATTATTACTTATTTATTTATATAAATAATCTTAATATATAAATAAAATATTATATTTACTTTATAAGGAAATTATTTTAATTCCATTTTATAAGCTTATAATCTCATTATTTATTAGCTATAAATAATTTAAGGACTTAATTAAACCGAATTATAGCGAGCCGATGCTAGCCAGCTTAATTAACTTCGCTAATAATAACTTATAAATAACTTTAACACTTAATACTTAATAAACTTAATAAATTTATAATTTAAATTAAAAAGAATTAAGAAAGCCCTTAATAATAAGGCTTAATATATTTAAATAATTAAGGAAAAAACTTAAATATTAAAGTTAAAGAAAAAATATAAATACTTATTTTAATACTATTTATTATATTTCTTAAAAATAATAGCCTTTTAAAATCTAACCACCTAGCGTTAATAAGCCGCTATAAAACCAACATTATAATTAATTTTATAAAGAATTAAAGAATAAAAAAGCACTTAAAACGACCTTAATAAAATCATAAGCTTAAGGGTAGCCTTTATTTTTATTAATTTAACTTATTTTTATTATATATATTAAATATTAATCACTAAATAAATAAAATAACTTATTTCTTTAATATTTATAAGAAACTTAATATAATATAACTTAAGAAATCTTATACTTATATTTTAAAATATTATTTCTTTTCCTCCCTCTTTTTTTCTTCTTAATTTTATTATTCTAAGGATTTTAAAATAATAATAAGGAATATTAATATCTTAAATATATATATTTATTTCCTTTCTCTTATAATCTTTTTTTATATATTTTATATTTATTAGCTTATACTTTTAATATAATATTCTTAATAATTCCCTCTCTTATAATTATTATTATTTAAGGACTCCTTATTCACCGCTTAAATGCTCTTAGCTTAATAATCTTAATAATCCTCTTAGTCTTAATCCTCTTGGTCTTAATCCTCCTAATCCTAGTCCTAATCCTAATCTTAATCTTTCTTCTTTATATTTTTTTTCCTTTTATTACTTTTTTTATTAATAGGCTTAATAGTTAATAATTTATTTTAAATGCTTTATAATATATCTTAGCTAGCTAGCCTTTTTATAATCCCCTTAATAATTTTAAACTTTATAATATATATATCCTTATATATTATATCGCTATTTAAATAAAATTTATAAAGCTTAATAATAAATATTTATATATTAATTATTTTATAAAAGAAAAAGAGCGCTATTAACTTAATGCTTAAATTAATACCTTTTTTATTAATCTCCCTACTTATAATTATCTAATTATATAAAAAGCTATAGATAAAAAAAAACTTATAGCTAAAAAGGTTAAATTCCTTAATTAAGTATTTATAAAGTTAAAATAAGATCTAGGGCTAATAGTCCTTTTTCTTATAATCCTTTCCCTTATAATCTTCCTCCTTATAATCTTCCTCTTTATAATCCTCTTTACGCTCCTCCTCCTTACTTATAATCCTCCTCCTTATAATCCTCTTTCCCCTTATAATCCTCTTCCTCTTTATAATTCTCTTCCCCCTTATAATCTTTTTCCCCCTTATAATCCTTTTCCTCTTTATAATCCTCTTCCTTTTTATAATCCTCTTACTTTTAAATATTTCAAAAATGTACTTAATATAGCTATAATTAATAAAGGTAATAATTAAATTTAAAATATCTAGAATACTAACTTAAATAATAAATATTATAATATTTTATATTAATTTATATTAAAAAGGCTTAGCATTTTATTAAAGTTAATTAAAAGTAGCTAAATATTTTAAGCTTAGCTTAAGCTATATATAATATATGCTTAAGGTCTTTTTATAAGTAAAGTAAGTTATACTTTATATATTTAAAAAAAAGATAGTTAAGATATATATATAATGCATTAATTCTAATATTTTCCTTTAATAATAAGTTAAAATTTAATATATTAAAAAAGATTTTCTTAAAAAGGTTCCACTCCTTACTCTAAGTACTCTAAATACTCCGTATTAATAAACTTAATAGCTAATAATCTGCTTTAAGTATTCTTTATAACCCCCTTCCTTTAAATTATCTTCCTTTAAACCTTATTATAAAGTATTTTCAAAATCATATAAGCTAGAGGGTAAAAAGCTTATTATAAAACATTTTATAAAAAGAGAATAAGAAGAAAAAGGATAATAATATTAAATATTAAATATAAAGCGACTATTAATATATAAAGCAAAAAAAAATAAATTATAATAAAATTTTTATATAATTAATTATACTTAAGATATAATAAAGGTATTTAATTAATAAACCAAATAACTTAAAATATATATTTAATTTATTAAGCAAATATAATATTATATTAGCTTATATAATAAAATATATAATATATTACTTATACTTAAAATTAATTAATTATAATATAATTAAACCTTTACATACCTTATAAGCAGGATAATATAATAATTACCATTTAATAACCCTTAAAATAAAACCTCCTAAGGTAGGTAATATAAAAATTTATATAATATAAAAACACTAATACCTTAACTCTTAAACTCCTCTCCCTTAATTATTACCCCCTGCTAAAAACTATTAATTATATAATTATAATATTACAACTCTTATAGCTACCATAAAGACACATAATATACTATATTATTATATTTCAAAATCTTAAAAGTTATTTTATTATAAATTATTATAAAGTATTAATAAGCTACGCTAATATTTATCTTATTAATATACCTTTCCAACAATATTAAAATAGCTTCTACTATATTAACCTTACAAAAAGGCTATTATAAAAACATTAACTTAGCTATATTAATTTAAAATAATAGCCTTACTTATTAATATAATCTTTAATAACACTATTATTAAAATATAAACTACTTAATTATATAAACCTAATAATATTAATAAGGTAAATTAAATACTTATAAATCCTTATTATCCTTATTATTATTATTAAAGCACTAAGGATATAATCTTCACTTCAACCTTTTTAGAATTAATAGCAGTCTTTTAACTAAAGGCCCTTCCCTTTATAGCTCCGCTAAACTTTAATATTATAATAAATAATAAACCTTAATATAAAATAATAAAGATTAAGAAATAATAGTAGGGCTATTAAGCTAAGCCTCCACCTCCGCCTTATAAATAAGGCAATATTTATCTATATTAATATTAAAACACCTTATTAAAAAAACACTACTACCTTATTTAAAGGATATAACTTACTTAATATCTTCCTTTATATCCATAAAGCCAGACCTTAAGAGCACATAGCTTAAACTTAAATATAAGCTGCTCTATTAAATTTATATTTAATAGGCTTATTAGTAAATCTTTATTTATATTAAGAATTCTAAGTTTTAATTTAATTCAAAGTTATAATTTAACTTAATATCCTAACTTATTCCCTTATTATTTATATCCTTAGCCCCTACTTTATTTAATATATAATAATTAATATTTAATTTAAATATATTTATAAAAAATTTTATATTAAGTTAAAATTAAACTATATTATTAAGGTAATTTTATATAAATATAATATTAATAAAGGAAATAAAGGCAGGAAGGCCTTATTATAAGCTAATGGCTTAAGGCTATAATTATTATAATATATTTTATACAAAACTTAATATATTATATTTATAAAAATCGCTATTATATATATAATTTATATAAGCATTATTAGGTAAGGATATAATTTTTAAATTATCTATTTAATATTAATTAATATAATATTTAATCTAATTATTATATCTTACTATATATTTCTAATAGCTTATAAGCTAGGAATAATAATTAACTATTTATATAAATAAAATAATAAGATTATCATTTTAATAAAAAGTACTATTATTTAATCATTATCCTTAAAAATATATATTTTATTAAAGGTTTATTATAAGCTAATAAATAATTAATAAGTTAAGCTATAAATTATATTAATATATAGCTAGGATAATTATAAGGGAAGAATAAAGGAAAATAATTTTATTAGCTGCGTGACTTTGCAATTCATTAGGTATTAATTACCTAAGAAATCTATAATTAAAGCTAGGTATTATTACTATATAACTTCTTAAGTAAACCTAGTAATAATTAATATCTTTATAATTATATAAGCTATATTCATTTAATATATATTTAGCTTAAGAACTATATATTTAATTAAAATAATAACTTTTTATAATATATAAAAGGAATTATTTATATAAAGGAAAAGCAATTACCTTAGTATTTAAATTAAAAAAAGGGGTAAAGAAAGTTATAATAATTTAAATAAAAAATTTATAATTTATTAAAAATACTTATTATATATATTTATATATATATATATTATAAAAAAAAGGTAAAAAGAATAAAAAGTATATATTATAATTATTATTTAATGTTTATAATATATATAATAAAATTTAAAATCTTATAAGATTATAGCTATATTAAGTAAATATTAATATAAATAGTAATTAATAAACTAAATATTATAATTAAATAATATAGGCTACTAGCTATATTACCTAAATAATATACCTTTATATACTTATATTATAACTTATATTATATAATATATATTATAATATAATACTTTATAATAAGAATTATATTATAAAAATAATATTAATTAAAAGAGTATAATTGCGGCTATAATAAGATATATAACTTATCTATTATTAATATAATGCAAGGCAGTTATATATATCCCGGCGGAAAAGGGCTAATAAGGGGCTAAAGCATTATAATACCACCATATATATATTACTAACTACCGCCGTAATATACGCTTATAATAATAATAAAGAATATATAAAGCAATAAGAAGTCCTGCGATATATTATCTAATGCTAAGGAGGCAAAGTAGCTTAGCGGTGGGATTATTATACCGTTTCTAGAAAAACCATCACTCTTTACCTACCAAGGAGGGTGGAATTCCACAGTCCGCTGGTACATCCTCCGGTGTGTTACCATCAGCCACAAATCAAGCTACTGGCGTTGCGAATCAGCGCCTTGGCAGGGCAGCACCTCCAACGACAAACCCTGGGAAAAGACAACACAAGCCACGCCAATCCACCTGTCGTCACTGCAGCCCAGTAGCCCAAGCCCTGTGTTGTTTTCTGGGCTCTCTCTTGGGACTGCGGCGGCGTCGTGGACGGTGGACGGTGATGCGTGTCCATCAAGGATCGGTCTTCTTGGGCGCCTTGTCGTGTCACTTGACAATAGAAATGCACAGTGAGTGGTGTAGTGCCGGGCTGGCCGCGGGTTAGGTTACCGTTGTTTCCGTCGCGTCTCCGAGCTGTCCGGCACTCCTCACTCGCCAGAGACGCCGGCCCTGATGCTGCTGGCTCGCAGGACCAAGCTTTCCTTGATGGCCCTTGGCAATGGACAAGAGAACTGAGCCACACAGTATGACTTGCCGTGTGCCGACTCGACTCGACAATTCAGATTTCCCCGTACTTGATAAAGAAGCGGCCCTGCACCTGCACTATGGATGCAAATAGCAAACCATCCCATCCATCTCGGATCTGGTGACTCTTTTTGGCCGATCAACAACATTTGAAATCAACAGGAGTCAGGTGACAGGTAGACACACACACACACAGACACCGACAGACAGACGGACCGACCGACGGACAGAGCCCTCGAGGACCGTTTGCTCCGGATGTGCTGTATGTAACCAACATTCCCAGTTTCTCGATCGAAGTTTGTGTCGCTCGCATCGTCTCTACTCGCATCGATTCGCCTTGGTACTGCCATCTCGATCTCTCTTGCGTGTGTCACTTGTGATCTAACCCCGTCTGCGTCTGCCTGACTGGGAATAATCGCTGAGAGTGGTAATAATCAGCCATTGGAGAGAGCCTGGACCGGGCCATCCATTCTTTTTATCGCAGTATTTCCGGCTACTTGTGTTTTGGCAGGGGGTGGGTCATCTCTTTCCCAGCCAGCCAGCAAATTGCTGTACTGCAGTGACTGCATTGGTGCACGGTACGGAGACATGCGGCTCGCGGTACGTACCCGACTGACGTCCCGTTAAGGCGCCGTACTGTGGCACTTACACCACACCAACGTCATAAGACCCACCCGTGGTGACTTCCTTACTCACCCTCCCCCGGCACTCGCCAATTGTCCAGCCCGTCCAGCCAGTGCCAGCCCGGCGTGCGCTTTCGGCCCCGGGCTCAACCCAATTTCGCGACCACGCCTTTTAGCACGGGCAGGGGACCTGCACTAAGGCCGCCCGCCCATCCATACCATGTCGGTCTCCTACAGGGAGGCGACGGAGACGAGGGAGAAGGGGGCCGACTCACACAGAGAATTCTGTGGAACGCCCGGAAACCAAGGAAAGGTTAGCAACACAGATCTCGAGCCACACATGCTGCAGCTCTTACGTCGTTCTCTGTCAACACACCCTTGCGGCTGGCCCGGGTCGGCGCTCACAATCACACTCGGACACTCTCTTCCTGTCTCGTCCTCCCACCAGCCACTGCACACCATTAATACCCTCCTTGGCCCACCCTCCCTTTGCTTTGCCTCCATCGTCGTCCAGACGCACCTCTTATTTGTTTCCCAATTCTATCCCAAGCCGTGATACCCCCCTTCTGCGAAATATACCCCGCTAATCCATACTGTTGTTCCTTTCGTTAGATGTCCTGCTTCCGTGCGGACACGACCAAGGAACAAGACGACCCCACCACGACCACGACCAAGAGCAGCATCAAGAGCAACTCTAGCACCAGAAACACCAACAATACCACCACCACAAACAACAAGCAGGCCAGCACCACCAGCAATCCTAGTTGCCTGTCAAAGAAAATGACAGCCCTGCAAAATGCTTTCAGGGCCTTGTCCCCGCGGTCCAGTGCTGATCACGGCGCGAGGACCAACGGGTTTGGCCACGCCAACGGCCACGAACGCAGCAGCTCATCTGGGTCCAGCAGGAGCCTGGGCAAGGCCAGCCGTCGTACAGAGGACAGAAACGCCAGGAAGGAGACCAAGGCCTTGAGGCTGCAGGCCGAACGGGAGGAGATAGAGGAGAGGAGGAAACTTGAGGACCAACTTGCCATGCAGGAAGAGGACGAGGAGACCCGCGCGAGGTACGGCTGGGCCATGGAAGCAAAGGAGCTTCTCAGCATCCAGGAGGTTACTCAACTCTCCGAGGGTGCAGAGGTCACCTTCCGCGCCCGCATTCACCACCAGCGCAACGTCTCCAAGCACCTTGACTTCCTGCTCTTCCGCGACCAGACACACTCCATCCAGGGCGTCCTGCAGCACGACACCTCCCACTTCGTCAAGTGGGTGCAGCGTCTTGAGCCAGAGTCTCTCGTCCAGGTCACAGGCACACTACAGGCCCCCCCTGAGCCGGTGCGCTCCGCCACCCACAAGGACCTCGAGGTCAAGATCTACTCTGTCCACGTCGTCAACGCTGCCCACGACCTGCCCTTCGACAACTATGAGCCGCCAGAGACCACCCAGGCCCGCCTGAGCAACCGCATCCTCGACCTCAGGCACCCCAGCAACCAGGCCCTGTTCCGCATCAGGGCCATGGTCACGCGCAAGTTCCGTGACGTCCTCGACCGCGACGGCTTCATCGAGATCCAGACTCCCAAGCTGCAGCCCGCTGCCACCGAGAGCGGCGCCGAGGTCTTCAAGGTCAACTATTTCGGGCGCCGCGCCTTCCTGGCCCAGAGCCCCCAGCTAGCCAAGCAGATGACCGTATCTGCCGATTTTGGCAAGGTGTATGAGGTAAGTCACTGATTCTGCATCTCCTTTCCACTTGGAAGCCTGCTTGGCGTCGGGAGTAGTCTGCTTCCGCCTAGACCGCCGCCTCCATTCGAAAGCTAGCTTCCACTTGGTTGGTTACAATTGCGCACCCTGTGAAGCTCTGTAACTGATTCGTAGCTGACCTCTCCAACAGATCGGACCAGTCTTTCGCGCCGAAAACTCAAACACCAAACGCCATCTTGCCGAGTACACTGGCCTCGACATCGAGATGGCCATCCAAAAAGACTATTATGAAGTCATTCGCGAGGTAGACAGCTTCCTGAAGGAGGTTTTCCGCACCCTCCAGTCCATGCCCGAGCTTGAAATCGTCCGTCAGCGGTGGCCATCCGAGGACCTCATCTGGCTCGAGGAGACGCCTATCATCCCCTTCACCGAGGGCCTCCAAATGCTGCGCGACGACGGAATCGATGTCGAAGAGGAAGACTTGTCGACAAGGAACGAAATCCGACTCGGCGAGCTTGTCAAGGAGAAGTACAAGACGGACTACTACGTCCTGGACAAGTTCCCAGCCAACGCGCGACCATTCTACACCCACAAGGACGCCACTGACCCCAAGTGGACCAACTCCTTCGACATGTTCATCCGTGGCCAAGAGATTTGCTCCGGCGGCCAGCGTATCCACGATGCCGCCAGGCTGCGCGAAAACATGAGGCAGATCGGCATGTCAGAAGACGGCATGGAGCACTACCTCGCCGCCTTCGACCTCGGGGCCCCACCACACGCTGGTGCTGGTCTCGGACTGGAGCGCATCCTGGCCTGGACCTTGCAGCTCGTTGACGTGCGATACGCAACTCTGTACCACCGCGATCCCAAGTCCATGCCCGAGCGAAACGTACGCCTTGCCCACCCAGACTGCGATACCAAGCACGTCAAGCCCGAGGGCGCGGAGTACCCTCTCGAAAAGCTGATTGCAAACTACGGTGACGCCACCAACACATCGTGGCTTGATGATCGGTTCGAAATCTGGCGGCATTCGACCACCGGCGCAGCCGTTGGGTACGTCCGGAAGGACAATAAGTTTGCCATGGTAACGGGTGACCCGCTCTGCGACCCGTCACAGAGCGCCGAGGTCGCCAAGGCCTTTGTCAAGTTTGTCGAGAAGGACCTGAAGCTCACGCCCATCTGGATGCTGGTGTCCGAGTCCGTGCAGGACGTACTCGGGCGCAGTCTGGGCTGGCGCACCCTCACCTGTGTCGAGGAGCAGCGTGTGGACGCAGACAAGCACGCTGCCGGGCCGCAAGGTCGTGAGGCGCGCAAGGTCGAGCGCGAGGGCATAGACATCGACGAGCTCCGGCCCGACGAGGACTTTATGCGCCGCACGGACGCCGCCATCGAGCAGTGGATGGAGAAGCGCAAGGGCAAGAAGCAGGTGCACCTGACTGAGATCAGGCCGTGGGTCGACACGGAGCATCGCCGGTACTTTGCGGCGCAGAAGGACGTCGTGGAGGACGGCAAGAAGGTCAAGAAGGTCATGGCCGTGGTGATTCTGGCGCAGCTGGCGCCCCGTCACGGCTGGCAGGTCAAATGGGCGCTCGACTTCCCCGGCACGCCGTCGGGCGTCATCGAGGCGACCATCCAGACGGCGCTGGCGGCGCTCAACGGGCCCGTCACCTTCGGCGCCGGTGTCAGCGACAAGCTGCTGCCGGGTGCGCACCTGGGCGGCGTCCGCGCAAAGTTCCTCGCCAAGACGTACGACACCATCATCAAGAGCCTGAGGCTGAACAAGAAGAGCGAGTTCCGCGAGAAGTTTGGCGCGTACGGCGAGCCGGTCTATATCTGCTATCCTCGCATGGGCCTAGGCGTGCGGGACTTTAAGCACATTATTCAGTTTTTCGAAGACTAAGCGTCGGAGGTTGTTGGCACAGAGATACCCTGAGGAGGTTAGATGGATACCCAAGAGCATAGAGAAGGTGCCACAAGTCCGGATGTTCCGAACGGGGGAGTCAAGGAGAAAACGCACCGTCTGGAACGGACATCCCAAAGAGTACGGCTGCATTTGGGCGTTGGGCGGTCTTGATTTCGTCTATTTTGTCTCCTTTGATGCTTTTCTCAATCGTCGTGAGATTAACGAGTACCCCCAAGAGCAAGCATCTGCAGAATTAATTTTGTACGGCATGCGAGGCAATTGTAATGAGAGTAGGGATAGACGAGCATAGATACCACAGAACAAGAATTATCTCCTTCTACTCTGCTGTCCACTGCCCTCATATAATTGACACCCCCCTGCCAGGGGTCTTAATCCCGTCGTCATGGATCTGCCATCTCATACTAGAGATGTGGTGTGCTGATGATCTGCACTCTGGGCAGCACAACATGGCCACTGCTACTGCGGCCTGCCGACTCTTGGCCGGGCCGGCTGGAGGGAGTCTCTCTACCGGATGGACCCTTGCTTTTACTAGACGGTAGGGGCGGTTGCAGTGACACGCCCGCCGGTTAAAACGGCTGAATAGGACTGCGTGCATTAGTTCCCGCCGCTCCTCGTCCTTGGCGGGAGCTCGCGACTCGGTATATATCCTCACGATGGACTGTCCCACCAAGAAATACATGTCGTGACTTCGCACCGATTTTGGGGTCCTCTTCCAGTCCAGTCTCTCACCACTCACTCACATCATTTCCCCTGAATTCACGTCGTCCACCGCCGTCATGCCTCCCGTCCGCAACCCCATCCTCCCGGGCTTCAATGCCGACCCGTCCATCCTCCGTGTCGGGGACGATTATTACATCGCGACCTCGACCTTCGAGTGGTTCCCCGGCGTGCAGATCCACCACTCGACCGACCTTGCCAACTGGGACCTGGTCTGCCGGCCGTTGTCGCGCAAGTCCCAGCTCGACATGCGCGGTAACCCGGACTCGTGTGGGATCTGGGCTCCGTGTCTAACCCATGATGGTGAGCATCCCGGTCAATCGTGGAAGGTGTTTGGGAAAATCAAATTGAAGATATGAGAATTGAATCTCATGCACCATGATTCTTTTCCAGCATTGGTCATCGTTCACTGACACCTCCCCAGGCGAAAAGTTCTGGCTCGTATACACGGACGTGAAGCGCAAGGACGGCAGCTTCAAGGACACGCACAACTACATCGTCCACAGCGACAGCATCGCCGGACCCTGGAGCGACCCCGTGCACGCAAATAGCAGCGGCTTCGACCCGAGCCTGTTCCACGACCCAAACACGGGCAAGAAGTGGTTCGTCAACATGCTCTGGGACCATCGGCGCCGCGGCGGCCTGCTGGGCAACTCGGCCTTTGCGGGCATCGGGCTGCAGGAGTTCGACCCGAAGCTAGGGAAGCTTATTGGGCCCAGGAAGAATGTCTATCCGGGCACAGAGCTCGCGCTTGTCGAGGGTCCGCACCTTTACTGGCGGGCTGGGTGGTATTACCTCCTCACGGCTGAGGGCGGCACGGGGTATGAGCATGCGGTGACGCTTGCGCGCTCGAGGGATGTCTGGGGGCCGTATGAGGATCACCCAGATAAGCATATCCTGAGTAGCAAGGATCACCCGCATGTGGCGCTGCAGAGGGCTGGGCATGGGGATATTGTCGAGACTCCGGAAGGGAAGACTTATCTTGTTCATTTGTGCGGCAGGCCGACCACGCAGAAGAGGAGGTGTGTACTTGGCAGGGAGACGTCGATCCAGGAGTGCTATTGGAGTGAGGACGGATGGCTTTACGTGAAAGATGGGCCAGTTCCAAGCCTGTGGGTTGATGTCCCCGGCACGAGGGACGAGGAGAAGTACTGGGCTGAGTCGAAGTACACATTCGACGGCGAGCTGCACAAGGACTTCCAATGGCTGAGGACGCCCGAGCCGGAGAGGATTTTCAACGTCGGCGACGGCAAGCTCACCCTTTACGGAAGGGAGGCCATCGGCAGCTGGTTCGAGCAGGCGCTCGTGGCCAGGCGGCAGACGCACTTCAGCTACGACGCCGAGACGGTGGTCGACTTCCAGCCCGAGGACGAGCGGCAGTTCGCCGGGCTGACGGCGTACTACTGCCGGTACAACTTCTTCTACCTCACCGTGACGGCCGACTCGGACGGCGAGAGGGAGCTGCTCCTCATGATCTCGGATGTGTCGTGGCCCGATGGGAACCTGGACAAGCAGCCCCTGCTCGAGCCGGTAAAAATCCCTAAGGAGGGCAAAGTCAAGCTGGCGCTGACGATTCGGGGGGCGAAGTTGCAGTTCTCCTATGGGCTTGAGGGCGGGGAGCTGAAGGAGATTGGGCCGGTACTGGATGCTTCGATCTTGTCTGATGAGTGTGGCGGTCATCAAGTGCATGGCTCTTTCACAGGGGCGTTTGTCGGTGTGGCTTGCTCGGATCTGAATGGTACGGCGAGGGAGGCCACGTTTGATCACTTTGTGTATCGACCTGTCAAGCATGAGTCTGATCGTTATGAGATCTGACGAGGCGTTTTGCAGAATCTGGTAGGATCAACAACGATTAAATAGACAACCTTGAGAGCTCTCCCTTCGCTAAACACCGCACCCACTAACTCCTATCCGTAAACAGTTCGTAACAACCAGACCCCCCCTCGGATTTTCAAGAGATTTGCCCAGCATCAGAAAGCACCCTTGCAAAGGCGTTCGGGTCAGGATGCCTCCCCAGATACTTCCTCAGAAGCCCCAGCTCATCTCCAGTGGTGGACCCAGGCTCGAGAATGGCACGCCGGTAACGTCTCCCTTCCGCTCGTAGGCCCTCGTTGATGATGTCTGTCAACTCGGAGCACGTACCCTCGGTGAGCAAGGGCTTGAACTTGGAAAGGAACATGTCTGTACTAAAAGCATCGGCACTTGAATCACACGTCAGCGTCATGAGCGAGGCAAGGAGTGCATTTCGATCCGGAAGAGCTCACAGCAGATAGCTATAATAGCTAGCCCCATAGCCGTGGATAAACCGCACGTGTGTCTGTCCATGGAGGGTTTCATACCCCAGTCCGAGATCCTCCGGGCCGCTCAGGAGACTAAATTCGTGTCTGAGCTTGTTCAACAGGACGGACAGATTTCGGGTGGCTGGATCATCCCAAACCGTGTGGACGGCCAGGTCAAACTTTGCAAACACCAAGTCGCCGAGCTTGGTTGATGCGACGTTTTCGTAGCGCGTGGCGACCAACTTTTCAATCGCATCTTCGGGGAGCTTGTTGTCTTCTTCCGGGTTCTCATAGTGACATGACACGGCCCGAATGACGTTCTTGTCGTAGAAGAAGTGCTCAAGCACTGGAGCGTCAGGTTAATGTTGATATATTGAATTCACCAGATATAGAGTGATGACTCAGAGCTCACTTACTGCGGCTTGGTATCTCAAGAAAGTCCCGAGGCGTGTTCTGGTGGAACCGGGCATGTATACTGCGGCTCGTCAGGTAGTGGATCGAGTGACCCATCTCGTGGAAACATGAGACCACTTCCTTATAGTTCAGGAGGCTAGGTTTTGTCGCTGTCGGTGGCGTGTAGTTCAGCATGAGACAGGACGTAGGATAATGCCGTGTCCCATCCGGTCGGATGAAGCCCTGAGGCGATGTCAGCGAATGTGTCAACATGTCAAATGAGAACGCAAGTCATAAGGCATACCGGCTGCAGACCGTATTGTCCAACATGACCATACTTCCCTTCACGAGGATATGGGTCGATGAACAAGTATCCCAAGAACTCCCCTGCTTTGTCGACATCATCCCAGACTGCAATGGCCATCACATCTGGGTGCCAAGTCTTAACGGACTTGTCCGTATCCGACAGGATGACGAATCGAAGTCCAAACAGCAGTGAGAATACCTGGAAGAGCTTTGGAAGAACGAGCTGCAAGGAGAAGTATTCCGAGGCTTTATCGCCGTCCAGCTTGGACCCGCCATTTTTGGCCATCCGCTTGTAGTACGAAGTGTCCCACCGGAAGATCGCGTCTGTCGAGGATTCGTCTTTCAGCTCTTCCTGGAGGTTGACCAATTCCGACTCCTTCAATGAGACCAGTTGGTCCAACTCTTGGCGCCCAAGCTCCAACAACTGCTCGCTGATGCCTGACAGAAAGCTCGAGGCCTCGGCTGCAGACAGCATACGTTCAGCATCTCTGGACACGGCAAAGTTTTCAAATCCCAGAGTTTTTGCAGTGTCGTGTCTCAATTGGAGCATCTCGCTCAAAAGCGTTCCATTAGCATCCTCCATCCGGTTGTCCCAGGCTGTGTAGTATCTCCGGCGCACAGCAGCATTTTTTGCATTGTTCAACATGGCGACCCGATCCGGAGTTTTGAAATTGACCCAGTACTTGCCGTCTTTCTCTGTCTCTTTGATTCGTTCGATGGCATTCGGAGGCAAGCCTTCCAGCTCATCCAGAGACAGCCATATCCCGCTGACATCTGCGTTGAGGTTCATGATGTACTCCTTCAATACTTCGACCAGTCTCAGGTTATTGCGTTTCAGACGCTCTCTGGCCTCGGGATCCTCCACACCAAGCCCGTTCATCTTGAACTCGTACATGAGCTTCTTCAGATATAGCTGCGACTCGGGGGGTAATGTTTGGGTCTCTGGTCTTTGCGAGACCGCGGACACGACGCGGAAAACATTCTCGCGGGTGAGCTGTTGGATGATGGCCTGGGTCACACGGGTGGAGGCATCTTTTGCGGCTACTCGCACATCCTTCGACGTCGAGGCGCTAGAGAGGAAGTAGAGGATGCGGGACTCTGTCAGGCGCTGGTTTTCCTCGTTGATCAAGGGCTGTATGGCGTTTTCGAACGTTGCCTCAGTCACAGGGACGAGAGATACATGGTCCCAGGCTTCGCTCAAAGTGGCCGTGAGACGGTCTGCTGTTGCTATGAGAGACCCAGGCGTGTGGTCTATGAAAGGAGGAGGCTGAGGTGGCTCGGAGTGCATGATGAACTAGCACGGGTTCCTCCCTGGGATTGGACACCCAGTTTTGTGGTAAGATGGGGTGCCAACGAGATCAGGTCGGCAGACTTATCGACCTTATATACTGGTCCAATTTGTCCGACGGGAAACAGAGAAGAGACTGCGCTGGTGAAATGCCGCATAGCCGTGATGTGAGCACGGCATGCACCACTGAGGCGCGGGTGGAGGTAGAGAATGCGAAGTCTCCGAGTGGCTTTCCTTAAATTCGGCTAGACCCAAGTAGGCTGCAGGATCCCAAAGTTGCATCCAAGCGTAAGATAGCAGCCGGGCTTTTATCCCCGGCATAGAACAACTCGGCATGGGGACGTCGATGATTTTGGATTGGGCCCAGCGATGTGATGAATCTCCTCGTGTTAGACTACATGTGAAACGCATGTATGCAGAGTCGCCAGCACGCAAAACGGTGGCGGATCGTCTTGAGATCGAAGTATCATCCGATTTGGCTGCGAGACACGGTTCACTTCCGTTCTTTGGGCGTTCCGTAATCCCCTGGACAAATTCGTACAGACTCGTCCGGGATCAGTCGTGATGGACGATGCGTTTGTGCCGATTTGTTTTGGACGACGACCTTCCCTCGCCAATCCTTCTTCGCAGCCATGAGACGGAACCAGTAGCTGCTGACCGACTCGTGGACCTGCCTCTCCGCTATGCCAGTGATGATCAATTCCTTCTTCACAATCCCACTCCAAGATTTCACATCTTGAGTGCACTGAGCTGCTGAGTCGGCCTCCACTGGAACTGAGAGTTTCCTCTGTTCCGTGAAACGATGCACCAGCAGCCAAACCAGTATGGCTTTGTGATTCCTGGCGGCATCGATAGCTGACCGGACTCCATTTTTCCCATGGTACGACGTTGCGGCTCCGTGTCGAACCAGGATCTTGACAGACTCCAGGCGCCCCGAACTGCAAGCCGCCACCAGAGCAGAGCCAGACGGAGACCCTTCAAAGTCCACATCAGCACCCAGCCGAAGAAGATTGGTCACTGCCGATGTTTGACCTATCGAAGCCATGATGCACAAGGGGCTCCATGAATCTGTAGGTTCAAGATTGGCCAATGCACGCAGTCGCTCCAAGCTGAGTCGACGGAGGTACATGTTGAAGTGTTCCTTGAGCCATGCCGGGCCCGAGTTCATGAAAGGTCCAGGAGTTGCATATGTCATCGCACAAATGTCGTCGAATGCAGAATTGAAGTTGAGAAGGAATGAGCTGAACACCTGGCTGAAGGACGCGTACTGGACGGCAGACCATCCAAACGAGTTTTTAGCATGAAGTCGAAGGCCACGACTCACAAGCCAGACGAACAATTCCAGGTGTCCATTTTGAACTGCGAGGTGGAGACAACTTGACGACCCAAAGTCCACGGCCCTCAAATCGGCTCCAGATTCGGCCAAGAAGCGGACCAACTCAGTGTTGCCTCGTCTTGATGCCAGCATCACAGCGGTTGAACCAGACCCATCTCGATGCTCTAGTGCTGCACCGTGACGAAGCAATAGCTTCGCCCCTGGAGATTTATTCGACCGCTCTGATGCAATAGCTAGATGCAGAGGTGTCATCCCGCCATCGTCAAATACATTGACATCCGCGCCGTGGTCGAGCAGCGTTTTGATCGCTTCACAGTTGCCCGAACCGGCAGCCCAGTGCAGAGGTGTTGCGTTATTGAGTCTGTGTTGATTTACTGGCGGCAAGCTGTGATTTGTATGCTCAGTAGCTTGGGCGCCGCTGAGATACAGTCAGTATTCGTCTAATGTTTCGCTTGGAGTTTTGAGAAGACTCACAGGTCTTCGATTTCATATGTTTCCATATGTTCCAGGAGGAGCCCGAGTCCCTGAGTGTTGTTGTGTTGACTTGCGATACATATGAGGCTTGGCTTCTCGGCAGCAGCCGAACCGCCCTCATTTTGATGCTTCTGGAGTAGGAGGGGGAGTACATCATTAAGCTGCGGCCGCATCATCATAGCCTGAAGGGGTGAGAGCACAGTTCTGTCTGCGTTGCGCGTCTGCTCATTGGCCTTTGCATCATGGGCCAGGAGCCACTTGATGAGCTCCTTGTTGGAGCTCTCAATCGCCAT
Source organism: Diaporthe sp. NJD1 (assembly GCA_013842865.1). Classification (NCBI taxonomy): domain Eukaryota; kingdom Fungi; phylum Ascomycota; class Sordariomycetes; order Diaporthales; family Diaporthaceae; genus Diaporthe; species Diaporthe sp. NJD1. The sequence continues at coordinate 30,184 of JACDXY010000014.1, read as the reverse complement.
GATCAAAGCTGACCGGCCCTCTTGCCCTGGTAGATCGATATTGACGGGACAGCCCTGGCCGCGCAACAGCTCACAACCCTCGACGTCTCCGCGCTTTAAAGCCTGCTCGTATGCATAGACAATGTCTTTGTCGCGCCTCCCGGGTTTGGATTGGTAGTCCAAATACTGCTTTGCCGTACGGAGACGATCAATGATCGATTGGTTCTGCAGTCGCATGGCATATTCCATAGGACTCAGTCCACGAATGTCAGTATCCATGGCACTCCCGTTCTCGACAAGAAATTTGACGACTTCGACATGCTGGTTCCGCACGGCCAAATGAAGCGGCAAGCTACCGTCAGCTGATTTCAGATTCAGGGAAGCACCTCGGGAGGAGAGGAACTTGACTGCGTCGACCTGCCCGTTGAATGCTGCTAGATGTATGGAGGTCAAACCTTCGCTGGATACAGCGCCGAGGTCTGTTAGAAGGTCTTTGTCGATGTAGAATTTAAGAACATCACAGTGACCACTCCATGCCGCCAAGTGGAGAGCGCTCATCTCGGAAATATTCAACTTTACACCCTTGGTGCCCGTGAGCACCGAATTGCAGGTGCGCTGCCAATTCAGTTGCCAAGCTTGGCCTTCAGCTGCGTGTAGATGTAGCAGAAAGCCCATGTCACCTCGGAACGCAGCGGCCATAGCGGCATCTATGCCACAACCATCTACCGCTGTTGGGTCAGCTCCCCTTTCCAGTAAAAGCATTGCCGACTCTGGAGATCCTTGAAATATGTGCTGGATGAGAGCGGTCCGTGTCATAATATAGGTACCGCCACGAATATTGATGTCGACAGCTCGATCCAGAAGCTCCACAAGCTGCCAATATTTCCGAGGCCCTGCCAGATAGTGAATTAGGCCCTTTCCTTGCCCATGATATGAATTGACTTCGTCTAGGCGGGAGTTATCTGCATGCTCCAGGAGAATAGTGAATATCTGTTTAGCATCGGGACTCGTGGCGGGTATGAGACAAGCTATCTCAAGGGCGGACATCTCGTCGATGCGCTGGTGCACGCTGATACCATTCTTGAGCAACAGCTCCACCAAAGCCACATCACAGCGCTTGACGGCTGCTTTTAAGAGCCTCATAGAAAGAGAAAACTCACGTAGAGATTCCCAGAAGACCGTCTGTTCCAGTACACCACAGATGGCTTCACTCGAAACAGGCCACAAATCTTCAAGATCATCTCGTAAAGGCTTCAACAATGGCAGTGCCCCGGAAATATGTGTGACCGCCTCATAAGACTGAACGAATCCGAGTTTCACAAGGCTATTAATCATCTTCGCGATGATTTCATCCCGAATAACATTGAGGTGACTCCGTTCGCAAGTTTCCTTGAGGGGTCTGGCGCCCTGGACACTCAGTGTGAAATTTTCCCACACCAGCTTCTTTTCTCGCTGGTCGAGTTCTTCTGACTCAGGTGCGGCCAGTAACTGTAGTACGTCGGGATCAATTGCGGGAGAGGCGCAATTGATGCAGCTTTCGAAATAGGTGTCTATTGGAAGCTTGCCATCAACTCGGAACGACAACCCATTGGGGAACATCTGGACCAACTGAAGAATAAATTCCTTGCTTGTTTTCGGGCCCACGTGATGCAGTAGGGTTGTTTTGATGCATCCCGTGAGGTCTAGATCAACTGCCGCATCCAGGAGAACATTAAATGCTCGATGTGTGCCCCCCGTCACACAAAGGGCATGAACAGAGGCAGGGCCTTTCAAGGCTTCAGGGTCACAATTGCTCCTTTCCAAAAGGAGCAGAGCGACCTCATCCTGACCATCTTGAACGGCTAGTGCAATTGGCGTGTGCCCGTTTTCGTCCCGGGTCCTCAAAGCTGTTAGGATGTTTTCATCCGTCTCTGCCGCCAAGATTGCCTTGATCAATCTGATAGACCCTAGACCAAGGTGGAAGACATTTTGATTTGCTCGAGACTTTGCATCGCACCCCGTTCCTTTGCCGATGAAGTCGCTGATAATATCGCGGAGGGCCTCGTAGCGATTGTCGTTGTTGGCCCATGGGCCATCGGACTCGAGCTTAGCGAACTCGTGGATCGGCAGCAATCCTTCTTTGTTCGGTCGATTTACTTCCATTCCAGCAGAGACTAGGATTTTCAACACATTCAGTCCATCTGGTTCAGACCTCAAGTACCTAAACCATTCCCCGAAGATAGTATTGTCGCCGTCACCAGTGAGACTCGCTAGGTCGGCTCTGGGGTCTTTTAACGCTTCACTGAGCCTCTCGATATTGGCCTCCTGGACTGCTGTGAAGATGGTTTTGGCGAGAGCATCCTGCGAGAGCGATATCCTCGTGTCAATAATTGAAGTGTCTTGAGCGAACTCACAACCCATCTCAATTGCAAGCGACCATGCTGCTTGGCATAGGTGAAAATGAGCAGGGGACTTGTCTATCATCGGGCTGAGGCAGAGAATTAGGCTTTTCAAACCATAGTCGTCGTGATCGTTTCCTCCCCGCCCATAAATGTCCAAAAAAGACTGCCTGAAGTCGGCAAATTCGCTCAAATCATCATCTTCCGGCTCGTAGCCAGCCTCAAGGAGGATACTGATGACACCAATGTTCTCCATCCCGATTACCAGCTGCATTGCAACATTGATCAACGTGTGACCCGCAAATGGACTCGAGCAGGCGCTGATATGAGTTGCTCCCGAACTCAAGAGCAGCCTGATAGTGTTGCTTCTGCCAAATTCAGATGAATGTGTCCGTTCTTGCCAATATTCGGCCTTGAAATACGGAGATATAATAGACGATGGATCGTCTTGATGTACACCTGCCAGGTACAGACCTTGTACGGCACATTGTAATGGACAACCGAAACCACTCCGCTGGTCTATATTCCCTCCTTGTTCGATTAAGATTGAACAAATCACGGGGAGCGACAATGCTGCCGCCATGTGAAGAGTTGTGAAATTCTTGTCGACCAGCTGAGGGAGTAACCACAAGGTGTAATCAACGTAATCTTCTAAATCAAGAACTGAAAGTTTGCTGTCATTCAGATAATCAATCATGTTGTGTAACGCCTCACAACAACGGTATTGAAATGTAGCAAAGCTTGCAAGCTCAAGGGCCCATGAGATGAAGTTTGCTGTTTTCTTTAGCTGGAATAGGCGTTCAGCGAGCTTGACTAAACTCTCATCCAGCCAGTGGGATCTGGCGAAGACAGGCCAGCACACAGCAGCATAAGAATAGAACGGATGCTGCTTGATTCTCATCTCAAGGTGCTCTTCAAATCCAGGATCCCCCGAAGGGAGAGATGAAAAGTTGCGCAAGAGAAGGTACTTCAAGCATTGCTTCGCTAAAAAAAGATGACAAATGCTTTCTGAGACCTGAAAAGCCTCGAACTCTGGCATGCACATCATTTCTCCTTCAAGGAATTCCTTGACGGAGAAGTGTGCGAATTCGTAGTGGCAGCCATCGTTGGATTTGCGGATCAAGGACCGACACAACCTCGTGATGGAGCCCTCACGTATGATGGACTGCGGATCCAAGGCATCATCATTGCCAACCTTGTCAGGCACTGAAAGCGCTTCCCTCAGAATCGGAATGTCCAACTTGGGGTCCGCGTAGGCAACGAAGTTGAGAATCATTTGCACGGTGCGTTCTTTCCCTGTCGGAACGCGCTGTAAGATCCTCATGTAAGATTCGTTCAAGCCTGGAGGCAGTTGGCGGAGAGCCTCCCGACATTCCTTGTCAGACAGACAGTCACCAAGGAAGTCCAACTGGCAAGCGACCCAGCGAAACCTTGACGAAGTATCAGCATCGGCTTGTTTATTTAGAATCGGGATAAACTTACATTCCCTTGGCACCATCGATAAGACGCTCTAGTATCTCACCCTTGAGACTCAAGTCGTCGATGCGCAAGCTCTTGTTCGAGATCCGTTTTTCGATTTCAGAAGTGACATATTCTGTGATATCCTCCCTATGAGCTGCAATCTCCACCCCAGTGAACTCGTCCTCGAGTCGATCTCTGATGTTGTATTCGTCTCTGCTGAGTAATGCCGTGGAGATGTTATCGGAACACTCTATGACGTCCAGAATGTCGTCGATAACGTTGTCAGTGCTGTCGCCACATTCATCGAGGCCATCGACGACCAGGTAAACATGGTCAAACGATTTGACCATGTCTTTCAGGATCCTTTGTAAGTCCGAAATACCAGGGCGCCGCTCCAACGCTCTCTCAGGGTGCAGTTCTCGATAGTAGCGTTCGAGGTAACCATACGCCTCTTCTTTCTGGATCGCAAGCTGCGAGGCCAGAGCAGACAGAACGTTGACAGATGTCTGTGTCTTGGCATTCTTGTAGTCGCAGAAGAAGAATGCGATAGCAATATCCTCGGAACTCCTCCTCAAGGCCTCTTCAATGATCGTCCCAGCAAGCACGGTCTTACCCGCTCCAGGTATTCCGCTGAGCCAGAGTGCCGAATCAGGATGCTCTAGCCAAGTCTGAAATTCTGGCTTGCGAGTGAGCCAAAGGCCGGTCCTCGGATGGCGGAGGGAGAGGCTCATTTCGTAGTTCTGCTGTGGGTTGTACGGGAGGAAGAAATTGACAATCTCCTTCCTCCCTGAGTTTTGCTCAATACGATTCATGATCTCTCGAGTCTTCTTTGCTTCTTCGAGCATCTTCTCCGTGTTCACTTGGACTTCCTCGGTTTTAGACAGAACCTGGAGCAGTGTTCCCAGAGAATCTGCGGTGAGAGCGAGGTCAATGTGTTGTCTGTGGCGGCAAACATCGGCCAACAACTCCTTGGTCCGATCGGACACGAACGGCCAGATGAGTTTTCTCTTTGCCCCATTATCTTCAAGCTTCTTGAGCTTCTTCCAAACTTCGTCCAGGGTGGCGTGGCACGCTGCGATGTGATGCATACGTAGATTGTCGATGTGCTGGTCCTTGAGTCCCTCCGCGTCAAGAGCCTGGGCCAGCTTGGACAGGCTATGCAGAGCACCACTGAGCAGGAGGACTTCTTGAGAAAGCTCTTTCACCTCCTTGTCAGCGTTCTTTGCAGAACTGAGGTATTTTCTCGTCCGGATGAACACGACGTCTGTCAGGCTGATGACACCGGCGATGCTGGCAGCAATTGACAAAGGGTCTGCCATGGTGGAACTTAGACTTGAGGATGTGAGTGGCTTACGGAATATGAGAGGTGAATTCCTTTGGTGGTCGTCAAGTTGATCCAAAGTGCGAAAAATGCACGGAAGCCAGGTAGTTAGTTCAAAACCCAACAGTGTGGAAGGTTGAGGGGATTCGGGTTGATCTTGAACGACGATGGATGTTGGAATTCAGCCTGGGAATCGCCTCGGGCGGGGTCTAGTGAAGACTCGGAAGAGACTTGCACTTGACGTGGCGATGCGTATGTTGTATTCCCACACACCTACAACAAAGGCAGGCTGCCTCGTATCGGGCCTTCTCAGCTGCGATGCTCATTCGTAGAATCCTAAAGGCAGTGCATATGCAACCACTTCAGCTAGGCGCTTAAACTACATGGCTTGCATTGCCCCGGGGGGCGCCTTTGCGGCGTGCCCGTTGCTGAGCTGATGCTTCATCTCTACCATCATTGTTCTTTCTTTTTCTATTTTGTACGTCTCGCTGACGTATGCCCTGCTGCCACTTCCGCGAGATCACCCCTGCTTCCATTTCTCCTTATCTTCACTCCCGGCCCCAACCTCCGGAGGCCTGTATCATTACAGTCATGTTTTTCTGGTTTGCACATTCCGTCTTGCATGCATACTCCACTGGCAGACATGGAACCAGTATGTAGCAAGTTGAGGGGGCCGGAAAGATGTTGTATTGAAGACAGCCCATGTAAGTGACTGATGGGCTCTAAGGGCGTCTGATACAGCCCCAGACGCCCAGATCGTTCAGGGTTAAACCCTGGCAGCCCTAGAAGACTGACGCACTCACTGTGGTCGGAGAAAAGTCACCATAGTCCGAGATGAAGCATCGAAAGTGGGAGAAATGCTGAGATTCACTGGGTTCGATGCATGATACGTGTTCGAAATTTCGTCAAACAACACGTTAAAATATTATACTATACTCGAAAAGCAAGAGCCAAGGCATTTTTTGAGTTATAATATCTACTCAAGCCGAAGACGCTTGAGTCGACAACAGATAAATAGCTAACAAGTCTATAGCAACCTGTCTCTTGTTACCCATACCTCCCAACGCCTCTTGAAAAAAGGAACAGATCTCCTTATAGCAGTTAATGATATCTATATCCTCTATATCCTGAAAAAATAGCTTGCCGAGGCCACTCCGGAACCATAATGTCGTCGATAGTTTTATGGATGTAGTCGGTCATAGTGTCCGGCATCCCACCGTCGCCGCCCCCGAACTCGGGATGCAAGCTCGTCTGGCAGTCCTCGCAGAAGTACAAGCCTCCCGATTTCCCGGCCCTCTAGAAGTGCTGCACATATTTCATCGGCTGAATCACCATTCGACCGAAATCGTCGACGATAATGTCGAAGTCAGTTCCACACTTGTGTATGAACGACTCCAGCACCGCCTGATTGCCCTGGTCGCCGGCCGTGGCGGTTGCGCCGGTCGTCTTGTGAGCCCAATCCCTAACGCACTTGACATTGTACTTCATGTAGTATAATTCCATGTCGGGAAGGGTTGCAGCCACGTGCAATAGGAGGCTACATGTCCGTAGTCCTATTCATGTGAGCCAGTAACGACGCTGCTCGGAGCAAGGAAATACCGGGACGCTAGATTCGCTCTGGTGAGTACCAGTGGCCTATTGGCAATATTCGCCACGGCATCAGGTCTTGCGCGAGGCATTGGCATCAGGGGTATGAGGATTTCTGGCGTGCTTACCATTGTGCATCCGAGTTCGATCTAAAGTAACTTGACCCTTCTCTTCCTGGAGCCAGGGATGTACATGTCGTGCGTATTCTGGTAGCTGTGTTCTGTCACTTTGCCTGTCACCTCCTCCTTGATAATCTCGTAGGAGGTCTTCTTTCCGCCGAAGGGCCACGCCTTGGAAGCAGTTTCTGAGAGTACGGTTGTGACCCTTTGTTTATGCTCGGGATGTTGACTCAGTAGAGCCATGACGAACAGCACTGCTGCCGCCGCCGCAACAGCGAAGAGAGCTCTGGGGTTGTTGGTCATGACTGCCATTCTCACGCCCGGCAGGTTGCAGACAGACCAGTAAAAGAAATGACTCCGCCTGAAATGCACAACGGAGCCTACACAGGCGTCTTAAAAGCTGTTTTGGGCTACCTTGAACCACAGCTCTAGGTACCTGTCAAAGTACGTAAAGCGGTCAGCTCGGGTTCACCGCCCCTTGCTACCACGCCAAGCATTTCTGGGGTACCGACAGTCTCAGCCATCAATCCTCATTGTTGCAGTCACTTTACTTGGCATGTCTCACTCACATGGTGCCCTCGCTTGTACCCCTCTGCGGTTTTGATTCCGCAAATCACCTAGACGCGGAAAAACAAACCAGTTCTGAACGCCGCACAGCAGCAGAGTCAGGGGCGGTGGAACATGATCGCAATGCTTGATTTACCCGATGTCAACATCTGTCTTAAACATATCGCCTACAATGACGATAGATTCGGCAACAGTCGCGTTTCCACTACATAGCAGCAGCTCCTGCACGCCTCTGTGCACGACGGTAAGGGATGTGAAAGTACATTACAGGATCCCTTGCGACTGCTGCAGCACGCAGCATGGGCAAGGCCAGTAAGACGATGGAAAGGGCCGCAGATTATGGTCTCACGCGTGGGGCTTGAGTGCGTCTCCCATGAGACATGTGGATTTCTCAGCATCGCGAAATTGAGATCATTCCCAAAGCTGCAGACGCCGTGGCTCCCTCGCACATTAGCTGTGGAAGTGGTCATTTAAGTGTTCATCACACACTATTCCAACCCAGTTCCTATGTCCCTCGTCGTATCGGCTTCTGCGTCAATCATGTCAATATGGCTTTCTACCAAACCAACCTAGGCGTCCTCGTTGTGCTGAATGGTTTTCTGTTCTACCGACAGCGTAGAAGCAGCAAATCCACACAGAACTTGAACGTGTACCTACAGGAGGACGAAGATGAAGAACCGAAAGACTTCGTTGAGGAAGCGGACACTAGAGTAGCTGATTTCGTGAAGCAATATCTGACTGGACACTTGCTAGCCTTTGCCGCCGACTGGTTACAAGTAAGCAGATTTCATTCTTGACCGGAACCCCTCAAGCACCGAAAATCGTTTCCCAATGCTCTTGTTTTTTGGGTCTGACAGTGTTCGGCACATCCAAGGGCCCACACCTGTACGCTGTCTACAAGTACGACAAGAAACTCGAAGAAACTTACGTTGCCGCCCTCTATGCGACTGGTTTCATTTCCGCGGCCCTCAGCGCTGCCTTTGTTGGACAGCTGGCCGACAGGTTCGGCAGGAAGAGGGCATGCCTAATATACTGCGCCACATACACGGCTTGTTGCCTGTCCATGCTGTCAGACAATCTGTACATCCTCTTCGCTGGCAAGTTCTGCGGCGGTGTGAGCACCACGCTGCTGTACAGCGTCTTCGACGCGTGGATGATCACAGAATACCACAAGCGCGGCCTCGAAGCCGAGCATCTATCGTTGGGTACTCTGTACGGATGGATGACCTCTCTCAACTCCATCGTCGCTATTACGACTGGGATTGTCGGGGAGATTCTCGTTTCATTCACGGGAACAAAGGTGTCACCGTTCTTACTGGCCGTCGTGGTGCTTGGTGGCACTGCTACTTGGATCAGTTCGACTTGGGTAAGTCGGATGGCTCTGTCCCGCGAATCGATCAATCTGCTGAATGAGACCAGTGTGAAAATTATGGCAGCCCGCCGAGCGATGTGTCCAGGGCGTCTTTCCTGGCCGTGACAGCCACTGCAGTCAAGGAAATGTGGCGAGGTTTGCAGCATCAATGCCACATGAAGTACCGAGTAGAGAGGACTGACAAAATGCAACACTAGACAAGCGCATATTAGCCCTAACGACAGCCTCCTCGCTATTCGAGTCCATGATGTACCTCTTCGTCTTCTTCTGGTCCGCAGCGCTCGTCAGTGCACGCAACGCCTCCGGCATCACCGAAGATCCCCCCTTCGGGCTCATCTTCGCCTGCTTCATGTGCTGCATGATGGCAGGTTCGGTGCTCTTCACCACGGCCACGAGCTCACATAATGTCGCCAGCGCGTCTCTCGTGCTAAACTTCGCCATCACATTTGCCAGCACCTCGCTGCTGTCGGCCGTAGTCGTACCATCGCACGAGTACCTGGTCTTCTGGGCATTCTGCCTGGTCGAGTTGTGTGTTGGCATGTACTTTCCGAGCATAAACTTCCTCAAGAGCAACATTGTCGAGGATGATTCGAGGGCCAAGATATACAGCTTCATGAGGCTGCCTCTGAGCACACTTGTCGTGCTGGCTCACTCTCTTGCCGAAGAAGGTTCGTCTGCTCGTTGTTTCCAAGCTTAGTTGACAGGATGACGACGTCTGACTATGGATCCTTAGGTGACTACCATCGGAACAACGTATTCATCTCGTTTGGTGGAGCCCTGTTGGTGGCCTTCATCATCACTCATCGTCAGCTTAAATGATGGGCATTCCGCCCTCTGCTGTGAATATTAGATTCCAGACAGTCTGGAAAAGACAGGATTACTCGAGAGTGAGCTGCTGTATGCAGATCAAGGAAGCCACCGCGGTAGTCGATGAAGCGCAGAACTGGACGCTGTTGAGTGGGTGCCGAGTGAGAACAGCCGTGATAGAGAAATGTTGGGGAAAGCTGTGCGAGCTGACAAAGGTAGAACAGCAGGAGAAAATCTTATAATATATCTCGTCCTGTAGTGTTGTCATAGGTACCTACGTTAATTTTACTTGACGGTCGGGACAGCAACCTCTTCCCAGTACCAGAAGCAGCCGAAACAGAGGCAAAAAGAAAAAAAGGCCACTGCCAGAGTCGAGCTAGCACCTTGCTACTCATTACAAAGAAGAACTTTGCGCGCGTAGATGTGAAGTCAAGATAGGACGATTGTATTGTATTGCTAGTCAATCTCAATTGCACAAGTACGCCACGGTGGTGTATGAAAAGCACGTGATGTTAAGGTACAGAGGGGTAAGTATGGCATCTGTGCTCCGGTTGATGTTGTGCAGGATCAGGCACAAGCTGCTTGAAAAAAGAGATGGCGGGGGAAGGGGCAAGATTAGGAAGGTGTTTCGGCGGGGACTGCAACGTTGTACCCATGACTTATATCAGACCCGCCCCGCCCGGCGTAGTTTGGTATCTATTGCCCCTGGGGTCATTATATGGCATTGGAGAAGATACTGCGCTAAGTTTCGGCCTCGCTAGCCGTGAGTAGTTCACGCGAGGTTGAATGAGATAGGCAGGGGATCTCTCCGACTGGTCGGTCAGCCGGGAGGCCCGTTATCAACCCCAAAAGCTTGATCCGGCAGAGATGAATCGTCCAAAAGCTTGAAATCGGCTAAGCATTGTAAGATGTCAGGGGAGGTGAGGGCGATTTCCACCTGGTACCTGCCAGACAGAAAGGTCGATTCTTTCGTGTGACACACATCGTTGAATTGATTTCCCCGCTCACAGTCTTCTTTTTCACGCATCAAAACTCAAGAGGAACTGTGAAGATGCTTCACAGGTCGCACACAGGTACATGGCTACCTGCGTGGGTACCTGAATCAACAGCCACCCTTTCTGTCCTGTTGATCCTCTGCTCCGTTGTGCAGTCATCAGTGAGTTAGGGTTACATATTCACTCGCCCGCCCACATCATGACTACTAACACCCCCAGACCGGCGGATATGACGGCTCCATGCTCAATGGGCTCAACATCTTGCCCACTTACACAGACTACTTCCAACTCAATGCGGCCACCACGGGCCTCAACACCGCTTCCGTATTCATCGGCGGCTTCATCGGGCCACTGGTGGCCGGCGTGATGTCTGACCAACTTGGTCGTCGCCCGACCATATTCTGGGGCTCGCTCGTCACCATCATCGGGATAATTATCCAGACAGCGGCACAGAATATCGCCATGTTCGTCGTCGGGAGGATCTTGCTGGGGTTCGGGACTGCCGTGTCCGGTATCGCGGCGGGTGTCTACCTCTCCGAGACCTTCCCCAGCAGGTGGAGGGCCTGGGGCGTCGGACTCCTCAATGACTTCTACTACGTCGGTGCGCTCATCGCTGCTGGCATCACGCTCGGAACGGGGCAGTGGCAGTCCACCTGGGCGTGGAGGGCGCCATCGCTGTTCCAGGCTATCTTCTCCATCATGTGCATCATCGTCCTGCCTTTTATCCCCGAGTCGCCTCGATGGCTTGCTTACCAGGGATTTTACGAGGCATCTCGCACGGTAGTTGCCCAGACTAACGCCGACGGGGACCCAAATGACCCGGTTGTCCTTGCAGTCTACAAGGAGATCATCGACACCCTGGCGTGGGAAAAGAAGGAAGGCAGAGGGTTGAGCCCCATGGAAATCGTCAAGACACCCGTGGCTCGGAAGCGGTTCCTCATCGGGATGAGCGCGGGGCCGTTCTCCTGCATCGCCGGGAATATCATCGCGTCTTACTACCTGGGTCCGGAGCTGGACACGGCTGGTATCACAGACACCAACGACCAGCTCAAGGCAGTGAGTAAGTTTGGTCCATGTCTATGATCCCCATGACTGACATCCTCAGAATGTTGTCCTCAATGTCTGGTGTCTAGCATGCTGCCTAGCCGGGACGCACCTCGCCGCAAAATGGGGCCGGAAACCAACAGCCATCCTCTCCCAGTGCCTACTGGTCGCCTGCCTGTTCATAATCGGTGGCCTGTCCAAGAAGTACGCCGACGACCCAGACGGAGCATCTTCGAGCCTCGTCTATGGTGACGTCGCCGTCATGTTCCTCTTCCAGGGCTTCTACTCCATCGCGTGGACGCCGCTGCTTTATCTGTATCCGCCTGAGGTTATGAATTATTCTATTCGTGCGAATGGGCTTGCTTTCTCCTCCCTGATGCTAAATGTGCTTGCGTGAGTTTCCATATATGTGTGTATGCTATACGCTTTTTGCTGATCACCTCCAGGCTCATCTTCGTCTTCATCATGCCTATCGGCCTCGCCAACATCGGCTGGAAGATGTACATGGTCAACGCTTCCTGGGATATTGTCATCGTGATACTCATTGTAAGTGGAATCAAATTCCCACCTACCTACATATCTACTCACACATCCTCAGGCTGTCTTCTGGATCGAGACGAAAGGCAAGACTCTGGAAGAGATCGATGCAATCTTCGAGGGCGAGAAGCACTCCAACGTTCCCGACGTCGAGAAGGTTCGCCGTGGGGAAGAGACGGTGAACATTGACGCTGTGAAGGAGAGTTTGCCTGCAGCCAAGGAGTAAAGCTGAGCCGTATGTCTTTGTGTGTTTGAAACGGGTGGGCCGAGTCCGTCCCAGGAAACCAACTTATCAGTCTCGGCTGCTATTATCACTAGTTACCATCAGATATCCCGCTGTAACAATTTTGTCGAAGTCTAATTCGTAGAATACCTGACGAGATGAGTTGAGTTATATAAGTGAATCCTCAACGCAAACGAAATAGAAAGAACACTGAGGCTGTAGACGATGTCATCTCGAGAGCTAGAACAGGTGGACAAAGGTCTGACTCATAGCTCCCGCAAGTCGAAAATTGTAGCTGGTAAGCATTTAAAATACATACCAATAATCAGAGTGGCGTTTTTGGGCAGAGATGGGGGAAAGAATGCAATGAATAGCAAACACTCAAGCAAGGTTCCTCTAAAATCACCCCAGCCGAGATGAAGCTCATCGGACATGTCCTCGTCATCTATTGGAAATCAGCTGTCAGGCACAACAGACTAGTCACAACAGCAAAGCCATGTCCCTGGAAAGCTCGATCACAACATCTTGATCCATCACTAGGAGGTTCTCGCGGGGCCTTGACAACCCTTCCAAACCTACTTCGTGATACAACAGCCTTGGTCATCGCCTTGGTCATCGCCATAGACCATATCAGCCCCAAATAGATTTGATTGACGATGTCCCAGAGTCTCAAATATTTCGATCAAGGTAATGGCTCAGTGGATTAGGCCAGTCCTCTGACAACGGTGGGTACTTGTGACTGGACTGGAACTCTGATTTTTCTCCAAGGGTTTGTGTTTTAAGGAGACATACTAGACATTGGTCTTGGGTATATACGTAAGAATTTCTAATGCTTTGCTATGATTCATTACATGTACCTAGCCAAGCGCGCACCAGTGTGACCGCATAGCTGCCCTGGTATCTTATTCTTCAGACTGGAGTTCCAGATGACCCAGAGTCATCATAAACTACAAGAAACTGAGAAAAAATAGTCACGGTGGACTTGTGTGGTAGCGAGTCGGGGGGTCTGGAAGATGCTGTATTGAAGATGGCCCATCTAAGTGAGTGACGGGCTCTGAGGGCGTCTGATGAATCCAGATGCACAGACGCTCTAGGGTTAAACCCTGGTATTTCCTGGGGGTTGAAACAACTTGACTGGTTGTCACGTATACTTTAACATAGCACCTCGTGGGCTGGATATTGCGGCTTAAGGGTATGTGAATGCTGATGAGACTTCATTTTGGACAAATTCTGACATGCAATAACTTGTGTGTGAAAGTCATGCCTATCACTTAGAGACACCACATCGCAACATCTCCCCAGGAGTTGATAATGTGACATCTTTGGAATTCCTATACAATGGTACATTCCCTCTCTCATAGAGCCTTAATGACGGGGACTCATGCATTCCATTATCAAGATTGAATATTGATGGAAAAGATAGTCATAGACACTGCCAGTTCATTAAGTATGTCAGAGTTGACTGGCCGTCACCAACATCATGGATAGGTGACGGATGGTGATTTGGGCATTACGGTCACGTATGTGAATGGTTATTGAACTCTAATGTTTACAGAGTCGGACATGCTATTAATTATGTGTTACCAAAACATTCTCCTCAGTCAGAGACTCTTCTTCAAAAAGCCATCTCTCCTCACAGCTGTCATGTCACTGTTCCCATAAATTCTATAAAAAGGCCATACCTCTTACTTTTCAGAATTCTTGTTCTCAAAACAAACCATACCAAGGTCATAATCAGGAAGCATAATCAATAATCAAGTATCAACGGAGAAGAAACACCAAAGCCACCAAAGTGCGACAACATCAGCACCATACCTCAGCCGAAAAACACAAACGACAAAATGAGCAACATGATGAGAGCCACCTTCCGAAAGTATGACCAGATCATCTATACGGACACAGGTCAAGTCGAGTGGAAAGGTATGGTGATGAGCTATAAGCGGGTTGATGACACCGATTTCTACACCTACAAGGTCCACTTGATCGCAAAGAACAAGGAGAAAGAGTGAGTGCCACGGAGTCCTTGCATATGTCCAGAAACCTGCTAATTAACAGTACCAGTCCATCCGCGAAGCCGGATTGGGAGGTGATCCCACTCGAGGAGAAGACGGTCTCGGACTACTCGCTCCGACGCTGTGAGGAATAGGAAGAGTGAAAACCCGAGGAAAAATATAAAGAGTTAAGATGATGGGCACTGGATTTTGCTGGTGGACGGTCTGAATCTGGTGAGGGAAAAAAGACCTAAACCAAGATAGAACTAAAGGATCAAGCGTTTTTTTGGCAAAGTGTAAAGTTGACGCAACTGTTGTGAAACTTGGTCCCTCCCAGACGAGAAATTCTGATTTATGGGTCATATCATACTGTAGATATGGCTCATGCCAGAAAGGAGCAGAGTGTTCGTGGATAATTGCAAGGTGAATTATTCATTGAAAGGAGAGACCGCAGTATCCCTCAATGTTATTGGCGGGTCGGCAAAGCTACATATCCGCACATAACCTAAACTTGCATCCACGGAACAGCACAATGGATGCAATCAATATAGGTTGTACTCACCTAAATTTATTCATTTTATAGGCGGCGGTGCTACTTATCGCCACTGCAACCGATAAGGCGAGACGTACCAGCCCACGGCTACACGGCGGCTTCTCCGAGGAGGTGGCTGCCAGCCCCATCCCTTATAACAAGAGCGACAGCAGCAGGGGCCATGGCAACGCGTGTGAGCATACGGCTGAAGGGAGCTGGAGGAGCCCACCAACGGCAAAGGCACCGAAGATGGCCCCAACAACCCCGACGGCCAAGGCGACACCAATAGCCCCGACAGCAACGGTGGCACGAATGGCCCCACGGCCGTGGTAGCACCAAAAGCCACAACAGCCCCATCAGCCCCCATCAGCCACATCAGCAGCCTGCCGTGTCTCAAAAACATATACTATTGCCCCATCCGCAGCAACAAGGAGTCGGACATTGTGAAATCTGCTCCGTCGAATGCATAGGTATGCATCCTGGACCCACTATTGTTCCACTACTAGGGCTGCTGCTAAAAAGAGACTGGGTATGTACATACAACTCTTGGTTGCCTGTTAAAACAGGGGCGAGTACAAAGTACGATAGAATGGTTAGCTTGGACTCACTTATCTGACCAGCGCTTACTGAACGTATCAACGGGTCCGCATTTGTAGCTATTATTAAGCCATAGCTATGATCTTCCACTACAGTACTTGGTTCCTATTTCCGAGCAAAGGAGCGTATTACCGAAGAGCAGACAAGGCAACCGATCCACTTCAGCCGAACCGAAGCAGAGTGGATTCGGAAACCGAGCTAGCAGGGTAGATGCCGGCAGAGTGTCCTGAGTGTACACCCGGATTGTGGGACCGAGATGAACGACTGCAAGGGGCAGAATCCTACTGCTCCTCCATTTGCCAATCGCCTGACTGCCTGGACCACAACAACCAACGGTCTGTGACGGTGTCGAGGATGGTCCCGCCATGGGACCTTTGTGGTGGGGACAAGCTGGACCAGCTAGCCACGCGCCTCTTTTATTGCGACAGGCAGGACCCAAAAAGATCCCCGCATGTCCATAAGGCTTAGAGCTGTGCCACGGCTTGGGTCCCTCCTTTTATCATGGCGCCTACCGCCTGATTCTCAAGCATGTCCAGTTTCCCTCTGTTCACTTCCCGGACCATCCATCGGCGAGACAAATGAAGACGAGATGAAGCGGCTGCTCCTGCTATGCGGCGCCCTGTGTGCCTCTGCCACCAAGACGACGGATAAGCCTTCTCTCACCCCCAGACAGGTCGATGGCGCCGTGTCGGAGGGTGTTTTCTTCAGAAGGGGATTCCACTCGTGTGAGTATGAATTGTGGTGCAACCAGCTCCGGAGTATACGTGCTAATCGGATCGGTCTGCCTCACAGCCGCCGTGCTGAATGGAAAAGTCTACATCGACGGCGGTGAGGTGTCCTACTCAAACAGCTCCGAGACCGGAGGGGTCGAGTATGAATACTCCGATTCACTCTTGTACATCGACATCACCAGCGACTTCTCCCCCAGCTCGGTAACAGTGGCGTCCATCGAGAAGCCCTCCGGAGTCCCAAACCTGGTCCAAGGGGGCTTGTGGGTCGACGAAGGTTCCGAAACGCTCTACACCGGCTTCGCTGGGTCCAGCTCTGGTCTTGGGGATGCGGCAGAGCAACCACAGGGGCTGTGGTCCTTCAAGCCCGGCTCCGATGATACCGACGGCACTTGGACCAATCTTAATGACACTACTGACACCTTTTTCGCGACGGGCAAGCGGCCGTTCGGAGCTCCTGTCGCGAGCGGGAACGGCACCGCCTTTCTCCTCGGCGGCCTGGACGTCTTCGGCAAGTACCACGTCCCCGTCAGCGGGCTGCTCTCGTACAACTTCAGCACCCAGACCGTGGAAAACACCACCGTGTCCGCCTCCACCGATGGATTCCTGCAGATGGGATCCATGCAGTACGTCCCCAACTTCGGGTCGGCGGGGATTCTGGTCGGCGCGGGGGGCAACCATGGGTACGTGAAAAGTGCAGGAGAGTGGGCCAGCAACTGGCAGGCCTTCGACACGGTACAGGTGCTGGATATCGCCTCGGGGACATGGTACGACCAGGTCACCACCGGCAACGTCCCGCCCTTCCGAATGCAGTACTGTATGGCCGGCGCGGCGTCGTCTAACCGCACCTACGAGATCCTGGTGTATGCCGGCTGGAACAACACCCTGGGCGAGTACTCGATCTCCTTCGACGCCGCCTACGTCCTCTCGCTGCCCTCCTTCAACTGGTTCAAGGCCGACTACGAGGCAGCGAGCCCCCGCCACGGCCTGACGTGCGAGCATATCGGCGGCGGACAGGTCCTCACCGTCGGCGGGCTCGACACGTCCCAGAATGACGCCTCGAACCAGTACCGCGGCGTGTTCCACACCGAGGACACGTTCCCGCAGGGCCTGGGCGTCTTTGACCTCTCCAGCATGTCGTTCGCCGACTCCTTCGAGGCCAACAGGACGACATACGACTACGCCGATGCGCTGAGCACCTATTACAAGACCCGCGACCGCGTCTCCAGCTCCATGGGCGACTCGCTGCGGGCCGTCTTCTCCGTCGAGAACTTCACCACATCTGCAACTGCCGTCTCGGGCTCGTCGTCGGGCTCTTCTGGTTCCTCGGGCGGTTCGTCGTCGTCATCCTCGGACGGTGACTCTGGCTCTGGTACGGCTTCCGGTTCGGGCACGGCTTCCAGCAACACGGGCGCCATCGCGGGAGGTGTGGTCGGGGGCATTGCCGGCGTCGCTCTTATCGGTGCGGCGGTATTCTTTCTGCTGCGGCGGCGCAGAGGGGGCCAGTATGGTTCCGTGGCGCAAGGAAGCCACAAAGGAGGGGCCAGTGATGACAGTGATGGGAAGGCCTACCAGCTCTCGGATGGGTCGGAGCCTTACGTACAGCGGTTCCAGGTGGCTGGCGACCCCGAGGCTGCTGAAGTGCCGGGCAGTAAGCCACCGGGGTATGTGGGTGCGCGGGCAGAGTTGGCGTAATATGGGGGTCTTGATTCCCCGCTGTCTACATAGTCGTTGGTAGCTCTATGAGACAGATGTAAATTAATAATGTCTGATGTCGACAGCCCCGGCCGGACATAGTCGGTGGGCAGGCCAGCGGGTTGAAAACAGAACGTGGGATGAAGAGATTCAAACGCGAATGTGAATGCTGAAAGGGCAGACGACAGTCCAGTGGGGTCTCGTCTTCCGGTGCTACTCGTAGCGTCTGCAGTACGTGCCTCCGCAGTCCAGTGAGGCCTCGAAGCAATGCGGGCTGAAGTGTCATACCTCGATCTGATGAGGTATTGTCGAGGATATCTCCATAAGTGAATAAGGCGTAGTTATCTTTTGGCAAACGATACGGAAGGTCGAAACTGTTGTGTATCTGTCAAAGTGTGTGAAAGAAGGATGGAAGCTGCAGCTGCAGGCGGATGGCCTACGCGCTCATCTCATCCATCTAATTTAATCAGCCACTCTCACTCTAATGCAGTACTAGTATAGATGGATTAACATTGGGACGAACGCATCGAGGAGGGAACGGACCCACCGATGAGGCAGGGTATCAAGAGGTTGCTTTTGCTGCTGCTACAACGGCAACTAACAGTGTAGCCCGGTTTGAACATATGATGTTCGGACAATACCGAAGACAGGGACCTTGTCAGATGAAATCAACATCCAAAGCCCACAGGCTCAGGTTGATAAACAAGAGGATCATGACAGTGTTGAACAGGAGCATGAGGAAACGATAGTTGAAGACAAACCTGGCTATCAAGCCTTTGGTTCGAATGGTGCCGATTTACGGATATCTCTACATTGGATGAAAGAGTGGTATGGTTGGAGTTAGCCTTGCCGAGGACGGTCTTGTGGATATTTCCTATGGGAATGAAGAGAGTTGCTCATCTGCGGTACTTGATTTTGATATGAGGACATTTCCAACAAAACTGTGGTGACATTTCCGATGTCATCATCGTCGTCAAGGTTAATGAGGACATTGTTGCAGTCGCGGAAATGCTGGCCACTGACAACGATGTCGTTCGAGAAACGGGGATCTATAGATATCATTGTCAAGATTGATATCGTTTGACTATATCCATCATGGCTCGATTGTTAGTGGTCAGAAGATGGGATATGGATGAATAGACTGCAGCATGAGTAGAGAGAGCCACAAAAGTCTTTCTAATCAGCATTCACCTATTGCTCCTGTGACTCAATTATTAGTGATAGGTATGCTGGTGACCACTGTTACATTTAATCTACGGGTCATAGTCTATAGTGAATAGTGGTAGGTATTATCAAAATCATACTTAAACGCTCACTGGCAGAGAGCAACTCTAACCTCTCCCTCTCCTCAATCCTACCCACCCACGCTCTCGACTGCACACCATCAGAGTCAACTTGATCAAGCCTAACACAAAAAGTCCAAGCTTCCACTACTTGGTACCCACCCTCTGAAGTAAGTCGAGACATATGAGCCCTCCAGACGCAGTGGCCAATATTGTGGCCGACCTGTTACCCATGTCCTCCCCACCTGGACAAGTTTAAGCTGACAGAAACAGAATGAACCCTTTTCATCTCCTCCTGATGGTCCTTCTGGGCCTTCTCGCTCCGTCCATGGCTGCCGTTCCATACCAAATGGCTGGTGCCCACACTGGCAACACCGACCTGGACCACAACGGCGACCGTACCTCGAGCAAGGTCCCTCGGGCCCTTGAGGGCATGCTCCTTGATTACGAGATCCAGTGCGACTCAGACCCAGATACGACAGAGCCGCCACCCGGATTCAAACAGGGCAAGGTCCTTTCCAACAAGTTCTGCCGAGACTGGTGGGAGTGCAACTCCGAGGGTGAGGAACCCCCATACAACTATTACCCTTATATGGCATAGCACCTTGATTGCTGACTGCATAGCTTGTAGGCAAGAAGAGACAGAAGCAGGAAGTCCCGAAGGATTGGAAGCCAAAGGGTCAGTCCTCGGCCAAGGGAAATGTGAAGTGGTTAGTCTGCACCCACTGCCACTTATATTTAAATGAGAGCTGACCAAGTATGGCACACAGGTGCAAGGATCATTGCGAATGTGTCCTAATCGACAAGCCTGCAGAGCACGCTTCTTGGAACTAGTTCGTCTTCCATCTAACGGCTCCCTCCTCACCTAGAATATTGATATTTACTAACGCATTATGTAGTGGATGCGTTGATCCCTACGGCGGCTATGTTTCGGGCAGCTACGGCAGTGTTGCTCGAGATGCGGACTCGACCGGACCTGCTCGGAGTGATGATGGGCTGGTGATGGAGCGTTTTGACGGCCCGCCTCGGAAGGACTGAGCTGGATGAGTGGGGATGAGTTTGACTTTGTCTGGTGGCGTAGGAAGGGGCTGGCTTTTACGGAACAAGGCTCTCCCACGCCAGCAGACCCGTCACTTATAGTGAAGAATGCATACTCATGAATTGCTGTTTTGCCCCCTGACTGAAACTTTGATCTGTCTCTGGGGTCTAGCTGAAGTCAAGGTTCATTTAGCCGATGACAATTGTGTTGTGAGCCTTGGGCAAATAAAGGATTCTAAGTTGAAACTGGTATCTATTTCAATCATCTATTATAATCAGAGTTTTCCTCAAGAATGGCATATCCATGCTCTTAACACTGTAACCAACAGCAAAGTTGATTCTGTTGAATTTATAGTTCCAATGTCTTGTTGTACTCAACGGCCTAGACTAATACAGTTGTTCCTTTCACCTCCGCATTCTAATCGTGCCTGTTCGTGACGGCACGCAGGAATGACCAAATTGCAGATTGGCAGGACGTTCTGGCAGCAATTCAAAGTCATATTGCAAAACTATACAGGCCATGAGAACCCTTAACTCGGCGGCGGCAAAGACACGTCCTGGACAGGCGGTTCGTCCGTGACCAAACCCTAGCCAAGTGGTTGTGGTCGTCGCCCAGTCTTCCTGCACTCACTTTGCATGGATAGCGTCTTTGTCTGCCAGAGAACCGCAATTTTCCAAGTCTGAGAAACGTGAGAGCTAGAACTCGTTAGGGCTGGCATAAATCTCTGGGTCGTGGTGAACGCTATACGCTGGCACGGCCGTGTTTGATTCGTGAAGCAGATGGCATTCATCAGGAGTCGTGATGCCATGCTTGGTAGTGACGATAGGTTGCACACCAATTATGGCGAATGACTTGAGGCGGACGGTCTCCCGGAAGAACGAGTTGACCTTGACCATACTTGCTACTGCCTCGCATGTCTGCCTTCCATGCTCGGACAACGCCGTCCGCACTTCCTCTTGGATCTTTTCCAAGTCCTCTTGTTTGGGGGACGCTGGATCCAGCAGGTCATGGGCGCAGACGATCGTCGATGTGCGGATCTGCGCGGATTTGGGAATCAGGCCGCGTAGAGCAATCGTCACCAGCTCGTTGAAATTCGAGTCTCCCGACTCTCTCCCGTGGTTCACAACCCACGGCAAAAAGTCCTGCGGCTCGGGTCCCACGTCCTTCCCACTCTTCCGCTCGTCGTAGTCGCAAAGCCGCTGCTTGAGTACAGGCTCGACAATCCGCAGCCACTCCTTCATGAGATGCTGGTTGCTGCGAAGGACCAGCGGCGCAACGAAATTATTGAGCACTGGGGAACAGATGCATCACGGCCGCCCCTGGGGTCGCGGTCGCCGCCCACGCGATACCGATACGAATGATCTTGGGGTTTATGATATCGGGGTTTGTACAGAGGTCGCCGACGAATACCCGGTTCATGACACAGCAACCAATTAAGCATATAATAATAAAAGCCAGTTTATTTAACAGGAGCAGAAGGTTGCTATAACTAGCAAGGAGGCCAGCACTATTATTTTCGCCGCTGCGGCCTTGACTCACATCACTGAAAATCAACGCGGTCAAGCTTCGGTTCCGCGACAACCATTAGGTGTACCTTCAAGCCACTGAGACCGTTTGGAAGGACAAGTATGGCGGGGTTATCGGGCCTGGATGTTGTGGCAATTCACGGTGAATTCACCGTCGGCTGGATCTGATAATAATAATTAATAGAATATTATATTTTATCGAAGTTGACCTCGCCGACCAAGTGGAGCTCGCAGAACTTGAGCGGTGCTGCGACGCCTCGTGTCATGCGGACGTTAATTACGAGCAACGGGCGAATACCGACCAAGGGCATCTGACTGGTTTCCTGTCTCCTCGTCTCTGCAATTATATTCTAACTCATCTTTCAGTTTATGTTAGCTGCATAACCATACTTCACATTGAGAACGAAATAGATAGCATGCATGTGAGATTATGCGACTCCAGGGACATCAATTTACTGTCTCGCTAAGTGGTCTCGTTTTTAATCTATATACATATGCCTCTTAAGCAGTATGCATCAGTCCCTTCATACAGTGATAAACGCTTAAACACCTAGCGTTGAAAAAAAAACACAATGCCGATAACAGTAGGTTTCGAACACAATTGTAGATACTGTCTCGCTAACTACCAGAAATCAGGATGTCTTCTTTGACCTGGCAGACCGTCTATGAGCTTTGCCGGATGCGGGCGGCTGTGCCATAGGCTGCGGAACGAGGGACTCGCCGTCATCCTTATCACCCTCGTTGTCCTTGTCGGGTCGCTTGTTGCGCTCATGTTTGTTCCTCTTCATGGTGGAGGTGGAGATTGGGTCTTGCCGGACCGCCATGAACAGTTCCTTGATGCTCTGGCCTGTTTGAACCATAAGGTTACTATTAACCTACGTATGGAAAGCCGGCTAATTATCCACGGTCCCTGATTTGGCGTAGTAAACATGGCATTTTGGGAAGTAGTAATCCTTCCCATTCCTTGTCACGCCTGGTATTTGCCTTCCGTAGACGCACTCGTGTTCAAGGAGCGGTTGTGCACTTTGCTATTGCTTAAACACAGCGGAATAATAGGCGCTGAATGCTTCGATCCCCTCCTATAAGGTCTACGGTCGTTCTTCGTCCTTGCGCTTCGTCTAGTCATTACACTGTCTGCACTGGGTCAGATTGTCCACCTTGGAGACGACGCGTATTGAGGCATCTTTCGCAACGGCCGAGCTTTCAACTTCTATGCCGCAGTTGTGATAATTAGTGATTCCCCTAGCCTCATCAATATTCCGTGTATTGGCCTATGCCTGGCGTTTTGCTTCCAGTTCCTTAGGCCGCACGAGGCCATGTTGGTTAAAGTACCAAGCGCATCTATTACAGATCTTATCCCATCCGTATGTAGATCTCTCCTGGGATCGGGTCACTCCGTAATTCTCGCATGGGGGTCGCGCCAGCCACTTAGGATCGGAAAGTCGATGCGTTATTTCGTATGGGCGGCAGCGGGTCATTGACCACCCTCTAAATACCGGATGCTCTTTGCGCTTCAGGCTGCAGTCAACATAAGGGTCGCGGGATAGGAACGCCTCGGTTTGGATAAAGTGTGTCGCGTATACCTGATCACTGAATGGATCTCCCATAATCGATAAGTACAGGCCCTGATTGCCACAGCCGTTAACTTTACAGGTTGCACGCGAATTGCCACGGCAGTATGGCATGTGCTCGGAGAATGACAAGGACCTATTAAAGCTGTCACTTTGTATGTCAGGAAGCGGCCGGCTAAGATCCTTCTTAATAAATTGATAAAGTTTAGATATAAACTTCTTAACTATAATAGAGGTTGACTTTATCTGTAAGTGAGTTGGGCAGTTGAAGATAATTATATTAAAGCATAAGTAAATGATACCTTTGAATGTTTGATGGATGCTTGCAACTATTAAATTAGGATAGCTTAAATTAAAGGCCCGGAAGTCCTATATATATTCCTATCGCGGTATTCATAGCCTATCCTTATCTTTATCCCAGGTATAAGGCTTGGAGTTGGCATAGCCCTTTTTATAATGGTAGGATTGCTATTTAGGGTTGATATTTTAATAGTTTTTTCGCAAGAGCGATAGGTATTCCATAATCCTGCCCAATTAGGCGCCCATCTTCTTAAGTGCGCTATACCTAGCATAGGCAAACTCTTTGTTTAAGAAACTATTATCTATCCGCGTCTTATGGATATAATTAAAGTATCTACTAAATAATTTAGGTAATTTAGGAAAGTATAAGAGTTAATTAAGGTCTTAAATAATAAAATCCTCCCTGCTAAGGGTTGCAGCAGCTTAAATAGTTACAGCCTGCAAACATATCCTCGCCACGATATCTAGATCCGATCTAGCCATATATACCGCTTATATCATTAATACTACCTGTTGGTTCTGTGGTAAACTAAAGTATTTCTTGAAATTGATTATCTTGGCGAAGTTGTGTATAAATCGACAGGCTGACGTAACAATTATCTCGAAATCCTGAATAGCTGCTTCGTTATCTTGCAGGAATAATTCGACATTAAGGTAATCCTTATCGAGCCTTGCGGTGTGGTCAAGGAACTTGGGAAGGAAGAAGTCGCCGTTGGTGGGACTAGCGGGCCCTGCGGCGAAGTCTTCATCATCTAACAGGGCCAGTTCCTCCTCGTCTTTTAAGTCAACGATCTCGCTTGGGTCGTGTTCCAAGTCATCTTCCCACTCCGTATCATTACCATCATCAACTTCGGATTCACACAGTTCCGGGGCAAGGCATTGCTTTCATTCTTATGCAAGCTGCTCTTCCGCATAATCAGAGAAGTCCTCGAGAGAGAATATCTCGTCACTTGGGTCTGGACTGGGTTGCCTTTTCATAACCCGGGCTCGCTTCTATGGCGGACGTTGCTGGATAAGGGGCTTGTCGTCATCTTCATCATTATCATTATTAACAACGTGGGCTAACTTCCTCTGGCTGAAGCTTGACTGTCCTAAGGCTGAAAGTTAGATAAGCTCTTGCTTATCCTCATTAAAGCTAGGGAAATAGCTAATAAAATAACTAGCAGTTGCCTTTTAAGGTTTTATAGGAATTAAGGGCAGCTAAGGGTTAAAGAGTATAAATACTAAGCTACTTATATTTAAGATTTATCTTTATTATAAGCTAGGGTATAATTAGTATTCTGTAATATGAAAGTTAAGGATAAGGTATTGAAAATAATAATAAGGAAGTTAATAATAAGAAAGGTATAAAGGGGCAAGATAAATAAAGGGGCGGCGGCTTTTAATAACTACTTAAATAAGATTAAAGCTATTTCTATAGCCTAAGGATTAAGTTTATTAAGTAAAATATATTAGCCTCTTAAAAAAAGCATAAAATTATATGTAAATATAGGTAAAATAAAGGATTTTTATATAAAGAAAAAACAAGAAAG